>OX438962.1:8273955-9011940 GCA_949316185.1 Pyrausta nigrata
TCCCTTTTATACCATTTGTTTGGGGACCTTATTCCAATCATCGATGATCGCCTTGATGTAGCAGCTCGCGCTTCGGACTACCAAACCACAGGTTGCGGGTTTAAATCCCGCAAGGGGCAAATGTTTGTGTAATGAGAACGAGCATTTGTACCTAAGTCATAAACGTAGTATAAATAAATAAATATTAAACAACATCATATACGTTGCTCAGATCCCAAAGTAAAAAAAAAAGTACCTAAGGCACTTGTTTTGGAAAGCTGAAACAACAGGGGTACCACAACACCCAGACCCGAGACAATATAGAAATATGAATTTCTTTAGTGACCCGACCGGGGATCGAACCCGGGGCCTCAGAGACACCTTGAAAACCGGTGTGCTAGCCACTCGGCTACGGTCGTCAAGTATGGCTAAGTATCCGTTGTCCTAGTCGCCATAGTACAAGCTCACACATAGTTTGGTTGGTGTGTTTGTTGAAACAATTTAATATCAAGCAAGCCGCTAAGCTGTGTTCCGTCGTTGAGTGGGAGTGTCAGAACCTTCTGGGTGAGCTCGCTCCACCGTCGACTCTGTCTACGCCACGTCTGGCTTAGTCTATTGTCAAGAGCAAACCCATTCCAATTTAAATTGGGCTATTAGTTCATCAAATGTTATCGACAAAAAACCCCCATGTTGGGTTCTAACTCCCCCCCCCCCCACCCCTCTTGAAATGGCAGCCATTCTAATTATTTAAAAGAAATATTATTTCTATGGATCTGGAGGTCCTAAAAGTTATGAAAATTATTTATTTGAAAGGTAACGCTATCGCCTATCAAATCAAATAAAGATCAACTCAAAATTATTTACCGACATAGAGCAAAAAAAATTTTCAAGAAATATAGCTAAAATTTAAAACAGCTAAATTAAACCTATTACTAAACTAAGCCCAAAAATGCAATTTTTCGAAAAAAAACATTAAAAAATCTTTCATTAGGATTATGTCTCTAAAATTAGATAAATAAAAGGCCCTTAAATTATCGCCAGTCGAAACCCGAACACCCTGTATATGTATAACTTTATTCATATTTAAACACAAAATAAATAAATTTATAATATAATTCATTTTAAATTTATAATTTAAATTTATAATTTTGTACACTGTTGTATAAGAGTGACATCTGTGGATATTGCAAAAAACTGACAGTGGTACATTTTCAAGACCCCTTCTGACATTTGGAGGGCTTAAATCCAATGCTTAAAAAAATCGCTAAAACTTCAATGTGACCTACCAGCAATGGAAACTGTCAGTGAAGTCCCCTTTGAAAGTTGTGCCATGAACCTTCTTTATGTATGGTGTGAAAAATCCTTATAAATTAGTTCTTCTAAGTAATCCTCCTAAGAGGCGCGATAGCCGAACGAAGAAAACTTCACTTCCCATCCGAGTTCGGAGTTCGATCCCCACCTGTACCACTGAGTTTGTATAAAAACGTAGTACAGTCTTTTTCAAAGATATCGCTGCCTAACGGTGTAGGAAAACATGTACCGTTACCATGAGTTTACGGCGGTTTTACTCGCTAGCAATGACGTAAAAAAAGTGTATGGAAAATTGCACAGCGCCTCTAGCGATTACTTGGAGAACTAAAATTTTCCATACACTTTTTTTACGTCGTCGCTAGCGAGTAAAACCACCGTAAACTCAATGGTGACGAAACCTTCACACTAGTTGGCTAGTGTGTGAAATAGAGAAGGCAATGGCACACGGCCTGTCACTGTAAATAGGTTAGACAGATTTAGGGATACAATTTGTAATAGTGTAAACTCAACTATACCCAATAATTGCGATAATATTGATAAATTATACGAAGACCTTTTTGAATTAATAAAAAATCAATTCAATGAAATCTTTCCACTGAAGAAGGTTAAGACAAATCAAGCTAAATGTAAATTTAATGACTGGGCTACACCAGGTATTCATAAAAGTAGGATTAAATTGTATGACTTATATAGTATAAGAGAATACTCACAGGATCCACATACTATTGAATATGTTAAAAATTACTCTAAGATATTGACATAGATCCTGTACCACAAATGTTGACATAGATCCTGATTTAAAAAATTCTATTAAGACGATTGATGAGCACTGCATCTCTGAAATCAACAGACTTGTAAGACCTGCTGAGATATATAAAACGCTTCAAACCGTTAAACTGCGTAAATCTCCTGGAGCAGATGAAATAACCAAAGTTCTTATTAAAAACTACTCTCGTAAAATTATTGTGTTTCTAACACTGATCTTTAACAGCTGTATACTGTTGGGCTACTTTCCTACTGCCTGGAAAGCTGCAAAGGTCATTCCTCTTAAGAAACCAGGCAAACCCGAATCTTCTCCTACAAGCTACCGACCAATCAGCCTGTTACCATCCCTAAGCAAACTTTTTGAAAGAAAATATTTACTCGCGTTTACTGTCAGAGACCAAACACCTTATTATCAACGAACAGTTTGGCTTTCGGTCTGGTCACTCCACTGTTCAACAGCTGGCTAGAGTCTCGGAACACATTTCCCACCATCTGAATCTCAAGCAATCTACGGGAATGTTTCTATTGGACCTAGAGAAAGCATTCGACACCGTTTGGCATGAGGGTCTTCTTCATAAACTGTTAAAATTAAATATATCATTAAATCTTATCAAACTCATAAAATCTCACTTGGAAAATCGTAAATTTTCTGTTCATATAGGTAAGACGATATCTTCATGCAGATCGGTGCCTGCTGGAGTACCTCAAGGATCCATTTTGGGGCCTTACTTATTCATTTTGTACGTCAATGACATCCCGGTACAACCTAGGACCAGCATTGCATGTTTTGCTGACGACACAGCTTCTTATACATCATCAGTGGATTCTGATCTCATTATAGGACGTCTGCAAATTTCGATTGATCTACTTCATTCGTATTTTGGCAAATGGAAACTTAAGCTTAATGAGACGAAGACGGTATCTATCATGTTTACTCGCGATCGTCAGGCTCCAAAACGAACCTTAAAAATTGGTGGTCATTCCATTCCGTGGAAAACCTCCGTAAAATATCTAGGCGTTACCATGGACAACAAACTAAACTGGACGAAACACATAACTGACCTTCGTGTTAAAGGTGCGCAAGCTATGGGTGCCTTGAGCCCCATACTTAACCGTAAAAGCCACTTAAGTCCACACACCAAGATGAGGATATACACTACATTGATAAGGCCCTGTCTAACGTACGCCTGTCCTGTTTGGAGTAGTACGTGCTTGACCAACCATCAATTTCTACAAGTAGTGCAAAACAAAGCGCTTAAAATTGCCTACAACACAAAATTTAAAACTAACCTTAGTAAACTTCATATCAGTATCGATTTTCCGACCCTCTTTCAATTCATACTAAAAGTAAGCAAAAAATTCTACAGTAAAAATCTAACGCATAAGAACCCCCTAGTTTCTAAAATATGTAAAACAAAAAAATCTGATTTAAATTATATCGACAGATACAGAACATACCGCTTACCCCATCACTACGTCTTGTTCCCACCCGAAGACGTCACCGAACCGGTATGAGCAGGCGCATGACTAACTCATAGACCCGCGCGTGTGGTTGCGCTGTCCCCTATCTCGCCCACTGTGAGATTGTTGCGGGCGGCAGGGCGGCTCTCGCCGCTGATTGTGTATTGGTTGCACCACTTAGTACTCGACGAGTATTTTGTATGGTGTAATATTTTTCTACCCTATTTAAAAAGATGCAATAAGCGTAGATTGTCCAAAATCACGTACTTTGAAATTCATTTAGATAGTAATAAGTTGTCATGATATGTTTTGATGAGTAATTTGAAATATATATTCCGTAAGTTTATACAGGTGCACTTAGTCTGAATGAACAGTGAATAACTTATGTTATATTCATCGCATTTGTACCGTTGTGTTGATTTGTTGTATATTTTATGTCAATAAAGAAATTTTATAAATAAAAAAAACTCTAAGATATTTAAAAAAGTATGTGCTGCAGCAAAGTCAAACTATATTCGTAGAATAGTTTTAAATTCCAACAATAAGGCAAAAGCTACTTGGAACATAATAAACAAGGAAACTTGTAAAAATAAATCAAAAAGTAGCTCATTCTCACTAAAAGTCGAAAGTAATTCATAATTAATTTCTAATATTGCACCTTCAACAACTAAAGAACTTGCATCTTCTTCAGAACTTGCGGAATCGATTTTCAAGTCCAATGTTGACCAGTGCGATTCTCCACTGCACTTTAGGCATGTCAGTCCCGAAGTAATTACAAAAACATTTCTAGATTTAAATATGAAGAAGACTGAGGATCTATGGGGACTATCTGTGTATATTATAAAATCAATTATCAACACAATGGCTCCTCAATTAGCAATAATTTTTAACAAGTGCATTGATGATGGCCAGTTTCCAAGCCTAATGAAATTTAGTAAAATTATACCGCTATTTAAATCCGGCGAGAAAAGTGACCCCTCTAATTTTAGACCAATATCGATTCTTCCGGTCCTCAGTAAAATATTTGAAAAGGTAATATTCAATCAACTACTAGCACATCTTTCTTTAAACCATCTACTACACGAAAAACAATTTGGTTTCACTAAAGGTAGAAGTACTGCTGATGCGGGAGTTGCTCTATTAAAACATATCTTTGATGCCTATGATAATAGACAAGATGCTTTAGGTATTTTCTGTGATCTTTCAAAAGCTTTTGATTGTGTAGAACATAAAACTTTATTGAAAAAATTAAGACATTATGGGGCTTCAATGAATGCATTAAATCTACTTGAATCTTACCTAACAAGTAGAACACAAAAAGTATGCATCAATGGGGTTGAGTCTTCTGGAGCACCTCTGACCATGGGTGTGCCCCAGGGATCGATATTGGGACCTTTATTGTTTTTAATTTATATAAATGACCTTCCACACTTTGTGGAAGATCTTTGTGATATAGTATTATTTGCTGATGATACTTCACTTATATTCACAATTCCCAGGGGGAAAGATACTTTTGACGATGTAAATAATACTCTTTCACAAGTATTACATTGGTTTACCGTTAACAACCTTTTGCTTAACGGGAATAAGACTAAATGTGTTAAGTTTACGATGCCTAATGTCAGACAGGCCTCAACAGATGTTTTGATAAAAGACAAACTGCTAAATACTATAAATTCAACAACATTTTTAGGAATTACTTTAGATTCAAAACTACAATGGGGTCCTCATATCGTGGCCTTGGCAGGAAGACTTAGTTCAGCTGCTTTTGCTGTAAAAAAGATACGGCGCTTGACTGATGTTGAAACGGCCAGACTAGTCTATTTTAGTTATTTTCACAGCTTGATGTCGTACGGTATTTTACTATGGGGCTCAGCTGCTGATATAGAATCAATTTTTGTACTACAAAAAAGGGCCGTACGTGCTATTTATAACCTCAAACCTCAAGATTCATTGAAAGATTTTTTTTTAAAAATAAGGATATTAACAGTAGCCTCTCAATATATTTATGAAAATATTATATATGTGCGTAAAAACTTGCATTTATTTACAAAGAAAAGTGATACGCATAATTTTAACACTAGAAATAAAATTAAGCTTGCTATTCCACAATTCAGGCTTCAAAAAGTTGGTCATTCTTTCATGGGAAAATGTGTCAATTACTTTAACAAATTACCGAAAAATATTGTAGAATTACCAATTAACAAATTCAAATCATTTATTAAGGATACCCTAATGACAAAAGGTTATTATAAAGTAGACGATTATTTGAATGATGTAAACGTGTGGACCAGCTCGCACTAGTACAATTTCTGTATTTAAACATTATTTTTAAAAGAGGCTTTGACAATAGTGACTGAGTTTCTTGCGCTGCTTCTTCTCAGCACTAGCCCACAATTTGTCCCGAAGCAGTGGTAGGGATTAAAAAATAATATGTTGGGACGTGTATAAGTGCCCCCTGTGGGCCTGCATACATAAATAAATGACTTTTATTTTTATGACTTTTTATTGTCCGATGACCTAAATAAAAGATCCTGCCGGGACAACTTGGTCTAGAAGTACTGGCGACAGAGCGTTTGTGGAAAGGTTTGGAGAGGCCGAGTATGCCCTGCAGTGGGCAGATACATGCTAAAGAAGAAGAACAACTCAAATACTACTCGCTCATTTCGACTTTCGATTGTTATAATTATTTTTTATGATGTGATTGTGATTATAAGACTATTGAAAAGAAAGTTGTACATAATATTTGTTAATAATTAATATCGTGCTGACAACAAAGATTTTATTAGTTTCAACTTCAAACTAATCAAATTTTTCAAGACCGATAGGCTGAACTATTGGCCCTTCTTCTTCCTCAAAAATCTGTAACGAGTTCTCATTTATTATTAGGTATCTCTTGAGAGTGCAATTATAGTAAAAGCATAGGTGCACGTGCAACGTTGTACAAAACTACGCATATTACAATAACTGGAAGGATATTTGTAATTACCGATTTGTAGGCAAAGTAAACACCTTTGTAAGACAACAAAAAGTCTTTCTAGTGCATATCTGAGTCCTGATTGTGTTCTAGTATATAAAAGAAGGGTTGAAAAGGGCGATATGGGTACCCACAGAGAAAATAAGGATTTTATAGACATTACTTTTTATACCATGATATCACTATCAACTGATTTAAGAGACCGCAAGACCACTCTCAGATTTAACGGCTACTCAAATCGATATGACAGTCATTTGACAGCTAAATAGCGTTGAGTTGCGTTTCAGTATACCATTTTTCATCTGAGTGGCGTTTGAGCAAGACTTATTTTGAGATGGTCTTAAGTTTAACAGATGCTTACATTTTGGCTTTGAGTATGCGAATTCTGAGTTTAGGAGCTGCTTAATTGTTTGAGAAGCCGTCTAATATTTGAGTAGCGTTTCAGCATTCGGCCGTTAGTGTTTAATTGTCATATCACGGCATTCGGTAAAATCCCATGTAATAGTTATGTAAAACAAATGAGGTTAAAAAACGGTTTCTAGTTTCTTTACAGTCGGCAGCACGTCAAGTTACCCTTGTAAACTACGAGAAAAGCTTTTATTACATAGAAATAGAGGCGATCTCAAGATCAAAGTGAGGTAGTCTGACGTGCGGCCTTATGTAATTACACACCGCTAGTTAGACTACACGTGTTGACCTTGAGACCGCTTCTATTTCCTACGTAATTAAAGGTGTTTTTGTAGTTCAAATGTAGCTATACCTTGACATCCTTCCGACTGTACATAACTAGATTATCTGATTAACCTACTAGATATCTTTGCAATGAAATGAAGTATTTTCAAAACATTACACCGCCTCTATAAAAATAACTGTAGCTAAAATAAAGACTAAGAAAGTCTTTAATAACTACGAATTTCGGCTGGAATTCTTGTCTTTCAAACCGAGGGTTACCAATAAAAAACTTGTATTTAAAGAACCAGCAACCCTGACTTTCTTAGTTTTACTCTAAGGTCGCGTGGCCACAGAGGAATAATAACGTAATATTCGAAATTCAAGGTACATATTCATGTGTAGCGGTCTGCGACAGAAAACTGTAGGCTATTATGAAAGTTTGGTATGTACTTTTTTGTATGAGTGATTTATCTGTTACGTAGTAACTTTTATATGATCTGTGGTATTTGCTTTGAATCGACCATTACGCGATTATTATCTGTCTTACGAAGTTTTGTCTCCGTACTGTGCGGACGTGCTAATTCTGCCAACCGGTTTTGACAACCTGGACATTTATCTTATGGACTTCGAGTGCTTTGTGATTTAATCGTGATACCCTTTTGACTGACGACTATTACTGCTGCTACGCCCACGGACTTTGATGATATTTTACATACTTTACTTATTGTATTCATGATCAACATATTACATGAATTTAAAAAACTATTTTGAATTGTACCATTAAAAACCGTACCTTTTCTCTTAGATATGTTTAATAATACCTTTGTTTTTTCATAATTCAAAGTTATTTTCTGGGTAAGAGATTGTTTACGCGCCCCTTCAATATTTTTATTTGTTTTCCAAGAAATCCGCAAACTTAGACTGTCTTATCTATCTCTTTTGTCAGTGCGCTTAAACAATAGCAAGCGGCAGCTTTTGATGATATTGTTACATGCCACTTATTGATATCTACTTTAACTAGTTAGTTACTCAAACATTGTATTTTCCAAGTGCGTTCATTAAATCATTTAACATAAATGTTACATGATTTAAGGCATTACATAAACTTAAATTTTATATCTTCATCACAATCTAACCTTTAGATTCTATCTAAACTAACGAGAAATACCAAATCCCGGTCTGTCATCGCCCCATATAAACAAATAATCGTTTTTACCCATGCTTTGGGTATTTTCCCGGGTAAAAACCCAATATTTACCCAAAATGGGTATTTACCCGGTATTCTCCCAAAGGGTTTTTTTCCCGCCGCTCATCTCTAGTTTCATTTCACATACTAATCAACAAGAGCCAACAAGAGAACTGTCATACGACTTACGACGCCGAATACAATGAAATTACCAAATGTAATTAATAAGCTGTATTGTTAAAATTTTGCTGAATTGCCCAAGTTTATTATTAACTTCATTGCTTTTTAATTTCCATCGGTATTTTCCTAGTATTCGTTGTCGAAAGTCGTATATAATAATAAATCATTAATTGCAGGCATAAAAAAAACATATAAAGTAAACATTACTACATAATAAATACACAATGATGATGATGATGATGTCCTTCTAGCCGATTTCGACTACGGCGGCCTATCTCAATAGAGATTAGCCAACTGCGCAGGACATACTATAAGTGCACAAGTGTGTGCGCAATACACAGGTGCACTCTCTGTTCCTTCACTCTCATAATTCGGTGAGACGGCAGTCCGACATGACCGTAGAGAGATCAGGCGCAGGACCAACGGCTTAACGTGCTTTCCGAGGCACGGGTGTTAACTCCACCAACTTCCTGACTCCGGAGCTATGTCTGAGTAATTTCAAGACAGAAAAACCCAAACACTCTCGGCCTGACCCGGGATTCGAACCCGGGACCTCGTGGATAGTACGCAGCGTGCTGACCACTAGACCAACGAGGCAGTCAAAAAATACACAATAAGATGAAATTAAATTAAATGTCACCGAGAAAGAATCCCGGCGTCGTTAGTGCACAGACCGATGAAGGCTTCTCCAGTGGTTAAAAATAGGCCCACATGATGCTTCACTGGCCACCTTCAAAATTACACTGTCGGAGTCCCGTAACCTTTGCCAGAATGAGGCAACCCGCGTTCTAAGGATAACAAAAAAGTCGGGCAACCGCGCGCCCGCTTTCATTCCTGACGCGCTGCAGTATCGTGGCAAACGCATAAATGCGAAATGCGTCATTATATAGCACTCTTATGGCACTGTGCGACTTTTTCAGGTAATTCGTCCATAGTTGGCACGTGTATAGACCCTGGCAATATGTCCTAAACAATAGCGTCCGAACACTCTTGGAAGCTCGGCTGAATCTCCGTGCCAGCATATTGCACCGAAATGATCACGACCCTCAGTCATTGAGGTATACGAATGTAAAGAAGAAAGATAATCCTCAAGATATATTTCCATCGGTTCAACAACCTCACCACACTGAAACTATAAAACACTTAACCGACTGCGCAAAAGAGGTCACTCGCGCTGAAAAAGAATATTGAACCCATTCTCGTTTTATATCAGTTTGGGGCTACAAGGAAAACACATTAAAGTTTTTATAGATAGAGCAAGCATAACTATGTATGTTTGTCCGCTTTTAGGGTCCCGTAGCCGTAGGATAATAACGTAACTCTATCAATGGGGATCCACACGCAAAGCTTGATGCAGATGGCGTAGCATAGATACGGCAATGTCAAACATTTTGCTATTGTTTATGTCGGGCTTTTTCGTATCTAATTTATAGTTTTTCGATACTATCTAATGTTATTTCATCATTATGTATTCGTCAATGAAGTTATGTACTAAAAGACGAACTTCGGAAACGAAGATCAAAAGTATCTGGTAAAAAACCCGATCTTATTGCGAGGTATACATTTGGGTGTTATTCCAGTTTTATTACTGTAAATATTACATTTCATCATCATCAAATTTAAGAGCTAGGCTCTTGTCGGTGGAGTTTTTTCCATTCCTCTCTGCTTTCCGCCCTTCTCTTAACCTCCTGATATGACCCGACATTTGTCTTTCCTTTTATTTGCTGCATGTAGCTTATTCTTGGTCTTCCTCGCTTCCTTTTTCCTTCTATTCTTCCTTCTATTATCGTTTTAATAAAATTGTCGTGTCGAATCAGGTGGCCTAACATTCGTCCCCTCCTACACTCTATTGTTTCCATCAATCTCCTTTTTTCCCTAACCATAGACAAAACTTCTTCATTTGTTTTCTTCTCCGTCCAACTTATACGCTCCATTCTCCTCCAGCACCACATCTCGAAGGCTTCCAGTCTCTCTCTGTCCCTCTTTGTCAATGTCCACGCTTCACATCCATAGAGTGCTATACTCCAAATGTACACTATAACAAGATTTTTGCGAACTATGCTTGATATTCTGGCCTTGAGCAAGTGCTTTTTTGCATTATAAGCTTGTCTCGCCATCGCTATCCTTGCTTTTATATCTGGTGTACATCTGGAGCCACTAGTTATCAAGCTACCTAGATATTTGAAGGTTTTAACCTGTTCTATTTTTGTGTTATTTATTGAGATAGGGCTATATTTTTCCTTTTTAGAAGCAATTAGTGTTTTTGTTTTATTTATGTTAATTTTGAGACCAAATTCTTTAAAAATAGTGTCCATTTCTGTAACCAGCTCTTCCAACTCCAATCTGTTTTCTGCAATGGCTGCAATATCGTCGGCAAAACGAATGAATTTAAATACGTCCCCATTATTTTGACGCCCCCCTTTTTTGATTCCGTTATTCTGCGTATCGCACATTCTATGAATAAATTAAAAATTAGCAGTGAAAGTGGACATCCCTGCCTAACTCCCTGTCTTATTTTTGCCTTTCCGTTTTCCTCTCCTACTTCTGTTACCGTTTCTTGGTTTTTATATAATTCATAAATAATCCTTCTGTCTCTATGATCCAATCCAGCTTCTTTGAGTACTTCCATCATTATTTTCCAATTGACCTTATCGAACGCCTTTTCTAAGTCGATAAAAGCTATATGTGTGTCCATGTCAAAATCCAGTCTCCTGTCTATTACCAATCTCAAAGCTAGTATCGCTTCTCTGGTTCCCTTCTCTTGCCGAAACCCATATTGATCCGGTCCCAAAAAGCACAATTATTGAAATTGTCTTTGTTGGAAGTATTTGTGTTACAAATTAACTACATAACAAGGTTTTTAATAAATATAACTAAAATAATAAAACACGTACGTGTTTGTTTTTTAGGTTAGAATTCTACGATCGGAACCGCGATGATACCGGGAATTTTGGTGTCGTAGCTTCATAATCTAGTTATACGATGAATGTTCCCGATCCAGAAGCTTATCATGATGTAAATAGTTCTAGTAAACTACCTAAAATTAATAAATTTTCTTCTTATAGCTGTTTCCCACTTCTTTTTTTAAACTGTCTTTTGGAAATAAATGAACACCATTATTGGTACAACCTGGCACAGCACATAACGGCATTATGCTTTCGTAGATTGAAAACACAAAAAAATACTCAAAAAACACAACTTCTGTACTGTAATGACAGATAGCTTTGGCCGCATATAAAATGCGACACCTACCGGGAGAATTTGGCAGTGTGGATCCCCATAAGACTCCGCTGTCAGTCTCTCTGTCTGTCTGTACCAGGCTGTATCTTCTTTCGTGATAGCTAGACAGTTGAAATTTTTACAGACGATGTATATTCATACAACAAACGTGATTTCTTTTGCCGTTTTTCACTTCTTATAACGGCAACAGGCAGACCTTTGAAACGGTTAAAAGATAATGGTACGAAACCCTTCGGGTGCGATTCCTACTCGCACTTGGCTGGTTTTCTTAGACTTAGAAGAATTACACAACTTTTGACGGACACTTCAAGTGACAGTAACTTAAGTGTCAATTACTGTATAGGATTTCAAACTTTGTTGTTCACTTCACTACACAAACGGGATTTATTGCAACTAATTAATACTTTTTAAAAGGCAAATTTGTATTTACGTCTGGAAGGTAAATACAAATTTGCGTAATTAGTTGCAATAAATCCCGTTTGTGTAGTGAAGTGTATGTCAATTACTGGTTATGATTACTAAAAAACGGGTACGTATTAAAAATACCGAATTTCATAAGCCCTACGAACGGAAGGCCGAATTTTAGAATGCCGAATGTTTATATGATCGAAAGTTCTAAATACCGAAAGTTTGAAATCCCGAAAATTCAAAATACCGAATCTTATAAAACCTATAATTAGAATGCCGAATACTAAAATGCCGAATTTTAAAATACCGACTGTTTATATGACCGAAAGTCAATATACCGACTGTTTATATGACCGAAAGTTGAATATACCGAAAAATTTAAAACCCGATGATTAAAAATGCCGAATTTTACAAGACCTATGAACGAAACGCCATAAAAATTGTATACCATTGAGATTGAGGTTCATTAAGGAAAACAAATTTTGATTGACCCCGACTCGCCGTGGTCCTTCGCCGTGGTACTCTGCCCGATACTAGAGTGTAATTCAAAAGCCGCAGGCGCAGAGGGAGAGCAGCCCTCGCCCGCTGTAGCGAATCTCTGAGATTCGCTACGCTAGGGCGAAAGGGCTGCACTTCCCGCAGCGCCGGAGAAGAGAAAACTTATGCAAGCTGCATGCCTACTTGCTACATGCATGCATGCCTGCTTGCTTGATTGCTTGCATGCTGCATGCCTGCTTGATTGCTTGCATGCTGCAAAAAAAAAACGCCTACCGCAAAGTTAATCTTACTTTCGGGATTTCGGTATACTAACTGTAGGTATATTAATCTTCGGGATTTTAAACATTCGGGATATGAACCTTCGGTATTTCAAACTTTCGGGATTACGAACTTTCGGGATTTTGAAATTCGGCATATTGAGCTTCGGTATATCGGGTATAGGTATTTCATTCGTTCGGTATATTGATTTTCGACGTTTCAAGCGTAGGTATTTCATTTGTAGGTATTATGAACTTTCGGTATTATAATACGTACCCCTAAAAAACATAACCCTCCTTCTAAAGAAGTCGAGTAATAATTAGCATTGAAGTTTTCGTTACGTGAGTCATGCATGTTTCTGATCCTCTAGATATGGAGTTCAAATTAATTTAATTGGTTCAACAATCATACCAATTACCTCGCCCCAAATTAAGCGAAGCTCGCATGTGACTTGGATAACAGATGGATACTTTTACACTTTTATAAACATCAATGACTTAGGTAGATACAATATCCCGTGCTCCTCAACAAACTTAGCCTATATAGATCCCACTGCTGGGATAAGGCCTCACCTCAACTATGAGGAGGTACGAGCCATACTCCACCACGCGGGCTCAGTGCGGATTGGTGGAGGGGTATCTGTGGCAAGTGACCAACCTTACTACAGCATCCACGAGGTCCCGGGTCGGGCCTAGAGTGTTTGGGTTCTTCTGTCTTGAAATTACTCAGAAACAGCTTCGGAGTCAGTAAGTTGGTGGTGTTAACACCCCCGTGCCTCGGAAAACACGTTAAGCCGTTGGTCCCGCGCCTGATCTCTCTACGGTCATGTCGGACTGCCGTCTCACCGAATTAAGAGAGTGAAGGAACAGAGAGTGCACCTGTGTATTGCGCACACTTGTGCACTATAATATCTTCCGCGCAGTCGGTTAATCTCTGTTGAGATTTTCCACTGTAGTCGAAATTTGGCTAGGAGGACATTATTATTATATCGAAATATGGGTCGTTGTTGTTGAGCCTTAGTCTAGCGGTACTCCGCCGCAACATTATAACATAGCGCCCAACCTTATCGTGACGTTTATATTTGAAATTTTAAATTTCCGCTTTTCTTTTTTACGTTGGGGGCTTTTTTTAAATCGAGTATACTAATCAACACTGTCTAGGGAATATTTTGGATATAATAATACTATGTTTTGTATATCCCTAGACAGTGTTGATGTATGTTTTTATTTTAAAAACATAACCGCCTGAACCGGTTTTCATTATACAGGGTGACTGGTACTGAACCCGCCATAGAAGAGGTCGTCGTTGGCTATTTATTGAACACTACTTTCCCGAACTAAAGTTTCATGGTTTGGGAGATATGTCAATTTTTTTCCTTTTGATTTTTTCCCAAAATTTTACTTTCAACCAATCGTATCTTTTTTTTTCTTTTGTTATTACAGAACGTTTTTATAATTTCTGGTAGTCATAAACATTTGTGATAAAAACACGTTAGGACTTATCTCGAACTAGGCTAAAAAGAAACAGATCATCATCCTTCTAGCGTTAACCCGGTTGTGCTCTCTTATGCGGGGGCCCAGGGTCCGCTGACCATGATCCAGGTTGTGGCAGATCAGGTAATTACAATGGAGCGACTGCCATCTGACCTCCGTGACCCTGTTACCAGGGGAACCTGACCAGTTTTGGATCATGGTTACACATTCAGTCGCCTGAATGTGCAGGTTTCCTCACGATGTTTTCCCTCACCGTAAGAGCATCGGTTAGTGAAACAACAAATGTACATAACTCAGAAAAAGTCATTGGTACATGGCGGCACGTGGGATCGAACCGGCACCTCCTGCATGAGAGGCAACCCGCTAGCCACTGCGCCAAACAGATACAGAGAAAAAATACCTTGTGGTCATATTGAACCGATTTTTTAAAGGTTATTGTAAAATGCACTGTGCTTTCAGATAATGTCCGATCACCCATCGCCGTACAGACGAGGCAGCGACTTCAGCCAGATAGAAGATGCAAATGTAAGTACTAAAAGCCAGTATTCATTTATTTATTTAGGAACAGCAACAGAACTAGCGATGGGCGATTATTACTAGTAGTATTCGATAAGCAACCGCAGTCATTCGATTATCCTTCGATTATCATCATCATCATCATGGGGTGCCATCTTCAAATTGAAGTTTGGAGTTCAGCATGTAGAAACCGATGCGGTCTTGAGCCGCATCGGTCCTTCGATTATGCGGCGAGCAATACCGGAGCGTGCGGTGCGCAGGCCGTACTACTAACGAATGAATCGTATAATCGAATCGAATGCATCGAAGGGCCGAGTATAGATTATCATTCGATTGTCGATTATTAGTTCGAATGGTCGATTGTCGATTCATTCGATTTTTTTTTTTTCGAACAATCGCCCATCGCTAAACAGGACACAAATTGAAACTTACATACTAATTACACAATTTAACAAACACTGTAGTAAATTCGCATTCAGGTTACAGCTGAAAATCTTTAGCTGAGTATCTTTGCCTCCTTGCCTCAAGGACACGGGTTTATTTTTCGTTAAGTAGATTTCAAGTTTATTTATTTTTATTGCATGCATGCCTTCGTTTTTCTTTTCTTTTATTGAAGAAATGACAAGAATCCCCCCAAAAAAAGTACTAAAATGTAGTGATTGGGTGCATCGTGTGCCAAATAAATATGGTGTTCGGTCCTTTGCAATCGTTTTTCTCCCTAAAAAATACGCTGGGCCACACGGATGTTTCCACATAGATTTATTTTATAAGAAAATTCCTAAAAAAAACTGGTTACATTTAGCAAATTTCAGTAAAATAGTAATGAGATGTAAATTAATGTAGCACACGATGCACTAAACAACCCGTACCTACTCTTTTGTTGCACCCAAAGTCAAGTACCTACGAGTATCTAAGTTATAATTCTGTGGTAAGAAACACCAAAAATAGTATAAAAGGGTGAATTTCCCAGCAGCAAATTTTACGCGGCATGAGTAAAATCGGCAGTGCAGGGTGATACAATGAGGCTTATTTTTTTTTAATTGATAGAATGCGTTATCCCTTATACGAGACTATAAATATTTTTTGATTAGAACTGCGTCAAATTTGGAATAAAAAATGATAAAGCACCATATTTTTCATTTCGGTTGCGCGGTCAAATCAATTTTTCTGTTTAATTTCCCTTGTATAGTAAAAACTTTTGGTTATTTAGTAGGTTATTGATTATTTAATTTAAATCGTGAATAGTAATAGTACTATTACATAATAATTTCATAATTAAATCTATTTAATTTAATAACTTATAAGTAAAAATGCTTGTGGTCAAATAAGACTTTTCATATTGGTGAATTTTAGTTTGTCCAGAATATTTTTGCGTAGGACTCCTCTAGCTGCTTCCCCCCGCGCTAAAAAACGCTACATACCAGTGACACCTCAGTGCTTAAAGTGAATAGACGTGGGCCGCTTGCCCCGTGTTCCCGTCAAAAAAAGTATATAGTTGGTTTTGGTGACATGGGAATTTTTTTTTCATTTCAGCAGGTTGGAATATATTGTCATCCAATGCGCCATAAAAAGTATGAAATATTAATTAGTGTCCTTCCCGAAGTACGTTTATTAGAGTGGTATTAATAACGTTATGACTTTAAAACTTTTATTGTTATATTAAATTTTGTTATTGATTTTAATATCGGTGTTTTAATTTCGGTTCATTCGGTGGCCTAGGTTGACCACCGAAATGATAAAAAATATCATTTCTGTGAATATTATTAATTTCGGTGCAGAATTGTTCATATCGGTGATTGTTTTTTTCATTTCGATGGCTTCATTATCGGTAAATATATACACCTCAAAACGAAAAAAAAACTTATGTAGAAACATTTTGGTTGTCCGTTATTTTGTTTGACCTAAAATTATAAATCTTGGCAAAAACCAATATCTTACAGCGCATTTAAATGATAAAATCTAAAAACAGTACAATAAGTCATTTACTTCGTTACATAAACTTGTACGGACCCCCGGGGCACGAGTCTTTTATAATAATAATTATGATTTATTGCAGATACAGGATCCATATTTATAATAACAATAAAAGATATAAAAAAGTTAAATAATTAAATTTAAAATAAAATTAAGGATAGATTGCTGGTGGACCACATCCAATACTAAATGCCGTTAGCGGCCTTTACTTAGGTGGCGGAAGCCAACTAGTATCCATACATACTGGTTCCGACTAACCTGTCTTTTAGCTCCCTAATAATTGTGTTCTTACACCTACCAACTCTGTCGATGAAAGACGATATTCTATGCCTCATGATTGCATCGAATGAGTTAACTGCAGCAGTTGTAAACATCTCTGCGGCACTGCAACAACGCCTCAACCCCATGAGCTGCCTGAAGATGTTGTTATACTGCACTCGCATGCAATCACGCGACTTCCGCGTGTAGCTTGTCCAGAGCTGACAGATTTAAAACGATTGACAATACTTTTTGAACAATTAAAAACCATTAACTCGGTCTTCTTGACATTATAAATCAAGTTATGTTTGGAGGCATACTGTTCACAAATGGAATGCAGTTTTCTCAACCCTTTTATTGAATGACTAATCAGCACCATGTCGCCAGCGTAGCTCAGATTATTAACATATTTGTTACCTAATCTGAGCCTGTCTGAGCCCCACACAGGTGCTGCTCAGTTCCTCGATCAAACCGTTTGTTTAATACAATATTTTGATTTGTTTGTGTACCCTATTGATACTGCGCCGCGCGCACTCGCACGCGTACTTGCCTAGTTTTTATTTGTTTAAAACGTACCGGAGAACCCCGGAGCCCCCAGTTGCCACCGAGACGTTACCTATGACACATGTACTAGACCGACCAGAGCGCTTTCGCCGCGTGTGTATCCTGTGAAGCTCCTTACAGACATTTCGAGTGATTGTGGCCTGTGAAGTTATACCCGAAAGCTGATGTGGCAAGTACCTAGCTATAAGTGCAAGACAGACCGATTTTCCACTAACCTAAACTCTCAAACATTTTGGTAGCAGAGCGTACTTTCTTATTAGGACCCCTTATTAGTTACGTAATTTGTTTAATTGAGAGTTATTTATTTGCTACCTTCCTTTGTAATTTGAAGAAAACGTCTCGTCATATACCTAAGCTATTTACAGTAAATTCCTTAATAACATTCGAGTACATCCCCTTTTACATAAGTGTCGATTAAATCGATTAGCGCGTTAATTACCTACCCTTTGAGTGCAAGTGAGGTGCGCCAGCGCTTTGTTTCCCTATTGATCACGCCATTACCGCGTGACCGCGTGCAAGTTGTTTACGAGTTACGTTTGCCATACCCGGTGCATCTGTGCCGTCCGTTACTATTTGTTCCTTTACGCATCGTATTGAAATCTTTTGTGAGTTTAATTTACCTACCTTGTTTCTTGCGATTTAAAGTAAATAAAATGTCGGATACCGAAACCGGCATTGAGACCGTAAGGGCCGTACTTTACACGGATACAGCTGAATACCGTGAAGCTATTGGTGAACTCCGTTATATTAGTGACTGGGTTGATGATTCCCACCGAGTTCTTGAGACCTTTTCCTCCAATCGTATGCGAGCGCGTCTTTCCGACCTGCCACTTATGTGCGACAAGTTTTCCGCCGCTTGTTCCAAGCTGTTAGGTAATCTCGATCCTGCTATTTATGAACAAGAATATGTGCAAGTTAAGAACGAGATACGCGTAGTAAGGGACAAAGTAGACGACTTAAAAATTAAGTTAGACGAAATACGACCTCACCAATTTGAGACGTCCCGTACTAGCACCCCCTTCAAGGAGAATAAATCTCTGGCTATTGATAACCCGGCTAGTAAATTACCTGACCTACCTATACCTAAGTTTTATGGCCGTCCCGATAGTTGGATCAGTTTTATAGACCAGTTTGATAGCGTGGTGGACAACCAGCCTACCCTTACCCCGACTTTGAAGCTACACTATTTAGTGGGAGCCTTATCGGATGAACCTCGTCGATTAATACAACATCTCAAGATTGAGGCGGGCAATTACACCGTGGCCCGTGACCACCTAAAACGTAGGTACCATAACCTGCATGTTTTAGCGGATACCCATATTGCTCAAATAATAATGCTCCCTACTATAACGCCTAAACTTTCCGGGTTACGTGTGTCGTTCCTGAACCCGCTGCTTTCAACCTATCGATGCTTAGAAAGATTGGAACTTCCTGTTAAACATTGGTCGTACCTATTAGTTCACTTATGCCTTGCTAAACTGCCTTCAGAGTTAAAATCGAGATTTGAACGTCGTTATGGCGATAATCCTAATCACCTCCCTACTTTTGATCATCTTATTATCTTTCTTGAGGATGAATGTAGGCACCACGACAATGTAGGTAGTGCTTCTGTCGTTGACACTACTACCCCCCCTACTGTGAGCTCCCCTCGTTTGCCTAAACCTAATGCGCGTTCCCCACCTCCTGCGAGAGCCTTTGTTACCTTTGCAACGACATCTAAATGTCACCTTTGTAATAGTACTTCGCGTTACTTACGCGAGTGTCCCGATTTTATTCGCCTTCCTACACGTCAACGTGTTACCTTTGTAAAAGAAGCCCGACTGTGCTATCGATGCCTGGATAGACACTCCATATCCCAATGCACGCGAGATTATCGTTGTCGCACGTGCCGTCGTTCCAGTCATCACACATCACTGTGTTATAATGACTCCTCTCCTGTGAATTACGATCGCGAGCGCTCATACCGAGACGTCCCGGCCTTAGCTTCTAACCAACCGCGGCAATCCCCACAAAGTCACTTAACGGACCGTGTGTCACCCCCACGTACTGAATGGCACCGTGTTCGTACCCCGCCCCCTCGTGATTCCCGTAGAGCATCACCTCCCCGTTCGGGCGGGCGATCCCCACCTGCACCCAACGGTAACCGTACTTATAATGCCCCTCTAGGTCAAAGAACCCAGGATGAACGTGCATTTCATCATAAGTAAAATGAGGCCCCACAATTCGGACTAGATAGCAGCCCCCCTTCCATACCCGCTTTTACATCTTTACCTCGCAATTCTCTCGTTCTTTTACCTACGGCCTTGATTCATGTTAAAACCTCGTCTGGATATTATGTGGAAGCGCGTGCCTTATGTGACACTGGTGCTCAGGGCTGCCTTCTTACTACTGAGCTTGTTGTTGACCACATGAACTTACCTATCATTCCTTCTCCAGTTCCTGTTCGTGGAATAGGTAATGTTCAAGCAATTAATTCCCCGGGCATTGTATCCTTTTCATTTAAGCCAGTTAATTCTGCCTTTCCAGAAATCTCTACCAGTGCAATAGTTGTTGATGTGATTGCTGGTACCCTCCCAGAGGTAGACTTACCTAAAAGTGTAATTACCTGTACTAAGCACCTTCCTCTTGCTGACCCTTTATTTTACAAACCTGGTACTATAAGTGTACTTCTTGGAGCTGACGTCATTGGTCGCCTTTTAAGGTCCGAGTTGCTTGTGTCCCCTGATGGCCTTACTGCTATCTCGATGATATTTGGTTATGTCCTGTGTGGTCCTGTTTATGGAGGATTTACTGATTTGGAACCCCCCATGACTGGAGTCTCGCTGTCCCAAATAGTTGAAAAATTCTGGAAAATCGAAAAGGGCCCCCCAATCTCCAGTTGCGAACCCCTTGGATATAGAGTGTGAAACCTTTTTTAAAGCAACTACCACTCGTGAAAGCGATGGTCGATTTATGGTTAGACTCCCTTTTCTTCATGATCGTCCACCTCTCGGTGATTCTAAAACCAATGCCTTACGGCGATTCCATACTCTTGAGGAGCGTTTGCAAGCCAATCCTAATTTTCGAGAGAAATATATTTCCTTTATGCGTGAGTACCTTGACCTAAACCATATGTCCCTTTCATCATATGACTCGACCCGGGAACATTATTTTATCCCTCATCATGGAATTTTTAAGTCTGTTAGTGACAAAATACGTGTTGTGTTCGATGGTAGTAGTCCTACGTCCTCTAAAGTGTCCCTGAATCAATGTTTACATACAGGCCCTAAGCTTCAGCGAGATATTTCTCACATCCTCCTAAATTTCCGCAGGCACGAGGTAGTGTTTGTAACAGATATTCGTATGATGTTTCGTATGACTTGGGTACATCCTGATGATAGAAGGTACCAACTTGTGCTTTGGCGTGAGGATCCCTCTCAGCCACTTCTTGCCTATGAACTTAATACCAATACCTATGGTTTTCGTTCCAGTCCATTCATTGCAATTCGTGCCCTTCTTGAGCTCGCTGAACAAGAGAGACTTACCTTCCCTCGAGCTGCTGAAGTCCTTGAGAGAGATACTTATGTCGACGATTGTCTTACTGGTGCTGATACTATTGCGTCTGCCCGGGCCTTGAAAACTGAGCTTATAGGAATAATGGCCTCTGGTGGTTATGAACTCCGTAAGTGGATTAGTAACAGGCCCGAGCTCCTGGAGGATATGCCCCCGGATCATTTGCAACTTCCTCATTCATTCTCAGACCCAGATAATCCTCAGACTGTCGCTATTTTAGGTGTGCAGTACAATCCTGTGAGTGACTCATTTACCTACAATTACACCTGTGATACCCGTGATGCAGTTATTACAAAACGCAAAGTTTTATCTTTGATTGCCCGTATGTTATGACCCTTGTGGCTGGATATCTCCCGTCGTATTTAAGGCTAAGGAATTTATCCAACGCTTATGGATGTCAGGCTTATCCTGGGATGATCCTTTAAATGAAACCCTGTCTTTAGAGTGGACTGCATTTGTTCAGGACCTAGCGAAGGTTAGTGAAGTAGCTATTCCCCGACATATTCTTCCCAGAGGTTCCTCCTCCTTATCCCTACATGGGTTCTGTGATGCTTCTGAATTGGGATATGCTGCCGCTGTTTATTTACGTGCGGAACTTCCGTCTGGTGTTTGCTCCGTCCATCTTGTTATGGCTAAATCTAAAGTTGCCCCTGTTCGGACCCGTTTAACAATTCCCAAGTTGGAATTGTTGGGAGCTACCCTCCTCTCTAAATTACTTCATCACGTCGCTCTTTGTCTGCAAAGGTCGTCTGTGTTGACTTCAATCCATAGTTGGACGGATAGTAAAATCGTGTTGTGTTGGTTAAAAACCACTCCTCACCTCCTTCAGACTTTTGAGGCTAACCGTGTCTCCCAGATTAATAATAGTCCTACATCTAGTGAATGGAGGCACGTCCCAGGCTACATGAACCCTAGTGACTGTGCATCGAGAGGTATGTCAGTCACCCGACTGATCGACCACTCCCTTTGGTTTTCACCTTTGTGGTTGACGCAGTCTCCTGACAACTGGCCCGGTATTTCGGAACCTAACCCAAGTAGTGATCTCCCTGGACTAAGTTGTTTAGTAGTCTCTGCCGATGTTCCTACCCCGGATCCCTCATTCTTATTAGAGTGGTATAGTTCTTTGAACAAGCTAATAAACGTGACTTGTTACCTAAGGCGGTTTTTATTTCCTAAATCTTACACGTCCTACCTAGGCCCTGAGGAACGGAGAGATTCCCTTTTGTTTTTGGTGAAAATCGTTCAATTTACCTCCTTTTCTGATGAACTTGATCGCTCACGGCGTGGCGATCCTATCACTAACTCCCTTAGAAAGTTGAATTTATTTCTAGATGACAGAGGCCTGATTCGAGTTGGAGGTCGATTACGAAACTCCGATCTATCCTTTGATGCGCGCCATCCCCTTCTTCTGCCTAAGAATGGTAATTTCGTGAACATCCTTATTTCACATTACCATCGCGAGAATGCTCATGCTGGTGTTAATGCAATTCTTGCCATGTTAAATAGAGAGTTTTGGATCTTGTCGGCACGCAGAGCTATTCAGCATGTGATTTTTAAATGCCTTCCCTGTTATCGTCTCAAAGCGGCTGTATCTCAACCCTTCATGGGTGACCTACCTAAAGACCGCGTCACGGCTGCTAGACCGTTTGACGGTGTAGGTACCGATTTTGCAGGACCCTTTTTTACCAAAGTCCAGGCCTATAGGAACAAAAGGTTAGTGAAAAGTTACCTGTGTGTATTTGTCTGCCTTTCTACTAAAGCCGTTCACCTTGAGGTTGTGTCGGACCTAACTACTGAAGCCTTTATTGCGGCCTTTTCCCGATTCGTGTCGCGTCGTGGTGTACCCCGCCTAATCCGATCTGATTGCGGTCGAAATTACATCGGTGCCAACAATTACCTTAAAGAGTTAGAGTGTTTCCTGTCTCAAAACCAGGCGGCTATTGGTTCTGAGCTTTCGAGGCGGAACATATCCTGGGTTTTCGATCCTCCTGTTTGCCCTTATTGGGGTGGTCTTTTTGAAGCTGCGGTTAAATCGGCGAAATCGCACCTAAAACGAGTAGTAGGCGATACCCCCCTTACATTTGAAGAGCTGACCACTGTTTTTGCTAAAATTGAAGCAGTTTTAAATTCACGCCCATTGTGCCCACTTTCTCCGGACCCTAATGATGTCGAAGTGTTAACTCCCGGCCATTTCTTAATTGGACAACCCTTAACTGCACTTCCGGAGTACCCTTATAAAGACGTAAAATTGCATCGCCTTACACGGTTTCAGCTAATCCAACAAATTACCCAGCACTTTTGGTCTCGCTGGCATTTAGAATACTTAAATACATTACAAATTAGAAATAAATGGACCTCTCCTTGTAATCCTCCTAAAGTGGGTGAGCTAGTACTCATAAAATATGACAACCTTCCCCCTTTGCAGTGGCGTCGTGGACGCATTATTAATTTATACCCTGGCCAAGACCAAGTTGTTCGTGTGGTAGATGTTAAAACTCCTACCGGTAACCTAAAGAGATCTTTGACGAAATTAGTTCGTCTTCCTGTCCAGTGAACTTCCTTTCCTTAGCTTCCTAACCTTCTCGTAAACACTTGACGTGTTTAGGGCGGGCGATATGTTTACTACAATATTTTGATTTGTTTGTGTACCCTATTGATACTGCGCCGCGCGCACTCGCACGCGTACTTGCCTAGTTTTTATTTGTTTAAAACGTACCGTGAGAACCCCGGAGCCCCCAGTCGACACCGAGACGTTACCTATGACACATGTACTAGACCGACCAGAGCGCTTTCGCCGCGTGTGTATCCTGTGAAGCTCCTTACAGACATTTCGAGTGATTGTGGCCTGTGAAGTTATACCCGAAAGCTGATGTGGCAAGTACCTAGCTATAAGTGCAAGACATACCGATTTTCCACCTATCATTGTCGCCCTCCACGTGTAATACCAGTTAAAGAGGTCAGGGGATGTCAGCCCCCCTGTCTCACTCCACAAGACAGGGTATAGCTCTCCGATAAGGTAATGCCCCATTTGACATGATTCCTCTGGGTACTATAACCAGTATGACAAAAGGTCAACAACTGTACTGCTGACCCCGGTCCTACGTAACTTTCCCCACCAACGGTTATGCTGAAGAGTATCAAATGCGCGTCTCAGGTCAAGGAAGCATGCATAGACAGTAGTTTAATTTTTTACATCCAAGAAAAAACAGCCAAGTCAGTAGACATTTGCGGCCTAAATCCAAATTGGGCATCATCTATTTTCAGAAAAGGGGCCATTTTTTGTTGCAATATTCTTTCAAGTACCTTAGCCACAACCGTAGCCAGGGATATTGGTCGGTAAATGGCAACACTCGATAAATTACCTGTTTTGTTTTTTACAATAGGGACAACGATTGTTTTTGAGAGGTCATCTAGTAGGTAAGAATGCCGCAAACAGAGACCAAAAAATCGAGCAAGCACATCACCGACAAGCGGGCCCGAAAGACCACACAGAAGGTGCTCAATACTGAGGTCGTCGTGACCCGGGGACCTACCACGTTGCATCCTTCTTAATATTATCATAATATCATCGGAGAAGACGCTGCAACCCCCCGTTTCACGACGATCCTCTTTTGATTTATTGTCATTTACAAAACTATTTTCATTCGGGTTAGAATTATGGACTCTATTTTAAAAACATTGGCAATGTTTTTTGGGTCCATTTCTCCCTCAACAGATACGAGTAAACTAATTTTAGAATTTACATTTTTAATTGATTTCCAAAATTTCACGAAATATTAACACATATTCACTGAGAACTTGATATTGTTATTTTTTCTATTGGGACAAAAACATTCAAAGTAACTTTTACATAAATTTTATAGTGTATAAAAGTAATTTTGTTCAAGGTTTTTAGTAAGTGGATAAGTGTTTTCATTTCGGTGGTGAGTTATTTCATTTCGGCGAATCGTTTTTTTCATTTCGGTGGCATCAAAACTTTGAGCTACTGTATCTTTTTATTTTATAAATATATTTTGATGGCGTTACGTATGGATATAAACAACATCAAGAAATATCATAAACCATAGTTTAAATTCGAAAATTGATAAAAATAAAAAAAGTTCACCGAAATGATAAAAAAATCAACCTTGTTGAAATTCACCCAAAAAGCTTTTCAATTATTTATTATTCTAAGGTATTTTTGGAGTTCTGTACCTCAACAGGAAAAAAGGAACCCCCTAATGGATCACGGAGTACGTTTGTATGTCTGTCCGGACACTTTTTTATAAAAAAAACTTTTAAATCAATCAAGGCAGTCTTACGCGGTGGTGATATGTGAGAGATTTCTTTTTCAATACTTTTCCATCGCGGCTACTATTAAACTGAGCCCGTAGACAAGATGCATTATATTCTAAAGCGAAATTCGCTATCGCTAACAAAATGTATAAAACTGACATAAGCCATCGAAACATCACGTGATTTTTGCACTTACATATTTTGACATTTCGTTGGCGACGAAGTTCTCTTTAGAAAGATTGCATCTTGTCTAAGGATACTGAGTAAATTTTTATTGTAAAACAATCCTATTAGAAAAGTGTTTAACGTGCCTTCCGAAGCACAGAGATACTTGCATGGACGTCACTTAAATCACTCTGTAAATTGTCTGTTCCTGAGTAAAAATGTCTTATTCTCTTATTTACCAAGTAAACTTATCTACCAAGTTCGATCAAGCCTAATGCCGCGTGTTTTCAAACTTTGTTTGTTGAAACACGACCCCAGCCTAATGGAGGCTTCCTGACAAAAGGCAGGGCTACTGCAAAAACTCTTTAAAAGAAAATTATAAATCCAAACTAATATTATAAATGCGAAAGTGTGTCTGTCTGTCTGTCTGTTACCTCTTGACGCATAAACCATTAAAACGATTGAGATGAAATTTGGTGTGGAGACAGTTCGTAACCCTGGAAAGGACATAGGCTACATTTTGTCGCGGTATAAAAACATTAAGGGGGGGAAATGGGGGATGAAAGTTTATATGGAAAATCCAAGTCGCGGGGAACCACTAGTAAATAATAAATTGTTTCAACAAACCTATCAATTACCTAACCCCAAACTAAGCGTGAGCTTGTGCTTACTTATACCCTACATTTATAAACATCCATGACTTTAATTATTTTTATAACTTAAGCAATTATTTTGCAAGTTTTTACGAAATCAAATTGAATTTAATTATAAGTTAAGCTGATTTCATCTTAACTGATGGTTAAATATTTGTAAAAATATTTCCATCGGATACATGCGGGTACATTCCCCAAGTATTGATGAAATCGAACGCCGGCTCACTGGCGTAGCAAGAACTTACAAAAATTCGTCGGCTGACTAACGTCCGCCGTAGCTCAGTTGGTAAGAGCACTCGCCCGGATAGCGAAGGGACGTGGGTTCGAGTCCCACCGGATGACACAGTCGATTAATTTTTGTGAGCGAAATTCAATTTGAATCCATGACTTAGGTACAAATGCTCGTGCTCATCACACAAACATTTGCTCCTTGCGGGATTCGAAAACGTAACCGCCTGGTTGAGAAATCCGGGGCACGAACCACTAAACCAAGATGGTCAGACGACCAATAAGAATATTGTTGTGTTAATATATTCCAAATTAAGCTTTAGTTGAAGAAAAATCTAAACTGTCTCGATCAGGGATCGAACCCGGGACATTGGAGATGGGACACCATGAAAACTGACGTGCTAGCCACTCGGCCACGGAGCTTTTCATTAAGCCTTGGATTTTAAATTTACAATCTATTGTTTCAGGGTCATAAGCTTAACGTGTCATGTTTCCAGACATAATAGAATAGTAGATTATTCACCAAGGGGGTAAAGTAATGTCTTACGTCACGGGCGTAATCTTATATATCTCGAGCGTAACGAAGGATTCGAGAGTTAACTCCCGAGCGCAGCGAGGGAGTTTAATGTTTACTCCAGACCAGAGCATAGCGAGGGAGTTAAAAGTAGAATCCTGAGTGGAGCGAGGGATTTAAGCTCACCCAAGACGAAGACATCTTTATCCCCGAGGAGAATACTCTGCTTTTCACACTTCGTACAAGGCAATAAAAAAAATGTACTACAAAAAACTTGTTTTATCTATAAGTATATATCCTTTGACTTTACTGACAGTAAATTATTATTAACTATACCAGCAGCTTTACATCTAATGGACTCCGGTGTTATAAACTTCGTCAATTTTATAAAAACATTGTTTGTAATTCCTGAAAATACATAAGTAGGTTTTTTTCTTTATTTATTTCTTTTTTTAGAAGCGCGCTCTTTTTTTCATTCCATTCGTTCTAAAATGCTTGGATGCCAGGTTCAAATTTCAAATACATATGTTCTTTTTGGTGCGACGGGCTAGTGTGATCATGCCTACGAACTCTTATTCTAAATTCAAATCACTTTGCCTCCCTAGGGGCGTAATGAAATTTCATACAACATTACGTCCCTAGGGATGCAATGACTCACTTTGAGTCAGGTTTACTTGATGTGTAATTGAACATTGCCGAGTAGGTAGTAAATTAATTGTTATTGGCACGCCCGCGGGTCTTATGGGGTTTGACAGGTTACAGGGTTTAATTTATTCTACCACGAAGTTTGCTATGCCAACGAAATGTCGAAATATGTATGCAAAGGTCACGTGATTAAAAGGACACATTTCGGTGGCTTATGGGAAAACTCCCATATGCCATCATTACACATTAAGTTTTATACATTAAGTTAGCGATGGCGAACTTCGCTTTAGAATAGATTTTATCTTCTTCCTCTTCTCTCTTCTCTTCTTCCCTGGACCCTTCCAAGGCCCTGTATATAAAATTAACATAATTACGGAATGGAAACAACCTATGACTTACACAGGGTTACTTTTAGTCGAATTAGTACACGCGTATGATTTTTTGACAGCGAATAGATGTACCTACATAATTGTAAAAAAAATTTTTGCATAGATCGATTTTGTTACTGATTCTGAGTCGCTAGGCAACCCTTAACAATGTTAATCTGTATTTCGATATTTTGTTGGCGATACCGAAGTTCGCCTGTAGAATAGGTTTATCTTTTTTTTATTACAAAAGAAGAATTGACAACCCTATATAAATGATGAAACGAAATTTTAAACCTCATCAAAACAGCAGAAATACAAAGGTTTTATTTCTCAGTCAGACACAGCACCGACTTGTTGCAAGTGTCGACAGTTTGACTATCGATAAAACTGCTAAAATATCATTATCTACGGTTGTAAAGAGTCGATAAAAATCAGTATCATTGAAACGAAGTATTATCGGTGATTTCTAGGTAACTCTATAATTTTGCTTCAAATTCCTTAATTTGATTTGAGTTTTGGTTTCATTGTTGAAAGCTAGAAAAGTTTTGACATTTGACTTTCTGCATAAATGCTCACATTTCTTCTCTGGCTCTGGTCAACTCTCGCTCTTACAAGCACACGATTCTATCGGTTGATAATCATTCGCGCGTCATAAGCCAACAGGGTTGATTTTCTTATGCAAAAATATTCTGATAGCTACTACTAATAATAAGTCATGGGCATCTCTTTCGTTGTTAAAAAGTTAATAAGTGCAAGAGTGAGTTCAACCTTATCGCTATTTATTTCACATGAAATTTTGACAAAACTGGTTGACCACTTTAGATAGATAAGATTACTCTTTATTGCACACCATAACAGAAAAATACAGTAAGTACAACGATTTACACACAAAAATGTACAATGTAGGCGGTCTTATCGCTATAAGCGATCTCTTCCAGACAAACTTTAGGTAAAAGAACATACTCATTCACAGAAAGGGGGAGTTTGGTACAATCATAGAATAAGTGTAATGAACAAATAAATAATAATATATGAATAGTAAAAAAATCACTTTCTTGGCCGACCGTACCTATTATCGATAGTTTGACTGTCACAACACTATCTCTACCTCAAAGTAAACAACGCCGTCGGACTTCACAATTTCCTTTCTTTGAAACCTTTTGCAGAGCTCTTACGTTCAGATTGAATAACAGTAAGAACCACCGTTCTATTTACCTAGTACCTTACGTTTGCGTCCAGTTTACAAAACCAGAGGTAGCGGGTTAAAATCCCGCTAGGGGTAAATGGGGTAAATGTTTGCAATTGTAGTGTATAATTATATTATTTTTATAACTTAAGCAATTATTTTGCAAGTTTTTACGAAATCAAATTGAATTTCGCTCACAAAAATTAATCGACTGTGTCATCCGGTGGGTGGTGAGCGAAATTCAATTTGAATTGTAGTGTAGCTGAGAGTGTAGGTAAGGATAAATTAAAAAAACCGGCCAAGTGGGAGTCAGCCTCGCACACAAAGGGTTCAGTGCCAACTTTAACTGAATTAGGATCCACTTTCTTCCATTTAGCCAAAATACCACAATATTTTGTTTACAGCAATTATATAACTTTGTTTTCCTAGTGTTTGTATGAAGATCAAAGTTATGTTTGCGGTTGTTGAACATGTGCTATATCTTACAAATACTAGTTTGATCTCGTTCAAACCAATTTTCGTTGAAAGAATTTGTTACAATCTAAATCATGTATTTTTTCAAAATTTACGCTTGCTTAGTTCAAACGTTAGATGCATTTTTTCTATTAGTACCTACTGTAAAACCTTCCATCTTGCCTTTCACGATTCTAGGTAGGTACAGAACCAAACCCTATAGGTTTTGATTATACTTACTTTATAAAATACGTCTCAAATGTTGATGCTCGATTTTAGGAGATACAGCTTCAAGGGACCGCAGACAAGTATTTGATGTTAATTTCAAGCGTGAACTTGAAGCTTCTAGAAAGTGTCTTGTCAGACAGATGGACAACAGAACAGAGTGTCTGCATAGACTCTATGCAGACTAATTAGGGGATCCAACTTGATTAGTACACCACGGTGGGTCGCCGCGCGCAGGTAAGTACGTTTTTGCTACCTTCGCGGGGAGTTACACAGGCCTGATAAATAAGGGTTCCTTTTTTCCTTTAGAGGTACGGACGGAACCCTAAAAATGGATGCATCATAGATTTCTGTGTTCACGATGTCATCATGTTGTACCTGTTTGACATATTGAGCCATTTATCATTATTCTCCTCAGATGAACTACCAACACCTAAAGAACGACGGTTCCGTCGACGCCACATCCACCTCCACTCTTCACGACGAAGATTTTGACCAGATCCAGCTATACGCCGATCTAGAGTCAACCCTAGCCTTGGACCAGGACCTTGACAACGCATCGACTTCCTGTGATGCCAATTCTCTACAATTCGACGAGACGTCTCTAGCAGCTAGTGAGGATCTGTCAGTTTACTGCGGGACCCTGAAAAAGCAGAAGAAAACCAAGGCTAAAGAGAAGAGGCAGATGCGAGATTCTGATATGTGGCAAGCCAGCAATATTGAAGTTATGGAGGTAAGACTTTATTTTTTATTATTTTAAATGGGTGCTCTTGACTCTAGACTAAGCCAGACGTGGCGTAGACAGAGTCGACGGTGGGGCGAGCTCACCTACAAGGTTCTGGCACTCCGACAGAACACAGCAAGCTGCTTGGCGGCAGGCTCCAGTGGGAGGGTAGTAGCTACCAGGCGGCACCTAACTGAGCCTAGCACCACTGATAAGATCTTTCAGCCGCCATTACAAACTGGAGTTTGTGATTCCGTTGCCCGGGGTGAACCACTAGGAGGTAGATCCTTCACCACCCCAATCTACTTTGTCTGATCTAAGAATTGTGGAAGCAAGTTTCTTATGGCATGGCACTTAGTTTTGAAGACTATCCATGAGGTCTTGGCTTCGAATCCCGCATCAGGCCGAAAGTTTTGGGTTTTTGTGGCTTGACAAAACTTAGAAACGGCCTTGGAATCAGGAAGTTGCTGGTGTTAACTCCCCGTGCCTCAAAGCAGGTAAGCTGTTGGTTCTGCGCCTGATCTCTCACTGGTCATGTCGGATTGCCGTCTCACCAGACTGTAAGATTAAAAGAACAGAAAGTGACCTGTGTATTTCGCACACACTAGGGCAATATAGTTAATAATATTGTAAAATATTATCTGTACCGTTACCATGAGTTTACGGTGGTTTTACTCGCTAGAGACGACGTAAAAAAGTGTAGGAGTTTTTTTAGTTCTCCAAGTAACCGCTAGAGGCGCTGTGCAATTTTCCATACACTTTTTTTACGCCGTCGCTAGCGAGTAAAACCAGCGTAAACTCATGGTAACGGTACAGGATTACTCCTACATACTTTTCTATTCTCTGTTTAGCTTGGCCTCTCCCAAGTCTTTCTGCAGCTTAATGAGTGCGTCATCATAAAAATTGCGATTCCTTCTGAGTCGTGCGTGAGAAAAAGACTATCCCACTTTAACCTTGAGGGAATAGAGGTGTCCCTACGTAATAAAAGCAGTTTTCGCAGTTCAGTTTAAATCCATGCAAAATCACGAAAGAGTATAGGTACCTGCCTGCTTAATGATTGGATTAGCAAATACCGGATTTAAGCCCTGAGGATTAAGCCGGGGTTTGTTACGTATCGTAATTACTTAACTTAATAGTCCTATTAAGCACTGATAGGATAAAAACGGTAGGTTTTAGGACTTCAGTATGGGTTTGACTTACTAATATATATTCTTTAAAAGTTTATCAGCAACTCTCGCATGGCATAGACACGTGGGTTCAAATTAAAGGAATCCAGTATCATTAATTCCTCTCTGAATAAATCAGGACAGCGTGTCCTAAAATAATGGTTCAACGCAGCTGACTTTATTTTATAAAACTAATTTAAAAAGTTAAAATAAAACATAGTTACAGTATTACCCAAAACTAAAAGATATGGCTTGCCGATGTACCTGCGCAGAAGACGAATTTTAAAGCGCGGGAAATACTGTTGGCGAATCAGCATCTTTTTCGTGTTCCGCTATTGGGCATTAGCTGCCGCTATGCTAGCGCTCGCGACTCGAGATTGAGATGGAACTAATACAGACCTGCAGTATTAATTAATGTCCTCCTAGCCGATTTCGACTACGGCCGCATATATCTCAACAGAGATTAACTATAGAACTTAAAGAAGTGCAATCTAAGGATATTCTAAATTTTAGCTTTTTCGTTAATCTTCGGAGCCATACTTTCTTTTCTGCGTAAACGAAGATTCACGACAGGCGTATTAAGTGGGTACTACTGTACCAGGAATTATTTTCTTCTCTTCCAGAACCTCCTCAGCAGAAGCGGGACCCTGGATGAGCAGATCAAATGGGAAGCCATCGCCACAGCAAGAGGTCTTTGCACTTTGACTGACAGCTGCACTTGCGGCGATTGCGTACGTGCTAAGTACTTAGCGGGGGTGGCAGACGGGGACGGGGGGTTGGGAGCTGCACCGCTATTTAACGCTATAAGTGTGGGCTGCAGTGTGCAGTGAATCTTATTGCTATGAGAGTTGGGTTGAAATTGAAATTGCGTCGCAGAGGAGGACTCTAAAACAAGTGACTAGTGAAGTAACTGGCTACACTTAGCGGGGGTGGCGGACGGGGCCGCGACGACTTACTAATGCCAATAGTGTGCTGCAGTGTACACTGAGCCTTATTGCTATGAAAGTTGGGTTGAAATTGATTTTGCGTCGCAACTGTGAGGACCTTTAAAAAACAAGTGACTAAGTAACTAGCTACTCTTAGCGGGGGTGGCAGACGGGGACGGGGGGTTAGGGGCCGCACCACTTTTCAACGTTATAAGTGTGGGCTGCAGTGTTTAGTGAACCTTATTGCTATGGGAGTTAGGTTGAAATTGGTATTGCGTCGCAACGCGTGGACTTTTCAAAAACAAGTGACTAAGTAACTGGCTACTCTTAGCGGGGGTGGCAGACGGGGACGGGAGGTTAGGGGCCGCACCGCTTTTCAACGCTATAGGTAAGTAATGGGCCGCAGTGTGCAGTGAGCCTTATTGCTATGACAGTAAGGTTGAAAATTGAATTTCATGGAAACGATGCAGACTTTTCAAGTGACTAAGTAGCTGTCGACTCTCGCAGCGAAAAGTCAATTATATCGAGGTCTATGCTGGAAGCCAAAAGATATTCAGGCCAAACTGAACTGTACTTTAAGTTTATTTTACTCTGAACCTTAGATCAACCAGAGACCCTGTAGCTGATACAGCCAGGCCTGGCTCACTCCGCAATTTAGGTCTGAAGCTCTCGGAGCTAGTGAATAAGGTTCAAACTAACTTGTATCTAGGAAAACTGGGGTCACGTTATTGGCTTGCTACCTCAAACTGCCAATTTTGGTTGAACTGAGATAAATGGATCAGCCATCATTGAATCTCAAATCACAGCAGTTACTACCCGACCAAGCCAACTACATAGACGAATGTCAAACTAACAACTCTACTTAGGATGACGAATACAACTAAATACCGTTGGATTTTTTTCAAGTTCCATCGGTGTTAAAATAAACTGAGGCATTTCATCTAAATGATAAAAATATTGCTTTGGTATTGTCGTTGTAATTCGTCGTCATATGTCGTTTGACATTCGTCAAGTTGGCTTGGTCGAGATAGTAGTTCAGATGCAGTCGCCTTGAATAAATACTTAGCTGATGCAAAGAAACTGTTTGGAGCTATGTTGCTTGGATGGAAGTTTGTTGACAAACGTACTGATTGGAAATTGGTATATAAATAAATGGTGAGAAAAGTACCTTGTAGTAGCGTAATTATTTATTAAAGGGTTTTAAGGTTAAAATTAAGGTTAGAAAGAAAAGCGCGGCAAAAGTGACGTTAGTCCCGTCACTGTCACTCTGAGAGATTACAGAAACACAGCTTGGGGCACTGTGGATTAGCCAAGCATCATAAATGCGGAATGTTTTTGTACACTTCGGCCTCTTAAGCCATTGTAATGGGGGGTATTTTTGGTGGAAAATGATGATGAAGATGAGAAGATATAGCCCGATGTGCTAGCGACTGTAGAAATTTAGTAAGTGTTAGATCTACTGAAAATGTGTGTCAAGTTGTAGGATAGGCTAGATTATGTCGTGTGTAGTTTATTAACGGTTAACACATTTATTCAATATTCAATAATTTTGTAATCAAGACTTGTGATACTAAGTACTGTATCAATTTTAAGAATAGTACAGGTTTTGACTTACCTTAATCTTTGAACTGAACAAAACTTTTTCTAACATCGTTTTACTAAGTATCCTTAAAAATATTATACCTACACCGTCTTATTCGTAACTAATAAATATACTAAGATCTTAGGTAATTATTTATTAGTAATTCGTATTCGTCTATATTTGTAAGCTCACCTTTGTATGTTTATAAAAACCTTGTACCTACCTATAATATTACACAATCGAACAAATCATGTGTTACGATTACGAAACACATTTGGTAGTAACTGATAGATAAGTTATTGTAATGAGTACCTATAGATAGTGTAATATATCTATTAGTATAGATAAAATTACTTTTAAACTAAGACATACCGTGTACTCAGGGGCCCACTGAAAACCAGCGACGGGGCCTCCTGAGGACCTGGCTTATGCTGAGTGAGGTCCTTTTGATTTGGACGTCACCGACACACAGCGGCACGCGCTGCAGGCAGGGTTGGCATAGACGTTTTTTTAATTTTTTGTTTCATTTTTTTTGTTGTGATGTTTGTATTAACTAAGTATAATGTTTCTTTTTTGAAGCGTGTGTTTGTGATGTCCAAAATTAATAAAGCATTTTCTTTCTTTCTTACATATGTACATTTACTTTAATACCACCACCAATCCGCACTGAGCCCGCGTGGCGGAGTTACTATGGCTCATACCTCCTCATAGTTAAGGTGAGGCCTTTGCCCAGCAATGGGATCTACTGCGCTAACTTTTTTTAACTTCAAGACCAAAATACTCACTTTTTTTTCAACTGAGGATTCTATCTCAAAATGCAGTATTAATTTTTTAAACAATTAATTTAGATATATGTCAGATAAATTATAATCTATAAGTTTTTATTTTATAAAAATCTAAGTTCCTACTGTCTTAAATTCGTATTAGGAATGCTCTTGTTACTAAAATAATAGATAAAACAAAAATCAAAAGTTTAAATCATTAGATCATAGGTCTAAGGAGTTCGTTAATATCAGTCTTTTAATTAATCTATTGTGTTAATTATATATAATACTCTCTGTTGATTGGGATAAACAATTACCTACATGAATTCGGCTTCTGTTAAAAATCCTTACTTAATCTAATACTTGTAAAGTGAATTAATGGCCTCAGCTGACTCCACATAAGACTGATGAGTTTCTTTTACCTAAAATAAGCGTAGAATTAATAATCTCTTTTATTCACATTTAAAACAAAATAAAAAGTACCTACTAACACTTTGTCAAGTAAGAAGCTAGGGTTCGTTAGTTTCCCGCCAAGAAACGATTACTTTTTAAAATGGTTTGTAAGGGCGTTTCGTTTTTGCACTCACTATTTTTTATAACATTTTCTAAGTAGCTATGATATTTTTTATATAGGATGGATTTATATTTGTGTGTGGTGTGTATAAAAATCATGTACCTATACTGTCTATAAGTTTTCTTCTTTTTCATAATTTTTAAATTCACTTCAATTCAATTTTTAAACCTTCGTTGTAGCCCCTCCAAAGTCTCGCCAAGATTTCTCGCACAATTACTGGTGCCTGATCACACTGTCTTACGATATTCTCACTTGTGGTCTCTTTCAAAATACGACAGCGAGAACAAGCAGGTGTGAAACCACTCACATTTACACATCTCGGGTGCTATCGGGGCTACACGGTGAGAGTCTGGGAGGCCATAAAGGCCTTTTTTGACTACGAAATAGGTATATAATTTATTTTCATCTCGGATATTGTTCACCATAGTTTCTTATGGAACCGTTTTGACCTAGAACTATTTACAATAATATATTTATCCCTCACTAATATTATTTGTTTGCTCGCTCTCCCGCAAGCCTCACTTAAAATATATTTCTTAGTCAAAAATGGTCTTTATAGGTACAAGGAGTCCCTATGTGTGTAAATGATGATCTTCTTTTATATGATGATAATATTTTTTTTATATTATACTAGCTGTCAAAGTATTTATTACAGAAAACAGAGTAGGTACTTAATGAATGAAATCTCTGTTTTAAATTAAATTTTATTGTTTAGTACGAGGGTCAAACTGAAAGTTCTTAGAACTGGCCACTTATAAACAATATAATAAAAAAAATATTCTAAAATTTGAAAATAGAACTCTTTGCCAATATTACTGAGTATATATTTCATTCATTTGTCATTTGTTTTACGACTTGGCGGCAAATTGAAAATTGTCTGTGTCACGTCAAAATGAATTTAACACGAGAAAATTTTCGTGCAATGATTTTTTATGACTTTCGATGTCATTTAAGTCAACAAGAAAGTTATGATAGACTACGATTGGCCTTTCACGATGAAGCCCCATCTCGTGCGACTGTTTACAACTGGTTTAATGAGTTTAAACGTGGTCGCACTAATCTCACTGATGATGTACGTGAGGGACGGCCTTCTACGGCGACGACTGAAAATAACATCTGTGTTGTGCGGCGTATGATAGAGACTGACAAAAGAGTGACCTATCAGCAGATTCGGACAAGCTTAGGCATCGGTATGAGTCAAGTGCACAAAATCCTCCACGAACATTTAGCGGTCAGGAAGCTTTGCGCCCGGTGGATACCTCATAATTTGACTAAGGCTCAAAAACTCCATCGTGTGGATTGGTGCCGTAAAATGATTGAAAGATTTAACGGAGGTGACTCAAATGCTGTGTTCGACATACTAACAGGTGACGAAAGCTGGATTTACTGTTATGATCCTGAGACCAAAAGACAATCTGCTCAGTGGGTGTTTCCTTTCGAGGAGTTGCCAACTAAAGTGAAGAGAGATCGAAGTGCGGGAAAAAAAATGGTGGCCTCGTTCTTTGGAAGGATAGGTCATTTCGCAACAATTGTGTTAGAGGATCAAAAAACAGTTTCTGCAGAATGGTACACTACCAATTGTTTGCCACTTGTCTTGGAAAAAGTTCGAGAGAAACGACCTCGCAGTAGGATCCTCCTTCACCACGACAACGCCTCGTCGCACACCGCCAAGCGAACGATCGACTATTTGGCGACATCAAACGTTGAATTACTGGGTCACCCGCCGTATAGCCTCGACCTCGCGCCTTGTGATTTTTATTTATTTCCAAAAATTAAAGAAAAACTTAAAGGAAAGCGGTTTATGAATGCTGAAGAAGCGGTGGCTGCGTATCGCGATGCCATTGAAGAGACCCCTAAGGACGAGTGGGCAAAGTGCTTTTCCCAGTGGTTCCATCGCATGCAGCGGTGTATTGACGTCAATGGACAATATTTTGAAAAGATATAATAAAACTAATAACTGGCTAATGTAATCAGTTTTTGATTTTCTAAGAACTTTCAGTTTGACCCTCGTACTACCAAAGTGTCAATGATGAATGTGAACTAATAGAATAGTAGGTACTTACTTAGACTGTGTGATGATTTACCTAGCGTGGAAATAATATTTTTACATGACTACTTATTGTAAATTAACACTTGTGTGTTTTAATAAAGTAAGCGGATAATCAATTATGAAAGTTAAGATCTTAAAATATTTGTGTGTCGTAAATTTTAATGGAACTAGAATATTTAAAGAACATTTTTGAATTTAAATGATAGACCTTCATAATGTCTATCTACAGTTAGGAACCTAAATGCCATTCATTTTATTTCGAAAGCACATACACCTACGACTTCCAAACTGCATCATGATAAAAATATACCCTTATAATAATAAATTGTAGTCAGTAAAACAAAATACTTATTATTTTAGTTTCGTACTTAGTGTTTTATACTATTGTAGGTATGAGTAGGAATAAAGTTACTGGCAAAAAAATTGTGTCTAGTATCGAAATTGATTTGCTTTTAACTAAGTGTGTGTTGTTAACATTTATTTTTAAGTGTCAGATATAAGTAATGGCCGAACAACTATTTGCAGGGCTACCTATTTTATATCATTTGTCTGTATTTGTTCGTCGAATATTCCTTATTGGTTCTTGAAAATCTATGTCTATCTTGCTTTTGTACCAAAGAAAACGTGATGGAAATTATAGGTAATATATCTGCCTTGTATCTAATTTCTAATAAATAACTTACAAATTGAAAATAACTGACACTGCGCTCAAAAGTTCATCGACTATCTTCGAAGGGAAAATAACGTTTGAAATTGGCCTTTGCACATTTGTATTTTAATTTTGCGATTCAAATAACTAACTCCTGGTTCTACCTACCTAAACTGTTTACTATTTTATGGTTGTACAGCGCAGTTTGTATCTAACGATCTAAGCCACAGAATTCATTTAAGCTTACTAAGAGATTGTTTGGACTATTATGTTATTTCTTTACAATTACTGTACCTTTACATTTATAAGTAAGTTCAAAAACAGTATAAAGTTTTGAAAAAATAATAAATACTAATCTGAGTTACCTAATGTTATGTCTAAAAGCGTGCTTTTTCATAAATTGTGGTAGTATTTTGTCATATTAACTAGATTTTTGAGTGTGTAAAGTGGTTGACATTGTGAGTTCAAAAACTGACAAAGCATGTCCCATTAGAATTTATCTTCATTAAATGCGTTGGGCAAATTCGGTATGTCACCACCGCCTGGTTAATATTTTAGCAATAGATTAATAATTAAGATCTTGCCCATTTGGCGACCAGCCTAGGCTAGGCCAAGCTGAATGTCGGAGTAATATTTAATTCTGTGCATACGACTGTATCTTTACCCCAACCTCTAATATTCTTTGTTAGCAGCTAACTGTCACGGGAGGGTACGCAAAAAGCCCCTCTTGAAAAATATATTTCTTAGTCAAAATTGAGGTTTATTGTTTTATCAAATTAAAGACGAGATGTGTATAAAACAATCAATTACATTCTTAATTTAATAGAAATTCTTAGGTAATTTTTGTTTATTTTTATCAAATGTTAAAATGATTTTTGTTTCAACATTAAACTGTTAACAATACCCGACCTTAAACTACATTTCTTACTTTTATACTTCTTAAGACGAAAGAATAGCACCATTTCTCCATACAAACGTAGTCCCCTGTTTCCTTCCTGGATAAAGATTTAGGTTGAAAACTTTTTTTGCTATAATATCTGCATTTACCACGGCTATGCTCCTATGTTTCGCTTTTTCCAATATTCGAATTAACACAGGAAATATAAGCCTTCAAACATTAAGAAAACTGCCAAATTTCAACCTCAAACTTTAGACACTCGCCAAAAAAATTCTACGCACATTAACACAAAAACTAAAACATAGGAGCATAGTCCCATCTTTTTATTAATTATTTTTGAAAACAATATGATCATTGGTAAAGTTTTCGTCGAGAAAATAGGGGACTACGAAGTGCTGTTTTGGTCAGTTTTATGAAGCGAGTTTTGATCTGAGCTGCATTTGTCCCTTTCTTGCTTTAAGAGGAGAGGTTTGGTGGGTGGGGAATGTCGTAACAAATATTTATACGTATAGTGATGCTTTATAGTCGCTAATTTTATCGATACGCCATTGTTGGCCTAATCGACATCGATGTATTAAGTTATATATTGTCTTGATAATTAGTCTTAATTCTTAATATTTTTCTTAGCTTTCTTCACTTGAACTTTTAAAAATCTTCTACTCCTCATTGGTGTTATATAGAAGAAAAAAGCTGGTAGATGTTCCGTGGCTGACTCCTAGAATTACTGTGCACATACATAGCTACATAACTGAGCGAGTTTCATACAAACTTGCCCCTCCTTTTTTTACCCCGTTAGGGGATGAATTTTCAATAAACCTTAGTGCACCCCTAGACCTCTAATGGAACCTTTGATTTGGAGTCTCTGGACCCAGCAGTTTGGGCTGTGGGTCAGTCATATGACAGTTAGTCATTAAGTCAGTTTTCATTTTTATATAGGTACATAAAAATTTAATTAGATAAGGTGAGTGAGGGCTTGTTGTAATATACACCAAGACGTCTAATAAATTACAATATCTATTGTATGGTTTATAAGCATACTGTAGACGATCTGCAGATGCAGATCACTAAATCTCATAAAAAAATACCTACTTTTACTTTCTACAGGAGGAACACACACATGCCAGGTTCTCAAACCAATTAAACAAATTGTTACATAATATTGTTTTTATTGCGCCAACTGCGAACCACTTGTTAGTATAATATACAATTATCTTCAAAACTAGGGTTAGTAACAAAGAAAGAAAAAAATTTTTATTGTTACAACTATGAATGTCGTTACACGAACATATTGAGACTGTAACAAGTTGTTGCTACAGTGTTCTGGTTCGACTGAGCCCGTCTTCTTGCGAATGATTGAGTGAAGATCATCAGTTCTATGCTTTGCAAACAACGCGGATGCGCTACCGTAACGAAGAAGTCCAAGCAGTGCCCTGAACCCGTTGTTATAGGTGCTACACACGCAGCATTATCCTGCACCTGATATGAAATTGTCCGAGGGTATTGTATCCACTTTTGTCGGTTCTCTTCGCCCAAGATTCATTTCCAACAACTGTTATTAAAGGAATTCCGTCGTTTTCCTTCCACGCCAACAATAATTAGCCTCTTCTCTTGCTGTGATCGTTTCGTGTAAAGCACATGATGTTTGTGCAGCTCAGACCAAATAAAAAAAGATAGACGTAGCCTCGCGTACTAAAGAAGTGCATCCGGCAATAGGAAGCCGGTTTCGAAATAGAAAGCCGACCGCGCGTCAGTGCCCTGCTAAACCTTTGACAAAATATGCGCGCAACCGTTCGTTCACAAAATAATTTAAAATGCCGTCGTGCGTGGTAAAATGTTGCAAAAACAACTCAGTTACTCAAAAAAAAATCTCTGGAATCCCTTTTCATAAGTAAGTAATACATTTCGTTGATAATTTCAATGTATTTCCAAAATGTTTACAATTATGTTTTTGAAACACAAGACCTCAACAAATGCAGTCAGTGTTGCCTATAATCCGTCACAAAAATTTACCCCAAATGTGGGATATTTTTTAGCTGGCTATCATTTGCTTCTATTTACTACGTTATTAATCCAGCTCATCTGCTAGACTCCGAATAATTGACTCTGACTTGTGTGAACTGTGAATGTGGGGCTGACATAGGTGAACTGAACCACATCTTCTTTTCATGTCCTTTAATTGATCATTCTTCATTGTTTGTCGCTCTTGTATCTCACCGTATTCCTTTCCCTACTTCCATTCTTAATATCTTATCCATATTTATAGTAGCTAATCATATAATAGTATAAGTAATCATATTTATTTATTTTATGACAATTTAACCTAACCTGCTCCTATCCCAAACAAAGTTACGTTCCGTTCCTTTCAACTTTTCTTTCCATAATCGTTTCCTTACCTTTTGACACTTAGTTGTGGCGAATGCACTAGCCGTGCAAAGAATCAAAAACAAAAAAAAAATATTATTGAGAACGTACGTACTTTCAATTCACTTTTCCCCAACCATTATCAATTTCATAGGTATTGATTTATTGCAAGTTACTAAATTCACGAAACTGTTTATTTTCTTAAATAAATGAAATAAAATATCTTTTTATTGAAATTGTGCAAAATTTATTTGAAACTCCTTTTTAATTTTAAATCCAAGTGAGAAAAAAAGCTTCGTACTAGACTTTTTATATTCGTTTGTGGGTCAATTATTTTCAGGGTACTGGTATCACTTAACTACAGTACACACTAACGCAATCACTGTACTACGCATTTGGTCACGCACACAGATTTGCACAGGTAGCTTTACTTCATTGTTTGAACGCACTCCGTCTTCCTTTTTTTATTTGGTCTGAGTTGTGCAGGTTGACCATTTGTGTCGGGCATATGAAACACAAGTATTCATGAATCCTGCATTTTATACGAAAATGATGTTTTTCCGTTTTGCGATCATAAATAAATGATATTTACTTAATTTTCTTTAAAAGATAGTGGATTTCAACTTGTTATTGTTCTTCTTCTTCTTCTTTTGTTTTATGGCGACATATTAGTGCATAGCTAAGCTACAATATGGGCCGCCGCCACTAAATTCCGCCAATGATTGTTGCAGAATTGGATTGTCTTGTTGAAAGGTGTTGTCATTGTTGTCAATCAATCTTCATAAGTAAAAAGTTCCGTTCCACGTATGAACAAAATTTTAAAAAATAAATGATTCTTTAATTTCATAAACATTAAGCTTTTGGAAAATCATTCTTGTTGTTTAAGTAGACTGTCGTGCCGTGTCTTAATAGTATGTTTGTAAAGATTTAAAAACAATATATAAATTATTATTTAGTAACCTAATCGTAATATGAGTGAACTGGAAAATGTCATCTGTCACCTCGCCTTCGTATTTCTAGGTATATCTTTGATAAACTATATTGAAGGATATATCATAAAACTGACAGCCACGGCACATATTTTTATTAATTTTTTTCTTTTAATTTAATGATGTGTTATGTTCAAGCTCCTATATAAATAGCAACGTATTTATTTCTTGCATAATGCCCTGCTATAAAGATATAATAACGTAAATATTGGAATCAAAATACGAATTTTATTCAATATACGACTTTACCATAACCTGAATTTGAATAACTCTTTCTTCTTTGTTTTCATAGTTTTAAGAAACTTTCCACTAAAAAGAATTGTGTACACATATACTTTATTTTGTATTGCGTACTGTATCTTCGGTTATAGTTTATCAAAGAGTACATCATGTTTCTTGAAAATACTTAATTTTAGCGAGTTTTGCGCGAGGTGCAGTGCGCACACACACTAACTTACGCTACTTACACAAGGATAGAGCAGTGCGGGGTGCGGGGGCGGCCGCCAGAGCATGCATCGACAGCAACATTTTATTCAAAAACCTATTTTTCAAATGTCACTTAGACCGCGTTTCCTCTTAACTATAAAAACTCGCATAATGTACCAAAAAAGAAGTAACAATTTTATCTAAACAAGCTTGAATTGCCAATAAAGGTGTGTTGTAGAAAGGATCATAGTTTTTTAGCAGAAAATAAGTACCTAATTCACTTTATTGTATCTTGGTGTTATGTAGCTGACGTTATACACTCGCATATAACCGTTTGTGTTGTATTAAACTATTGTGCAGTAATGAGTTCTTTTTTTTACCCACTGAAAACATCACTCATGGCGATAAGTCCGTCTCTTTACTAGTTAGATCGAAGCGCAATAAAAATATTTGGATTGTCTATGGTTTATTCATACAACGTTCCATTACAGGCATGATACGTCCGATATGTAGCAGATAATAATTTTATTATGTTATTCAACGACCATATAAATAGTAATTTATATTATAACTAAGTAAACTATAAAATAATCAAATATTACAGTCTGTGCGATTTTATAATATCGCGGTCTTCTTGAGCAGGATGCAGTACTATGAGTAGAGTAGCACAAAAAAAGCTTAAAAAACCGTTCCGTTCCACATCGATTTAAACACATAGAAAGCGTCAAATGCTCGTGTCATTGTCAAAATTGTCAATGTAATCGTCAAAACATCGCATCGCGCCGCCGCTTGCTTGCTCTCTTTTTATTTATTTTCTACTGAAATTGTGTTGTTTAATCGTTAAAAATGAGTGCCCCTAACGGGATGTTGTATGGTGGTGACGAAATAGGTGCTTTAGTGTTCGATCCTGGGCATCATTCATTGAGGGTTGGTTATGCTCAAGAAGACACCCCGAAAGCTGATATTCCTGCTGTGGTCGGTGTAGGACCTGCATCTCATGTCCCTGATGCAGAAGAAAAGGTTCCTGATGGAAATGTCACCCAGAGCGGTAAGTATTTTGGCGCCATAAGTCGTATTTTTTGCAAAAAAACATCATCGTATTTTCTTAGAAACAACTAAGGTTTTGAGGCTTCTATTGAGTTTTGAGCGATAAAAACTATAGTTACTAAGCCATAATCGATCAGTTTGAAAGAAAAAGTAGACGATTTCATTGTCTGAAATAGAACTTGTGACAAAGACATGCAATTTTTGCATAAATCGTATCTGAATATACTGAGTAATTTGGGTATCCCATAGCAACATTCGCTTTTATGATTGGAATACAAATGGGTCACTAAAACTAGGTCAGCTACTTAATCATTATGTATCATTTCATAAAACAAAACAATATGCCTATTTGTTTTCTTGCACTGAATAATGGAGGAGGTTAAGTGATTGTATGTTTTAGACTTATTTAGATAGGCTTATTGCTAAAAGCTATTTCTTCCAGACAAACTTTCGGTAGAGGACAGTCTGAAATAATACTCTCCATTTTTTGGGCAATCATGTTAACACAGAAATTAGAAAGACCTTGAAAACTAGTAGATTAAAAGTCCCTTCATGGTGAGAAACATTATTTGTAAGCAATCATTGTGTTTACAAAAAAATCACATCTACAGGAACAAAAGCTGGCAATGAGCTGCGTCACTACATCGATGTGACAGAGCTCCATGTGGCCCGCCCCGGCATGGAGGTGCAAACATACATGAAGGACGGACAGATCGACAACTGGGATCTGTTTGAGAAGATGCTGGATTATTGCTACGCTAAGGTTTGTTTCATGTTACAAAACATTTTTATTATACTTTTACTACTTCACTTTTGTAGAATTAAATAAAATTAAAAAAACTAGCCATTATTTTCTCTGGAAAAAGAAATGTTAAAGGAGATTGACCACGGCCAGTACTCTAGATATTATTTTTGTGTCAGAATAGTTTTCATACCAAAAAAGGAAAAAATTATTATAGACATTTTACATTTTAGTATTTTTAACAATGTTTCCCTACTGGGGTTAATTTTTGCAAAATAATAAGTTGTTTACTTATTTCCTTTATATTACTTGTCTTTGACATTTCTGCCATATTTTGCTAGAAAAGTGGGAGGAACAACGGAAATAGTTAAATCCTCCAAAGATTTTATGAATCAAAATCGGATTTAACTATTTCCGTTTGACTTTGGATTTGACTATTTCGGTATACTCAGTATACTCATAACAATAGAGTTAATTTTCTTTGACCTACAACAGATGATTTTTCCTTATGTATTTCCGAACCTCTTATACGAAAATACATAATAATTTGAGATGTGTGATAAGCATAGATTACTAAGCAAATAAAAGAATTTTCGTCATGACATGACACAAATATCTTTGGGTCAGTACATTCAGCCTAGTCCCATGGGCAATCTCTTTTAGTGTTACATAAATAATAATGAATGGTTTTAACAAACACACCAATTACCTAGCCCCAAACAAAGTGTGAGCTTGTGCTATGGTTTAGTAACCATAGCACTATCCTAGTGGATAATGGATAGAGATACATACATGTTTATAAACATCCATGACTTAGGTACAAATGCTCCTGCTCATCACTTAAACATTTAACATTATGCCACATAGTTTGGATAGGCCTCATCTAAATCTTTTCTCTAGATTCTATACAGGGTGGTCCAGACCAGACGAATGTAATTTTTTTCTAGGAAGTTTGATTAGAGACCTATCAGATCGTGCCAGGAAAAAAAAGCTTCAAATAAATATTGCATTTAAAAAAAATAGTAAAATTCTGACCAAGCCACGTTACCAGAATCAAATTAAATATAAATGTACTCACACTTCGAGTATCAGGCTGAATTTTTTTCTGGAGAGTGTACAGTGTTTAACTAAGAACCAGTTATCAAATAAAACCTAAAATTATCGTTTAAAAAAATGAAAACCTACAAAAATAGTGATATTTCCTAATTTCCAAATTAAAAATCGTCACTTGTAAACGGATGGAAAGCGATTTTTTTCCTGGCACGATCTGATAGGTCCCTAATCAAACTTCCTAGAATTTTTTTTATATCTGTCTGGTCTGGACCACCCTGTATGCAGCAACTGTTCTTCAACTAGGTACTAGAATTCTAGAGTTATAAGTTTCATATAAACGTTTTCTTGCTAGCTGCACATAAATTTGTACAAGCTTGCTTGATGCAGAGATAAGCTATTTGTGCTGGGTTGATTTTAGAATATTTTTCTAAAGCAACCATTAAGGTTCGCTCTACAGAATATCCAGTCCAGTAATTGAAAGATACTTACACTGCAGATTAGTCATATCATGCCCAACTATATTCTTTTTTTTTTGTTGTGTAAATAAACCCAAAAATAAAATAAACTTACAAGTCACTAGAAAAAAAAGATTAGTCTGTACTTAAAGGATTATCCTTCTTTCACAAGAAGGACATCCTGTATATATCAAATCCTCACACACAAAAATCACCATTAACTACATATCAGCGTAACCAAATGCACAGAAATCCAGCTTTCCCCGCTTCCAGGTAATCCGCTCCCCGTCAGAGCACCACCCAGCGCTGTTCACCGAAGCGGTATGGACTACACGGCCAGCTCGCGAGAAGCTGGCCGAACTGCTCTTCGAGAAGTACCAGGCACCAGCGTTCTTTTTGGTCAAGAACGCGGTGCTGGCAGCGTTCGCGAACGGCAAGTCGACAGCATTGGTGGTAGATGCTGGAGCAAGTCAGACGTCCGCTGTGCCAGTTATTGACGGGTGAGATTCTTTGGTCCTTTATGGGTCTGGTTTAACTGGTTGACTGCCTCGTTGATCTAGTGGTCAGCACCTTGGGTACTATCCACGAGGTCTCGAGGAAAGAAATATTATGCCGCTGCAATAGTATAGTTATGCTGTAGGTGCACCGCGAACTGAAAAAGTTTTGAACCCCCTGGTGTAAGTGTTTACGCAAGTACATAGATGGCGCTTTTAAAAGTGCTGTTTCAAATTATTTGATAGTGTGCAGCTGTGTTTGACGAGTTTATCAAACAATCTATGAGTTTGACGAGTTTGAAGTAAATCTTGATAGATGACGTTTTTGAGAAGCAAGTTGGAATTGAACGTGAACGGCGATGTTTGTCAAACAAATTTCAATTTTTGTATTTTCAAGATGGCCGAATGTACGGGCAAAATGTCAAATTTGTTTGATGTTTAGTTTGATCATTTTAAGCTGTGTTATGAAATTGACCATAAGTTTTCTCTGCAAACAATTAAACTAAATACACTAGTAAACCAACCTAAAACTTAAAAATAAAAAATAAATGACTTATTCAAAAACAAAACCGTGTCCTTGAGGCAAGGAGGCGAGAATGCTGTCTGCGTTTCCGCGTTGGACAGCAATGCTTATCCTCTGAGCGAAAAACAAGCCAGTTTTTTTGTCTTTTAATAAAATGTTTATTTGGGTGCAATTTTTCCGAAAAGTAATTTAGCATGGGGTCCCCAAAATCCAAATGTTTCAACGCCAAGCGGCGCAAACACGTAGTCCAGCAAGGGACTCGTATTTGCTTCGCTTAGCGTTTTCTGCCAACTCAGCAGCAGAACCAGCTTTAAGAGCTGATTCCCTGAGATGCGAAGGGGCCAAAGTGTCGACACGTCGATACGTGTCGGTTATCGTCGATACTATAGCTGTGTTTGATGAAAACGTAAAATTTGACAAACAAATTTGGTCATTAACAAGATGCTTAAGAATGAAATAGTTTACAACATAATTAGTGTTTATGCAAGCACCTAGATGGCGCTTTACTATGGAATAGTTTACAGCACTAAGTCCTGTCAATAACTCTGTATGTATAGGCTTTCGCTAGGGTTAGTTTAGCAGTCACTTTTACCTTCAAAACCAATCTTCATGATTATTTGTTCTTCTTCCACCAGATACGCGCTAACCAGTGCTGCAGTGCGTTCTCCGGTCGGTGGCGACCATCTCGCCGCCCAGGCTAAAGCCATGCTCGCCTCCATGCACATACAGATGCTACCCGTCTACAGTATACAGGTCAGTTCAGATATTACAGGTCATACGGGACGTTTACAGGTCTGCCGGGTTGTATACAGGTTTATCAGAACGTAAAACAGGTCTGCAGGGACATATACAGGGCTGTGAGGGCTTATACAGGTATTTTGTTTTTTACGTTTACGCGAATTGTTGAACTCATTAAAACACAATTCACACACACTCTCTAAAACAAAGTTTTGCCCATGGTAGCTAACTGTGAAGGATGATGGTGAGACGCACCATTGAGATATTTATCGGTATGGGTGGCTTTTCTAAAGACTGTGCGGCTAAGGGTATGATCCGATTCCTAGTTAGTAAAATATCTAAGAAAGCTAGTTTACTGTCTGCCTCAATTTCCATAGTGAATTTTATTTTTGGATGTATTGAATTTAGATGATTGAGAAACGCAGAAACACTATTGGTGGGTAAAAATGTAAAAGTGTCACCTACGTACCGCTTATAAAACCTTGGTGATATAGGTGATGTGCTCAGAGCTCGATCCTCAAAATCCTCCATGAATATATCAGCAACAACTGGGGATACCGGAGAGCCCATTGTTACACCATCGGTTTGCAGATAGAACTCATTATCCCACAGTAAATAGCCAGATGTAAGGCAATGTTCTAATAGTTCTGCATATTCTATTGGCATGTCGAGTTGAACCAGCTTCCTTTTGGTGATTTCAATGCAGTCCTGTACTGGTAAGCTTGTTGATAGAGACTGTACTCCGTAAAATTGTGTTTTAATGACTTATACAGGTTTCTTATAACCAGAGATTGGAGTAGGTACATTGATTTGATGTTGTGTTTTTTGAAGAATTGGTAACGCAAAATTCCGATTTAAATCATAATATTTTACTCATTTTATGTCACCTGAAATTATTTGGCACTTGCTTAATATTTTTGAGATTCCGGAATACCGGAGGCATGTTCATATTAATATCAATGTTTGCGATCATTGACCCCATATCAATCTACCTACTCCTATCTCTGCTTATAACGTATGCAGATCTGTCATAATAATACGGATCTACAGTGGCATATACTGATATCTGAAGATTTATTTATTTATTTAAACTTTTTGGCACCAAAAAAGAAAGTACAATTAGCGGACTTAATGCCAAAAGGCATTCTCTACCAGTCATCCGCATGGGAATGCAGAGAGTTAATAAGTGGCGGGATATTAAGTAAAGTAAAGATAATAATTAATGGTAGATAAGCTAAGTATTAAACATACATGAATAATAATATAATAAATACGAGAATTAGGCAGGAAAAGTAACACGACAACATTATTGCGTTAAAAAAGACACGTAGTGAGACAGACGAAAGTGGTGGTCACTCCTGAAGGGAGTCAAGGTAGTAGTTTCGTAGAGACCTCTTGAACACAAATTTGCTTGGGGACATCTTGATCTTGTAAAGGAGAGAATTCCAAAGTCGGATCGCAGAAGTAGTGGAGAAGTCGGACGTAAAGCCTGTTTACAACTTTAAGAACCTATACATATGTTTTAGATCATAATACAAGTCTGCAGGGACGTACACATATCTGTCAGGACATAATACAAATCTGCAGGAACACATACGAGTCTGTCAGAAATATACAAGTCTGTAGGGACATCTTTAAGGGTGTAATAATAATGTCCTCCTAGCCGAATTCCGACTACAGTGGTCAATCTCATCAGAGGTTAACCGACTGCGCGGGAGATATTATAATGCACAAGTGTGTGCGCAATACACAGGTGCACTCTCTGTTCCTTCACTCTCATAACACGGTGAGACGGCAGTCCGCCATAACCGGTCATGTCGGACTGCCGTCTCTTCAGAGTGTATACATGTCTCTAATATGTATATAGCTCTTTTAGAACATAATGCAGGTCTGTCATTATGACGTATATAGATCTATCAGGACGTACACAGAGCTATCTCTCGCTATCTTTATCCCATTCCTAATAAAGGAACGAAATTTTTGTCCTTGTCCCACAGAGCAAGGAGGTGATACGTGAGAGAGAGAGGGCGCGCTACACGCTGAAGACACTGCCGGCCGGCCTCACGCACTCCTGGCAGCAGTACATGCTTAAACGACAGTATGAAGACTTCTGCCACTGTATTGCACAGGTAACTTGTCTCTACAGGACTGGCAAAAAACACGAGCAGGTCAGTTATACCACCTCCCCACTTTTGAATCTATTTTCAAATCAACAAAATATTATTAATAACCATCAGTCACCAACGGTTTAACTTTTTAATTTTTACGTTAACTTTTTGTTTGCGTTTACGTTACGATCGCGTTAACGTAACGATTACGTCAGTTCAGTGGGAACGGTATAAAAGACCTGTTCGCCAGCGACTCATTTCAGTCGTCCGTGCTCAGCCGAGGCGACAATATCTCCTGAGGATGCCGCGTGGAGTGGCGCGTCGAGGTTGGTAGGAGTTGGAGGTGTTGGTAACTAACAACTGCATTAGCTGTAGTGCATGCGTATTGAGGGAGGGCGGGCGGTGCATTCTGCATTTGCCTGAACTGATACTCAACGCGGTTGTGGTAGGTGTGGTTTCGGTGCCTGCACTAGCGTGTCTTAGCGGAAATTTAAAGCAAAATAATTGTATTTTATTTTTCCTATCTAAAAAACGTGTTATTACAAAAAAATAGTGTTTATTAGTCACCACAGACCACACAACCTAAAGACCACGCTTTTATCAACTGTAATACGAAAACAAAATCGCCAAAAGTTGGTGGGGTGCGGGGAGAGGTCTGCTAGTTCCTATTGGCTAGTACAAGGAGACGTCAAAATTGACAATGGCAGTGATAGCTCACTAGTGATAGGCAAGACATATCTTGATATCGATACCTGAGTTAAAAAAAAAGTAAGAAAATATTTAGGAGCTTTAAAATAATTCATTTAAAAACACACGCACAACCGACTTCCGATTAATAGCAATTTAAAAAAAACTGGAGTGGGCAAAGGTCAATCGCCGGAGATCTCACGTTATTTAGCTACTTTTCATAATTTAGCGGTTTTAGTAAAACAAGTTACCTATCTTACTCAACATCATTTTGTTAAGTGTACGAAAACTAAGTTTGAAAAAAAATGGCAATCGTACGCAATGTGAGTTTGATATATTTATTTTAAAAAGTTTAGTTAAGTTTTTTTATTAGTTAAAGTTTGTTTGTTTAAGCACTTTACACTTATTTCAATTCATCGTAAGTGCTTATTACTTTTAAAGTCACTTTATTAAAATATATATGAAATAACTGAAATTTAGATACCCACTTATCACTCGTTCTATTTAGGATTTGTCGATATTTTGAATTTAAGGTTTACTAGTTTACTAGTATGTGTCTCGACACTATTGTACTCCTTGCTTATTGACAAATTGAGACAACATCATTTGAACTAAACTTGCGAGAAAGGGATAGCAAAAAAAAGACATCAACGCGTGCTCTTCGAAATAAAACATTTTATTTCATTTGTGATATTGGAGTATTTCAATTAATTTGATAGGAATAATTACTTACCGGTGAAATGTAATGCCATCTTTCGTGAGACTAGATGTTGTACTACACTTTCCACACCATTTCACTGAACAATACGGCATTATTACCGCTTTTTTTTTTTTTTTTTTGGGAGCAAGGTCAATGTTGTTACTTTGAGTCTCGGTAGCGGAATGAGGAACGAAAGGGGGCGGGGCCGACTGTTATGCAGTGATACTGCATAACCTAGGCGAATATAAGTCCCCCGCAATGCGTGGTCTTTAAGTTGTGTGGTCTGTGTTAGTCACACTAAGAAAGGATATTTGGTAATAAGCTTTAAGCCCCCTTAGGGGACGAATTTCTAAAAGGGTAAAAAAGAATGAAGTCGCGGGATTCAGCTAGTTATTTATAAAGGTATAGGTATCGCCATGAGAGTTGAGGTAAATGATTGCAACAAAGGGAATGAATAAAATGAATGAGCGAATGTACATGTAAATAAAAATACTTAAATAAATATTTAAATAAATACTTAAAACAGTAAATAAATGCTTTTATAAACTATCGTCACTACTTTGTTTATCCTTATCCGAATCCTTAAGATTGATTAAGGTAATGATTTTCGGATAAATCGTCAAACTTGTTCCTTATTTTTCTGGAAATATTGTGAAATATTCGGTAGATCATTTTCATTATTTGTAAATTGTTCCATTGTTCATCGATATCCGAATAAATGATTTTTCTTTTTTGAAAAATATTTTTGTCAAGTTTTTCAATTCGAATTATCACGAAATTTCTTGAGATATTGCAAAAATACGGATAATTAGACAATGGTGATTACATTTTTTAACCTTACTCAAAAAGGTAGTGTTTTCAATTGCGATGAGAATCGTTGGTATTATGAAAAACGAACAATGATTTGCCGGTTTGAGCGCCCCACAAAAACATCTCTGATTGGTTGACTACTTGACGTTTTAAATGTCAATTCATTCTTGCACGTTGTTTTGTTTGAGGTTGTGATTGGTCTTCAAAAATAGTGTAGTCAAAAATAGTATGTAGTAGACGTAGGAACGATTTGATTATTTGTTTGTATTGAATAGGCTCCGAAACTACTGGACCGATACAATTAAAAAAAAATAAAGAAATAGTTTGAGACCCTGGGAAGGCCATAGGCTACTTTTTGTCGCGGTATAAAATCATCAGGGGGGTTAAATGGGGGATGAAAGTTCGGGCGCGGGCGAAGTCGCGGGGAACTACTAGTATTCCCAATAAAATAATTACAAACATGAACATCCCCTTTTTCTTATCACCAGTGTTCTCCTTTACTCCAAGGTTGTCTGGAAGAGATTGCTCCCAGCGATAGGCGGTCGCCTACATTGTAGACGTAGTACGAGATAAAAAAAAAATGTTGGTAGGTAACCAACATGTTTTAAAAAAAATCTTAATTCTATGTTTGTAATGTGTTTCTGGTTGCAATAAAGAGTATCTATCTATCTGTCTATCTATACACCCACAGGTATCAGAAAGCCCGTACGACGAGCGAACAGCCGCGTCCGTCCCGGGGGTCCACTACGAGTTCCCGGGCGGCTACCACCAGGACTTCGGCCCAGAGCGGTTCAAGCTCACCGAGTGCTTGTTCGAGCAGACGCTAGGCGCTCCACACCTTGGTGAGTAGAGTAGCATGTAGATGCACATTGATGCTGAAAAATTTTTGACATTTTGACAACTTTGACATTTTTGCGATGCTGGACATTTGGGTAACTGCCATTCCTATCTTTTGTCTGTGTGCCTTGATGCCCTGGTACGATCAAATCAGAATCTGATATGCGATCGAGGGAACTCTTCTATTTTTATAGGGATGTGCTCCAGCATCTTTAGGTATTCAAGCGTTTGCATCTGGAAGTCAAAAGTTATATGGTGCTGATCTGAGGATGATGATCCTCAATGCTTTGGATTTCGTGGATATTTTCTCCACATTTTTTACTGTACTGCTACAGGATATTAGTGATAACACTAGAAATGGTAAATTAAAATGTATTTTTGTCATAGCGGCACCCAGCGCTATGGGGTTTTGTAGTAGCTTCCGAGGAGGACGTTAACACTTCCACATTTTACCCTATATTCTAATCTAAAATTGCATAAACTTCTAAGGATTGCAAATGTTTCCACACCATTTTTGCTAGCTTTTGAGGCTACATTCTTCTTTACGTCCACATTTTGCCTATATTCCTATCGCGCCTGATCTCTCTACGGTCATGTTGAACTGCTGTCTCACCGAATTATGAGAGTGAAGGAACAGAGAGTGCACCTGTGTATTGCGCACACACTTGTGCACTATAATATATCCCGCGCAGTCGACTATCTATATTGAGGTTGGCCACTGTAGTCAAAAGTTTGCTAGGAGGACATTATATTCCTATCTAAAATTTCTTAAACTTAGTCACAGAATAAGTACTTGTACTCCGTACAGAAGTTTGACTTTGCAATGAAATTGAAATAAAAGTACTCCGTACAGAAGTTTGACTTTGCAATGAAATTGAAATAAAAGTACTCCGTACAGAAGTTTGACTTTGCAATGAAATTGAAATAAATATCTACCCAATGTCGTCAACGATATGGTGTAATTTAGTTCGCCTCAGAGTTAAGCACATTTTCGTTTAGACACGTACCGAAATCCATTGCAAGATAATTTCATTCTTATGGCTCTGGAATATGATTTATAATACACTAAACTTACTCAGTGATGTACTATCATGCGACGCGATAGGGTTGACTGGTACAAGAAGCTACTAAAACTTTCTAGCGCACCTTTCTAGTACTTTATTCATGCTCGTCCAGCCAGTGACGTAGTGCCACGCGCCGCCGGCGAATAAAACGTGCGCGCGTGTCGCTACTCGCTCGCGACACCCAACTTGATTATAGCCCACCACGGTGGGTTGCCGCGCCGCGCATCGGTACGTTTTTGCTACCTACGCGGGGAGTTACACAGGCCTGACTTATTTCTTTTGTTGTAGTATGTGCGGCAGCATCAGCCTGCGACGCGGACGCGAGCCCAGCGCTGTGGGGTTTCGTAGTGGCGTGCGGGGGGATCGTTAACACGTCCACATTTAGCCTATATTATTACTAAAAATTATTAGACTTAGTAAAGCACCACTTTTTATCGCTTTTAATGTTACAAAGGTCTTTTAACATGACTGAGTCAGAAGGAGGGTAATGTTTTTTCAAGCGTATGTATCTATGTCCTTTTCTTTGGCTCCCTACAGGCCAAACAACTCGACAGTTTTTGACATTTATTAGCTGTCAGAAATGTGGTCTTTGATGTAGGCTATAAATAAACATTTTGAATATGGTGCCCGCAATTGAATAGAGGGCTTTTTAGCATAACTATATGGGTACAATATGAAAGCTAGTGCAAAGACCATTTCACGGTTTTTCTTTTCTTGTCTTAGTTTGTGCAGCAGCATCAGCCTGCGACGCGGACGCGCGCCCAGCGCTGTGGGGTTCCGTAGTGGCGTGCGGGGGCATCGCCAACACGTCCGGCTGGCTCGAGCGGCTCACCAAGGAGCTGTCGTCGCGCGCGCCGTCGTCGCACCGACTGAAGAGTCACGCGGCGCCATCGCCGAACGAGAGGCGGTTCGCCGCTTGGATTGGTGAGTTTATTGTAGCTAAATTGTAACCAGAAATTAAGTTTATTTGTTGGACCACTCATACCTTTGTAGTCGCATCGCAGCGAGTGTCGCCATCTATGTCTAAAGTCCCAGGTTCGATGCCGATGGCAAATCTGATACATTAAATTTAATTTCGCTTATAAATTAATCGATTGTGTCATCCGGTGGGAATCGAACCCACGTCCCTTCGCTATCCGGGCGAATGCTCTTACCAACTGAGCTACGGAGGACGTTAGTCAGTCGACGAATTTTTGTAAGTGCTTGCTACGCCAGTGAGCCGGCGTTCGCCCTACTTTGGCCCCACTTTAGAACGAGTTTCAACTGTCTACCCAGGACGTACCTAGTCAGACATCCATAGCGTAGTAGACGGGGTTGGGGGGCGCTGCCAATGTGTGCAAAAATCACAAAATGATTCAATTATTTATGTCAGTCTCAATTGTTTTGTTAGCGATAGCGAACTTCGCTATAGAGTAGATTGCATCTTGTTTAGGCCCTGGACATTTTGTTCCTGTCTGACATTTTCGAATCGGACATTTCGATTTCGTAATGAGAATATTTTCAGTCAGTCTCTGTCATTTACTTACCTGTTTCTGTTTTAACAAAAGATAATAGGCTTAGATCAACCATAATTGTAGATATTGCATGCAACTGACAGCTGTGGAACATTTTGAAGTCCTCTTTTGACAACATTGGTGTTATTACAAAAAAATTAGACCAGGTTTAAAATGGGTCTAAATATTAGCCGACAACAGAGGAATGAATGACACATTCGTGACATAACCTAATAGAGAAGCGCTTTTCTAATTGGCTAGCTAATAACTTAGTCCTGTCTTAAACCCGGTACTAAGTTTAGGGACTAACGGGGTATATGTTAAATGATTCATCGTAGGCTAATAGTGATTATTAGATTGAAAAAAATGATTTTGTACATAATTTACATATTTTTTTCTGTTATCCAGGCGGTTCCATCCTAGCTTCAATAGGCTCCTTCCAGCAAATGTGGATCTCTTCGCAGGAGTACGACGAAGGCGGCAAGGGGCAGCTGGAGAGGAAGTGCCCTTAGAATTAAGTGTCACTTAGTTTTGAGGTTGCACACCAAAACTTTAAACCCCCTGAGTAATTGGTAATGATTTCGGTTTGACATTGCTATAACACTTAAATAAATATGAAGACAGCTAATTTGAAATGTTGGCGTCCCCTGTCTGTCATTAATTTTAAATTAGCCGTCTCTAGTGTTGGCGAACTATCGATAGTTGACCACGGGTATCATTTATAATATCGATAAGCCTATCGATACTATCGATTGCTAAGTTTGGTAAAATAGTATGAATATACTGCAATACTATCGATACTATCGATAGTATTGAAGATCAATATCAAAATTACTATCGACAGTATCGATACTATCGATAGTATCGGCCATGACTATTATAATAACAATTGATAGGTACTATCGATAGTATCGATATGTCTGCGCTATCAATAGTAGGCTATGATTCAATAGTATCGCGTATGAATATTGGTCGAGGTAGCTAGTAAATATTTTGAGGCTGTTATCTTGTTGTAACTATTTGATGTGACTTTAACGGTAAAAAGTAATACCCTCATAAATCTTGTAAATTATAGTTGCCAACTTAAATCACTAAAAACAAATATACGCAACTGTTTTACCGCGGAACTTATCGGATTACGAACTAGAAAATCAAAAGGGTTTTACAAAGCGTCAACAGATAATAAACATATTATTGAAATTGAATGTTTTGTCATCCACTAGACAAGTGCTCGCATTGTATATAGCAATACTATTAATGGAAAGGTCACTATTGATAGGACCAAACTATCGATAGTATCGATTGTTATTGCAATACCCAGTAGCAATAGTATCGATACTATCGATAGTGCATTCGATATTAAGCTTGGATAGTATCGATGGTATTGATGCTTGTTAATAGTATTGACACTCACGGGGCTATCGATACTATCGACACTATCGATAGTATCGATAGAGCAATCGATACTATTGCTTTTGCCCAACTATTGATAGTCTATTGATAGAATATCGATAGCGGACTATCGAGCGGCAACACTAGCCGTCTCATTTATACTCTCTGTCTCGCACATTCAGTTACACGTACATCCACACACATACACCCAAACGCACATACACTCACACTTACACGTCCCCTACACACACTCACACCCACACGTCCCCTACACACACTCACACCCACACGTCCCCTACACACACTCACACCCACACGTCCCCTACATACACTCACACACACTCGTCCCCTGCACACACACTCAAACACACACACCCATACCATTTATTTTTTTTTAGTAAAGAAAAATGTATATTTAGAGATGGCAATAACTAACCTGAGTCCTGTAATGCCGGTGGAGGGGGCTAACGACTGTCATACAGTTTTAAAAAAACTAGTACAGCCGTTAACGTTTCAACCGTATCTTATTATTGTGTCGCCAATACTTTGTACCTATTTTAAGACACCAGATGTAACAATTTGTACCAATAAACTTATTATTATTATTACACATATATACAAACTTCTATTTTTGTACCCCCTTCTCAAAGATCCTCTCTAGTACTTTTTTTCTATTATCGTATAAAAATCTTACAAAACAATAAGTAGGTATCGACTTAGCTTAGCGAAACCACTAGGGTTTATAATTATACTTAGCATTAAGTTTACGTCAATCAACATGTAAAACAAATCTTAATATAATGAAACAATAAACTATTACGTATAAGATACAATTAAGAATTGTACAAATATACATACCTACATACTTTAATATTTCTGACCCGGTCACATCAAGAGAGGAGAGTGCTGATTCTCTGTAATACAAGCCTAGCTCAGATACCAGTCTCTCTTCGTTCCCATTTAAAATTGGTTGTCCATTATTGTATAAGTTAGATTGATAGAGAAGACATAATTATATTGATTATTATTTAAGTGTTATAGCAGTGGAAAATTCATTATTAGTAAGGGGATAAGACTTCAGCTACGCGAGCTAGGCTAAACTAACCTGACTTAGCCTGCAGGCTGACGCCCGAAATCAATAATAACCAATTCGTAATACGAGATTCAAATCAACCCTGGCTATTTGCGTATATGCATTGAACAGTCCACGGTAGCCATAGTTAGCCAGTTTCGCAATATGTGTTCAAAGGACATGCGAACTACAAAGATTTTTTAAATCTTTGATCACGGATTGGTTATTAATTTCGAAGTAATATACTATACATTTAAGCTATGAGGGCTAGGCTAATTTGGCTTGTATAGAAAAACTAGCCTAGCTTGCGAAGCGAATTTTCTTAGGAACCGCACAATTATGAAAAATAATTAGCTTTAGGCTAAGCTAACTTAGTTTAGCTTGCGAAGCTGTATTAGTTTTTTATGACATAAGTACGAAATAGCTTTACAAACAGCTTGCATATCTGCATTCGTTTTCTACACTTGAGTACTGCATATGGCAACACGCATAAACAGGATGTCCTGTAAACAAAGATAGCTTAGCGTAAAAGGTCTATCTTTGAAATAAAAATAACATGACAAGTAAGTGTCATAGTTTGGGAGAAGTAAGAATACAAGAAAGTGATATCTTCCAAACCATGAGACTTATTATTAGTGCCATGTTTTTTTATTTAAATTGTCTATTTGTAAGCTTTCTCCAGTGTCAGTCTGGCACGCTCTTTTTGGGACACCCTGTATAAATAATAACTTCGGCTATGCAAGCTAAGCTAAATAACTTTAGCCTATTACTATATAAGTTTTTTAAACTCTAGTACATTAATAATTTTCTATTAAATGAAATGGTTTCAAAGAAGAAAAAAGTGAACAAACCCTAATATTTTATAATAAATTTAAATCACAGAACATATTCAAATAAAAAAATATATTTGTAACTGGCTGAATCTCTGGGGCTAATTCTGGTGTTAAATATGTGGCGACATCTTACCACTGTCGCCCACACTAGCAAGCAACTCTCAGACGCGACGAACTGACTCGGCTCCTACAGGCTAGATGGCGCTGTTAGCCCGCTCCATACAACACAAACCGCGATATGTAAGATTTAGCACGAGCTCGACTACATATAGATAAACAAAGACGGTCACCATCGAACCTTGGTCCCCGACCATAACAACCGGTCGGTAGGAAGCGCTTCCCTTTGCCTTCCCAGTTGCGCCAAAAATCCAAGTTTTGTATTAAACAATCTAAATCTCGAATTCTCAGAATTAGCTCCTGGGTTATTTAACTCGTTACAAATAAAAATATAAGGTGTATAGGACTTCGTGTGATACGTAATATATTAAAATGATTTTGCGAAGTGATTATTATATACATATTTTGTGGTTTTACGCGAATTCCTTTACATCTATATGAAATAGCAAACTAGATTAAGATAATGCGTGTGTATTGGTGTATGAATGTCGGCAAATAAGGTATTTCTGACTGAGAAATAAATAGTTTATGGAAATTGTGTTTTATTTTAGTAATAATTAAAGCCCATTTACGCAAGTCTGAATTAACTAATCCGGACATACGCAAGTAGGCCTAATGGTCGAAGGTCTATTATCTGATTTGTAATACCACTTGCTCAAGTCTGGATTAGCTAATCCGGCCGTGAAACAAATTAACATCAGGTTAAACAAAAAACAGTCAAGTTAGTTACTAGACTAGAGAGAAAATATGTCATTATAATTTTTCTTTCTAAACATGACAGGGACGACGCTATACGCTAATAGTTCTCTTTTTAGCAGACAATAGGATAAATAAAACAAAGGATATAAATTAGTACAATATAATTAAGGCTTATTAAAATAAAAGTATTTCCACAACTCAGTCGTTTGTGATATAAAAACAAAAATGCAGTAAACTTATATATAGACATGCGCAAAATCGTTCACTGAAGTGAAATGAGTGATATAGTTCAGTGGAAGTTGAAGATATGTATCACTCATCTAGTTCAATTAGTTCAGCAGATCTATTATCAAAATCTCACTCACTACTTCATTCAGTTCAAATGTATCGTGTACTACAGACTATTCTTATGACAAAAAATAACATAAAATTTCGGCACAAATCTAAGTCTTATTTCATATTCATTAAATAATATTTCCGCTTGCACTGTATTATAGATTCGGATAAGGCGCGAAACAAGCTTGACGTTTACCGAGTCACACGAGTCGGGCCGTGCAACTGTCTCGCTCTTGCAGTATTGACAAATATATCCGTACGTTTTACTCTAATATAACTGAGTTACTGAACTAAATGAACTGCTTTGGACTACAGTGAGTGAATGATACATATGAACTAGATAGGTGAAGTACTTCAATTGTGTCATTCATTCAGGAACTACCCATGTCTACTTATATACCTATTGAATGACGAGACCCTAAATCGTTCTATTTTTATATTAAATACATAACATTATGTATTTTTATTGGTAATTATTTCTAAAACTTATGTATAAAATAATTTAATTATTTACAAAATATTTTAAATGATCTAACCTTTTTAGACTTCCTTGATTTTGCATTTCATTTCTTACATTTGCCAAATTAATATGTAAATAGAGTCACCATTTTGTGAAAAAATATAAGTCCGTGCCATTTAACAGTGCATAAAAAGTCATTGACCCGTCACCCCTGCACCACTGCACGCCAGTATGCGAAGCGCGGCGACCCTAACTATAAGCCATAGCGATACGAATCTGTCTAACAAATGAACCTCGGTACGGGTCGACCTTGAACCCAGAAATCAAAAGTCGTATAAATCGCTAGTTAGAAAGACAATTGATACGTGTCACAAGGTTTTAGCTGTCAAGGTGAACAACCTTTTATGCACGTTTATCTGGCACGTACTATAGTGACAGATCCCAAAAGTTGTATACACTGATTAATTTTAAAACCATCGCAATACGGCCAGATCAATAAGGGATTTTCGTAGTGTCAAAAAACAGTACTTAACCTATCGTCTGTGTGAAACGCCGCGAAGATGACAGCCCGTCGTCTGTGGCGAGTTTCAGGAGCTTCGCGCGTGTTCAGTTTATGTTAAAAATATACATATTTTTGTATTGGACAATTAAAATGAAGCAGATGTAATCAATATTTGCATAAATTACCTTGTTTATGGATGATAAGTTATTCCTCAAATGTTTCTATTTTCATTTCTTGAGCTGTTTGAAAACGAAGTTTCACCAAAAATGCACACAAATAAAATGCACTATTTTTAGTATTACTGAATTTTCATTCCTATTTTACTTTACTTTTCCTAATAGATTAACTTATTAGAAATCTATTTCTGTAGTAAAGGCAAGCTATGACGATTAGAATATATAAATATTTTACTTTCATAAATCACTCCCGTGCTCGTAACGGTCGGTGAATGAATTTGAAAGTCGATTCATATAAATAAGGTCGATTTTTTTTAAAGTAATGCTTGACTGTGGTAGCTCATTCATTCAATTTTATTTTAAATGTACTTGTATACCTTATCGTAATAGAAAAATGGCTTAAAATTGAAAAAAAGTAGGCAGATGTAGTCGCGCTCAGATCCGTATCATACACATACGACGGATACATCTGTATGTGTTTAGGATCCTGAACACCCACAGACGATAGGTTAAAAATCCGCTAGACGGCGTTGACCGATCTAAGTCAGGTACCTACATTTTTATTAGAGATGCGCCGAATATTCGTTTGGTATTCGGCCTATTCGGCACTTTTTCCACTATTCATATTCGGCTGAATTATTCGGTTTAAGTGCCGAATATATTCGGTTTGAGTATTTTATTTTCCTGGCTACATAACATGGAATAGAACTGAAAGAAAAGCTTCTTATGTAAAATTTATGTTTTTTATAAGATACAAACACGGTAAAGTTATTATTTTAACTTATTTACTCCTTACTCGTGCAATGTTTTAAAGCAAAGTGACAACGCGGTGTGCGCGCGGGTGGCGGGCGGCGAGGTACGGCTCGCTCGCAACTAGCCGGCGACGACAGGCGGCGTGCATCGAGGACATATCTTACTAGAGGGGAAATGGCATTAATATTGTTCCAGAAAAATTCCGCCAAATCCGAAAGCTTCCGAATAAACCGACTGAATGTCAAACACCGTATTAGTGATGGTCAATAAGAAATTAGTATCGATAGTCGATGTTATTGTTTAATTTAATGGGAACAATATTTTATTACACCTAAGGTTAAACTTTTTACTAATGTGCAATATCCTAAATATAATATCTGATTCTTGTTCCTAAGAAATTTAAGTAAGTCATCAAATTAACCATTTAAAGTATGAATCATCAAAATTGTTATCAATCTATCCCTATTTCCCTTGGTCACGCCATCACGCGTAAACGGCTGGACCGATTTCACTAATTCTTTTTTTGTTGTTTGTTATTGTCAGAAGGTTTTTATAAAAGAAAAAAATAAGAAAATTGCGCGGAAAATTATTAAATTTAGGAATACTTAACCACTATATAAAATTATTTTTAATCAAACCTTTGCGCTTTGGACGTTAAAACATTTTGAATGTAACCTTATGACGTTCGACCACTGACCTCAATAATACAAATACGCTGGACTGCATACTGTCAACCTAACAATGAAGCCACTTAAAATTATCGCAATTTTGGCGCTGACGGCTATAGTGAGCGTGTGGTGACAATCCACGGAACTAATTTGACATAAACATATGGTAGTTACTTTATCTTAGTTTCCTGTACACTCGGTGGGGACGCTTTGATTTAGCATAAAATTATGTGTTATTTCTTAGAGAATGTTTAGTCCAGCGTGCTTGTACTATAGAGGTCAGTGCGTTTGGCATAGAATTGACAGATATCGTCAAAGAGGATTAAAAAAAACTAAATAACAGGACAAAGTCTGTCGGGTCAGCTAGTATATAATAAAAAATAAACTTTTGTTTGTAAAACAAATTAACTTCCATAATAACTTGCAAATAAATTGCTTAAATTATAAAAACATGAATTTAAAAGCCAAGCACAGAGAAATTACATTGAAATCTAAATACAGTTAGTATTTTTATTAAAATGCGTTTATTGTTTTCTAATTTCTATAAATTAAGAATAAGGCTCATACTTTATATACGACAGGAAACAAGTTTCTTAAAATCATGTTTTCCGATATATATCTACCTATTTACCTAAGAACAGAGGCATTACTTTCAAAGTTTTAAAGCCCGGACAAGGTTTTTTTTGAAAAAACAGGCTGAGTGCGAACTCGCACACGAAATCATACCAATATCTACTTCATACTCACTTAGTCACTTCAGGTTTTTCAGTGAATGAGAATGTAGGTAAATACGGTAGGTATTTTGTCTGGAAGGGATCGTTTTAACAATAAAACCACCTACATTATACATCTTTCTGTGTAAATTGCCTTATTTCTTTTATTGGTATGGTTTGCCATAAAGATATTCTATCTATTTGAAGGCTCCAATTCCTCATTCGCTTCTCATTACATCCATTCATCACCTTTATTATCGTCACACACCTTACAGTAATAGAATCGATACACATATATATTTACACACGCAAACATCCATACTCTTTGCTTTCACTACGCATCTCATTGTTCATAATCCATTAAACCAAGAAACCTATCAAACGTCATGTCAAGTGTCAGCGTTTTGTTATTTGCAAGAAAATCAATAATTCTTACAAAACCTTCCTCGGTATAGGTAGGTTAATGTCATTTTTCCATAGGTATTGATTCTAGTGCGCGAGTGTAAATATTTGTGTTATCGATTATATCACTATACCTCCGTGATGCCAAAGTACTAAAATAATTATTGTGTAATGTAAACTGTGCACATAAATGTCGATAAGTCGTATAACCAATTCAGCGCAACACTAGTAACGAGTGTTAACGAATAGAATGAGATGACATTATGTGCTAACCACTTAGTGGGAGCAAGATGAGACTTATACGTCAGTACGCTTGACCGATTTATCTTGAGCCGTAGGAAAATTTTATGAACTTTTTAAAATTGCATAATTACTATTACTTACCGATGAAATGACATCACATCCGTTTTAAAATTCGATGTTTTGCTTTTTTTCTTACAACACAGTATAGAACAATACGACATTATGTTAATTATTTCTCAAATCTCATTTTTTCGTAACAATTCAAGTATTCACGTTGACATACCACACAAATCAATTGGTTTTTTGACATACGGTTTTAACAGAACTGACACCTTCTATTGCGGTTGTCAGAGCAGATAAAGTTTCGGAGTAAAATAGTTTTTACTTCGCCTCTAGTAGGATATGTCCTCGATGGGCGGCGTGCATGTTTGTTTGTTTGTTTACGCGGGAACGCAGCGTAATGGTAAACCAAATAATTCGGCCGAATATCCGGTTCGGTAAAGATTGAACCGAATAGTATTCGGTTATTCGGTGAAACCACTATTCGGCGCATCTCTAATTTTTATACAAAAGAGCGCTTCCAGTTTCTGCAGCCGGCACGAGGTCATGACCTGCGGTCATCTAGAAAGCTCCACCTCCAATTCCCTCATCATTCTACCAAATACTATGCTGATTCTTTTACTGTCCAATCAGTACGCTTGTGCAACTCCTTACCTTTGACTATCAGACAGTCAGAGTCCATCGCTATTTTCAAAAAGATCATTTTCTCCAATAATAAATACTTTTATATGCTGACGTTGATCAAGTACTTCTCATATTGGTATATATGTTTTTATATGTATGTATGCATGAATATGTATGATTTATATGTAGGTATATTTACTTATTTTTATGTATTTTATTTTGCCTGTGGCGCAGTGGCGGCAGCGCTTTGGTAGTGATACCAAAAAAAGTTAAGCAACCCACGGCGCGGTCGTGATTGGATGGGTGACCATTCCGACCATTTAAGTGACGTCCATGACAAGCATCTCCGTGCTTCGGAAGGCACGTTAAGCAGTTGGTCCCGGCTAATATCTGTGGTATTAGTCGTTAAGCCTAGTCAGAGGCCCTAGGGCGGCTTGATAACTTCTGACAGTAAGGTTTGTCACTTGCCTTACATACACCCCTCCACCAATCCGCACTGAGCCCGCGTGGTGAAGTATGGCTCGTTCCTCCTCATAGTCGAGGTGAGGCCTTTTCCCAGCAGTGGGATCTAATAGGCTGACTTATTTACACAAGGTACTTATTAATAAAGTCGTCAATTTTAGTTTGGCGGGTTCTATTTACTGACCAAACAAAGGCTTTGTCCCTGAAATTACGCAGCATCATCTTTTCGGGTAAGGACAAGTCGTCTTCATCATCCCAATCCTAACAAGTATTCGGTGCTGATATAGCTTGTGAATGAGAAACTTTATTGACATTCAAAGCAGAAATATTATTCATAAGAGACTCATCATTCTCAGTCTCGTCACTGAGTAACGAGTCAATAGCAACTAAAAACAAAAGATCAGCGGTCACGGTAAGAGATAGAAAGAGACAGCGACAGTTTTTAGGCAGTTCGGATTACAGCGGCGTTCGGATAAGCCTGGGTACGGATTATCGAAGCTCTACTGTATTACAATTATTTGTTTTTCTTTTAAGCTCAATGATTTCGACGCAACAATTGTATAACTTAGATAAATAGCGCCATCTATTAACGTACAATAAAACAAAAAAAATTGTCGGAAAATCCCTCATTGCCTCACAAGCACATCTATCGATGGTAAAAATGCCATACAAAAATATATGACCAAAATGTACTCTCTTCTCGTGCACTCTTGAATTCTCACCAGCACTCAGTTGGACAGCTTACAAGTGACAGCATAGTGCTGAATCTTATTATTTTTTGCTCTTATATCGTCCTATAACCGTCACCTGGTGGTTCATATGACCCATCCATTTTGGACATGGGCCTGCAGTCTATTAGAATCTGTTGCTTTTCTTCCAAAAGCAAAACGGTTTTGGTCTTACATCTTCTCCAGCTAACAACAAGGGATTTTTTTTCCTTAAAGCATCTTCGATGGATCTGAAACAAAATAATTTAAATATATGATGTCCTCCTAGCCGATTTCAACTACGGCGGCCTATCTCAACATAGATTAGCCAACTTCGCGGGACATATTATAGTGCACAAGTGTGTGCGCAATACACAGGTGCACTCTCTGTTCCTTCACTCTCATAATTCGGTGAGACGGCAGACCGACATGACCGTAGAGAGATCAGGCGCAGGACCAACGGCTTAACGTGCTTTCCGAGGCACGGGGGTGTTAACACCACCAACTTCCTGACTCCGGAGCTGTGTCTGAGTAATTTCAGGACAGAAAAACCCAAACACTCTCGGCCCGACCCGGGATTCGAACCCGGGACCTCGTGGATAGTACCCAGCGTGCTGACCACTAGACCAACGAGGCAGTCAAATTAGTCAAGTCAGTCTTTAAATATATACAGGGTGTCCCGTTGATGTAGGATAATCCTTTAGGTACAGTAGACAAAGTGTTGCCATATTTAAGATTTTGGTTTTGAGTGTTTATTATTTTTGTGAGCCTAACAATTTTTTTTTGTAAAAAGTTACTATACATTTTTGTGTTTGGAATATTTAAGAACCTAAAATTGAAAAAAAGGTCATTAATTGTAGAAGTAGCCATACAACAATTAAATATTTATATATATACTGTCTAATGTTATAAGTTAGTGGTACGGAACCCTTCGTGTGCGAGTCCGACTCGCACTTGGCCGGTTTTTATTTAACAATTCATTTTTAACTACATTTTGAACCTCGCTTATTTTTGACGTAAGTACTTCTACTACATGTACACGTAATATTACAACAATATTTAGTTCTCCGATTTTGACGCAATTTAAACAAGGTGTTTAGAACTGAAGGGAGCTACTCAGTATCAGCAACTGAACAACTTTCTCTTAGAAACATGGGTTGAAATATTCCAAAAAATAATTTACTCCATGGAAATGGGTCACGTGTTCCATTCAGTATGAAAAGTCAATTTTTTTTGGCGTTTTTTGAACTATGTTTCTAAGAGAAAGTAGTTAAGTTACTGATTCCGAGTAGCTCCCCTCACTACTAACGGGTTTTTTGTAACACCTTGTATATAACTTAAATGAATAGCGCCATCTATTAACATAAAACAAAATTAAAATTTTGAGCTGTCAAAAAATCACTCATTGTGTTGTTGTTACTTTTATGGGATGCATTAAGGAACTATCTATATATGTACTAACCGTCAGCAAGCAGTAGCTCCGTGCATAAGCTCGATGTGCCTCCGGAACAGAACGCGCGACGACGACTCGTACCCGCACGCGCCACACACCAGCACGTCCGCCGCGGCCACCTCCGCTGTGTCTAGGAGTACTCCTGTTGTAAAAACAAATAATTAATAAATATGTCGTAGTTTTCATAACTTAGCGATAATAAGCTCTCAATTGATTAATTTAGTATCGGAAGTGAGTGAACGCCGTAACATCACAAGACCGAGTCAAACGTGAGCGGAATCGTGTTGGGGGGGGATAGGACAGCCATTCTGTGTTCGGCCAGGCCTGTGTATCTCCCCGCGTAGGTAGCAAAAACGTATCTACGCGCTTTGACCCTTACTTAGGTGCTAAAACAAGTTGCGTGTCGCTACCGGCCAGCGACACGCTCGCGCGTTTTATTCACCGGCGGCCGCGCGGCTACGTTGCTGGCTGGACGAGAATGAATAAAGTACTATAAAAGAGGCGCTAGATGGCGTTAGCTTCTCGTAGCAGTCAACCCTATCGCGTCGCGTTATATTACGTCACTGAATAGGTTTAGTGTATTATGAATCATATTCCAAAACAATAAGTATGAAATTATCTTGCAATGGATTTTTGTAGGTGTCTACACGAAAATGTGCTTGACTCTGAGGCGAACTAAATTACGCCATATTGTTGACGACATTGAGTAGACATTTCTTTGAATACAATTGCTAAGTCATACTTCTGTACGAAGTACTAGTACTTATTCTGTGGTTCGGCGATCAATGTGGGCAGTAGGCATGGAAATGATTGCTACTTTTAATTCATTTTCATTTCATGAAATGATGTTTTTTTTTCATATGAAATCACATGTGAAATTTCATTGGCAATAAAAAAAAACCCAGTGTCATAATGTAACACTTTTTGCTATTTGCTACTTAAAATGAAATATGAATTATTGTCAAAGGTTGCTAATTTGCTACTATATGAAATGTTATAATTAAACGAATCTAAACTTTATGTTCATAAGTTTAAAATGCCCGCCCAGTATCGATCGACACCTATGATCGCATAACTAGTGTGTTTGTCTTTTTCTAACACGCACCTAGGGCAAATCATTCCTACTCGTTCGCTCGCGCTCTAGGATTTCGCTCGCTAGACTAGCTCTGCTACATGTATTCATCAATGAATAAAATGAAATGAGCATGATCTATGATTTCGCAGAGTGCGACTTGTAGCAGTCTTTATGAAAAAAATAGTAGGTGTGAACAATAAAATTCATTTCATAAGATTTTTCACTAGCGATGGGCGATTATTACTAAATTAATCGAATAATTCGAATGGTCCCTATAATCTAATGTATTCGATAAGCAACCGAAGTCATTCGATTATGCGGCGAGCAATACCGGAGCGTGCGGTGCGCAGGCCGTACTACTAACTACTAACGAATGAATCGTCATTCGTCGCGTCGATTAATCATTCGTTCGCTGCCTGTCCTGTCGCGGCAATTTAATCGAATGCATCGAAGGGCCGAGTATAGATTATCATTCGATTGTCGATTATTATTCGATTTTTTTTCCGAATTACTAAATCGACATTCGATAGTTTGAATGGTCGATTGTCGATTCATTCGATTATTTTTTTTCGAACAATCGCCCATCCCTATTTTTCACCTGCTATTCATGAAATCTTCCATGCCTAGTGGGCAGACGTTTATAACACGAGACCGTTGGTTCACTCAGTTCTGAGACCTACGCCATGGACCCTGCACCAGAAGACCCTGACGCCGGCGATAACGGCGCTGACCCATCGCTGGCGCCGACAGATAAATTGCTTGTACAGGCTGACTGGTGCTGAACCCGCCATAGCAAAAGCCCATATAGAGGAGGTCGTTGACTTTTTATTGAACACTACTATCCCGAACTAAAGTTTCATGGTTTGGGAGATATGTCAATTTTTATACCTTATTGTTTTTTTCCCAAAATTGTACTTTAAAACAATCGTATTTTTTTTTTCTTTTATTATTACAGAACTTTTTTATTATTTGTTGGTATTCATAAACATGTGTGATAAAACACGTTAGGACTTATCTCGAACTAGGTTAAAAATAATCAGATATTTAAAAATAAATACAAAAAAAATACATTGTGGTCAAATTCAACCGAAAATATTTTAAAAAGTACGGTATTTAGATAAATTAATTCTACTCCGAATTAGTCCTCTAGTTTGTGACCTTAATTTGCATTAAAGAGTTAGATTTGCTAGACTTTGGAAGGATTTCTTATACTTACTATTAGTGTTTCTTTCTGATGTGTAATGTACCTCTTGAACGTGTTTCATTAGCTGGGAACATAAAAAATACATTAACAATTTCAAGAGGCTAGTTGACATCAGTGGTGACCTAAGAGCTGGCAGCTACCTTGCTCAGCGTATAAGCATCGCTATCCAGCGCGGTAATGCTGCCAGCATCCTGGGAACCTTACCACAAGGACCCTTTTTATAATTTTTGTTTTTGTGTTGTATTAAGTAATTTATCTTAATTTTTATTAGTAAGTTGTATATATTGTAACAATAAAATACATTAACAATAGTATATATTGTATTGTGTGGTAAGTAAAATAGTAATAGTAATAGTTATATAGTTAATTACACAGTAAAAATTAAAGCTATTCACTGCCTAACTTGAGACAATAGAATATCAATTGTTAACATGCACCGGTACGTGCTATGGCATGGAAACAGTTAAATTGGGAGATTTCAGAAATATAAATTAAAATATTTGCTTAGAATATTTTTAAGTGTAAACATAATAGTTTTACGGCCTATTACTGAAAGGCTACTCAAATAGTTGACGGCTGCTCAAACAATTAAGCAGCTTCTAAACCCAGAATTCGCATACTCAAAACCAAAATGTAAGCATCTGTTAAACTTAATACCATCTCAAAATTAGTCATGTTTAAACGCCACTCAGATGAAAAATGGTATACCTACTAAAACGCAACTCAACGCTATTTAGCTGTCAAATGACTGTGATATCGATTTGAGTAGCCGCTAAATCTGAGAGTGGTCTTGAGGTCTCTCAAATCAGTTGATAGTGGTATCATGGTACAAAATAATGTCGTCGCCCTTTTTTTAAGCCTACTTTTAAATACTAGAACACAATCAGGGCTCAGTTATGCACTAGAAATCCCACAGAGAGGCTTTTAGTTGTCTTACAAAGGTTTTTTCTTTGCCTCCAAAGCGGAAATTACAATTTAAATTACAAATCCTTCTAGTTATTGTAGTATGCGTACCTATTTTGCACTCTCAAGAAATAGCCTCATTATGGATGAGAACTCCTTATTGAGGAAGGAGGAGGAGGAGATTGTTGAGGAAGAGCCAATAGTTCAGCTTATCGGTCTTGAAATTAATCAAAACTTTGTTGTCAGCACTATGCTTATAAATATGTAGGTACACATTTTTTTCAGTAGTCTTCATATAATCACAATTACATCATAAAAAATATTTATAACAATAAGTAGAAAGTCGAAATATGCAAGTAGTATTTGATGTGTTCTTCTTCTTCAGCATGTATTTGCCCTCTGCAGGGCAATACTCGGCCTCTCCAAACTTTCCCACAAACGCTCTGTCGTCAGTACTTCTAGACCAAGTTGTCCCGGCAGGATCTTTAAGGCCAACGGACAATCTGGCAGATGGGTCTGATCCACCAATGTAGAAGACATGAGGCATACCAAATTGTTTTGTCTTCATTTAAAAATTTGAATGACTATTTTATACTTGTTAATTTTTATTTTATTTTTGTTAATTGAATAGATATTAAATACTGCACTGCACATAAACCTTGTTTAAACTTATTATAATAATGTGAATTGAAATTAATTTGATAGGAACCGCGCTGTGACAAATGTCAAAAAGATTGGCAAATATTTTTTTTCGTTGTCACTTGAACGTTTCATTACACAACAATAGCGTCGTTAAAGTTTCTAGCCAAAAAAAATAAAATTAGACTAACTTTAAATCAAATTAGACTAACTTTGTGTTAAAGTACAAAGTTACGTAACATATTATTATAATGTTTATGTATAAGTCCTCAATCCATTTACTTAAAAAGCTTTGCTTCCGAACGCGCCTCGCGCGAATTTTGGTGGACGGTGCGCAAGGTCTAATATTAGTGCAATCCCCCGACGCGACAACATCAGTATTAAAAATTGCATACTTACGTAGGGTCCAAATTTCAGTTTTATTTTTTGTTTTTTATAGAGTTTCCATTTAAACCAACTGTATTGTATATAGCTATAATTCCATAGTTATAAAACCTTTTTTGAGGATTTTTATGTGCATATATTATTTTGTGTCGGGGGTTTTTAAATTTTTAATTTATTTTTTTATTTCATGCTTTTTGTAGTTAACTTCTTATGTTTTTATTTAATTTAAAATATTTTCCTGCGTTTTAAGATTCTAAGTAATTTTGTGTTGTGTTATTAATAATTTTTAAAATTTTTAAAAAAATAATAATAAATAATTATAATTATTATAAAATAGTTGAGAAAAAGTAAGTAAACTGAAATAAAATGCAGTTTTGTGAAAGCGACCATCTTGAATTTGAAATTTAGCATAGTGTATTATAGTATTCTACAAGTCAGCCCTTTCATTGGATACCTATATTGAGGGAGTTTAAAAAAAATATGTAATCCGCAATTTTGTTACGGCGGCCATCTTGGATTTAAAATTTGTCACAGTGTATAGTATTCTACTAGTCAAGCCCTTTCATTTGATACCCATATTGAAAGAGTTTAAAAAATATGTAATCCACAATTTTGTTACGGCAGCCATCTTGGATTTGAAATTTGTCATAGTGCAGAGTATTTTACTAGTCAAGCCCTTTCATTTGATACCCATATTGAAGGAGTTTAAAAAATATATGTAATCCGCCATTTTGTTACGGCGGCCATCTTGGACCGATTTTCATCAAAGATAGCTAAGAACACTCCCGACTAATTAATCATTCAAACAAAAAAAACTAAATCAAAATCGGTTCAGCCGTTCGGGAGCTACGATGCCACAGACAGACACACACACACAGACACGTCAAACTTATAACACCCCGTCGTTTTTGCGTCGGGAGTTAAAAAAAAACAAAGAATCTATACAAACAATGCTGCGTAAAACAAATAATCTCCTTAAGAATATGAATATTGTAAACGAAAACATACTTGTAAAAATGAATGTTGCCATGATGTAAACACTTAACGACTGGTCAGCTAATAATGGTTTCCTGACTTGCGTTTGTGTATACTATTTAAATGTGAGAGACACTCAATTTTAGGAGGCCTTCAAGTGAGTGATGGATTTGAGCAGCGTTTCAGTATTCGGCCGTTAGTTTTTTAGATTTGAAAAACTGTTTTACAAGTGAAAATTATTTATAGGGAAGTCATTGAAACCACCCATTTTAATGTTCCGTTTATTTAAGTATTTTAACTAGGTATATGGTGGATCTAGGTAATTATAAAAACATTCAAAGAATTGAATATTAAAAAAACTGAGGACTAATGGGGATTATCTATTTACATTATTCAAACAATCATTGACACGATAGCCCCACATTTAGCAGTTATTTTCAATAGATGTATCGACGAAGGACAGTTTCCTAATTTAACGAAATTCAGCAAAATAGTTCCCTTATTCAAATCTGGTGAGAAAAGTGACCCCTCCAATTTTCGACCAATATCTATCTTACCTGTAGTAAGTAAAATTTTTGAAAAGCTTATATTTAATCAACTTTTATATCACTTTAGATCAAATAAACTATTACATAGTAATCAATTCGGATTCACGAAAGGTAGAAATACTACCGATGCAGGAGTTGCTCTCTTGAAACATGTATTTGATGCTTATGATAATAAGCAAGATGCTATAGGTGTCTTTTGCGATCTGTCTAAAGCTTTTGATTGTGTAGATCACTCGACTTTACTGAAAAAATTACATCATTATGGTGCCTCAATAAATTCAATAAATTTATTTCATTCGTACCTTACTAGTAGAACGCAAAAAGTTTATATTAATGGAGCTGAGTCTTCCGGGGCACTTTTTACTATGGGTGTGCCACAGGGTTCGATATTAGGACCTCTTTTATTTTTAATCTATATAAATGACCTTCCATACTTTGTCGAGGGTCTTTGTGAGATAGTATTGTTTGCTGATGATACGTCACTATTATTTAAGACCCCTAGGGGTAAAAATAATTTTGACGATGTAAATAGTACCCTTTCACAAATATTACATTGGTTTACAGCTAATAACTTGTTACTTAACGCAAATAAAACGAAATGTGTTAAATTCACGATGCCAAATGTTCGGCAAGTCTCAACACATGTTAAAGTAAAAGACGAACTAATTGATACTTCAAGCTCCACAACATTCCTAGGAATTACTCTAGACTCGAAACTTCAGTGGGTCCTCATATCGAGACCTTGTCAGGAAGACTTAGTTCAGCTGCTTTCGCGGTAAGAAAGATAAGGCTTCTGACTGATATTGAAACGCCAAGATTAGTATATTTTAGTTATTTCCAGTTTGATGTCTTACGGTTTGTTATTATGGGGATCTGCTGCAGATATAATAACAAAATTTGTACTGCAGAAGCGAGCTGTGCGAGCAATTTACAACCTCATATCTCAGGATTCACTAAGAGAAATATTTAAAGAAGTTAAAATGTTAACACTAGCCTCCCAGTATATTTATGAAAATCTGATTTATGTCCGCAAAATCTTGCATTTATTTTTAAAAAAGAGCGACGCGCATAACTATAATACAAAAAAATAAACTAGCCGTTCCAAACTATAGGATTCAAAAGGTTGGTAATTTATTTTTGGGGAGATGTATAAATTTTTTCAATAAGCTACCCGATCATATTGCTGAATTACCTATACATAAATTTAAAACAACTGTTAAATGTATTTTAATGTCTAAAGGATATTACAAAATAGATGAATTTTTAAATGACAATATAAAAATATATGGAATAATTTTAAGGAACACAAATCTTGTAAAACTTTGAAAACAGGCTATGACAATAGTGACTGAGTTTCTTTGCTGCTTCTTCTCAGCACTAGCCCACAATTGTCCCGAAGCAGTGGTAGGGTTCTATTTTATGTTGGGACGTGTATAAGTGCTCCTTGCGAGCCTATGTACAGAAATAAATGAATTTTAATTTTTATTTAATTTTATTTTTATTAATTTCATAATATGTATATAATAATCGTATACTTTGTTTAATGATAATTTGAAATACGCAGTGGATAGCTCTTTATCCATCTAACTATGGTTCGCTATTGCATCAAAATCGGTTTCAGAACTTCCTGACTAGAGTAGCTGTGTCCGAGTTAGTTTAAGACGGAATAACCCAAAACTTTTCGATCCGGGATTCGAACCCGGGATCTTGTGGATAGTATCCAGCGTGCTGGCGTCAAAATCCGTTAAGTCGTTTAAGCTAGAGGGCGTGCCAAACAATTATATATATATAATCTCTAAAAACGTAATTCGCAGTCAAATAAAAATAAAAATATCGAAAGACTATACATATAGTCCGTGCCATTTAACGGTGCATAATAAGCAGAGGTCGGAATTAGGTAGAGTTATTTATGTACTTGCTACGAAATGTTGATATTAATGTGGACCTTCCCGGGATTTCTAATGGACAATCCCGTGTGGCCAACAATATTACCAAAATAAATAAATGATAATAAAAACCCCAGCGATAGACAAATAAAACAAAGATAATTAACATACAATTTTTATTAGTTTATATTAATTCACAATACAAATTATTGATAGTCTTAAGCAAATTCAACGTCGCAAATTCGCGCGTGCAGTAGTTTAAATTGTGTAAAAGTAAGTAACTTTTTATTTAAAAAATCACGGGATTTTTTCTGCTCTTCAAAATAATCGCAGGATTTGAGGCATATCTACTTTATTCTTTCGCTGTATGAAATTAGTGTTAGTACATGAATAACTCTATCTAATTCCGACCTCTGATAATAAGTCATCGACCCGTCACTCGTGTACCACTGCACGCCAGTATGCGAAGCGCGGAGACCCTAACTGTAAGCCGTAGCGATACGAATCTGTCTAACGAATGAACCTCGGTACGGGTCGACCTTGAACCCAAAGATTTGCATGTATCACCACCATTTTTTGTGTGTTTTGAGGTGGTCTCGTTTTTGGACGAGGTAATGGTATTATAAAATCGATCAGAAGTCGTAATAATCGTTAGTTAGTAAGACAAATGATACGTATCACAAGGTTTTAGCGGTCAGGATGAACGACCTTTTATGCACGTTTTCACACTACTTACTTGGCAATGTTCAATTACACATCAAGTAAACCTGACTCAAACTGAGTCATTGCATCCCTAGGGACGTAATGTTGTATGAAATTTAATTACGTCCCTAGGGTGGCAAAGTGATTTAAATTTCGAAAAGAGTTCGTAGGCATGATAATCACTAGCCCGTGAAATTTGAACCTGGCAACCAGGAATTTTAGCACGAATAGAATTAAATAAAAAACGTGCGTCTAAAAAAATAAATAAAGAAAGAAACAAAACTTATGTATTTTAAGAAATTACAAATAAAGTTTATGACATCGGAGTCCATTAGGTGTAAAGCTGCTGGTATTGTTAATAATAATAATTTACTGCCAGAGAAGTCAACGAATATTATTATTCTTATAGATAAAATAAGTTTTTCGTAGTACATTTTTTTATTGCCTCGTAGGAAGTGAGAAAAGCGGAGTATTCTCCTCGGGGATAAAGATGTCTTCGTCTTGGGCGAGCTTAAATCCCTCGCTTCACTCAGGATTCTATTTTTAACCCCCTAGCTATGCTCGGGAGACAAGACATCACTACGGTAAGACATCACTGTACCCCCTTGGTGAATAATCTTCAATTATCTGTCAGGTAGTATAGTGAGTGTGTGTACCTGCGAGTGCGCACTGCCCCGGTAGCTGCAGAGCGCGCACTGCAGCGGTGCGGGTGCGGGGGGTGCGGGGGGCCGCACGCGCGGCCTCCCCCCCGCGCCTTCCCTCCCCCCGCCGTGCTCCGCCGCCTGGGGGGACGATTGAACCTATTTATTACTTGCTAATATTCGCCCGCCCGCGACTTCATCTGCGAGGACTGATGATAATCAAACATCCCTCCCCCTATAGTCCGTGCTATTTAACGGTGCATAAAAAGTCATTGACCCGTCACCCCTGCAGACCGTAGCCCGTGTACCACTGCACGCCAGTATGCGAAGCGCGGCGACCCTAACTATACGCCGTATCGATACAAACTGTCTAACAAATGAACCTCGGTACGAGTCGACCTTGAACTCAAAAATCAAAAGTAGTAATAATCGCTAGTTAGAAAGACAAATGATACGTATCACAAGGTTTTAGCTGTCAAGGTGAACGACCATTTATGCACGTTCATCTGGCACGTACTATAGCGCCTTCCATCCATGGCCCCTAGCGGGTTGCGACTTAAACTGAGTGGGGCCCTTTTAATATGGGCATCGCAAGCGCACAACTGCACAGTCCGACTGGTTTACCTCTATAAATTGTGATTTTACTGAGTTGTTGTTTTATACCCGTGCCCTTTACGTTGTCTATTTCCGTGTGTTATGTGATATCCATCTATTACTAAATATATTTTATTTCTTTCAAACAAAAAAAACTAAATCAAAATCGGTTCTACCATTCGGGAGCTACGATGCCACAGACAGACACACACACACACAGACACGTCAAACTTATAACACCCCGTCGTTTTCGCGTCAAGGGTTAAAAAAGAAAAAATCACCCTCATACAAGTGCTACCTTATCCCAACATTTTTTAAAACTTGAATGCACCAAAAAAAGAAAGTACAATTGGCGAACTTAATGCCCTAAATAATTATTATAATTACACTATAACCTATTTGTCATTATAATCATAATTACACTATAACCTATTTGTAGAGCATCGGTGGCGCAGTGGCTAGCGGGTTGCCTCTCATGCGGGAGGTCCCGGTTCGACCCCACATTCCGCCATGTACCAATGACTTCTTCTTAGTTATATAGATTAGTTGTTTCACTAACCGATGCTCTTACGGTGAGAGAAAACATCGTGAGGAAACCTGCACATTCAGGCGATTGCATGTGTAACCATGATCCAAAACTGGTCATGTTCCCCTGGTAACAGGGTCACGGAGGTCAGATGGCAGTCGCTCCACTGTAATTACCTAATCTGCCACAACCTGGATCATGATCAGCGGACCCTAGGTCCTCGCATAAGAGAGCACAACCGGGATAACGCTAGGGGGATGACACTATAACCTATTTGTAACTTCCTAACTAGGATCATACTTACGAAAATACCATCCTACTTAGCATCCTAACTAGGAAGGTCGCATCCTACTTAGAATCCTAACTATTATAGGAAGGTAAAATGAATGTGCAAGTGCTCTACTCTGATTCCCCAAGTATTAATGCAATCGAACGCCGGCTCACTACCGTAGCAAGCACTTACAAAAATTAATCGACTGCCTAACGACCTCCGTAGCTCAGTTAGTAAGAGCATTTGCCCGGATAGCGAAGTGTCGTGGGTTCGTGTCCCACCGGATGCACAGTCGATCAATTTTTGTGGTCGAACTTAAATTTAACATCATAGAAGTGTCTAGACACTGACCTTATGAGCGCTCATCTCTTTAATAGCGTTGCACTTGAAGTTGCACATTTTGCACGAGTACAGGAACAGCTTGAAGTTGGGCGACGATAGCAGCTCGTGCGGTGGGGGCAGTTCCGACTTCCGTTTCCGGCTGCGGTGCGAGCGAGGCTGCGGGCAGACTATCTTGGCTCTGGAAGGGAAATGTACATTTAAAAAATATATATTAGCTCTGAAAGGGAAATGTACATTTAAAAATATATATTAGCTCTGGAAGGGAAATGTACATTAAAAAATAATATATTCGCTCTGAAAGGGAAATGTAAGTGTTAATAAAAAAAGTTGGGAGTTGAATAAAAGTTAGTCGGAGCGGAAGTAATATTTGCGTAAGGAAAACGGGACTTCATGAGTTCAGGAAATAGTACATTAAAAAAATATTATAAAAAGTTTGAGTTATAATAGGGTGTCCAAAATGGCTTGCAAACTGACGCTTGAGATAGCTTAGCCATAGGCACCTTAAAATCTAATAACATGACTCTAGAAAAGGGTTACAGTTTAGGATATAATGCCACTTGCTTGCTTGTATTCTTCATACAAGAAAAATACAAAAAAGTTACACATTATCTTACAAACCATGATGTGAGAGAAAGTCTCTTAAATAAAAATAATTTGGCTCTAACAAAAGTAGAACCAAGTTATTTTTATTTAAGATACTTTTTAAGCTAACCTATCTTCTAAGCTATCACCTGTATATGCGCCAAGGAAATAAAAGATCATGGGCCGATGTGTGAATGACTAATAATGAGTTGAGTTATATTTAAAAAAAATCTTAACTTATTTCTTTCATTTGGACCCGAAAATTAAATTGTTTCAATTTCCTTTGCATAAATAATTTGCACAAATAATATTTGTCGAGTGACTGACGTCCTCTGTAACTCAGTTGGAAGAGCGATCGCCCGGATAGCGAGGGATCGTGACTTCAAGTCTAACCAGAAGACGGTCCATACATTTTTGTTAGCGAAATTTATTTCCCAAAAACTTATAAAAATAATCTGCATTTATGTTTTAAATGCTTTTTTACTTACTTCGCTTTTTGTAGTGCTTTCGCTCTTTCCAATATTTCATTTGGCGTCAGTTTTACAGGCTGTAACAATAACAAAACTTGTATGAATAACTTATTGAAACAAAAAATTTTGGAACAACTTCGTAGATCCATACTTAATTATTATAAATGCAAAAGGGAAAATGTATAGTTTGACGTGCGGCCGTGTGTACAAAAGATACAAAATAAAGGTAACTTATAAGCAGAGGTCGGAATTAGGTAGAGTTATTTATGTACTTGCATCGAAATGTTGATATTAATGTGGACCTTCCCGGGATTTCTAATCGACAATCCCGTGTGGCTAACAATATTACAAATAAATAATAATAAAAACCTCAGAGATAGACAATAGGAAACAAGTGAGCGCATTCAATGAACCGAGGTAAGCGAATGAGTTGTGTGTATGAGTAAACCGATTTATTGCTAATAGATAAGTTTGAATGCGGTATAAAAGGACAAAATCTAGTACATTCCGTTAAGCGAGGAGTGCTCCGCATTTCCGCTGTTGTATTTTTTGTTCTCACAAGCTATGTTGTGCGAACTACAACTGTGGCAACATCGCGCGTATTGGAATTTTGCAACTTCGGACATCCGATGTGATCGATGTAAGTTTGGCAACGTCGCGCGTGCATTAGTTAAAATTGTGTAAAAGTAAATAACTTTTTATTTAAAAAATTACAGGATTTTTTCTGCTCTTTAAAATTAATCTCGGGATTTGAGGTATATCCACTTTATTCTTTCGCTGTATGAAATCAGTGTAAGTACATGAATAACTCTACCTAATTCCGACCTCTGCTCATAAGTAAAACGAAATTCGACAAAATCATTTTTATTTGACAGCCGATCTTTTGACACTTACATTATAGACAAACGTGTAAGTAGATTCACTTAGTTACCTCACCCCCCTCCCCCGCGGCGCCCCCCTGCGGCGCCTGGTACAGCACGAGCGGGTCGGCGGCGTCCATCACCACGTAAGTGTTGGCTTGCTCCGCCTCTGTCAACGTTGCTACATCTTGTAAATACATCAATAAAATGCTTCAACAAACACACCGATTACCCAGCCCTAAAGTAAGCGTGCGTGAGCTTGGGCTATGGTGACTAGGACATCGGACTTCGGACGGAGACATACTTATATACATTTACAAACATCCATTACTGATTTGTTTCTTACGTTTACGCGAATAGTCGAACACATAAACCACAATTATACGGATTACTTCGCGATTTATTTACATTTTATTTAAAACCTGACGTTTCGAGGGAGACTAAGATATTTTGTGTCATGGCAAAGTTTTGAAAAATTAAACTACTGTCACTCGTTAATTATTAATATACGTAGGAACGGAAATAGGAATTTACTTAGAAAGATCTAACCGTGTCTTGAGATCTTGCAATATATAATATATACAGTATAAAATACATGACCTATCAGCAGGCAGGAAAAAATCATCAATAGTCTACAGGCCCATGTCCAAAATGAATGGGTCATATGAACCACCAGGTGACGCATATTATATACGTCACCTATCTTATATCATCCTATAATAGGACGATATAAGAGCATAAAATAATAAGATTCAGTACTATACCTAAATTACTTTTATGACTTATTTAAGCTGTCCAACTGAGTGCTGGTGAGAATTCAAAAGTGCAGGAGAAAAGTACATTTTGGTCATATATTTTTGTACGGCATTTTTACCATTGATAGATCCATGAAAAATAATAAGAAAGCGCGCAGTGCCGTAAAAATGGTGCGCCACAAAGTCGGTAATTTATTGAGAAAATCAAAATCACTTCCTTCCTTCCTTCTCCTGCACTTTTGAATTCTCACCAGCACTCAGTTGGACAGCTTAAATAAAAGTCATAAAAGTCATTTATTCATGCATGTAGGCCCACTGGGGGCACTTATACACGTCCCAACATATACGAGTATTTTTTACCTACCACTGCTTCGGGACAAATTCTGGGCTAGTGCTGAGAAGAAGCAGCGCAAGAAACTCAGTCACTTTTGTCAAAGCCTCTTTTACAGAATACAGGGATTAAAATTTTACTGGTGCAAGCTGGTCCTCACGTTTACATCATTCAAATAATCTTCCACCTTATAATAACCCTTTGTCATTAGTCTCCTTAATTAATGATTTAAATTTATTAATTGGTAATTCTACAATATGTTCTAATAATTTGTTAAAGAAATTGATACATTTCCCCATAACAGAATGACCAACCTTTTGAAGCCTGAATCGTGAAACAGCAAGTTTATTTTTACTTCTAGTGTTAAAACTATGTGTATGACCACAAGTGACAGCATAGTGCTGAATCTTATTATTTTATGCTCTTATATCGTCCTATATACGTCACCTGGTGGTTCATATGACCCATCCATTTTGGACAAGGGCCTGTAGTCTACAAGTGATTATTAGCACGGCCCTTACCAGGTACGTAGAGTCAATTAAATAAATACCTTCATTATCGCTAGAATGCAGCACGCAGGTGACGGTGCCTTCCGAGCTTCCGTCTCCGACTACTTCCGAGCTGGATACGAGCCGGTACGACTCCGATCCGTCTTCGCACCTGCAAAGGAAGTTATGTTTAAAGGAGTTATTAATTATTGTTAAAAAACCAGCCAAGTGCGAGTCGAACTCGCGCACGAAGGGTTCCGTACCATTATCTACATCATTTTAGTCACTTTAAAGAATTTATGCAAAGGACTTTGATTTGATACAAAATTATCCAGCATTCAAGTATGAGAAATATTAGTGCTAAACTAATATAAGTTATTTTAACCGCTAAAGTTATCTTTTAATGGTAATGTAACGCACTATCATCTCGTTTTTTTTTGGAATTTTAAAGCCAGCCGTTATGATTTTAGAGGGTCTTAAGGACCTAAGGGTCATTGCTTGGCAATTTTGTATCATAAATCGATTTTATTAACAGTCGACTACGATATAAATTTAAAAAAATAAAATGTGTCGAAAATTATTTTTTATCTCTCCTGTTCGGAAAGTTGAACTTTCATGTGTAGATGAAAGTTCAACCGGCGGGTGGAAAAAAGCTTTTCCCTCCCTGCCACGAAACTGTGCACCCACTATTGCCCAAAGGCTTGTAACCAACACTTCCAAACATAAAATTGTCGGGGTGTGTTGCACTCGCTGCCAGAGATGACCGCATGCCCCGCTTTGGCACCGCTCGCGGACCAAGTGAAACGACAAAATGTGCCGGTCGGGCGCTTCGCGGATATCAAATGGAACGCACCTTCAATTGCACCACAAAAACAAAGAAATGCACTAGTTCTGTCCACACAGTCGAAATGAAAAATAGTATGTTAAGCTCGGGTGAAAGCACCCATTTCACTCTCGAGCTAGAGAAACTTCTAGAGTGAAATGGGTCACTTTCCCCCCTTGTATAACAACCTACTATTTAATGGATTGTACTCAGGATTCCGACTACTTTCTACAAAGTTATACCCTATACAAATAAATACAAACCTGACAAGTGCCAAGTTGAGTAGATCGAGCTGCATCACTGACTTGTCCTGGTTGACCACTTGGATGTACTTGGGGCCAGCACTGTCTCCGTCCAAGCTTGGCATGTCGTTGCCTTCCAGCGTCTTGAAAAAAAATATTTTTGTTATAAGAAACCTGACAATGGTCAAAGACGAGATAAATGCACATGGCGCCAACTGCTCCGCGTTTAATTCAAGTTGGCTGCTACCTTCTTTCTCGCTTCCCCATGCCAGATAAATTTTAGATAATATCATGGTCAGAACGGTAGCAAGTCTGTGTATCTCCCCGCGTAGGTAGCAAAAACGTACCTACGCGCGGCGACCCTTACTTAGATTTTTGTAGGTGTCTACACGAAAATGTGCTTGACTCTGAGGCGAACTAAATTACTCCATATTGTTGACGACATTGAGTAGACATTTCTTTGAATACAATTGCTAAGTCATATTTCTGTACGAAGTACTAGTACTTATTCTGTAGTTCAAGTTGGCCGCTACCTCCCTTCCCGCTTCCCCATACCGCGCCCCGTCAGGACGCCCTACTGGACCAATAAAGTTAAATATATCGTAAACTAGCTGACCCGGCGAACTTTGTTCCGCCTTAATGTCAATAAATAAGCAGTTTTTTTTTTTATTGGAAAAAATACAAAAAAAATTAAATTTCTACATCAATCATTCATAATTATTTCTGTATTTTAGTACATAGGTTGCTCTTCATTTAAGTACCTTGTGATACACGACATTTTTTGTTTTATTATCAGGCGCAAAAACAAACAACGCAGATGGTCTTCCGACCCGTGAACATGCCACGTATAATTGACCATGGGAAAAACATGAATGTTCTAGATTTAAACCACAAACTTTTAAGGATTGGCCTTGTGATTTGTTGATGGTCATGGCAAATGCAAGACGTATCGGAAATTGAAGTCTTTTAAATTCAAACGGCATATCGGTTGGGATCATCGGTATCCTCGGAATGAGAACTTGCTCACCTTTGAATTTTCCTATCATTATCGTAGCGTAAATTACATTGTTCATCAATTTTCTAACCACCAAACGCGTACCGTTGCACAGTTTTGGTTGGTTTATGTTTCGAAGCATGATTACTACGGAGCCAACCTTTAGGCGTAAATTGTGCGGTGGTAAGCCAGGCACGTCCAAAGAGTTTAAAAATTCAATTGGATAGTTGGTGGCTTCATCTTCATTTGTGACGCAGTCAATAGATTTGAATGAATGCATTGTTCCAATGATCTTATTTTGAATTATGTTGTTTAGGTCATCTACATCTTTATTCTTAGCCGCTAAAATTGCTCGCTCACTCATCCATTCATAATTTTTGTAGTTAGAAATAATTTCTGGAAATACATTGTTGATAAGTTCGTCTTTTGATGAGACAAAATTACAGAAATTATTTGGAAATGATATTAATCCGCTCGATTCATCGACAGGTACTTGACCATTACCGATAGTCAGCAATTGCTCCGAGAAATCTTCAGCAGATGTATCATTAAGCAATGCAACTCTCATGTTTGTTGTCAGTTGCAGTTTCTTCACATGGCGCCATAGATTTGACGATTTGAGGCAAGCGTTTATTTCGTCGGCAGCCGTAGATCTTGGAATTACTGGCAGTATTTGGCGGAAATCACCAGAAAGTAAAATCATTGCTCCTCCAAAACATCTCGAGTCATTGCGTAAATCTTTTAATGTTCGGTTAAGTGCTTCTAATGCACGTTTATGCGCCATTGTGCATTCGTCCCAGATGATGATTTTCGATACCGCTAAAACTTTGGCCATTGCTGAGTGTTTTGCAATATTACACGTTGGTTCTTCAATAGTTTGAAGATTTAACGGTAATTTGAATGCTGAATGAGCCGTACGGCATCCTTCTAACAATGTGGCTGCTATTCCAGAAGAAGCAACTGCAACCGCTATGTTAGATCTCGCCCGAACAGTTGCTAAAACTAATGACATGAGGAATGTCTTGCCAGTTCCACCAGGGGCATCTAGGAAATATAAACCACCATTTTCATCATCGATTGCCTTCATTAAAGTATCATAAACTTTCTTTTGTTGGTAATTCAACAGGGGTACATTCATTTGAACTACTAAATCTAATTCCTGGTGATCATATTCACGTTCCCGTTCCAATTCTCGATTAAATGCGTCATTCATTTCACGATATGGTGCTGGCATTCCTAACCTGATTAATAAATTACCGCACATGAGGTAACACATATCTTCGATCAAGAGTAAAGCACGATTATGTATCTCCTCATTCATCTCAATATCGTGATTTCTGGAACTGACACGAATTTGATGTAAAATATCTTCTGACATATTATCCTTGTATTTGTGCCACAGGTTACATGGGTTTGATGGAAAACATGTCGAAATTATGATAGCGAATAATGTGCGTATCTGACTTGGAGATGCACAGATAATGGCTTCAGCGATTGTCGTATCCCAATGACTATCGTTTTCTAATAACTTCAATTCTTCACATGCAGCACGATATGTTGGGAATATTACACCATTAACAGTTCGTAGTGACTCAAATGACGTTGGCCCACGCACATTTACCAGCAACAACCGCAAATAGAAACATTCATTATTCTTTGGATGAACTGTATACATACGACCAAGAGCATCAGTAGAACGCACATCTGGATACCCAGGAACCGCATCGCCTTGCTTCCGTCTTTGAAAATTCTTCGATGAAGCATTCCAAGTATAATAACGTGGCATCTCCGAGTAAAGCAAAGTTCGTGCAAACTGATCGCTTTGGCAGATTGCAAAAAAACTGGTCAATGTAGTTGCTGGAGGTGTTTCAGCACGTTGCGTAGCATTCGAAGCCGTGAAATATACTCGTTGACCATTCTCCAGATGCACCGCCAAATGCGTAACAGTAGGATGACGTTCGTGAATGGGAAATGCGAATATACGCCAAATCGCTTCATTACAGTTCACATAACGACCAACTTGATAGCGTGAAATTTCATCGTTGGTATTCGAGGATTGCAATCCAAAAACCGCCATATCACTGCCTTTCGTGACATATTTGCAAATATATTTTATGGACTTAACTGAATTGCAGTATTCAACGTTGCAATGTGTCTTGAACGATTTAGAAATAAGTGGCGAATATGGAACAATCCAACTGTTGTCGACAACGAAATCCATTCTTTTCACTTTCGTTGTGACAGTTCGACCGTTGTCATCTGGTGATCGACGCCGATACAGCGGATAACCATCATTGCCAGTGACAGTCTCCGCCGTTAATTTCCGTGGATATCGTTTAGAGCACTTTCCATCGACCATGCAAGGTGATTGGGGATTGATGGCACCACACGGTCCATGAATCATATTAGTAGTAACAACATCATGTAGGTCTGGATCGACTTCATAATCAGGAATCTCAGCACATATGATATCATCTATTTGGTCAGGCTGAATTCTTTCCACTAACCAAATAAGAATGTGTGCGTGCGGCAGGCCTCGCTTTTGCCATTCGATTGAATACATCCAGCATCGAGTATCTCCAAAGACGCGTTGTTTAACAATAAAGTTCATCAGGGACCGAATTTTTTGCCTGAATATACGTGCTGTGATGTCGTGTCTATCACTTGATGTTTGTCCGGGAAGCAGCAATTGAGTAATTTCTATCCATTTTGGATTACAGGTAAAAGTAATAAAGAGATCGGGCCGACCGTAATGACGAACATATGTCATTGCATCTTGTGCATATTCATGCATATGACGTGGACTACCAATGTATGTCGCCGGCAGAATAGTTAATCGACCAATATTAGCTGCATTTCCTTCAGTATTAACTGCATCACGTAAATGGATGTACTCCTCAGAACGCAGTTTGGCTTGGTTCAACCTAATGAATGTTAAACGTTCCGTTTCTATTTTTACATACATGTCAACGCAATACTGCTGAAACAATCGACGAAACCGCAGCAAATAGTTGTCAGCATTTTGACGAATCATCAAACGATATGCGTAATAATTCATTGAGCTAACTTTCTTTGTAGTTTCTTCACCTGAAATTAAAAATTTGATAATTAACCATTTCAAAGGCAAATTTTAAAGGCAAACAATACAGACATTAACCATTTTTTTAATAAGCATTATTTTAAATCAGTGTCTTTCACAAATAAATGAAATAAATTATGATACTGATACTCACCATTCAATGGATTTTTCATTTTAATATTAAAATAATATCCATCTTCTCCTTGCCAAAACATCAGCGGGTATTGCAATGTGTCATATGATCGATGAGTTTCAGATATTTGTTGCAGTTGCCCAGTATCGCGACGTGTAAGCACAATATCGCGTTTTTCCAATTGTTCACCAACAATCAGGATGGCAACTTCGTCTACTGTTGGAGCATTAAATGTCCTTTCGTGTGTTCCAGATGGTCGTTTATCTGCTTTGATAACAACTTTATAGTCATCACTTGGCATGCGCTCTAAAGCACTCTTAAACAACCTGACCAACGCATGATGTTCATGAAGCAGACACTGCAAGTCTTGAAGAATTGCTCGCTTCATTCCTGCATTGATCTCTAGGCGTCGATCAAGTTGTTCTTCCATGTTGCCCATGAAATATATTTGTAAAAATTTATTCTGTGTATCTTCGAAAGGTAGTAATGATCCAATTCGATGATGAATCTGTCCTTGTATCTACAAAATAAAAACCAGACAGTATTAACTGGGTTATAAACACTTTTTTCGGTGGGAGAGTAGAGTTCAGAATTAGCAAATATACTACATAGGTACTAATAGATAAAGTAAGTTATTCTTTAACTACATTCTATATAAGTACAAAAATAAATACCTTAAATGTCGGATTAAATCCCCGTTCTTCGATAATATCTGCCCCAAATGACGTCATCTGGAAACAACCATTGTATTTTTGAGTATTTGCAAGAAAGTGGCGTGATTCTTGTGTTTCGCCACAAAGCAATGAATACAATGGCTCAGGTGGCGGAGTCAACAATGGCAATTTCACTTTACCATTAAGGCAGCATAATCCAGGCGTTTCTCCGGAAAACTTTAATGCACCACAATACTCGCAAACTACGTCCATTTGCCCAATGCAAACGCTAGGATGCAAGCTGTAATCATTGCTGCAATCGTATTGAAACGCTGCTCGATTCAAATCAGCACTTGATAAATATCTTGTTCTGCGTCGCAAATTATCTATTTGTTGACCTCTGTTGTTCGCTCGACGATTCTGCATTGCCAACCGAGCTGTTTCACGGGCTGCTTCACTTTGCTCTCGTGATTGAGAAGCACGAAGTCGAGCCATACTATCGCGGCGCTGTTCACGTGCAATTTCTTGTTCTTCTTCAGTCCTTTCATTTGCAGTATTTCGTATTCTTCTTGCATCACGGCTTTGTCGGGAAAGATTCGATCGTCTTGGTCGCGGCATTATTAATTAAACTTCACTTCACCTTAAAACTTAAATTTTTAACCATACCGAGTTTTATAGTTCACTTCACTGTTTATACGAATGGGCAATTGGGCAATAATGTTAATTATTTATTTAATAGAAATAGTTATATTATTGATTTCTTACAAATATCAAATAGTCATCCATACGTCATTACATAGCTGTCATTATACGTCAATTTTGTTATTCCAAGTCTGATTCTTTTTTGTTATACCACGTTTTATAGTGACTGACGTTACATGTCAAGTCACACGGGAATGATGTCGAACGGGATAAAAAGTATCCTATGTCCTTCTCCTGGCTCTAAACTACCTCCCTGCCAATTTTCAGCTAAATCGGTTCAGCCGTTCTTGAGTTATAAGTGAAGTAACTAACACGACTTTCTTTTATATATATAGATGGAGCAATAAATTGAAAAATTGTTTTGAAAACCCCAAGTCATTTTAAAAGACCTACTAAACGATACCTCACACGATGGGCTAGACGACGAAAAAAAATCCCAGGTACCCAATAAAAAAACATTTTCTAAAATTTTATTGGAACACTTTATCGGCGTAATTGGTATCCCATAAAAAACATAAATGTGAATGAATGCCAAGTTCTTAACGGTTTCGCTTATAAAAGAAGTGAGATATATCAGGAAACTATAGCTCCTGTATTTGCTACTTAATAATGGGGGTGGCAGGTAAGTTGGCAAATGAACTTGGCTGATACACTGCCATGTGATAGACACACCTACAAAAGATACATACATGTAATAGCTACATACACCTACAAAATTACAGCTTTCTAGTACTAACAGTCTCTTAGCAAAAACTCGGACAGACAGACGGACATCACAAAACTATAAGTGTTCCTTGTCAGGACTACAGAACTCAAATAATTACTTAATTAGTATATTTACCCTTTCTCCTGTCTTGTCAAATGGGGTCACTTCAACTATTTGTAGTTGACCTGTAATCATATTAAAAGGGCTTCATTTTTAAAAGGAAATAAACATTAACCCAATTATTTAATAGTCCAACAAGTTTGTGTGTGACCTTAATGCATTTGCCAGAGGTGTGGAGAGGGAGGCATGCCAGGTGTCAGTTGGGAGGGGTGGTGTTGTGGTATAGGGGATTACTTATGACATCTCCCCCCGCCCCCCCCCCCCCCATCCCTACATCTGGCATGGCACAGGAGGGTCCCGTATAAACTTGTCCGACTATGTCCTATATCCATCATAACAAAATTAGGTACAACAGACATTAAAAGACAACACAAATGTTTTTTTTTTCATATTCTATACCATAGAAAAATACTATTCTATGGTATAGAATATGAATATAAATTAAACAAGCTTACAATAAGTTAATACCAGCCACACTGTGCCTTTGTGTCTTTTGTCTAAATCCAGACGATGTTACTCAGAGGCCACAGGCCCTCTGAGGGCTATAGTTTTTAGTTGGCCCCTACCAAGTGAATAATAGGTAATTTTTAGAACAACTGTGAATTGTAGTTTCTGAATATGTACTATAAATTACATCAAAATCTTGATGCTATTCCAATAGGAAACTGGTAAAATATATACTGAAATAACAAAATAGATCTCATTATTTTTAATTTTATTACCATCTTTGTACTCTGCCAATAGCTGGGTGTCTGATGATGTCTCCGATAGTTCCTCGTTTTCTGACATAATGGGTTAATGCCTGGCAAAAATAATAGGAATATAAAAATACTGAATAATTACAGAAACTTTATAGTGTAGGTACACTTTTAATGTAATAAAAAAGGGAAAAATGTTTCTTAGATAGATTTACAATAAAGTCATCTTTTTGCTTTTGTACCTACACAAAAGCAAAAAGATGACTTTATTGTAACAACTTTACAAATTATGGTTGAGGTTAGTTTGAGTGTTTTATGTTTGTAACATTATTTTGAATGTACATAACTATTCATTCATGATGATCAGACTGAGATATCCTGAATAAGTATTATACTCCTACAAAAATAATAAATAATTTAATATGCACTGTAGTAAACTAATTTCGTGATAAGAATGGTACGTACAGTGCAATAATTATTCATTCTGTGATTTTACTTCAAACTTGTGGTTACAAGGTTAAAGGTACCCTACCTGATTTCGACAAAGGGTCATTTCAAATAATATAATCTTGATTCCAGCCATCGCAATATCAATTTGGTAAACAATCGTGCAGTTGGAAATTGATGCAAAATTTAACAAACGTCAAACAAAACTAAAGTAGAATGTTTATTGCAACACCACAAATTCGGTGTTTCTATTTTACACGGTCATTTTTATTTTATGACTATTGCAACAATACTCACGTTAAATGATTTGATGGAGTTTGTTGGCAACAATGTCCGTGGGGATATTTCACTGTCAATCACAACAAACAGATTATTGTTCACTGCATTCCACAATAGAAAGACACGGTAGAAAAGATAATCAAGCTGCCATTCATTTCCTAATTATATTGCTTTTTTCTCACGTATTACATTCGCGAGAGCAAAGGAAAAAGTCATGATGCCAGTGTTGCTAAGAGAAAAAAATATTTACCCCACTTTTATAAAAATCTTTAATTTTACAAAAAACATACTTTATTAATTATTATCAATCACGAAAGAAGTTATTTTTTATTAAGCAGATTGTGAATTTTGCTGATGAGAATTTAATATATTTTAGGACTCAAGAGTAGGTTTTGTCAAAGCATGACACGCCCCAATTTTTGCGTCCTTGTCATACCTATGGATAATGTAGCAGAGTCTTGCTCTACTAATTAAAGGAACAAGATTGTAGAGTCGTCATGATAAAAGCTTGGGAGCTATAAATGATATTCGGAGGAGGTACGTTTGCTTGAGGCAACTCGTGGAATAATATAGGTTTCTAACATGTAGGACTCCAGAATGTCCTAGGTTAAATTCAAAATATTTTTTAAGAACAAAAAAGGTTAAGCAACTTTTTATTTTTTAGGAGATCACTAAAGAAGAACACTGATATAAATATGACACAAAAGTCATTGCCTTAAGAACAGGTTTTTCGTATACAATTTTTCATATTAAATGTTACATAACTAGTTTTGAATTGTCCCACTCGTTTTCAGCGATATCTTTGCCCCGATATTCAGCAGTCATTGACAACATATAACACAATTCCAATAGTTCCCTTAAGTACCTCCTCCGACATGCTTATGGGCTCTCTGGCTATTATTTGGTTTGGATTAATGTCTTTGGCTTGCTCACGTAAGAGAAACTACAGCAAATACTGCTGTCTCTTTTACACTTGCGACTCTACCATAAACGACAGTAAAGTTATGTTTTTCTTGAATAAAAACAATGTAAATTAAATACGGAACAATCTAAGTTAATAAATATTTAGATTAAACTCTACCTCGCGTAAAGCTATAAATGAAACTGCTGAATTATCATAAGTGGATGAGATAGAAATTTTTAAAGTTCCACTCCTGAATCGCGGTATTAGAGTTTTTGATTCGGTTGAGTATATAAGAAATATATTTGGTAGAGTCGTCGGGAGGTCCGTAGCTACTACGTAAGCCGGAGCTGGCAGGGATCCGGTCTAATTCCTTGCCATCAGATATGTTGAAGCGCTAAGCAATCATATATGGTAAAATAATGTCAAATACGTCAAGAAAATGATAAAGAGAGACTCTCTAGTCTCACCCACACGGTAGTAGCTGATTTGACCTTTCCTTTTGCTCGCCTTTTACCAAAGCTTTGTCCTAAAGCAGTGTCCGTATTAAATAATGTTGGGATTTTTGTTATGTGCCCGGCTCTACATATTATTATATAAATAAATGACTTATATGAATTATAATTTGAATTAAATTAATTAGAATACCTAAAACCCATCACAATAATACGATTTAAATTAAAGCAGAGTGATACACATACAATAAAATAATTGACGAAACTATATTGTGATCGAATCTAATGTTAATGCATTGTTTAGCGAACTTGTCGTAAATTAACAATGTAGAGCTAAAATATATTTAAAAATTATGGTATCTAAGTTTTCTACTTCCTCATATGACAAAGTTTTTAACCAATTTATTACATTTTTCTTACAAGTATACAATTGCATTACATAGATATACGATTATGGTATTAAATTTAATGTTTTTTAACTATCAGTACTTATTACTCAAAACTTGTATCATTTGTTAATTTAGTTGAATTCTATATTGAAGCACGTAGCTGGCGTACAAAATAGTTCATAACTAGGTTAATGATGACCATCTTGGTATAGTGGTTTGCGCCCCGGACTACTGAACCAGGAGATTGCGGGTTTGAATCCCGCAAGGGGCTAATGTTTGTGTGATGAGCATTTGTTGTGTTTTTTGAAAAAAAAAAAACTTATTATTTTAAATGAAAAGCTAGGTAGAATTACCAAATATTTAAGCCATAATAATTAACACAAAAAGGAAGTCAAAGTAGGCTACATAGGTTGTTTGTGAGAAGATTTCTCTCAGTTTTCATTGTACAGAATGATTGACATTTTTATTTCCATTGTATATTACCCATATGTGACGACCTATAGACGACATGTTCGATGGCAAGGATTTAAAATGGCTCCTCGCCACAACCAGAGGCCCTTGTAGCCATCGGACTCCCCTAAGTCTCTACCAAGAAAATTGTATTTATTCTTCCTAGACCTAAAACTTAAATATCGAGGTGCAGGGCGACCGTCCTGATTGGTCGCCTGTGCGACGTTACATTACGTAGGTCCGATTAAAGAGATGTAGACAGGTTTATACAAAAGGGAGGGCCCTAAAATGTAAGAAATAATAATGCACAATGCACGTACAGGTTTCTGATGAGATTTGAATCGAGATGCTGGTAAGTAAACCATACGTATAGTAAAATAGAGTTAAACAAGCAGGCATTAAAAGTAATTTATCTATGCATGTAGAGCTTGATCCATCATACTGATTCATCTAAGATGTAGACCTACTAGGGGCACCTATACACATCCCATTAAAGTAACCATGATAATTTATTCTGTACCTACCTACACATAATCGTCCACCTTACTCTACATACATATTTCTATATTCTATCATCAGCTATCTATTTCTTTAGAGGCACCTTTAAGTAGGCACCTACTTGTATATAACATACTTCTACTCGTGTAAGTTCTCACTAACTATAACAAAGTTATCCAATAGTCAGTCAAGTCCACTAGATTATCTATGTAGTCTTGATAAATGCTGTCCTTATTTAGCAAGAGTTTATGGAGTGTAAGAGTAAACAATAACAGAATTATTGCTTCAGTCATGCACAAACCGATCCAACGGACTCATGGCGGTCATTCAGAAGTAAACACGACGTCAGGACATGCGCAATAATCTCAACGAACAAGTAAAGGTTGAGGTCTATTGATCGAGAAAGATACAAGCTCAAGCCATACCGTTAGGGTTATACAGGGTTTTCGCATATTTATTATTTATTTAAGAGAGCTATTATGGCCATTTGTTATAAATGGCCATAATACTCGTAGCTTTCTTAAAGACTGCGTCACAAAGACGCGGGTAGTTAGTAAAGAATGGGACTCTACATCCATTCATTGTGAACGTCCCCTAATCGTTTTGTCGATTTTGTTTGTTACCTATACCAAACTTATCATGTCATGTCATGAATAAATGGTCAGGTCTACCTATTAAATAAGGCAATCATGCATAATTAATATTTAGGAACACAGGAGGGTCTTGAATTGGCTAGATATAATGTTCTACAGGTACTTTGTTTGTTTTACCTTTGCTTTCACCTCATTCTAACTACACCCTGTAACTATCGCAACGGACTCAAGAAAGAGACAGCTTTTTCTACCCTTTCAATACCAACATCGTCACCTCTATCGCTTATAATAGCATAACATATTTCTCAATCGGTTTGTACTTATGAGTTGAGAAAACGCATACAAACGCGAATTGTTTTCTGATATTGGAGCCTTACGCAAGCAATGTGTGCAAGTTAGGTAGAGTTGTTAGTAATAAGCAATCAGTAAAACTAGCGTATTTGTATTATGGCTTATTCAATATTTATATACGTTGGGCGACTGAATGCTACAAAGCTCTACTATCCAACTGCTTGGGAATGCAAACAGCTTTTTTGGTAGTGATGCGGCTCTTTTGACAATGGGTACTTACTTATAAATATTTTTAATAGAATATTGGACAACAAACATCACATTCATTGCTCTGACCTTAAAGTAAGTACCTAAAGCACCTGATATGGAAATCAGAAACAACGGTGGTATCACAACACCCAGACTCTTGACAATATAGAAAATTCTATGTTGACCCGACCGAGGCTCGGAACTGGGACCTTAGAAATGACGACACCTTGTAATCCGGTGTGAGCCACTTGGCTATGAAGGACATCAAATTAAAGTACTAAAGAAAAGCCGTGGGTATGGTTACCGCGAGTCAAGTTACACGCAGTGCTATCTGTTGATATCTTGATGCACTTCACTCGCATTGGACTAAAAATATAAGTAGGAAATAAATAAAAAAAGGAATAGCAATTACTCTACGTTCAAGAGCCTGGCTCTTATGATGATGATTGTGATATCAATACCTCCTCCATGTAAAAGTGACTCTACTATCACCGCCACCGTCACCTCACCTTTAAAACTGATAAGACGTTATAAACAAATTAATTAACCAACACATCAACAAGTATCTTCCTCCAATATTGCAATAATGCAACACAGACGCATTGGTGTCACGCTCTACTTAGCAGATGTTAAGGCGACGCTATACAACGATTAAACGACTGCCTTGTTGGTCTAGTTATCAGCATGCAAGCTTATATCCAAAGGTTTAAATCCCTAAAGGTTTTTTTTGTTGAAATAACTTAAAAACAGCTTGGAATCAGGAAGTTGGTCTTACACCCCCGATCCGCGGAAAACACGATAAGCCATCGGTCCTGCTGAGCCTGATTTCTTCACTCCAGCCTGAACGGTAACAACTAAAAATCAGCTCTAAGGTGGTGCAAAGTTTGTTAAGTCAGCCAGTAATGACTAATATCATCGAGAGGGTTGCAAATAAGATGAAGATTAAAGCAGTATGTTTTATTTTATTTACTTACACAACAGCAGTTATAAATAGGGTCATTTAGTGCTCCACCTTCATACTCTTCATTGAAGAAACCCGATTCCACCCCTCTCTTCGTCTGAGGCACAGAGTAGCTTCACACAGATCTTGCACAGACACAAACTAGCTATGCCATGCGATTTTACCATTACTTTCCATATGCAAATAAGATATAATACCACTATCATCCTGGAGCTATTATAACCAATCTTTTAAAAAGTTGTTGTGTGTTAAATCAAATTTTGATCTTCAGAATGTTTTAGTTGGAGTTTCTGTATTAAACATCCTCACGAAGATACTTTCAAGTCAATATGAATTCATTTAACTTAAAGGTGACGAGATTTATGTAAGAACTCAGGTCAGTCATCTCAAGTTCAGTACTTACTAGTACTACTACTTAAAACGGAAGCAAATCTATTCGATTCCTTACTGTTACCGCCTATGAAACCTTAAGCATTCACCCAGGGTCTATAGATTCTGAAAGCATAAGAGTTTCATAGGCAAACCTCTGGCTCCCAAACTACCCTACATCCCTGAACCGCGATATGTAAGTTTTTAGTCGGCCTAAGTACAAAAGCTAGCCTCTCGAGTGTACAACACGGAGTCCGGATCCACGCGGGGAAGCGGCAGTGCAGCCGCATCACTCGTTGCACCGCACACCAATTTAGACCTTCCCATGTCGCAATAAGAACTTCAACATTTGCCATTCTGTCGACTAGAAGAAATTGCTAGACTGTATCTGGATACCCGCGACACTGTAGAATGACGAATGCTTGAACTTGATCAATGACTGCAAACAGTACTGACGTGGATAAATTAGACTCCTTTTTTGTGCTCTACAGTTTTTCTAGCTTTAACTTTGAAGGCCTCCATAGTCGAATGGCTCGCACATTGGTCTTCCATTTTCAGTAAGTATTTGGTAATATTGTCTCGGGTCACGATGTTTTGCTCCTACCGCTGTTTTAATGGAAAACATCAATGCTTTCATTAAACTTGGATTGTGTGTTGTTCGTGACTGGTAGTGAATGCCCTAATCAAGTTGCAATTACTTGGTGTACAAATAATTATATCAATCATATCAACACTAAATATGTTATGACAATAATTAACTAAAAATCAAATATTCAATTTGTCTGTTTGTCTATTGCAACTCGTAAAAATAAGAGATAATGATTAGGATATTTTTGTAAGAAAAAAAATATCTGGTACTACTGAACCGATTTTGAAAACTCTATTATTATTAAAAAGCTAATTTTTTTTTTCTACCTAGATGACATTAGTTAAATTATATATTTTTTTTCTTTTAATGAAACTTGTGTAAAACCGTGTAAGGAAGGGCTGATATTGCAATATAATATTTTACTTTATAATCATTAAAAAAAACTCTACATAACTATAGATTAAAAAAAATAAGTAAAACATAATACCTTCGAAAAACGACATCTATCTTTATCAAACATGTTTACGTAAATATTTCGCCACCCCTCGGTATCGAAAATATCCAGCAACGCGCGCATGAACTAACTAGCCAAGGTATACTAAAAAAAGCAAACACAGGTTTTATGTAAAGTATTATTTATTGCAATTATCTAGTATATTGAATTTTTTCTTTTCACATTTAATTACCACCTATTTACTTCTATAAGTAATTCTTTGTTAAGGAAAATGACAATATGTAGTAGTATTTTTCCCTGGATGAGGGGTATTTTCCTCATATGACAGCCCTTTTTGGCGCACTGCGCAAGTCAATACAATGTCAATTTACTTCTAGTCAATCAACGAACCAACAAAATATTAGCGATAAACAAGAAAATTAATTTTGTGAAATTAACAACTTAACAAATCGAACAAAGATTTTGGAGAGCGGAAAGAGCTAATAGGTATGTATTGGAAAAGAAAATGTGGTAGAGGTAAAATCAATTTGCCTTAATAATAATCTCATTCATTATTAAGATTTTTTTCATAAAAATACCTAGGTAATAAAGTTATCTAGAATCTAGGGATCCCTTATCCCTTTTATCTCCGCGCGCACGAAAATTGTCGTTGTAAGGAGGCAGAAATTAAAAATCGAGTAGGTAAGTAGGTAACTAATATAAGGCGGGCCATGCAGTGAAACGCATAGGAGCTATTATGATGTTCACATTTTACAACACGATAATAATTTTCTTTCGGAAAATTATGTGAACAATATTAAATATATAATTATATTTTTAAATACCTATTTTTTTTTCTTTTATTTACAGAATATCAAATACAATGACGAGCAATTCCGGCGCGGTATTTTTCCTGGGCTCCAGAGCGCATTATCAGGTAAGTTGACTTCCTTTTCCTAAGTAGGTAATGTAGGTATCACATAAGCACTTATTATTACCTATTTGTCATCCATCCTATTTGTAGCATTCTAACTAGGATCTATTAATACTTACTAGCCTGATTTGCTGCCACAAAGGCGCCCCGGGCCTTCGCCTCATGCGGGCACTCTTCAATCATAGCTAGGTTTAATTTACAGTTAGGAAGTTAACCTGAACTAGGCATCATTCTTTTATCTCCACCAGGTCCTTCAGCAACCATCCCAGGCCTACGACGTTGAGAACGGTAACGCATCAACAGAGACGATATACCAGAACCCGGCTGCTTGCGAGATATCCAACGACAACGCGGACTATGGGGAAAGGAATTGGAACTATGAGCAGGATGCTAACAGTAAGCTTAAATAAACTTCGAAGTATGCCTATAGTTCTACTTATTACACCATCCTATCTGAAGATAGCTTCCTAGTTAGGGTTCTAAGCAGGAAGCTGCCTTCCTAGTTAGGATCCTAACTAGAAAGCTACCTTCTTAGTATGCTAAGTAGCAAACTATACCTTCTTAGTTAGGATCCTAAGCAGAAAGCTACCTATCTCCCTAGTTAGCATAGTGGAAAGTTACTACCTATCTAAATAGAATCCTAGTTAGGATGCTACAAATAGGATGGTGTAATAAGTGCTATAAGCTAACAGTCTGCATTAAAAAGTGTTAATCCCATAGAGTACTTCAGTTGAACGATCTCTTCGTGGTCGAGTGGCTCGCACGCCAGTTTTTAAGGTGCATGCCGCCATCACTGAGGTCCCATACTTGATCCCTAATCGGGTCAGTTTAGATTTTTTTGACAATCAATATTTTCTCCGGTCTGGGTGTTTTGGTGTCATCGTTGTTTCTGATGTCCATAATACAAGTGCTTTATTTTCTACGTGTCTATTGGATGCACGCACGCCGAGATTAGAGTCAAGTCATTAGTCAGTAACTTGTTGTGGTGACCAATTTTCTACATCTAAGCATGAAATGGCCATTAAAATTTAAGCGTCGCTCGTTTGATTTAACAAATCAACAAACGTCAGTCAGTATTTAAATTCACTAGTACCACAGAATAAATAATAGCCTACCTACCTATAAACGCATATAAAATCCGTGTTTCGTATCCATAAGGATATTGTCCCAGCTTTAATGAGTGGTCGTCGTCGGTAATAAGTTTCCTTATGTGTAAAAGTTGGTTGGTTAGAAAAAGTTTAGTCATTGTATTCTTTTAGTAAACAAGTTCTATGTCTGCATCACCGGTCGAATGTCGAGTCAGACCAAAAAATAAATAGAGATAAAGAAGTCAGAACATTTTTTTGTGAATTACATGTTGGTCTGATAGTAAATGTCGTTCTATTAAAGCAGCAGAATCACCCCCAAAAATAAATAGGTACAAATAATTTTGTAAAACCCTGTACAGCTAGGAAAATAGAGAGAGTAGGCTATAGGTACCTATACCTATACTCGTAATACGCCTTAAACTTTAGCTATTAATATACATTTTGTTTTTTTTTTCAATAGACACAGAAGAGAAAGAGCAATTAGAAATTGGTAACGGAGTGAAGAGACGCAATAAAAGTTGCCAGAGCGACACGACACTTTGTGAAAGAGACGACATGAGGCCTGCCTTACTTAATGACGTCGATAGGTAGGTGGTTCTTATTGTTTTCAAGTGATAAGCATTCACTTTGCAATCTATAAATTAGATATTGCATTTGAAAATGAGGAACGTAGGTTCAATTCCCGCCTCAGATAGTTTTTTTTTCAAAGTGCAATGTCTTATCTTTTGTAGTAAGTTTTTTTTTTATTTTATTTGAAATGGGTTTGCTCTTGACTCTAGATTAAGCCAGACGTGGCACAGACAGAGTCGATGAGTAAGTAAGTTTAGTAACATTACCTGACTAAATTCGGATAGGGAAATTACAACATAAAAACCACGGTAGTAATGCTCTGTTAGACCCTTAGTATTAAAAAATGCTATAAATTATTTTATGTGATAAGAATTCACTTTGTTATTTGAGGCCGGATTGCGGGAATCGAACACGCGTTTCTCGCATACCGGCTATCGTCCGGTATCCGAAGAACGCGGACTAGATTCCCGCTTCTGTCGGTCATTCTTTCATGTGCAATATTTAATCTAATAAGGAACATCAGTGGCGCAGTGGCTAGCGGGTTGCCTCTTATGGATGTGGCAGTTCGATCCCACGTGCCGCCATGTACCAATGGCTTTTTCTAAGTTATGTACTTTAGTGGTTTCACTAACCGATGCTTTTACGGTGAGGGAAAACATCGTGAGGAAACCTGCACATTCAGGTGACTGAATGTGTATGTAACCATGATCCAAACTGGTCAGGTTCCCCTGTTAACAGGGTCACGGAGGCCAGATGGCAGTCGCTCCACTGTAATTACCTGGCCATATCCTGGATCATGGTCTAAAGCAGTCTAAAGCGGACCGTGGGCCCCTAGCTAGGATGAGTATGAGGAGGATCTATTCTAAATAAAACTCAATATTTCCCCCCAAACAGTCCCACCCCAAAGGCCAAGAGCCGACGAATCCCAGTGCTCTCGCTCCTGGCGTCGTTCGGGCGCAAGCGGCGCATGGACGAGCAGCAGTACCTGCGGCACATCGAGAGCGCGCTGGCGGCCTGCACCTTCCGCGGCTCGTGCCGCTGCCTGGACTGCCAGGTTTGTAACAGTAGCGTGCATGCTTGTAAAAGGCACGTGGAAGAAACTGACGCAATGTGGATATATGTGTTCCCCAACAGTTCTACCCCAAACGCCAAGACCAGGCGGATCCCAGTCCTCTTCGTTGTCCTTCCTGGCGTCCTTTGGCCGGAAGTGTCATACAATACAACACAAGAAAGGCTCAAAAGGAATTAGAAATTTAAAAAAGCGTTGATCGGCGGCTGGGTTTAACTATGTGGTATAACCTCGGAATACTTAACATACAACTTAGCGAACATAAGCAGCGGCCTTATTGGAGGTGGCGCGCTTAGTCATAGCTGTGTATTTTAAAAACTTTTAATAGACGAGAAAAATATAATTCTATCATTTCGACGTGTAGGTATTTGGGAACAGGGATAAGTGTCTCGATTTGCTCCCTCCTGGATCCAGGGCTGCTTAGTCATTTAGGTGTTAGTGGCAAGAGGTTAGCTGAACGCTTAGATCATTCATCCACAAACTGTTGGAGGTAGCGTTACTACAGTATGTATGTAAAGCCCATGGTATAGCTATGGTAGGTAGGTAACTAAACACAATGCTTTTAATGCGCGCAGTCACGCTAATAGGTTGGTGGGACACTTAACGGTTTTATAGACGCCTATCTAGAGATAGTGGAGTTCAGATTGCCTCTAAGCTAAGCTCTAAGCGCGCTATCAGCGTCACCGACGGCCTTTGTAGCTACTTGACAGTGAGAACAAATAAAGAATTCGTAAACTCCGTCCGTAAAATATCGCTAACTTTTACTAAGACAAAAACGATCTTTCCTTGTATGATTGTTCATCATCAGCAAAAATGGGGGTAAAATACCAGGAAAGATCGATTAAAGCTAACAGTGTTCTCAAATTAATATTCCTCCTCCGTTTCAATCTGACGCTAACTATCCACTTTATTGCGATAACATATTTGAATAGGAGTACCTTCACCTACCCTCGACATGATCATACGATAACGGAAAATGTCTTCATTACACGTGCTAATCGCGTGAAGCCAAGACCTTTTTAGTTAAGTACTTTACTTATCTCTCAGTAATGATTGACTGACCTAATATGCATAGATTTGCCAGCTTTTGGCCTCACTTGAGATCATAAATTACGATAAGTGTCTAGATTTCATGTATTACTTTATGTAGAGTTACAAAAGGCTGAGGCAAAAGTGGTAGAGAATGCACAGTAGACAATAAATCCACTTTTTGTAATATTTGCTAGATAACGAAAGGCTCTGCCAGTCAGTTACAGCAGCTCATTAAATAAATTAGAGCTAATAAAGATTACACGTGTTGACGTGTAGGATGCGTAATGTGAGCCAACCATGGTTGTTGGGTATAATAAATGAACGACTCATACATTCGTCCATGTCCATATTTACAACAACACATCTGTTCCTAACGATTCCTTGCACAAATATTGAATTTAATTTAGCAAAGTATTTACCATTTTCTTAGCTTTACGACTATGTTTAAGACGTATCGATTTTGAAACTTCTTTTAGTTTCCTCAGTACTGAACTACGCTCCTTACTTTTGAGTGTCATCACATTAAAGGTCATGTTTTATCATCACCGTACCCATAATACAGTTTTCATTTGCTATTAACACGGCAGTAGTATCGGGAAAAGTTATTATACTTACATTCTATCGACATGACTAGTAAATAAAGAGTTAAAAAATACAGTTAAATTTTTCAATAAATTTATTTCATGGTCCAAAAGATATACTTTAACATACAATGCGATGGTAAACAAATTCTTACATTGTAAACGATGAGTCAATAACTAAACGCGCAACTGATCACATACAAAAGTTTAATAATATCAATCACCTTATTACTAACAATATTTACATTATATCCGAAATATTAGTAACAACTTGGCCTTTACAACGGTAAGCTACGTTATTGATCAGCAGTATAAAGCTCTAAACATTCAAAAATAAACATTTGCGAAACTAAAACATGACAAAAGGTTTGGCCAAAAATTGTGCCGCGAATGGGAAGCCTTATTTTTTAAATCTACATTAAACTGATTTCCGGTCGCCATTTTTAAAAGTACCAACAGAACAGGTTATCTTTTAAATACTTTTTTACGATTTGATAAATTTAAAACCACAATCTATACCTACTATCAATTTTAGGTTTTTATTAGTATAAGTATTAATTTAGTATTGTAGAAGTCACTTCCTTCATTTAAAGCTTTTTACATCAATATTGCTAACTCAAATTATTTTAACAGCACCAATCTAATTCTATACAATTTTGCTGTTTTTGAAATCATAGAGTAAAAGTCTAGGCGATAATTGTAAAAATGAATGTAATTCTTTTAGGACTAATAAATTCCAACATTGAATGGTGCCATTCCTTTATCAAAAAATCATTTTCTTTGTTACCAGAATGACCCAATAATTCACATCTTAGTAAAAAATAGTTGATTTGATTGTATGTAATTAAAACATGTTTTGCTATTCAACAAAACATGGTCAAAGCATGTAGTTAAAAAGAAGAAAATCAAAGCAATTTAATGTCACACAATGAAGATAATTTTATAGTTTTTTTTAAAAGCTTCAATTATTTCTAGTTTTCTAATCAATTCTTCCATGAGTTTGTGAGAAATACACAAATGTAAAGCAGCAAAATATGAATACAAAATTAAGTTTTTTAAACATGATAATTGGCTTTTCTAAAAAAACTTAACATGGTTTTAAAGTCCTTTTTTTTTTGTTTTTAACAGTGGATGGATGTAATACTGTAAAAGAATTATTTTTTATAAAAAATGCAAATTGTTTTATTATATTATTAAACAATTCTGAAAGTGATTGTGTAAAAATAATTTGAAGCTTCTAAAATAAATACAAAATTAGTATTACTTAAATTATAATAATGAATGAAAAACATATATTTAACATGTCAGGTACAATAAAATTTAATTAACAAACTTGTCTATGTCATATTCTAAGTTAGAATCGGTGTGGTCATCGTCATTACAAATTGTACTTTTCTTGCGTTCTTCCAAACGGACGCATTTCAAACATTTCTGGCCTTTCCGAAGCCAGCAAACTCTGTGGTACATAGCGTTACACTTGTCACACAAAATCGCACCACTGTCAAATGGATATAAAACTTCGTCGTTTCCGCATACTTCACATAAATAACCTTTTCCAGAACATAATGAACAGTTAGTGATATGGACACGACATTTCTCTGTCAGATCTGTTAACTTTGATTCTAAAGAACCATCATTAATGGCTTCTAAGTGTGCCATACTGTATTTGTTGTTGACATCTCCTAGCTGGATAAATAGCGGTGACAGCAAGCTTGTACCCTCTGGACACGCACACAAATACCGTCTCATCCACTCCAAGTCTCTCCGCATCTTGTGCACCCATTCTAACTCAGCTATAAAAGCAAATAATCTAGGATTGATGCTCTCAACATCGATGTACGGTCTCGACCACGACAATGTCAGCATTTGGTAAGCGAGCCTCGAAATGTATCGCTTTTCCCAATCCCAATTGTGGACTACTCGTGCTGGGATTGCTAGCATATCATTCCAATGGCATGTAGAACAGAAATAAAGGCCAGTGTAGTCGCACAAACGAGGTTCATCCCATGAATCTTTAAATGTTATTGTTGTCTGACATTCTGCACACTTGTAATCCTGAGCCGCTAATCCTTTTTCGGGGCAAATACTCATTTCAAACTGCCCTCTATCTGTCATTACCACATGAGCACACATTCTACATATTTGATCAACACATTTATAGTGGCACAAATACCCGCAGTCTGTGCAAATGTATGAACTTTGTACGATGCTCCATATCACACCACTGCAGTGGTCACAATACTGTTTGCGGTTGCTCGGGCTGATTTGCTGCTCAAAATGATGTCCTTTGATGGACACTTTAGCTCTTACCTGCCCATCATTATCTTTCAAATCTTCAAGTCTCAACCGTAGCTCAACTAAGTATCTTACTAACCATTTTCTCTCTTCTGAACACTGTGGTGTATTCAATACGAGTTCCTTACACTGTGTGATCGCTTTTTCGACCTCATCTTTGGTGGCTGAGCTGTGTATTTTCAATTTCTTGTTCGATATAGACTTGGGAACGAAGTTTGAATCGTAACTATCGTCAGCTGAGACGCATCCCGATGTAGATGAGGATGCTGACGAGTTAGAGGCCACGTCCAGGCTCCTGGGGCTGCAGCAAATAAGGCTATTTCGGTATTTTGGCGAATCATTAGCCAGGGCTGCTGCCATTGTCACTGGTCACAACTTTATTACACAAAGGAGCACAATTTATTGCATTTATCTTGTCACTTGCACATAAATTTTGCGTAAATTGTCAACTTTGAACACCGATTTTGTCAAATTGTCTGTTTCGTTACTGATTACGTCTCATTTCCGTGTGTTGTTTTCATTGTTTTGATGAATAAAAGAATTTTCAATGATCGTGCTCCATCGCTGATATTTGACAGATGAATTAATTATTATTTTATTTCGGTTGGCGCTTCTGTCAGCCTAATCCATTCCGTCTTGCGCACTGTTTCTTTTCGTCCGTGAGCCGTGACTTTCTTCATTCAAACAAAAGATTTTAATCCTCGTCGGTTCAAAATCAATATAGTTTTAGTCTCGATTAAATATTTTCAAGATATTTTCCATAAAAAATAAGTGACAAACTCATATAAAGTATTAGAGGAATCTAAGAAATAAATATAACGTCCTGGAACGAAACAGCGTCGTCAACGCGCAGGCGTGCCAACTTAACGATTTTAACCTGGTTGTCATTGACATTTTTTAACGCTGTACATTGTATGTTTTATTCAAGGTGCTACCTAACATGGACTTTGCAAAGTAGAGATGTAGACGCAGCAATACTGCGCGTAATTTGAATGTTGTTGTAATTACTTTTTAAAGTAAATAATGTAAAGGAATGAGTCAATTTGAAATGAGGTCACCGTCTGGCTGCAACCTACATAACTCGTTGAGCTATGTTTGACCATATACATACACATACACGTGGTATTTGGTACATAGTCTGATGCGTAGTCGAGATGATTGTGATGTCACTGTTCATATTAAATGCGTTGATATCTTTATCAGTGGTCCGAGGGCACTACCCACATTTGATAATGCAGCAGTTTGGAATTCCTCTTTGTTTACGTTCGCCGTTAAGGGTGTCTGTCGTCGTAAAACGGTATCATAGTTACTTTAAGATTATCAATTTTGGATTTAAATAAAATTTCGTTTCCCTTTTATATATCTTTATCACTCATTAATTAATACTAGTACTAAGACAAATACAAATAAAATAAATTTTATTTTACCATGACTTGTAGTATTTATTTTGTGCAATTACTTCCGATTAGGATTTAGGAGTACCTGTTGTCTAGGGGCTAGGGCCTAGGACGCGCGAGTTCGCCCGGAACTTTGAATTGAATCTTTACGAAATTCAAGATTATCAAGATAAGCGAAATTCAAGATAAGCCGCATTTATGATAACGGTTACTTCTGGTGATTGGTTGGCTATGGCTGGTGAGCAACGCGGCATTACAGCATTAAGAATTTTCACAGGCATTGTTTACGTCGGTAGCCGAGCCAAGTCATTCATTCATTGGAAGTCAAAAAGTGTAATGACACTTTTTGACTTCCAATGAATGAAATGTCATACATCGCCCGGTTCCCTATAGACACGGGTTCGAATCCCGACATTCTTTAATGTCATCATATCTTGAACTTGATTAAAGATCGTCAACAGGCGAATTGTAATTACCTACATAACGAACGTCATCCTACTTGGCGACACTTGGGATTGAACCCGGTGAAACCTAATAACTCGGAAAATCATTGGTACATAGCGGCACGTGGGATCTGGGATCGTACCCGGCACATCCCATGAGATAAGAAGTTACCCGCTAGCCACTTCGCTACCGACGATTGATGTTGTCGAATATTTATTTATATAATAAATATTAAATAAAAACTTTATTTCTTAACAAAAACTAAGTAGGTACTATTACAAACAAACAGGTACATTTGAAAAAAAAACAGTTTACAGTTTTCTTTCGTACTTGTTATACACCGACAAGACGAAGACACCGGCCTCCACCTTCTAGACTAAAGCTCCTTAATTACATTATTATCATTAGCTTATGTATTTATTATCTGCTCAACAGAGCCGCTACTTCGAATGCGATGAAAGCGAAGGCTACAGCTCGGAGGAGAGCGAGTACAGCGCTCAGTACGCGCAGCCGAAGGTCGTGGTTCAGCAGTACGAAGATGATGACGATGACGAGGTTAGTCAGCAGCAAGCCATTACCAGGCCTGTGTGACTCCCCGCGTAGGTAAAAAAAATGTACCTACGCGCGGCGACCCACCGTGGTGGGCTAATCAAGAGGGGTGTCGCGAGCGAGCAGCGACACGCTCGCGCGTTTTATTCACCGGCGGCGCGCGGCACTACGTTGCTGGCTGGACGAGCATGAATAAAGTGCTAAAAATGTGCGCTAGATGGCGTTATAGCTTATTGTTAGCAGTCAACCCTATCGCGTCGCATGATAGTACGTCACTGAATAGGTTTAGTGTATTATGATTATGAATCATACGAAAGGCAGACCCAGAAAACGATGGCGAGATGATCTAGACCACTTCTGCGAAGACTGGCCAGCCCAGACCGGTAACTGCGACCACTGGAGAAGTTTGGGGGAGGCCTTTGCCCAGCAGTGGGACAATAACGGCTAAGTAAAAAAAAAACAACCTTATATCTCGCCGAAAATCAGTGTCATTCTGGCATAGGTACCTTTTGTTGCCATGACGGCACAACATCGTTTTTTCGTTAATTTTGTAATTAGGAGTTGCCAGCCTATACCAATAAATGTTATTTCTTTATTCATTTCTTCAGGTCTTCATAGACACAGTGCCTGGCGACAACACGTCAACCGACATGTTGCTGGACACGAAAGAGACAACAACACACATGTCGGCGTCGTCGTGCGAGACGGAAGATGAGGACGATATGCAGTTGGAAGTCGCTGCTGGTACTCCAGTACTGCTGAACTATTTGCTTACACACCCTATCACTTGTGCTATTCAGTAAGTCCCACTGCTGGGCATAGTGGACTCCGTTTAGACGCAGAATGCCAAATTCTCAAAACGCCAACCGACTCTCAAAAGGCCGAATTCTCAAAAGACCGAATTCACATAATGCCAAATTCTCTCAAAGTATAAATTCGCAACAATTTGTGAAGGTATGTTAAGTTGAAGACAGGGTCTCACAAAATTGTATTCTTTTCAGGGGGTGTTTCTGCAGCGGTTTAATACCATAACTTTTACATGGGACCTTGATCAGCTGATCAGTATTTTAGGGGATTTGTATGTAATTTATTCTCAGTATTTCGATTTGAACCCAAAATAAAATTGATCCATTTGATGAGTACAACCACCTCCTTTGACTGCCTCGTTGGTCTAGTGGTCAGCACGCTGGGTTCCATCCACGAGGTCCCGGGTTCGAATCCCAGGTCGGGCCGGGTTTTTCTGTCTTGAAATTACTCAGACACAGCTCCGGAGTCAGGAAGTTGGTGGTGTTGACACTCCCGTGTCTCGGAAAACACGTTAAGCCGTTGGTCCTGCGCCTGATCTCTCTACGGCCATGTCGGACTGCCGTCTCACCGAATTATGAGAGTGAAGGAACAGAGAGTGCACCTGTGTATTGCGCACACACTTGTGCACTATAATATGTTTCGCGCAGTTAGCTAATCTCTGTTGAGATAGGCTGCCGTAGTCGAAATTCGGCTAGGACAATTTTATTATTATTACAACCACCCCAAACACAAAATCAGCGAAAAATACACCTTTTTATTTTAGGCCACTGATCAGCTGTGTCAGTCTTCATGCCAGAATCATATATTTTTTTTAAAGATTTTGATGTTAGACCCATAGTAAATTTGTTGCTATAGAGCAAAAGGAATACAGTTGATAATGGGCTCAATTCCAGTGCGCCCTGTGTAAGATTAAATTTGGGTTCAGTCTATGTCTTTCTCTGCCAAACAAACGAAAAGAGACAGACTAGTATAATTGAGAAACGTCAGACTAAACAGTTGTCCGTTGCTGAGGACATTAGAGAACCCATAGACAATTTAGTAGGGATGTCATTCGATGACGACTAAAGTTAGACGAAAACACGCAAAAATTTGTACAAATACGTTAGAAATAGCATCACTTAATTAACGTTTCTAAATTATACCAGTCTGTCTCTTTTAGACCCTATATAAGTATTTCGATTCAGCTTCAACTTGACATACAGACCACAAATTGTTGGCCATTTTCGAATTTGACCTTTGAGAATTTGATATTATGGGAATTCGGTGTTTTGAGACTTTGGCCTATGCGAATTCGGTGTTTAGAGAATTCGGCCTCTTCAGTCGATGGGCGTTTTGCGAATTCGGAATTATGCGACTAAAGGGGATTTCCTATGTATATGGGGAAAAACGCGTGCGGTCTTGAAAACTGTTGCACCAAAATGGATGAAACTATTTTAGATGCCGTCACATAATTCGTCACTATACTTTTTATAAGAAACGGGGCTCTGAAACCCTCTGGAAGTTGAGATCCAGAGTGTCCAAAAAGGTGAATTTCTGGCTGTCTGAGCCAGGTTTTTTTCAATTGTCAAAGAAACTTTGCGTCACAAACGATGAAACCTTAGTATATTGCCGTCACCTACGATTCGTTATCAGCCTAGATATACAAGATCTCTCTAGGACTCTGGCTCAGACGGCCGGATGTACACGATCTCACTAGGACTCTGGCTTATACGGTCAGATGTACACGATCTCATCTGGCTCAGACGGCCGGATGTACACTTCCACACCCCCCGCGCGTCTTGCGGGGCTCAAGAAGGGTCGCGCAAACTTGTTGAACTATATTTTAGAGTAAGATTATAATTAAGTATATAAGTCACTACTAGTCCTGATCTCAAATATTATGTAAGGATGTCAAATAATAAATAATTTTCTCGAATAGCTAGGTTTTCAATTGCTACATTAGTTCGTTAAAATGCACATGAGGTAATTTACGTATAATTTATCTTAAGTAAAAACTGTGTACATTGTGCTGTTGATGTACTTAAATAAATAAATGTATTAAATTTACTTTTTTATGATTTCCATATCATATTAAGCTTAAAATAAAATATTACGAGGGTCAAACTGAAAGTTCTTAGAACTGGCCACTTATAAACAATATAATAAAAAAAATATTCTAAAATTTGAAAATAGAACTCTTTGCCAATATTACTGAGTATATATTTCATTCATTTGTCATTTGTTTTACGACTTGGCGGCAAATTGAAAATTGTCTGTGTCACGTCAAAATGAATTTAACACGAGAAAATTTTCGTGCAATGATTTTTTATGACTTTCGATGTCATTTAAGTCAACAAGAAAGTTATGATAGACTACGATTGGCCTTTCACGATGAAGCCCCATCTCGTGCGACTGTTTACAACTGGTTTAATGAGTTTAAACGTGGTCGCACTAATCTCACTGATGATGTACGTGAGGGACGGCCTTCTACGGCGACGACTGAAAATAACATCTGTGTTGTGCGGCGTATGATAGAGACTGACAAAAGAGTGACCTATCAGCAGATTCGGACAAGCTTAGGCATCGGTATGAGTCAAGTGCACAAAATCCTCCACGAACATTTAGCGGTCGGGAAGCTTTGCGCCCGGTGGATACCTCATAATTTGACTAAGGCTCAAAAACTCCATCGTGTGGATTGGTGCCGTAAAATGATTGAAAGATTTAACGGAGGTGACTCAAATGCTGTGTTCGACATACTAACAGGTGACGAAAGCTGGATTTACTGTTATGATCCTGAAACCAAAAGACAATCTGCTCAGTGGGTGTTTCCTTTCGAGGAGTTGCCAACTAAAGTGAAGAGAGATCGAAGTGCGGGAAAAAAAATGGTGGCCTCGTTCTTTGGAAGGATAGGTCATTTCGCAACAATTTTGTTAGAGGATCAAAAAACAGTTTCTGCAGAATGGTACACTACCAATTGTTTGCCACTTGTCTTGGAAAAAGTTCGAGAGAAACGACCTCGCAGTAGGATCCTCCTTCACCACGACAACGCCTCGTCGCACACCGCCAAGCGAACGATCGACTATTTGGCGACATCAAACGTTGAATTACTGGGTCACCCGCCGTATAGCCCCGACCTCGCGCCTTGTGATTTTTATTTATTTCCAAAAATTAAAGAAAAACTTAAAGGAAAGCGGTTTATGAATGCTGAAGAAGCGGTGGCTGCGTATCGCGATGCCATTGAAGAGACCCCTAAGGACGAGTGGGCAAAGTGCTTTTCCCAGTGGTTCCATCGCATGCAGCGGTGTATTGGCGTCAATGGACAATATTTTGAAAAGATATAATAAAACTAATAACTGGCTAATGTAATCAGTTTTTGATTTTCTAAGAACTTTCAGTTTGACCCTCGTATTATACATTTTCACTTTACATCAAAATAGGTAATCCATTCGAATTCAGACTTTAAATGACGACGTCCAGTATTTTTACCCAACAGTGGTGAAGCCAAAAACAAGGGCACATATGTATTTAATTCAGTAATTTAAGACGCCCGAATGTGACAGGATATTATACACACATCAACGCTGTCTAGGGATGTACAAAACATAGTATTATTATATCCAAAATATCCCTAGACAGTGTTGATTAGTATATTTTCCATCTGTGGTTCATTCTTTTATATTATTGAGCTTTTTTAAAGCTTGTTATTATAATCAACACAATTTGTTTAAATGTTATGTTGATAAGATATAAACTTTTGTTTATAAGTTAAGATGAGATCCTATTATTTGTTAAGTGGAAAATAGCTGTGAGAAAATAAAAAAGTGCTGAAATCAAATCTCAATTTATTTGATATTACATAATTTTCCAATTAAACCTGCGTGCCTCGGCGACACATCAAAATCATAAAACATAAGTTTAGACTCCCAACATAAATATCTCCTACTAGTTTAGTACACATAAAAGTACAGCCACTAACAAAAATATGTTTCTTTATTTCGAGTCTTTATTGACAGTTCCCCATACACTGTGCATCTATTCTCTAAACTAGGAATTACACCAACTTTTGACATTACGTCAAAGGTGTCAAAAATGGTATATATTTACATCTTTATGTTTGCAACTTTGAAAGACAGATAAATTATTGTTTTTAAGTAATAAGCATTCACTTTGCAATCTAAATATATTATTGCACTATTATTTTTCAAGTGCAATAATATATTTGAAAGACAGAACTTGAACGAATTGCAATGAGAATGAGCGGTTTACCTGAAGGTATTAAGATAGTGTCTAGATGGCGCTAGGTTTGTTTAATAGCCTTAGTCACTGACCCCTCTCTAATACAATTTTTTGTGCCGAATCAAAGCGCGCGCCCCCAGCGAGTGTCCAGGGAACTAAAAAAGAGTAACTTGCATACGTTCATGTCAACTCTTATGAGTTCTGTGGACGTTCACCACACGCTCACTACAGCCGTCAGCGCCAAAATGGCGATAATCAAATGGCTTCATTTTTAGGTTGACAGTATGCAGTCCAGCGTACTTGTGTTATAGTAGAGGTCAGTGGCCTTAGTGGACAAAAGTTTTTTGCCACGTGACATGACAAATTTACATAGCACCACTTACTAGAAGCCTATTGACGCTATTGACGCACAGGTAAACTCAATTAGTGCGATACAATACAAAAATAGAACCTCTGACACGATGTTACATCTGTCAACCGATTGGTTGGTGAGCTACCATATAACCAAAATGTTGATAGCTTTGTAAAATACCGTAAACATAAATATGTACTCGTAAACAAGAAATAAATTCCGCTTATAATTATTTTTATAACTAAAGCAATTTGTTTGCAATTTTTTACGAAATTAAATTTAATTTCGCTCACAAAAATTGATCGACCGTGTCATCCGATGGGACACGAACCCACGACCCTTCGCTATCCACGCGAATGCTCCTACCAACTGAGCTACGGAGGACGTTAGTCAGTCGACGAATTTTTGTAAGTGCTTGCTACGCCAATTTAGCTATCAATAAGCTAGCTTCAGTTTTATTCAGTGTTAGCTCAAAAAACCTGAAGACAGCTGATAAAGCAATTTAGTTACTCGCCAGGACTTTTCTGCTGTAATAATAAATTAAATAAATACCACGAAATAAATATCAAATTAATAAATTAGTGACATTCAAAATTTTCATATTTTTTTTTACACAAAATACATCTTGTCCACATATTTTTATAAATGACTGTACACAATTGAAAAACAAAAGAAACTCTTTAGCTATGAAGTTTCGAGTGAAGTATTTATTTATAATATTTTACATAATGCGATGGCTTTTGGATATCTGTTTAATTATTTTTTACTCAATAATAAAAAATAATTTTACTATTCCTAACGTACACAATGTACCATATTTCAACAACTACTTTAAAAACGTATTACTTTCGCCATCGCATTTAAGGTATTACATTAAGAAAACCATATTTTTGCCACGTAATAGCAATTCATATAAAATCTACTTTAAACTATTATATTTATACATTGCCATATGCCAGTGCCCGTCCAAGCCCCTTAAAAAAAGACAGCAAACGATTTATTATCGGCTTTGTAGAGCTTTGTCTTTATCACGCGTATCAGTTTTAACATGAGTAGATATGATTCCATACAAATTTCGATATATTAATGATAGATTTATTAAGTTCAGCCCAGTTTGGACCCTATTCACTCACGATAAAGCCGAAAACCAATATGAAATCCATAACATGTCATACCACAATGGATTCTATGGATCCACTGTCAAGTGGTTACGAATTAGATCAGGCACTGTACCTTATAGCTCAAGGCATAAAGTTCAACTTCGAACGCCAACACCATACACAAATTCCATTATACAGGCGAATTTTTTTTCTTTATTTGAGCTTATTCCGGCCAATTTTGATAATGAGATCAAAATAATCGTATTTGCAGTCACTTCATAATTTACATTCCAAATTTTATTATAGATTTAACACAACTCATTATGGTTGGCAAAAAAGTCATGACACAAATTCTAAGATCCTAATTTGCCAACCATATTAAGTTACCGACTAGTCAAAACAATTCAATTGGTGTTTTTGACTAAAATGCATTATTGACAAAAGTTACCAACATTATTTTATCAAATACATACATACAATTTCCATAATATTTATCGACATTTCCTTTACACTAACTCTAAGTTCTATATTTTTAATACCGCCGTCTCTTTCTTACACTATGGCAACAGAATGAGACAAACGAACTAAGTTAAGACGAGCTTTCAATAATATACAAAATCATGTTCTGTACTTAAAATATACTATATTCAATACAGGGTGAAACTGAATAATATGCTGATATATCTGTCAATCTGACTGACAAATCTGTCAAGATGACTGACAGGTAAGATTGTAAGTAGCGCCATCTACAACGTGTAAAAAAATAAGCAATAATATTTAAGGGTATGTACATATATCAAGTAAAGATTCCATAGACAAAATCTTATTACTAAATCTGTAAACTTTTTTTCCATACATTTTTTTTTCACGAAATATTATGTCAATATTTTGGACAACCCTAGTTATTTATTTACAAGCGCATGCACCGGGTCGGTGACCTCCGACCCGCGGCCCGCGCGCCGCACCCCCGCGCCGAACTGCCGCGCGGGCGGATCAAACTAACTATTTAATTACTTTACCTACTTCACTACAGTTAACTACAAAAAGAACGATTATTACTTTACTGCGTGCCTGCCTATCTGCTTCTGCCTGTCCTACAAATTATCTGATTGGCGCGGTTAGAAGCATAACATTTCTTGATTTTTCTTTGCGTAAATGCCGACAGTCCACGTGGACTGATCAAAGATTAACTGTTCGTAGAATAACTTTTGCTTTTGGCAATTCGATATGTGGATGGAATTGTTAATAAGTTTATACATGTTTAATAGCTTCGGTTAATTAAATCTTATTTCGAATAGGTAAAGTATAACAAATCACACGTCCGTCCGTAGGTACTTAACAATGGCGTGGCCTACAAAACTACGTGAACGATTTTCCGTGTTTAAACCGAAATGGGTTTGCGATATGTCTTGCTAAGTAACGATCTACGATGTTTTATTGATTGTGAAGCCGTGCCTAAATTCCATACCAATACATAATATGACGAAATTATAAAAGGCACAGCAAGGAAGAAATGAATTCACTTTTAGGAACACTGGGTCTTTTTTTAAAGATAGTTGATTGTACGACTGTTACCTAGCCTACCATTTACTACTTTTTCTAGCAAAAGAATAGGTACATAATGGGGTAATCGATTTGGCAACTCTGCATTACTGATCTTTAAATTTGAGTTTATTAACCCATTTTCAGGGCTGCAATCTAAAGTTTTTAACAAAACCTGTTACTTCTTTTTGCTCTAAAACTATGAGATTTCCAGTTGACTAATACTGCTCAAAAGATTTGTTACTACCGAAAGCGTAGCCCGCTTAAATGTTAGTGCTCATTTTTTTTACACGTTGTATAATTATTTAACTAAGATTGCTTCAAAAATTCACAGCTCATAGATCACGAAATAAGCTCAATCAGACTGACAGAAATATCGTTTTTTAAATTTAATAGCATATCTGGTTACACCCCTTATAAACTACATCATATAAACTAATTGTGCATATGCTACACAGGTACTCTTGTCCCGCGTTAAGGGATTATATCAGACATTAGCAACATAAGTAAAAAAACTGCCAAATGTATGTTCTCCTTCCACTAAAACTATATCTAAAACTAACTGCCGCACTCAGGGACGTCAACTAATGTTAATCCTTCCAGTCTCATGCCGTCCTTTTCTATTTCATTGGCCAAGAAAGCGACAGCACGAGACTTGACGTCTGAGTGCGGCAGTATAAGTTTCCCGTACGCCGATATGCCGTCCTTTTCTATTTCATTGACAACGAAAGTGACAGCACGAAACTTTTGACGATACTGGTTTAGAACAAAATCTGAATTAATAAGTCATTCAGATTTTGATATACGTTTGTCATTTATATAAGCACAATTCTATTCGAAAATATAACCAATAGAATGTTTGATAAATATTAAAATGTTCAGGCAGTTTTCTTACATAATGCGTCCACAATTTTAAATATAGAGCTGTCCTTGTCTAACTTACTACTATTTTAAGGCTAAGAAACTGATTTACCTACTTATTATTATGCCTTTGTCCCTCCGAGAGTGTTGGCTTGTCTTAGCCTAAGTTTTTGATAACCGTGTTATATTTTACTTTTTACAGCCTATATCACTGTTTTCAAGAACCGTGCCATTATTTTAGTTTGGGCGACTACTAGCGCCTCAAGCGGCAAGATTCGGAAGCATTTTACTTCGCTGTCATCGATAGAAGGAAAAGTCAATTGTGACCATTGATTTGACGTAAATTGAAGTAAATTTACTATAATATGTGTCGTACTTACTTACAAAAATATAAAACCACGTTTTTTAGCTAATAACATCATTTAGCACCTTAATAATTATATATCCAAGCCAATGAGAGCAAAATATATTAAGTTCTAGTCTAAATTAGCTTCAAAATCTTGCCACCAAGGGGCGCTAGTTTTGTTATATTCGCTTCAAAACCTGATTTCACAAATCATGTGTTTTCACAAATTGTTTGCCACATCACTCCATTTAAAATGTGTTCTTTGATTGACATATGACTTAAAAGCCCAACCAATACTCAGTTAAGTAAATCAATTAATTTAGAATTGTTAAATTATTTACTTTTAAATTAAATAGGAATTTCTTCAATATACTGGGTAAGCACGATCTATTTATTGAAGGGGAGGCGAATAATGAAAATGGACTCAATTCCAATGCGCTCTAATATTAAATTAAGGTTCAGTATCTCTGCAAAACAAACTAAAAGAGACAGACTAGTATAATTGAGAAACGTCAGACTAAACAGTTGTCCGTTGCTAAGGAAATTAGATAATCCATAGACAATTTAGTAGGGATGTCATTCGATGACGACAAAAGTTAGACGAAAACACGCAAAAACTTTTACAAATACGTAAGAAAAAGCATCACTTAATTTGACGTTACTTAATTATTGTAGTCTGTCTCATTTCGTTTGTTTGCCAGAGAAAGAGAGACTGAATTAATCTTAGACAGGGAGCATTGGAATTGAGTCCAATGTATGGCTATGATTTGACATGAAACAATTAAGGATGTCATGATAAATTGCAAGTATAATTAATTAAGTAGTAATCATTAATTACTAACACATTTTTATCTAAAGCCCCAGTTCCACCAAACGCGTGGCGGTGCGACGAATGCTTTAAATAAAAAAAGTGTTTGACATCTTAACAGTAAAAGAATTGAGCAAATAGGTATCACATAAAAATAAACAAAATTGTCTATGATACGTTTTGTTGAGTGAATTTTTGACAATAGCTGAGCTTTTATTACTTTGCTTTGAATTAACGAATATTTCAGCGAGTTTTTAAATAATTGTTCTTAAAACAATAAAAAAATCCAAGATACGATATGGCTGAGCGACCAAATGTCTATGGTTGAATTCTTTTTTTTTAAGTATTTTTATGATTCCAGTTTCATAATTAGTCACAGACAACTTAGTTTAGTTTAATTTATTTCCAGTATGTAGGCGGAATGCAAAGTATTTTATTTATTATTTTAAGTAGTATTTGTTACGTATACAAACAGATTTTTGCCGATTTGATGTTGAATTTGGAGACAATCTGTCTTTCATATTGGTGTCCATACCTTGATGTAATAATAATTATTTACCTACATTTTTTTACTATTTGAACCCATGTTCAAAAGTATAGGTACTATTGCTATCATGTCCATCAGCCGATTTTAATAGGAGGATATTCTTTATGTGGCATAGCAATACGATTTGATAATTCCTGCCCCGGTACCACCATGTCTTTACTCTCATAGTCCGGTGAGAAGGCATTTTGAGAGGTTACCGTCTCACCGAACAATGAGAGTGAAGGAACAGAGAGTGCACCTGTGTATTGCCCTGTCTAAGACTAAAATTAGGTTAATTTTTTCCTCTGCTAAACAAACCAAAAATAGACCGACTAAAATAAATTAAAAACGTCGAACTAAGTGCGATGTGATTTCTTACGTATTTTTACAGGTTATTGCGTGTTTTCGTCTAACTTTAGTCTTCATAGAATGACATCCGTCTATGAAAAGTCAGCCTATTAGATCCCACTGCTGGAAAAGGCCTCACCTCAACTACGAGCCATACTCCACCACGCGGGCTCAGTGCGGATTGGTGGAGGGGTGTCTGTAAGGCAAGTGACAAACCTTACTGTCAGAAGTTATCAAGCCGCCCTAGGGCCTCTGACTAGGCTTAACGACTAATACCAACAGATATTAGCCGGGACCAACTGCTTACTGCACGGAGATGCATGTCATGGACGTCACTTAAATGGTCGGAATGGTCACCCATCCAATCACGACCGCGCCGTGGGTTGCTTAACTTTTGGTATCACTACCAAAGCGCTGCTACCACTGCGCCACAAGCACCTCAATTGTCTATGAATTCTCAAATTTTCTTAGCAACCGACAGCTGTTTATTATGACGTCTCTAAAGTAATATAGTCTGTCTCCTTTCGTTTGTTTGGCAGAGAGAGAGAGAGAGAGAGAGTTTAAGTTCAGGGTACTTAAATGTAATTTTAGACACCCTGTCTTACGAAAATTATAGAATCCATAGACAATATAATAGGGATGTCATTCGATGACAACTAAAGTTAGACGAAAACGCGCAAAACCCTGTTAAAATACGTAAAAAAACGCCTTACTTAATTAGATGTATCTAAATTATTTTAGTCTTGTCTCTTTTCGTTTTGTAACCAAAAAAAGAGAGAACAAACCTAAAATTAATCTTAGACAGTCCTTGAAATCGAGCCCATTATCTCCAAGCTACTTTTAGGCTAATTTAGTCATGTTATAATCAGAGGTCGGAATTAGGTAGAGTTATTTATGTACTTGCATCGAAATGTTGATATTATTGTGGACCTTCCCGGGATTTCTATTGAAATCCCGTTTGGCCAACAATATTACAAATAAATAATAATAAAAACCTCAGAAATAGACAAATTAAACAAAGATAATTAACATACAATTTTTATTAGTTTACATTAAGCCTTTGACTGCCACGGAACTAGACACAATAGAATTATATTCTTTGGGGGTCACCGGTGACCACCATGGCGCTCAATGTGTTAATTCACAATACAAATTATTGATTCTCTACGGACATCCGATGTCATTCATGTAAGTTTGGCAACGTCGCGCGTGCAGTAGTTTAAATTATGTAAAAGTAAATAACTTTTTATTTAAAAAATCACGGGACTTTTCTGCTCTTTAAAATTAATCGCGGGATTTGAGGCATATCCACTGTATTCTTTCGCTGTATGAAATCAGTGTAAGTACATGAATAACTCTACCTAATCCGACCTCTGGTTATAATAAACATAGTATTATTATTTTTGGAATAACACCACGAACTAAATTATTTCACCAATGAAGACTTTCCAACATAAGAAGGTACAAAAAATATACAAAAAATTTAGCACGACGCGACGGACTTATACAACAAGGCGTTTCTACCAGTCGACTCATCATCTAGCACTTACGATTTCACTTATACATACAGTTCATATCGTTAACTTAGTGTTAAAAGTTAATTATATCAAGATTCTAATGGAAGGCGGCTTTAGAATATTTTACAGTTTAATATTTATCTATTTTTATATCCAAAAGATTATTCTTATCTTGGTTAATTTTAGTTTAACAAAAGTTATTTTAAATTCAATTAAACTATTTATCTGTACAAGGATCACTGGTTATAATGTAGGCCCACTTGTACATATCCGGAGTAACACATAATAATTTATTAAAAATGGCATATTAATGAAAATTATGAAATACATATTAGCCAGGTTTTATAAAAGTACGAGCTATATTTAGGGGAATGGTGGAAAACTGACTTAATGACTGACTGACATATAAATATACAAAACCTTAAAAACTTGAGGTGCTTGTGGCGCAGTGGCGGCAGCGCTTTGGTAATGATACCAAAAGTTAAGCAACCCACGGCGCGGTCGTGATTGCATGGGTGACCATTCCGACCATTAAAGTGACGACCATGACAAGCATCTCCGTGCTTCGGAAGGCACGTTAAGCAGTTGGTTTCGGCTAATATCTGTTGGTATTAGTCGTTAAGCCTAGTCAGAGGCCCTAGGGCGGCTTGATAACATCTGACAGTAAGGTTTGTCACTTGCCTTACAGACACCCCTCTACCAATCCGCACTGAGCCCGCGTGGTGAAGTATGGCTCGTTCCCCCTTATAGTTGAGGTGAGGCCTTTTCCCAGCAGTGGGATCTAATAGGCTGACTTAACTAAAAACTTGAACATTTGCACTATGATTCCTTTTATAGTGCACGTGAGCACAAAGGCGAGGCGCGATAGCCGAGCGGAGAAAACTTCACTTCTCATCCGAGATCGTGAGTTCGATCCCCGCCTGTACCACTGGGTTTGTATAAAAACTTAAGTCAAGTCTTTTTCAAAAGACGGTAAAGGAAAACATCGTGAGGAAACCTGCACACTAGTTGGCTAGTGCGTGAAATTCACACACACTCCATTTAAATTGCCAAGAAAGTCGTTGTGTGCGTTTCATTCCACATAATGATCACGACCCTCAGTCATGAGGTATACGACTGTGAAGAAGAGAACTAAGAAAGGGTTTTAAGAAATTCACCCCTTAAATGGTGGTAAAATCAGTTTTTAAGCTAAATCGATAAAATTTTGGTATTAAAAGCTATTTGATTAGAATGACGTATTTTAGAATTCTCTCTACGGTCATGTCGGATTGCCGTCTCACCGAATTACGAGAGTGAAGGAACAGAGAGTGCACCTGTGTATTGCGCACACACTGCAGCACTGTAATATCTCCCGCGCAGTCGGCTAATCTCTGTTGAGATTGGCCACTGTAGTCGAAACTCGGCTAGGAGGACATTATTATTGTTATTAAAGGATTTTTAAAATAACCTCTAGGGGATGAAAAGGGATTGGAAGTTTGTAAGGGCAATTCAACATTTGCACGAACCAAGTTACAGGAATTGGCAAGTTTTTTATAACAAGTCGCTTCTGGTTCACTCGCTAGAATTTAGCTCGTATTTTTATAACATCCTGTATTAAAGTTTATAAGCACATAAGTGGATCGTGTTCATACGAAAATCGTTCTGACGGGGTACACGGGTATTTAGAAATTGTCAGGTTGTATGAAGACATTTTCTGTCTTTAAAATTGTACTAAAAACTTACCTTCCATTAATGACTGTCCGAACATATTTCACTAACTATTATAGTCCTTATCACACCGATCATCGTGGTCCCAGTACTTCTGATTCCTAGGCACCTCGGTCACATGTCTCCGGGGCGGTGTCTTACCCGAAGTGGTGTTCACTGACTCCGAACTCTCACCACTGTGCCGTCTATTCATCCTGTTAACTGGTCTGGAATCCCTTGAATTTCTCGATGAAGACCGTGGAAATCTCTCACCGTCTTTAACCTTTTCATCGTCATCTTCTAAGTTGTCTTTGGACTGCTGTCTAGTCCAGTTCCTCTGTCTATTCCTGTTCGGATCTTCTTGGATATCACTTTTCTCTCGTCTCCAATTTTCAATCGGTCTTCGAATCTGAGCGTTCTTCTGAATTTCATTGTTAACCTTTTCCGGCTGAGGTCTGTCATTTTGAGCGAATTGGTACGTGTCACCTTGTTGGTTGAAATTGGCTGTCGTATTTGCTGGGTACTGATTCTGTATGTATGCACCATCACCTTGTTGTAAGTAGTTTGCCATGTTTTCTTGGTAATTAAACCGAGTGGGCTGTGGTGGGGGGTAATCTGGGACCGTCACTGGGAAATTGGGTGGCAACACCGATGGATTGAACACTGGTTCTTCAACTTCTTTCTCCTCTTCCGCTTGCCTCCACGTATTGAGATCGTATCTTTTGGATAAGCAGCTCTTTGCTGTCCACGTTTCAAAAGTATCCTGACCGACTGACAACGCTTGTTCTTGTCTTAGTAACCCAGCACCAGCACCTAATATGGGTCTTAATTTGGGTTTGGCATCAAGATCATCACTCAAACTGATCTGCGAAACATTCTGACTGACTTTCTCGGCAAGACTGTCCGTGCTGACATCGGATCTGTCATCTTTCTCTGGACTCTTCTTCCACGACCCATAGCTGACTTCACTATAGTTTTCGTCTGGTGTTAGTTCGAGATGCGAGGCGTAGAATTGTTGTAGTGTGTTCGGGAGTGGTAGAAACTTGTTGAGGCATAAGTCCGCGGAGAGGAGGAGCCAGATGATGGAGACGGGTGGGGGGGAGAGGAGGCGAAGGCGGATCGATATGGAGAGGTCGTCGAGTTCCTGTGCCGTGTGTTGGGAGAGTAATTCGCGGCCGTTTTGCATTAGCTGTGAAAGGAAAAAGAAATTAGGTCAAACTAACTAAAAGAAGGCCAGAGGTCCAAGCATGCTAAAACACACCAGGAAAATAAGAGATTATCTAACAGCTCAATATTTAGTTTTATTTTGTGTTGATAGATGCGCTATTCATATATTGCACCGAAATCATTGAACAAAAACAAATCATTGTAAGATTATGTGTACAGACATGTAGTAGAAGTACTTACATTGAAATTTAGCGAGTTTCAAAATGCAGTTAAACATTAAAGGACTTGTCCTCTTTTTGTATGGAGGCTGGTTTTTTATTCTAAGATATCACCAACCACTAACAAACCTATATTTATCTTTAAGCTACAAAAATATGAAACATGTTACCATAGAAATCAGAATTTTAAACGCATCCATTTTTGAGAAAAAATATGTTTTGTAAGAGGTATCATCCATTGATCACTTACTTGTATTTTCTGGCTGTATGGCTATGTACCATTGCTTTCCACTGGCGGATAAATACTACTAGGTACTGCCACAGATTATATAATAGGTACTACTGTCAATGGAATGTCAATTTTGTTGTCAATTTTTTTTCATGCGTTAATTGATATAGACGAAGGTGCGATTTCGTACAGACAAAAAGAAAAATTAATTTAAATTTTTCTCTAAATCGGAGGCCTTAAAAATATATTAACTATGCAGAAAGGCTAGTTTTTGTGAACTCTTTAATATAATATTTAGTTTATTCTCGTTAGAAATATTGACGAATAAAAAACCAATAATGGACAAGTCCTTTAATGGCAAAAACATCTTGATGATAACTTAATTGTTAAAAAAAATACCTGTTAGTACGCGTGAATCTAAAACATGCTACACATAAACATTATAATTAAAAAACTCTAAACGAAAATTGCGAACTAAATAACACCATATCAAATCAAATTACACTTACAAAAATTAATCGACTGTGTCATCCGGTGGGACTCGAACCCACGTCCCTTCGCTATCCGGTCGACTGTTCTTACTTAGTAATTAAGTGTAATTTGATTTAATTTCGTAAAAACTTGCAAAATAATTGCTCAAGTTATAATAATATCATAACACCATATCGTTGACAACATTGAGTAGATATTTCTTTGAAATTCATTGAGTCAAACTTCTGTACGGATTACTAGTACTTAGTCTGTGGTACCAACCTGTGTGGCGAGACTGCGATGCGCCCGTAAGTCGTCACTACCGAGGAGAGCTCGCATATACTGCAGCAGTGGACTGGCTAGTATGTGGACTTTGTTGCCGTTGCACAGGCGTGCCTCTGAAAAAATATTGTAATATTAAACAAACACTTCGACCAGCAAAGCCTACCTATTTCGGAATTTTATTGTTTTAATTAAGAAATAATTAAATTAAATTTCACTTACAAAAATTGTTCGACTGTGCTTGAACCCACGACTGTTCGCTATCCGGGCCAAATAATTCGCCCGGATAGCGAAGAGTCGGGGGTTGAAGTCCCACCACATGACACACTCGATCAATTTTTGTGAGCAAAAGTTTAATTATTTCATAAAAACTTGCAAACAAATTGCTTAAGTTATAAAAATAATTATAACAAAAATAATAAAATCATATTCTAAATGTAAAATTATAATATACTAGTGGTTCCCCGCGACTTCGCCCACAAGAGTTGGATTTTCCATATAAACTTTCATCCCCCATTTCACCCCCTTAATATTTTTATATCGCGACAAAATGTAGCCTATGTCCTTTCCAGGGCCTCGAATTGTCTCCATACCAAATTTCATCTCAATCGGTTCAGTGGTTTAAGCGTCAAGAGGTAACAGACAGACACACTTTCGCATTTATATTATTAGTATGGATAAGCATTCACTTTGCAATGTAAAGATTAGATATTATTGTTACAGAGCCAAACTAAAATAAATTGAATAGATTTCAAAAATACTTTCAGCTCACCTATGACTGACAAAAACAACAACATTACAGCTTAACGTGCGTTTTAGGAATAACTTAGTATCAACAATTGAAAAATAGCAAACCTGCAAAATAATCTCCCATGAGATTGGCTGCGTTAATTAAAAACTGTGGGTTTGCTCGCTCCAATACGTCCAATTCTGAAAAATGCAAGCATCCAATTAGAAGAGGAAATTAATAAAGAAACATAAATACTATTTACGAAGACAACTATATTAATAAAAGATTGCGATCTTTTATTTTAGTTTTCTTAAACCAGTCGTACCTAGCTTGTAGCAAAATGATACCATTCAAAAGGTCTTCAAAATTACGTATCTTTTATGTACGGGTCCTAAAAATAATCCATATACACGATGTTAGTTTGCATCCTTGCAATATTTACAGAGGTAACTAAATATTACGGACACTGAACTCAAATCATTAAAAAAATTGGGACCTAAAATTTTGATTTTTAATCTTGATTATTTAATTTTATCGACAATCTGTTACGCACACCATTAACTATCGTAGCGCATACACATCACTGTTGGCTGTTCATCGGCACAAAAGAGCTGCGGCGATTGCGCTCTCTTTCTAACATCATAAACGCCGCCCCTTCTTCTTCTTTTTTTCCCCTTCTTTTATATCTGTGAATATGGCAAGGATGCAAAGTAACACCGTGTATATTTTAGCTTTCTAGCAACACTGTAGATTCCAAGAGAGGAAAAAAAAACGAAATAACGACCGTAAAGGTAGCAAGATCGCATTAGATGCAGGCCGCTAGTAACAGGTCACTTTGGAAATCTATGGGGGATATATTTCGGTTATCATCATCATCATTGGCCACAGCATCTTTACAGATGATTGTTGCAGCATCACGGGGGTATATTTTGGGGGGTGCAACGTCTCCGGTGACTATAAAGTCCGATGGCAGCACGACACCTCTTGCCACACCTGTCACAGATGAATCGAGAGTCAAGGGGAGGCGCGGCACTGCGTTGAAGTCTTTCCCTCTTTAGGTGTCCCAGCCAGGCCTCATCATGCTGTGACATGCCAAGGGATATATCATGACGCCACTCTGGTCTCATTATGGCGCGTTTCTCCCAGGTGTCAGGGTTGATTTGAAAAGAACTCATGTCGCGCTTACAGGAGTCCTTGAATCTCAACATCGGTCGGCCCACAGATCTTTTGGAGTCAGCAATTTGACCAAGCATGACCTCACGTGGCAATCTGTCGGGACCCATTCTATAGACATGGCCCAGCCAGCGGAGTCTTCTCTGTTTCAAAGTTGCTGTGATGCTGTTACAGTTTGTTTTTGAGAGAACCAATTCATTCGTCAATTTCGGTTAATAATGATGATAATACGTACTTGAGCAAGTTTATTGCGTGACTACATATACAACTAGTCAGGTCAGGTTCCTCAGATGGGTTCCTCTTAACAGGGTCTCGGAGGTGGCATTCGCTCCACTGTAATTACCTGATCTGCCACATCCTGGGTCATGGTCAGCGGACCCTGGGCCCTCGCGTGCGAGAGCACAACCTGGTTAACGCTAGGATAAAAATTTTTGCTACAGCAATGTACACTACACTTAGTTGAGAACGTTCCTTGCATGACAGCATATAGTATCGCCCCTCTGACGCCTCTAAATAAAGTATTCTTAGTACTGTAACCCAACCTATACTTACTTGATACCTTATAAAGTCTTATACTACTAGTACTTATTCCTGATGACACAGTTCAGACTGTGTAACCCAACCTATACTCACTTGAGAATGTCCCTTGCATGACCGCATTAAGTAGCGCCCCTCTGAGCAGCTGTTGCCTCTGTTATCGCGTAAATGACCCCCCTAAATATAGTCCCATATTAGTAGTACAGATTCTTGGTACTGTAACCCACAATATACTTACTAGAGAATGCCCCTTGCATGACCACATTTAGCTTCGTCCCTCCCAGTAGCTGTTGTCTTTGAAAGACACCTCTAAATCTTATTTATGGAGCTGTATTTGACCTTAGCTACACTGTACCACAGAATACTAGTACTTCGTACAGAAGTATGACTTAGCAATTGTATTCAAAGAAATGTCTACTCAATGTCGTCAACAATATGGCGTAATTTAGTTCGCCTCAGAGTCAAGCACATTTTCGTGTAGACATCTACAAAAATCCATTGCAAGATAATTTCATACTTATTGCTCTGGAATATGATTCATAATACACTAAACCTATTCAGTGACGTAATATCACGCGACGCGATAGGGTTGACTGCTACGAGAAGCTTCTAACGCCATCTAGCGCCTCTTTCTAGTACTTTATTCATTCTCGTCCAGCCAGCAACGTAGCCGCGCGGCCGCCGGTGAATAAAACGCGCGAGCGTGTCGCTGGCCGGTAGCGACACGCAGCTTGTTTTAGCACCTACGTAGGTGCGCCGCGCGTAGGTACGTTTTTGCTACCTCCGCGGGGAGATACACAGGCCTGACTGTACACACGTTTTTTTTTATTTCGCAGTCGCTAAATGTAAGAATGGAGGTAATACCGCCCTTTAACAGTTTTTTGGTGCTGTAATCCACACTACACTTACTTGAGAATGTCCCTTGCATGACCACATAAGTAGCGCCCCTCTGAGCAGTTGTTGCCTCCGTTGCCGCATGAATGACCACCCCTAAATCTTAATACTACTAGTATTTATTCTAGGTACTGTAATTCCCACTACACTCACTTGAGAATGTTCCTTGCATGACCACATTTAGTAGCCTTCCTTTAAGCAGCAGTTGCCTCTATTGTCATGCGAAATGCGCCCTTAATCATACTATACACTTACTTGAGAATGTTCCTTGAATGACCACATTTAGTAGCCTTCCTTTAAGCAGCAGTTGCCTCTATTGTCATGCGAAATGCGCCCTTAATCATACTATACACTTACTTGAGAATGTTCCTTGCATGACCACATTTAGTAGCCTTCCTTTAAGCAGCAGTTGCCCCTATTGTCATGCGAAATGCGCCCTTAATCATACTATACACTTACTTGAGAATGTTCCTTGCATGACCACATTTAGTAGCCTTCCTTTAAGCAGCAGTTGCCTCTATTGTCATGCGAAATGCGCCCTTAATCATACTATACACTTACTTGAGAATGTTCCTTGCATGACCACATTTAGTAGCCTTCCTTTAAGCAGCAGTTGCCTCTATTGTCATGCGAAATGCGCCCTTAATCATACTATACACTTACTTGAGAATGTCCCTTGCATGACCACATTAAGTAGCGCCCCCCTGAGCAGCTGTTGCCTCTGTTGCCGCGTAAACGACGCGCCTACTGCGGCCAGTTTTCGCGCTGTGACCGAGTTTAGTAGCGCCGCAGCGCGGAATGTGGCGAATGCTTGGCTGGAAAGGTTTACTATTATTATTATTTGTAATATACGTAACTAGCAGTTCCCCCCATAAATTGAATCAAAAAAGTCAAAATATTCAATTAAGGACAGAAAATGCCACTTATGAACGTCAAATCAAATTGAATTTCGCTCACAAAAATTAATCGACTGTGTCATCCGGTGTGACTCGAACCTACGTCCCTTCGCTATCCTGGCGAGTGCTCTTACCAACTGAGCTACGGAGGACGTTAGTTAGCCGACGAATCTTTGTAAGTGCTTGCTACGCCAGTGAGCCGGCGTTCGATTTCATCACTACTTGGGGAATGTACCCGCATGTATCCGATACAAATATTTTTACAAATATTTAACCATCAGTTAAGAGTAAGCACTTGCAAAAATTCGTCGACTGACTAACGTCCTCCGTAGCTTAGTTGGTAAGAGCACTCGCCGGGATAGCGAAGGGACGTGGGTTCGAGTCCCACCGGTTGACACAGTCGATTAATTTTTGTGAGCGAAATTCAATTTGATTTCGTAAAATGGCAAAATAATTGCTTACGTTATAAAAATAATTATGAACGTAAAAATAAAATAAAAAAAACAATAATATTGGCCTTTAGGGTAGCCGAACACATCTCCTGTATATAAATATCCTGTATCCTGTATATAATATAAATTATGTTTAAATTTATGTTTTTGAATATTTTACCGATTTTTGAACCCCGCGAATAAATCGCTCTTGTAAAGGTCTTTCTGTGGTAGAAAAGTGTCTGCTCAAGACATCGACGTGAAAAAAATATGGACTCCGTGTCGCCTACATTAAAACTGAAGCACCAAAGTAAGCCAGTCGTCATCGTAAGTACACGATCTTCTCACGCACACGCTCACACCAAAGTAAGCCGATCGGCCGCCATTGTAACCCTATGATCTCGCACACACAGGCCTGAACCCTGCTTCACTCTTTAGTATCGCGGTACGGAGTCCATATTTTTTTCAAGTCGATGGCTCAAGATAAATGATGACAGATGAAAGTATGTATACTCACTGAAGTCGTATTTCATCTGGGCACATGGTGGTGACTGTGGATTCAAAATGGCGTAGTTTCCTGTTGAATTGTATGCCGTCTTCGCCGAGCGAGAATTGTTCTAGCTGAAAACATAAATTATTTATCAAGATTTGTATTCAAAGTTATAGGTAAATTCCTGAAAATGTGAATTTTAATTCAAGGCCTGAATTCAGGTGCTAAACACAACTTATTAATGTCTTACTGCTTAACACATTAAGGGCCATGGTGGTCACCGGTGACCCTTAAACAATATAATTCTATTGTGTCTAGTTCCGTGGCAGTCAAAGGCTTAAGCACTTAATACACCATCCTATTTGTAGCTTCCTAACTAGAAAGGTACTATCCTAGTAAGGATCCAACTAGGAAGGTCGCATCCTACTTAGGATTCTAACTAGGAAGGTAGAATGGATAGGCAGGCGCTCCACTCTTATAACGCATTGTCCGTATTTTCGCGTCTAGCCGTATTGCTCGCTCGCACTGACGTGCTGGTATTAGTGACAGGGACGGCTACAGCCGCAACTACGCATATCGTCTTACTGAGTGGGAAACTAGTTAGGAACCTAAGTAGCAAACTGCGATTACATTTTCCTATTTCCTAAATAGGATGCTACACAAATAGAATGGTGTAATAAGTGCTTTATTAAACTGCAGAAAGTAGAATTCTTCTAAAGAAAAGTAAGTCAGTGGAGAACAATAATGAAGTTTTGAAATAAATTAAATTAAATAAATTGTTTCAACGAACACACCAATTACCTAGCCCCAAACTAAGCGTGAGCTTGTGCTATGGTGACTAGGATAACGGATATAATACTTAAATACACATAAACATCCATGACTTAGGTACAAATGCTCCTGCTCATCACACAAACATTTGCCCCTTGCGGGATTCGAACCCGCAACCGCCTGGTTTAGAAATCCGGTGCGCGAACGACTACACCAAGACGGTCGTCAAATGAAATGAAATTAGTTTATTTCGAAGAATGTGGTATCATAAGTTGTTTGTATACACAAGTTTCACACATTCTGCTATTAATGGCGTAGAAATATATAATTGAAATTCCATTAAAACATTATGATCATTTATTCAATTGCCTTAGCGTTAGCCCGGTTGTGTTTGAACGCGGGGGCCCAGGGTCCGCTTTGGATTATGCTCCAAGATATTGCAGATCAGGTAATTACAGTGGAGCGACTGCTATCTGACCTTCGTGACCATGTTAACCGGGGAACCTGACCAGTTTGGATCATGGTTACACACTTAGTCGCCTGAGTGTGCAGGTTTCCTCAAGAGTTTTCCCTCACCGTAATAGTATCAGTAAGTAAAACAGCAAATGTACGTAACTCGGAAAGAATCGTTGGTACATGCCAGCACGTGGGATCGAACCCGTACCTCCCGCATAAGAGGCAACCTGCTAGCTACTACGCCACCAACGCTCTATAACATCATCCATCATTAAGCAATACGAGGGTCAAACTGAAAGTTCTTAGAACTGGCCACTTATAAACAATATAATAAAAAAAATATTCTAAAATTTGAAAATAGAACTCTTTGCCAATATTACTGAGTATATATTTCATTCATTTGTCATTTGTTTTACGACTTGGCGGCAAATTGAAAATTGTCTGTGTCACGTCAAAATGAATTTAACACGAGAAAATTTTCGTGCAATGATTTTTTATGACTTTCGATGTCATTTAAGTCAACAAGAAAGTTATGATAGACTACGATTGGCCTTTCACGATGAAGCCCCATCTCGTGCGACTGTTTACAACTGGTTTAATGAGTTTAAACGTGGTCGCACTAATCTCACTGATGATGTATGTGAGGGACGGCCTTCTACGGCGACGACTGAAAATAACATCTGTGTTGTGCGGCGTATGATAGAGACTGACAAAAGAGTGACCTATCAGCAGATTCGGACAAGCTTATGCATCGGTATGAGTCAAGTGCACAAAATCCTCCACGAACATTTAGCGGTCAGGAAGCTTTGCGCCCGGTGGATACCTCATAATTTGACTAAGGCTCAAAAACTCCATCGTGTGGATTGGTGCCGTAAAATGATTGAAAAATTTAACGGAGGTGACTCAAATGCTGTGTTCGACATACTAACAGGTGACGAAAGCTGGATTTACTGTTATGATCCTGAAACCAAAAGACAATCTGCTCAGTGGGTGGTTCCTTTCGAGGAGTTGCCAACTAAAGTGAAGAGAGATCGAAGTGCGGGAAAAAAAATGGTGGCCTCGTTCTTTGGAAGGATAGGTCATTTCGCAACAATTGTGTTAGAGGATCAAAAAACAGTTTCTGCAGAATGGTACACTACCAATTGTTTGCCACTTGTCTTGGAAAAAGTTCGAGAGAAACGACCTCGCAGTAGGATCCTCCTTCACCACGACAACGCCTCGTCGCACACCTCCAAGCGAACGATCGACTATTTGGCGACATCAAACGTTGAATTACTGGGTCACCCGCCGTATAGCCCCGACCTCGCGCCTTGTGATTTTTATTTATTTCCAAAAATTAAAGAAAAACTTAAAGGAAAGCGGTTTATGAATGCTGAAGAAGCGGTGGCTGCGTATCGCGATGCCATTGAAGAGACCCCTAAGGACGAGTGGGCAAAGTGCTTTTCCCAGTGGTTCCATCGCATGCAGCGGTGTATTGACGTCAATGGACAATATTTTGAAAAGATATAATAAAACTAATAACTGGCTAATGTAATCAGTTTTTGATTTTCTAAGAACTTTCAGTTTGACCCTCGTAAATAATCCCGCAAGTAATAAGTTTTGAAAATTTTGGCTGTATGTTTGTTCCTTATAAACTCAATATACACCAAATTAATTTTGATACGCATACTATGGTTATTCAAAGAAATCTTTGGTTAAAATTTAAAACAGTTAAATAGTTTTTTAGACCTATTACAAAACTAAACCAAAAAATTTAATTATTTTTCATTAAAATTATGTGTCTTAAATGTTATAAATTAATGATCCTAAAATTATCGCTAGTCGAAACCGATACACTGTTTATAAAATATTATAGTAAAAAATACTCACCAGTACTAATAAAGGTCTGAACTGTTCGTCTATAGTTAGCAACTCTTTTAACCCCTCATCTTCAATATTCACGTGGTGTTTGACTTCCGGTTTCACTTCTTTACTGACATCCTCTTTTTCCCCATCTTCTTTCTTCTCTTTCACTTCCGTTCTCGGTTCTGAAATGACACATGTCACTGTTTCTTTTATTACACAATCGTCTGAAGGCATTTTTTATTATTTTCGATTTTATTAAACACGTGTTGACTACTCAAATGGTTAAGTTTAAATGCACCTGACTCTTAACCAGCAGTACCTACAAGCTAATAACTTTAATCGACTTTGGATTTTAAATCGAGGACTTAAAGTTTAAAGTATGGCTTTTGTATTCTTGCTACCTCACAATGTATTGAAAGGTTTTTGCAAATTGTAGATTTGGGATATACCCTATTTTAATAGCAGGTAGTTGCGAAATGATTCATTTGGTATTTTGAACCTTATTCTGTTAAGTGTATGGTTCAGAATCGATTGTTTCTGTTATCGACGGAGCATAAATAAGCGGATAAAACGAAAAGTCACGAAACGAAAACAGAATAACTGAAGCACTGACCTCTATAATACAAGTACGCTGGACTAAACTTTCTCTAAGAAATGACACATAATTTTTGTGCCGAATCAAAGCGCCCCCAGTGAGTGTACATGGAACTAAAATAGAGTAAATTGTTTAAGTTTTATGTCAACTCTCATTAGTTCCGTAGACACCGTCACCACACGCTTAAAGGTATAAGTTCGTAGCCGACCACACGTCGCGGCGTCAAACCACGTGTCGACGCGACACTACTGGTTTCTATGTATTTCTATGAAATACCAATCGTAGCTCGCGCGACATGAAGCTAGCGACACGTCGTCAAGCGGTAGACCACACTGGCGCTCGACCGCAGATCAGTACTCATATTCTTTCTAATTTGTGGATCTGATGTGTCGCCGACATCTGTCACACCAAATCCATACTAATATTTTAAATACGAAAGTGTGTTTATCTGTTAGCTTTTTACGTCACGCTTAAACCGCTAAACCAATCCAGACAAAATTTGGTATTGAGATAGTTTGAGTCCCGAAAAACGACAAAAGTAAGATTGACATTTTTATCCCAGAAATCATATTTTATGTGGGTGAAAACTTGTATGGTAAATTCGACCTTTGCGCAGACTAAGTCGCGGGAAACCGCTAGTCATATTTTATTCACGATTTTTTTGTCATTCAATGTCAGCCATCATAGGTGACAGTTATATTTTTCCTCTAATAATATTAGGTTTTTCACCAAAGACTAAAATATAAGCTATGAGCTCACATGCCAGCATGATGCAGCCCTAAATTCTCTATGCCCGTTGTCTATGACTATTTAACATCTGGGCCCGTACTATCAACAAAATAACTATCCAGATTCTAATCCAAATCCAAAATAAATTGCCACCAATCAGAAACTACCCAACTTTAAGCTAGCTAGAACTCTTACTATGAGCAGGCCTGTGTATCTCCCCGCGGAGGTAGCAAAAACGTACCTACGCGCGGCGCACCTACGTAGGTGCTAAAACAAGTTGCGTGTCGCTACCGGCCAGAGCCACGCTCGCGCGTTTTATTCACCGGCGGCCGCGCGGCTACGTTGCTGGCTGGACGAGAATGAATAAAGTACTAGAAAGAGGCGCTAGATGGCGTTAGAACCTTCTCGTAGCTGTCAACCCTATCGCGTCGCGTGATATTACGTCACTGAATAGGTTTAGTGTATTATGAATCATATTCCAGAGCAATAAGTATGAAATTTTCTTGCAATGGATTTTTGTAGGTGTCTACACGAAAATGTGCTTGACTTTGAGGCGAACTAAATTACGCCATATTGTTGACGACATTGAGCAGACATTTCTTTGAATACAATTGCTAAGTCATACTTCTGTACGAAGTACTAGTATTCTGTGCTATGAGCGTACACAAGGTATCTTGTATAGGTTTACAAGATAAGAGAGCGAGATGGGGCTATACATCCACATATATCTATTTCATTTTTTTCGATTGGTGACAGGTTAACACAGTCTGCTCCACTTCGGGCCTGCTAATTCAAGGATCATGGTACGAATACTGGAACATGGCTGGTTCAGAAATTGCATTGTTTCTGATTCTAAGGGGGCCGGTATTATTTTTTCCTTGGCTGACATTAATCGGTTGTCATGATGGCTACAGTCCTTGTTTGACGAACAAAGGCATACAAAATATAAACCACTGAACCGATTTAGATAAAAGAAGAACGGCAAAGTTCTTTGGTGAAAAGCCTTAAACTGTATAGAGGAAAAAATAATATAACTTACATTGAACGACAATTTATTTGGTGCATTATGTCGGTCTGACATTTAAACAATGTATGATCCGTTAAACATTGACGTTTGATATAAAACATACACTTCATGTGTGACTGACACGTCAAAGTTCACCTTGTTCGTTTTTTTTTTGCATCCTTGAAGACGTTTAGTTGTTAATAATTTAATACATTCTAAAAATAATTTTAATTCCCTGCTTTTTAAATTACCATAAAATCATATAAAAGCCCGCTAGTAAAGTGATATTTATATTTCATGTGTCTCACTTAGTACGGTGTCTCTATCTATTGGGTCGATTTATGGCAATCTTCTTTGATATAGAGATAGTTAGATAACGCAGCCAGCATCCTCGCCTCCTTGCCTCAAGAACACGGGTTTAATTTTGATTAAGTAGGTTTTAAGTTTATTTATTTTTACTTCATGCATGTCTTTGTTTTTCTTTTCTTTTATTGAATAAACTATTAATTTACTTCTGTTAGATATCCTAGGATCTTAGTTTATTATCTTAGTTCTAGTATAATATTTAAATCTAAAAGAGACTCATTTAAAGGGTTTTTCCAGTATGTCCAATAGGGTGGCGCTGTGAGCGACCTCAATCATTATATGGCATTATTATATGGTATCGAGTACTTAAGTAGTCGATAAAGTTATTGATAATTCGAGTACTTTTATATCGAGCTCATTGCGTAGGTGGCCGACTCTGTGGAGTGAGTGGCGCTGCGGTCTGTCATTTGCTGCGGTCGGGCTCGGAATCATGACTGAAGCGACACGACGTCGCTACGTGTGGTTGCGACATGTCGCGTCGACACGAGGTCTGGCGCTGCGACATGTGGTCGGCTACGAACTTATACCTTAATACAGCCGTCAGCGCCAACATGGCGATGATCAAATGGTTTCATTTTTAGGTTGACAGTATGCAGTCCAGCGTACTTGTATTATAGAATTCAGTGAACTGAAGTGACAGTAGCGAGTCGCTGCAGCGTCATTTATAAAAAGGATAGAACACATTGATTCATGTCCGCGTCAGCTTCACCCGGCCGTGGCTTGCGTAGGCGACATACTTGTAGCCTCCACCGTTATCTTACGTACCTTTAGCCCTGAGTGACTACTCGGCAATTTATTTACTTATTCCCGCACCGCAGCTGTTAAACCAGTTTTCTTTGACTAGGACACCCATTAAATAGCTCGACAGGTTCTAATAGCCTCCTACCTAGCTAGTCTTGGGCAAAAGCTTGGCTTGGATTTTGGCAGTTTAAGGAATGTTTTTTTTAATTATATATAACCATTAATGAATAGTTTCGTATCTGTCTGTAGCCCTCGCCAGAATTCTGGCTGCCTCCAAACTCTAGTTTATTTTGCGAATTTTCAAGTGTCATAGGTAGTCGTACTGTTAGTAGTAGTAGTAGTTGTACATTGTTATCAGACGGACTTACCTACTTGTAGCCCTGGGCGACAGCTCCACCAGCGTCCAGGCAGCGTTCAAGTCGGCGTCGTCACCCGGCCGCGGGCGCGCATGTAAAAAGCTGTAGCCTCCACAGTTATTTGATGTACCTGTAGCCCTGGGCGACAGCTCTACCAGTGTCCTGGCAGCGTCCAAGTCAGCGTCATCGCACGGCCGCGGCTTGCGTAGGTGACATACCTGCACCCTCCACTGTTGTCTAACGTACTTATAGCCTCCACAGTTATCTGACGTACCTGTAGCCCTGGGCGACAGCTTGGCCAGCGTCCTCGCGGCGTCCAAGTCAACATCGTCGTCCGTTCACGGCTCACGCAGGTGACAGACTTGTAGCTTCCACAGTTATCTGACGTACCTGTAACCCTGGGTGACATCTTAGCTTGGATTCAAACACGTTTTCTCTTCCACAGTTATCTGAAGTACCGGTAGCCTTTGGCGACAGCTTGGTCAACGTACTAGCAGCCTCTTAACAGTTTCTTTTGAGGGCTCGCGCTGGCGACGAACCCTCCACCTGTTACCTGACGTACTTGTAAACTCCACAGATATCTAACATATCTTTAGCCCTGGGCGACAGCTCCACCAGCGTTCTTGCGGCATCGACGCCCGGCCGCACCTCGCGCAATTGATAGAGCTTCCACAGTTGTCTGACGTAAGTACCTGTAGCCCTGGGTGACTTCTTGGCTTAACTATTAAACCAGTTTTCTTTGATTAGGACGGCTATTAGACAACTCGGATAGTGTTCTTAAGCCTTACAACCAGTTTATTTTTTGATAAAACTCTTTTTCATACCAGGGTCTGCCTTATAACATTAGCAAAATCGTAATTGAATATCATGACTTTGCAGGTTTTAGTATAGACCAAATGTCAAGATATTTAATTACTTCAGTTACAATTTTGCTAGTATAATTTAGCAGACATGGCCCCCAGAAATGAGGCATACCAGGCTTGCGTAAGCGACCTGTAGGCATTCTTGTAGTCTCTACAGTAATCTGACGTACCTGTAGCCCTGGGCGACAGCTCGGCAAGTGTTCTGGCAGCGTCCAAGTCGGCGTCATCGCCCGGCCGCGGCTCGCGTAAGTGGTGCCGGCCGGTGTAACCCCGCCCGCGCCCCGGTGTCGTCATCGCTGTTATCTGGGAGACACATAATTAAACTTATATGACTAAGTATTGGAGTGGTGAAGGATTTACTTCCACCCCAGGCAACAACATTGTCGGTGAGTGGGAGTGCCAGAACCTTCTGGGCGAGTAAGCTCCACCAGACTAAGCCAGACGTGGCATAGACAGAGGTTTACGACATGTATGGCTTAACCTAGAATCAAGAGCAAACCTATTAAAATATTACACATTGTGTAGTTGTGATTATTTCGACCATTAAAATGATGTCAACATCTCCAAGTTTGAAAGGCATGTTAAGAAGTTAATCCAGCTAATATTGCTTGATATTATACTCAGACAAGTTCATGCACCACTCTCCTCTCCACATGCTACTGTGATAAGATCCCCACGACATCACCCATCCCCGCTGACATCTAGCAAGCCTCAACCCCGCACACATGGTGACTGTAGAAAGGATTGCATATGAATATGTCAGACTTTACCATTATAGTTTTATTTTACAAATAATTAATAATGTTTTAACAATATTAATATATCTTGTATCAGAAAATATTGAGTTTGAGCCAACATTTCAGTTGGTCTGCCTTGTTTCTTTTGTTCTCTCTAAAGACTAATTCTGTTTTAAACATTTTGTTTCGTTTTGCAGACAGACACAACAGAGGAGCAAGGCTTGAATATTAATCATCATACTAAAACTATGTAACAAAAAAGTTTGTATATCTTTAATAGTTTAACCAATAAAAAGGAGTTTCTGTTAAGATTTTAAACATTGATAAGTATGGATAGTTACATATTTAAAAAAACATATTGACTAAAAAATTTTTGTCAGTGTTCTCTGAAGAACCAAAATAGAAGTAATATTGTCTTCAAGCATTCAATATATACAATTAGTTTTGCAACTTAGGTTATACAACAGAAAATTGATAACTGGTAATATGTATTGCAAGAATACATGATGTGTTAGACATAACTTGCTTAAAAACGATAATAATTGTTGTTTCACCTGTTGAAGCAAGCAAAAACATCGGCGTGATTCTTTATTCACAACGAAAGCTGCGATAATTTTTTTCGTGCTAGAATATCCTTAGTGAATGACGGATAGCGAATCTAAGGTAAAAATATGATCAAGTAAACAACACCGCACCTTCATAAATACTTACGCAAATAAGTATAACTCAAATATTTGACACGCAATTCAGATCAAATCGACAAATTATTTCATTGGATTCCAACAGGAAAAAAATATTTGACACATCAAAATCTCGACGTAGCCGGCACTGAATTATTTGAATATCTAAAATTATTTAACAGTCCATTTCATGTTTCATTTATCACGTCTCCAGTCATGATTTAAATAATACATGGCGTGTAAACTCAAAATATCTTTGTCTGGAGACTGAACCGGTAAATGTATGGATGACAATTCCGATTGGATTAGCATGAAATATTCCCAAAACTTAGGTTACTTAACTAATAAACGTAGAAATTAAATATAGAATATTAATATGAGAAGAAACTCACCAAAAAGAAGAATAAAATAAATCCAGAAGCTATTTATTTTCTAGTTGTTTAGTTGCGTTGCGGTTGTCATACGATACGGTGCCATATTGGCGAAGCTAGTGTGTCGAATAAACAAAATGAACCAAAGACAAAGACCGAATTACCGGTTTTCTACATGAAATTGATTTTTTTGTAACGGTGAGTATTAATGTATTTAATTTTGTTGTATTGTACACATTTACAGAAGAGATGGCTCAATTTTTTTTATGTGCTATTCAAAATTTTACGGTACAGAATGAAATGCCGAGGAGAATAACATAAAACCAAAGGCAAAAGACAAGACTGCTTAGCCTTGTTGTTTACCTTTCATGAATCACCAAAGATGCCAAAAACTTGCTGTTTGTCATCTTCCCGCAGATATTTTGCTGATAATAATAATAATTAGTATGACATCCGGTATGTGTATAACACAACACAACTATAAAAAAATGACTTGTTAAAGCTTTAATACAATGTATCAACTGTCAAGTCAATGGCGATGTTGTGTCTATTATTTAATCTGTGGTTGTGTGAGAAGGAATGAAATCGTCAAAGGCTAACAAGTGACGCTACGCATGCGTAACGTTTTCTTCAGGACTATCTAGTGTCTGCGTAGCTAAATATATCTATCCATCCATCTCTTTGTGTAGGTACGTATAGTTACAAAAGTAGATTAAAAAGATAAAACTATGCAATTCCCACACAGGACGCGCCAGTCGCTTAGTAATTTGTGTATCACTAGTTGTCGTCACTTTGCTTAGTATAGCCTGACCAGAAATATATGGGACCTGAATTAAGGGCGCTTTGAATCCACTTTATATGACAACACTCCCTATAATCATACCAGCGTAGATTGGCAACTGAACATAAAAAAACATATTTTTTCATATGTTTTTTACTGTTGATTTTTTAAGCTTACTGCCTAATGATAACAAATTATACGATAAAAGGACACGACAGAACACTCGCAAACTGAGTAGGTAGGTACTTATTAAATTCAGTAACGCTTTGTAATATTATCTTTGAATTTTGGACCAAAACACAATAACTTTTGCAAAACCACTAATGGGTAAAATAAACATGTTTTTAAATGATATTTACAATTTTGTCATAATTTTAAAAGTTGTATTGGAAATCATGGAAAACTGCGAACTATTTTAGTTGAAATATCCAAGTAGGGTTGAAATAAAGAAAATAAAACTCAAAATAAGTATTTATCATAATCATTTTTCAAAATTGTTATTAAAATATTCTTCTTATCCATCTATAGCCAATTTTCACAATTCGCACTATATAATATACCAAAAATTCGTGATGACAACTATATCAGTAATTAATTTTAAGAAACCAAGGTGATCACATAGACTTTCTTGTCGAAAAACACTACAACACCATGTTAAACCACTTTTCTCTACGTAAAAATTTCATAAAAATTGCACTTGATCGAAAATTAAATTACGCGTCCACTTTGACACTAATCATTATGACAATTGATGACATGTCAATGACGATTCGAGGTTTCTGTTGCCAGTAAAAGAAATTAGTTCCAGTTGTTTTCCGCAACATGGCGAGGTCCCATATATATGGGACCTCGCCATGTATTCTTGGTCAGGCTATACGAAAACACTCGGTATACTCATACCAGCGCAGATTGGCAACTGAACATAAAAACACATATTTTTTATATGTTTACATCCATGTTAATTTTTAAGCCCGCTACCTAATGATAACAGATTCTGCGATAAAATAACACGACAGAACACTCGCAAATTGAGTAATTATTAAATTCAGTAACATTTTGTAATATTAGTCTTGAATTTTGGACTAAAACACTTATTATTTTTGCAAAACCACGAATGGGTAACAGAAACATTAATCCATTGTTTTTCTAAATTATATTATTTATAATGTTATCATAACTTTATTTGATTTATAGGAAATCTTAAAAAACGCTACAAACTATTTTAGTTGTTATATCCAAGTAGGGTTGAAATAAAGAAAATAAAGCTCAAACCAAGTATTTATATAATCATTTTTCAAAATAGTTATTGAAAGATTCTTCGGAGTCATCAGTAGCCAATTTTCACTATACGCACTATATGACGTACCAAAAATTGATGATGACAACTATATCAGTAATAAATTTAAAGAAACGGTAGTGATCACATAGACTTTCTAGTCGAAAAATACTATTAACACATGTTAAACCACTTTTCTTCTACGAAAACGAATAGTTCTTGGTATTTTTATCACATAAAAATTGGACTTGGTCGAATATTTGATTACGCGTCCACTTTGACACTAATCATTATGACAATTGATGACATATCAATGACGGTTTGAGGTTTCTGTTGCCAGTAAAAGAAATTAGTTCCAGTTGTTTTCCGGAATATGGCGAGGTCCCATATATTTCTGTTCAGGCTATACCGCGCATACCAGCCGGCTGTTGTACACCATGTAATAACTAGAATGTACATTAAACCAATGAAATTAAATATCATCATCAACAGGGAGGCATCATTATCTACCAGTCACCACCATTATACCCAGATCCAAATGTATGATAAAACTTAAATAAAAAAAATATATGATTGTACAAAAACCGCAATAATATCTCCAAAAAAAAATTGTTCATAGACAATATACCGGTTTTCCCAGTTAAATCACTAATGAAAAGCCGATCGAAAAATGACATTTCAGGTGTCGGGGGGTGAAGTATGAAGAAAGGGGGTTAAGATACAGATGAGTTTGCTAGTGAATAGTGGAAAATGCGTTTTTCCTAAACATTATCACCAATTTCCATCGGCTCTAATGCAACGACTGATTGTTCTAGCGTTTTATATCAACAAAAGGGACTTATTAATTCGTGTACAGTGATTTTCCTTCGTCGCACTTAGGTTTTATCGTCACTGCGGTTGTTTGTCTGCTGTTTTTTCAAAAAATCTATTAATTTTTGTTATTTTTGATCGGAAAACCGGTTAATTTAGCTTTAAAAACCTTTATTTGGCTGTATTACATAAAGATTTTGAGGTGCCATTGCGTTAATTGAATTAAAAAAAATAGTTAAAAAAGATTTTTTTTAAAATGTCGGAAGGGCAAGGGGAGCCTAACCACAAGAAAGACAGTAAAGAGGCTATAATAGCAGCAAATGTGCCTAGTGATAGCCCAGTGACGGACCCTGGGCATGTAAGAGGAGGGACGGCTGAAGGGACAGCTGCGGGCAAGTTTGAGGGGCAGCGAGGAAAGTCCAGTGCCCTGAAGAAGTCTGCTCGGTACAGGAGTAGATCTCTATCAGCATCTTCAGCAGATTCTTACAGCTCTACATCTTACACAGGTAAGTAATTTTTGTTTATGGGTTCAATATTAGCTGGAAAAAAAACATTCTCAGTCGCTTGCACCAACTGTGTTTTCTATGTTTGGACATAGGTTGACTGGTAGAGAATGGTATTGCCATTAAGTCTGCCATTTGTACAATAAACTGTGCAAAGAGTTTTTTTTTAAAAATAAGTGGCAATATAAATACATATAATGTAAATTGATAATTTATTTATGTCAGCTGTTGTAATAATTTATCAGATATGTTAAACACAAATAAATAAATAAAAAACTGATGCCAGACAATAAGGTGTATTAATAAGAATGATTTTCTGTACAATATGTATGACAAGCAAGATGTCTAAATAACTCTTTGTATTATTTGGCTGTTCTGTTATAAATATTTACTTATCACAGTACTATCTTACTCTTTAAAATATAGTAATCAGAAATTAAGAGCCACTTTGGAAAATTAAAAATCACTCACTGCTACTCACTCTCATACTCTTATATTTATTAAGTAAGGTAAAAATTGAAATTAACTAATTAAAATATAAAATAAAATTAATTGAATTAAAAGTAAACAACTGTGATGACTCTATTTAAAAAAAAGTGAAAAATTAAGACAATTGTTTAATGAAAGTTAATTATCTAGGAAACAAATTGTCATTTCAATTTCTATCCCATTGCTGGAAGTACCATGCTCAAAATGATTATTATTGAGAGCCTGTGGTGTCCAACTGTTGGGCAATGGCCTTATATTATGGGCAGCTGTTTCCCACTTTTTTTTGTAGACGTATAGCTTGTCATGCTGCCGCCTCCCCTGGTCAATCGTGTAGCCGTTTTCCATGAAAAAAAATACGGTGCATATTTTGGCTTTCAAAAGTTCCCAAATGCCTACGTCGGTATGATGTGCCGTAGTGACGTTATAGTTTAAAAGCCTATGTTCTAGAGGTCAAGTGTAATATTACACGTAACATTCACTACAAATTCCATCCCAATATTGTACACTGATAGAAGGTCAGTCAGTACACGCAATGTCTGGCGCCAGAGCACTAAATTATGTTTTATGACTCTCGTATTAAAGGCCATTTACATAGTATTCAATACTATGTAAATGGCCAATCTGTCTTATAAAAATACTTAGTATTGTGTTTCCATAGTGGAGTGACAGATTGGCTCTCTTACACTCGTTCTTATGAAAAATATAACAAGTTGCGTGTTCCCTAACTGTCCCATTGTGTCGTCGCGGTGGTTTAGTAAAATTACAATTTAAAATAAAAAATAACATTAAATAAAATTATTATAAAAATCAGAATTTAAATTAAATTAATATAAAGTCGAAATTTATACATATATTTATCATAACAGGATTGACCCAATGCGACAGTACAGCCAATATGCTTAATTTAACAATAAGTTATTACTTAATCTAATTATTAAATTAATTATTATAGCTAATAACCGCTAGTGCTACTCTGTTAAATTCACTAAATTTAAATCGTAATTGGAAATTGAATACTAAATTGATATTTGATTTCAAATATAAACAGCACGCGTAAGGCTATTTCCCTGCGTAAATAAGTATGCGTGTTGTCAGCGATTATTAACCAACCGAAAACCCTCTGTATTTACGATCGTATATGTATGTATATCAAGCCTATCATGGTACACCCAAGGCCACTGTTATGTCCAATTCGCAGGATTACATTTTTACGGCAAACGAAGGGTTGGTAAATGGTTTTGCACGTATGAAAGTATTACGTGCGTGAATTGAATTCTGAATTGAGGAAAGGTGCCAAAGGGTTTACTGATAATGCATAATGTATTCCACTGGAGCGCAGGTGATGTTAGCCCAGATAATCCAGCGGAAACAATAATTTCATCCTCCTCTCTTACTGCTTATATTTTGGAGGCTTACATACTTACTTATTACCTAATTAAAAAAAAAATAATGCTCGTCATTTTGTCTAAAGTAGGTAGGTAAGTTGCTTATTTAATTTATTGATTTCAGGCAAAAAACACTTTTTTGTTGCCATACACAACAAGTGACAATAAAATAGCATTAAAACTTTGAGCTAGAATTGCACCCTCAGAGCGTGTATGCACAGCGTTTCCAACAATACGTAAACTCTGAAATCAAAATAAAGGTTCAAAAGTATTCATCACAGGGTACCCGAAACAATTTTAAATAAGAGTTTCCGCGCCTGTTTCTTTTGCGTGAGTGATTTGAAGTTTATAGGTCCAAGACTAGAAATTACAGGGGGGGGGGGACACCGTGTAAACGACTTTGGCGGGCTATATCTCGCAAATGGTAAAGCTGATGGGGGTGCACTCAAAAAAATTATTCACCCCCCCCCCCCCTTACATGTATGGAGAGGTACCCTAAGAAGGGGTAATTTTAATTTTTCGTATTTTTAAAAATGAGATCTATTTGTGAAGTATCCTCGAACCAAGTAACATGCAAATCAGTCCATAAACGTAGAAGATATTCTGCTGTGACAGACTAGGACGGACGGAACGGACGGACTGAACGATCTTATAAGGGTTCCTTGTCGGACTACGGAACCCTAAAAAAAACCAGCGTATAAACCATGGTGGTTGTCAAAGGAAAACTTTTCTAGACGTTCGATTCAGCTTTTATAAAGGCAATCTGACACGCTTATTTAGAATCGATTTATCGATTCTATGGCAAATGTGACTGGTGGGACAGTTACGCATGAGTTAGTTACGAGATACGAATGATATATTCAATATTCTTTATTTGATGGTGATACTTTGATGATGCAAATAATACACTAATGACTGCCTCGTTGGTCTAGTGGTCAGCACGCTGAGTACTATCCACGAGGTCCCGGGTTCGAATTCGGGGTCAGGCCGAAAAGTGTTGGGTTTTTCTGTCTTGAAATAACTCAGACACAGCTCCGGAGTCAGGAAGTTGGTGGTGTTAACACCCCCGTGCCCCAGAAAGCACGTTAAGCCGTTGGTCCTGCGCCTGATCTCTCTACGGTCATGTCGGACTGCCCGTCTCACCGAATTATACGAGTGAAGGAACAGAGAGTGCACCTGTGTATTACGCACACTTGTGCACTATAATATCTCCCGAGTAGTCGGCTAATCACTGTTGAGATTGGCCACTGTAGTCGAAATTCGGCTAGGAGGACATTACATTACATTACACTAATGGTGAAATAAAATAAATTGTTTCGACAATCACACCAAATGCCTAGCTCCGAGCTAAGCTACGGCACCTTGGAAAAAAGATAGGCATACTTATATACTACTCAAAATAAAATAAGGGCCACGAGGTATTTTGTCTGTACCATTAAAATAATAATACCAATATAATTTGTTTTGTCTCCATAACGAAAATTAATGTTGTTTTTAACGTGTAGACCAATAAATTTATTCCAATAATAATGATTAAAAAGTTTATTTGCTTTGGAAAGAAAAAAAACATTTAAGGTTAAAAATAAAAAGAATGTAAAGTTACTGAAAACAAAAGAAAATATTCCATGCTCATCTTTTAGTAACGGGTATGCCCCTCTCGTTTCGCTACGCACTCCTGAAGCCTGGAGTGCATGCTCTCAATCAAATGCCTGACATTTTCCATTGAAATCTCTTCCCAGGCCCTTTTAACAGCGTTGATGAGTTGTTGTTGGTTGTGGGTTTCCTGATCACCGTCTCTAACTCTTCGTTTCAACTGATCCCACATGTGCTCTATTGGATTTAAGTCCGGACTGTTCGCCGGCCACGGCAAGACTTGAATTTGAGAGGCTTCCAGTACAAACCGAGTCGCTTGAGCCGTGTGTGCACGAGCATTGTCTTGCATCAAGATGAATCCAGGACCCGCTCGCTGGGCAAATGGGATCACATGTGGTCTGACAACTTCCTCAATATACCGCTGAGCAGTAACAGTACCCTCATTTAAAATAGCGAGCTCAGTTTTGCCGTGTAAGCTTATCCCGCCCCAGATCATTACATTTGGACCACCAAAACGATCGACTTCATGGATGCAGGCTTCTGAAAATCTCTCGCCGCGTCTTCTCCATACTCTAATACGCCGATCGTCGTTAAAAAAATTAACTTTGCATTCGTCTGTGAAGAGCACCATGCCCCATTGGTTTATGTCCCAGTCCAAATGTTGACGGGAAAATCTTAAACGATTTGCACGATGATTTCTGGTAAATGGAACACGGACAACTCGCCTTCTTGATGCCTGCTGGTCTTCATGCAATCGATTACGAATAGTTTGGTCACTGACACGAGTACCCGTTGTGAGCCGTAAACGATTTTGCACCTTGCGGGCCGTCGTTGTGCGATCTCGGCGCGCACTTAATCGAATGTAACGATCCTCTTGAGCTGTTGTAATGCGAACTCTGCCCGAACCAGGTCTTCTTCTAACACTGCCGGTCTCTTGGAAACGATTCCATAGATTTTAAATAGCTCTTCGAGAAAATCCCAATCGCAAACCCACAGATCGCTGCGAATGACCTTCTTCAATCATTGTAACGGATCTGGTTGCTGTCAGCAAGTCCATATGACGCCTGCGTGCTTGTGGCATATTGCAAAAGATGTTTCTGACTCGAGATATCAATGAACTCTGATAATTTCTAATAAACCAAGAAGCTAAGGAAAGCAAAACGTCAAAGAAAATGGAAACAAAATTTTCAAAAAGAATTTTAAATCAAATTTTATTTAAAATTGTTGCCAGCATTAGATGAATACTACAACTACAAAATTAAAAAGTTTAGGTATCAAAGAGTTTGTATACTCAATATTTTACTACTTTCAATATGAAAATGTTTAATAATTTACACCAAAATGAAAAAATACCTCGTGGCCCTTATTTTGTTTTGACAAGTATATATACGAGGGTCAAACTGAAAGTTCTTAGAACTGGCCACTTATAAACAATATAATAAAAAAAATATTCTAAAATTTGAAAATAGAACTCTTTGCCAATATTACTGAGTATATATTTCATTCATTTGTCATTTGTTTTACGACTTGGCGGCAAATTGAAAATTGTCTGTGTCACGTCAAAATGAATTTAACACGAGAAAATTTTCGTGCAATGATTTTTTATGACTTTCGATGTCATTTAAGTCAACAAGAAAGTTATGATAGACTACGATTGGCCTTTCACGATGAAGCCCCATCTCAAGCGACTGTTTACAACTGGTTTAATGAGTTTAAACGTGGTCGCACTAATCTCACTGATGATGTACGTGAGGGACGGCCTTCTACGGCGACGACTGAAAATAACATCTGTGTTGTGCGGCGTATGATAGAGACTGACAAAAGAGTGACCTATCAGCAGATTCGGACAAGCTTAGGCATCGGTATGAGTCAAGTGCACAAAATCCTCCACGAACATTTAGCGGTCAGGAAGCTTTGCGCCCGGTGGATACCTCATAATTTGACTAAGGCTCAAAAACTCCATCGTGTGGATTGGTGCCGTAAAATGATTGAAAGATTTAACGGAGGTGACTCAAATGCTGTGTTCGACATACTAACAGGTGACGAAAGCTGGATTTACTGTTATGATCCTGAAACCAAAAGACAATCTGCTCAGTGGGTGTTTCCTTTCGAGGAGTTGCCAACTAAAGTGAAGAGAGATCGAAGTGCGGGAAAAAAAATGGTGGCCTCGTTCTTTGGAAGGATAGGTCATTTCGCAACAATTGTGTTAGAGGATCAAAAAACAGTTTCTGCAGAATGGTACACTACCAATTGTTTGCCACTTGTCTTGGAAAAAGTTCGAGAGAAACGACCTCGCAGTAGGATCCTCCTTCACCACGACAACGCCTCGTCGCACACCGCCAAGCGAACGATCGACTATTTGGCGACATCAAACGTTGAATTACTGGGTCACCCGCCGTATAGCCCCGACCTCGCGCCTTGTGATTTTTATTTATTTCCAAAAATTAAAGAAAAACTTAAAGGAAATCGGTTTATGAATGCTGAAGAAGCGGTGGCTGCGTATCGCGATGCCATTGAAGAGACCCCTAAGGACGAGTGGGCAAAGTGCTTTTCCCAGTGGTTCCATCGCATGCAGCGGTGTATTGACGTCAATGGACAATATTTTGAAAAGATATAATAAAACTAATAACTGGCTAATGTAATCAGTTTTTGATTTTCTAAGAACTTTCAGTTTGACCCTCGTATACGTTTACTTGCAGTTCCCCGCGACTTCGCCCGAGTCATAATTCGGATTTTCGATACAAACTTTCATCCCCCATTTCACCCCCCTGATGATTTTATATCGCGACAAAAAGTAGCCTATGTCCTTCCCAGGCTCTCAAACTATCTATGGACCAAATTTCATGTGAATCGGTCCAGTAGTTTCGGAGCCTATTCAATACAAACAAACAAACAGTCAAATCTTTCCTCTTTATATTATTAGTGTATCCAAGACTGACGTTCTAACGCTCGTGATCATCACACAAAAGATTGCCCCCTGCGGGATTCGAACCCACAATCTCTGGTCCACAGCGCGAACTTAAACCAAGACGGCTATCAGCTATATTTTCTTATTTTCAAGAATGGCTTTAGGATTATAGTACTAATCTTATAATTATTTAAGCAATTCGTATGCAAGTTTTTACGAAATTAAATAAAATTCGCTCACAAAAATTAATCGACTGTGCCATCCGGTAGGACTCGAACTTACGACTCTTCGCTTACCGGGCGAATGCTCTTACCAACTGAGCTACGGAGGAGAAGGTGGTAAAAGAGCATTCACCCGGATAGTGAAGGGGTTCGGAGTCCCACCGGATGACATAAGTCGATAATTTTTGTGAGCGAAATTTTATTTAATTTCGTAAGTACTAACCTTGCCTAAAATATAAAATGTAATACCTCTTACTCATCACATCAACGTGAAGTTGGCTAAAGTGTGATTAAGAAGGGTGGTGCTTGCGGCATCAGCGAGCCACAGCCAGATACAGGACCGTGGACGAATGCTCAGGGCATATTCCAAAGGCCTTACCCGCTTGTTCTTGCCTCACTAATGGCACGGGAACGGACGTCGTCAGGTATTTAGTGGGTAGGCGGGCTTCAAGCCTGGAGTCCCACATAACCCCTGACTGCCTCTGCGGTCGAGCATTTCTATGACGAAAAAAAAGACAGTTGAAATTTTCAAAGTTGATGTATTTCTGTTGCCGCTATAACAACAAATACTAAAAACAGAACATAATAAATATCTAAGGGGGGCTCCTATACAACAAACATGATTTTTTGCTCGATATTAATAATGGCAACAGGTAGACGCTTTAAATAGTCACACACAGAATAATAATATGGAAGAAAGAAAGTCAGCCTATTAGATCCCACTGCTGGGAAAAGGCCTTACCTCAACTATGAGGAGGAACGAGTCATACTCCACCACGCGGGCTCAGTGCGGTGGAGAGGTGTCTGTAAGGCAAGTGACAAACCTTACTGTCAGATGTTATCAAGCCGCCCTAGGGCCTCTGACAAGGCTTAACGACTAATACCAACAGATATTAGCCGGGACCAACTGCTTCACGTGCCTTCCGAAGCACGGAGATGCTTGTCATGGTCGTCACTTCAATGGTCGGAATGTCACCCATCCAATCACGACCGCGCCGTGGGTTGCTTAACTTTTGGTATCACTACCAAAGCGCTGCCGCCACTGCGCCACAAGCACCTCTAATAATATGTATATTCACTAATAAATTCAATAAAAAGTTTAATTTAAAAAGTAATAATATTTAGGGGCAGCTCCGGCTCCGGCTCTTGGCCGTTTTTTTTAAATAAGTATACAGCTCTGATGTAAATCAGCAGCGGCGCTGTATAGTGAACGGTGTAGCGACATCTTACCACTGTCGCTAACACTAGCAAGCAACTTCAAGACGCGACGCCCTGACTCGGCTCCTACGGGCTAGATGGCGCTGATAGCCCGCTCCATACAACACAAACCGCGATATGTAAGATTTAGCACGAGCTTGACTACATATAGATAAACCAAGACGGTGACCATTGGACCTTGGTCCCCGACCATAACAACCGGTCGGTAGGAAGCGCTTCCCTTTGCCTTCCTAACCCAGTTGCGCCAAAACGGTAATAATAATAATAAGAATAAGGGTTCGTCTAAAAACCTTTGCGAAAATGTGTAAGTGCTTCAACCTCGAAATCGATTTCAGTTGAACTTCGTTTGAGGTCAATGCTTGATGTCACCTACAAATGATTGCAGAAAATGTGTGAATGATTTAAATTTTAAATTAACCTATTTTATGTTGGTTATTTTCGTTAAAACGCAAAAGAACACAACGTGCGTCCTTTGCTGCAAATAATGTAACTACAAAATAATTTTATAAGTGTTTTTGAAAAGCAACAATATTTTTGCGCGTAATATGAAGTAGGTACACGTCGTGTAGTATTAAACACTTAAAATAAATGGAAAACACGCCATTACTACAAAATGACTACAGTCCTGCATTATCGCTTATTTGGTTTAAGAAAAACAACATGTTTATTAATATAGTCATGTTTACTTATTTATCATTGTAATGGACTATATTTACATAATCACGATCTTCCTCGAACCTACTTTATATGATTAGCTCATTTCGCATTTGGCACTTTGATCCAGACTCCCAAGGCCTTGCTTTGGGCTCCCAACTAGGCATGGAAGAATTCATGAATAGCAGATGAAAAATCATATGAAATGAATTTCATTGTTCACACCTGCTATTTTTTTTCATATAGACTGCTACAAATCGCTCTCTGCGAAATCATAGATCATGCTCATTTCATTTCATTCATTGATGACTCTTTGTAGCAGAGCGAGCGAGTAGGAAAATTTGCCCTAAGTGAGTGTTAGAAAAAGACAAACACACTAGTTATGCGATCATAGGTGACGATCGATACTGGGTGTACATTTCAAGAACTTTAAACTTATGAATATATAGTTTAAATTCGTTTGCTATGATTTTTCATGAGAACCTAAATATGACATTTCATATTAGTAGCAAATTGGTAACCGTTCACAATAATTCATATTTCATTATAAGTAGCAAAGAGCAAAAAGTGTTACATTATGACACTGCGAAAAAAAATCATTGCCAATGAAATTTCACATGTGATTTCATATGAAAAAAAATCATTTCATGAAATGAAAATGAATTAAAAGGAGCAATCATTTCCATGCCTACTCCCAACGTTAATGAAATCTTCGAATGAAAACTTATCTATCACTAGTTTTTAATATTTTTTAACACTCACAGTGTTTTAGAAACCAAAAATTTCTCACACAGGTAGTATTTGAACCAACGACCTTTGACTAACCGGGCCAACGCTCTTACCAACTGAGCTACTGTGTAATTCATCCAACCGTGTGAAATTCCTGGTCTCTTTTTGTCTTACGTCATTGCGTGACGGCAGCGACATCTACCCGAGCTGTATTGCAACAGCAGTGGGCCAAGTAGTTATTCTTTACAGAATAAATTCAACTTGACGAATTGAATTTATTCTATATCTAACATTTGCGGTTTTTTCTTTAATTCTATAGTAAAACAAAATTAATGCCATCAAAGTATCATCATTACATCTGAATTTTTAATTATTTTTATAACTTAAGCAATTATTTTGCAAGTTTATACGAAATTAAATCAAATTTCGCTTACAAAAATTGATCGTCTGAGTCTACCATGACTGGTCATGGCCATGAACATCGTCGGTCATGATCGGTCGGTAGGTCGGTTGAGGTATTGATGACACAGTCGATTAATTTTTGTGAGCGTTTGATTTAATTACATCTGAATTATGGAAATCGTTTATCGTAGGTATAATTCGTGTTGTATGCAGACTGCTCACAACCGGTCAATAAAATGGACATACACACATCAAAAAAAAGTTTGAGATCACTAGCATAAACTGATATAATTCTTTAAATTTAACTTTATCAAGAAAAATGTTTTGTTGTGTGTTTTCTTTAAATAGAGAAACCCTGTTTGAAATTAAGAAATAAAAGTAAGTTTAATTTTTTAATAACAGAAATTAGTAATTAACCATAATGTAATTGTAAGAGGAATTTGATATAAAGGAAAATACTGTTTAACCAAACTTAAAAGACAATTTATAAATAAAATGTTTTTATTCAATATAATATAACTCCTCGACATCGATTTCCCGCCTTGGTAAACTGTTCCTGTGGCAGTTCTTTGCCTTTCGCGGTCTCCTGGTCTTCTCCAGACACGGACACGTCGGTTATCTGGATGAGTACTGATTCGCGATTCGTCAACGAAGAGACAGTTTTACCAAATGCTTTCTTCTACATCTTCATTCTGCCGAAGCCTAGCCCACTCCAATCTCTGTCGTTGACGTTGTCGGGAATTCAGAGGTGCTCGCCAAGACCTCCGTGCTCGTAATCCAGCCTGGTGCAAGCAATCTAATATAGCGCTTCTGGGCAGCAGTCAAAACAGTTGGGCGACCACTGGGGGGTCAGCTAAATTCCCATCCCGTGGTACCTCTGCAACGTGGTCACGACACAGGATTGGGATATAGCAAGTCGCGTGCTGCTCGTATATCTCTCGTGCTGTATCCTTCTTCCCTCAAAGTAACTATTCTTGCTCGTAAAACTTCTGATAATCCTCTTGGCATTTCTTCAATCACAACTTTTTGCGAAAAAGTATTTAAAAATCCGTCAAAATTGACTAAATCAGATTTCTGAGTATGACTGAAAGCCTTTTTATATGAAAAAACAATTGAACTGTTTTATTGCTTTGTATTCTAATTGTATATTTTTATAAATAATCTTAAAAGAAGAAGAAATCATAATATAATCTACCGTAACAAGATTTCGATTTTTTATAGTGATCGAAAACTTTGATGTGTGTACCGTCTAGAATTAAATATTAGTTCCCATTTTTTTCATTGCATATTTGTAAGGATCGTAACCGTACATATGCCAATTTCACTTCAATTCAATGATTGATGAAAGTGCCGTCCAAATTCGCATTACACATCGTTAATCATTGCTTGGAACACTGTTCCGTGTTGGGTGACATAAACCGTCACGAATCCCGAATTTCCGAGAATCCGGATTCATGGATTGTCACGGATAGGAAAAGTAATCCGGACCAATCTCGGATATCTCGGATCCCGGGATCATAAATTGGGACCCTCTATTTACACGTTGACTTCACTTGGTACGGCTTGAGAGGGTACGGGTGTATCCTTATATTCGTTACGCTGTGAATAAAACCAGTCGTATTTTTTCGCATAAATACGAACATCTCCAGAAACGTTTTATTTAAACTTTTAAATATATTAAAATTAAAAAGGTTTCAGCCTATTTTGTTAGAAAACTCTTAAAAAAGGCATATAAACAAAAATACATACATTTTGATAATTTATCAATAGGTTCTCAGATTTATGCACTTTCATATGAACCCCTGATAAAATAATCGGTGGTTATTTATGAAAAAAAAAAACGTTTAAATTCCAGTTGCTTTACTAATATATTAATTATATGTGAAAATATTTGTGTACGGCATGCTATTGTTGATGCCTACCCTATTCAAAATTCTAAATGCAAAAAAGAATAATTATTTTCTTGATATATTAAGTTCACGAGTACACCTATGTGAAAAAATCAGCATTGCTCAGGCGCGAAACAAGATTATAAGACTTATTATTGTTATAAGAGCTTACGTATTAAAGGGAAAAATACAATAACTGAAAAATAGATGTAGTTCTTACCTACTACTACTGTAATGAATGTCTATATTCCATTATGTCCTACTCGTACCCACGTAACGCATCCCAACAAAATCTTGTGCATTTCCTTGCCACTTATATAGGTACCTACCTAGTTTATTTATATTTAGTTTCTGTTTAATGGTTTTCGTGAATAGGTAATTACGAAATTCGTAAACGAAATGGCCGTGGGGAATGACGCGTGTTTGGACATTTTTGCCAATATTGCCAATGCGCCCTAGGCTGTTTGTCGCATTTCCTTTGAGTGCTGTTTAGGGATAGGAATTTTACCGGTTTTTATTGAAAAACAATCGGGAGCGGAGATTTCATACTTTTTTAAATGTACCCTTTATCGCTGATAAAAAAATATTAAAAATAATAATTGATGAAACTTTTGGCGGCGAAATATTCTAGATTGAATTGCAGAACTAATCTATGATTGAGATTCTCACCGCAAGGTTACCGAACCTACCCTTTCACAGAACATACCTTAATTATTTCAGACAGTGGATTATTTCATGTGTAAAATGTAAATTATCGATTAAAATGAGCTATTTTCATCGATAATTTACAGCCCGATATCACAGCGACAGTTTAGCAAAGTGGAGTAAACCGTGCTAAAAGCCGGTTATCCATGTAATCCGACGTCGCATTGTCTACGAATAGCCTAGTTGCACAGGTAAAACAAATAAGCCTTTAACATAGAGATGCGCAAAATATATCAATGAAAAGAAAAGAGTGATTCATATCATTGCGAGCTTTTGATATAGGTATATGATACAGAATGCGAATCATCGATGAATGAGTGATTTATTTGCTTGCTATCCTATGTCTCTCTCTCTTTCATGTGAAAGATGAAAGAGAGAGAGGGACATAGGATAGGCTAGTATGTACTAGCGAGCAGTAACACCGTCTCACTCAGTCCTATAGTTCAGTTCATTTCGTTCAGTCGGTCGAAAAGGAGTCGTATATCAAAAGAGATAAAGATAATAATATGTTTGAGATGCAAGTGAGTTATTGAGTGATTGATTAGCTTCTTTGAAAAAATATATATCATTTTTGTCATTCACTCAGGAGTTACACAAATCTACTTGAACAACATACATTACTAAAAATGTTTTGGGATTTTTTTTATTAGGACTATGTCTCTAAAATTTGATAAATTAAAGGCCTTTAAATTATCGCTAGTCGAAACCCGGACACATTGTATAAATAAAAGAAAGAAAAAAAGGAAAAGCATTTATTCGGTGATCGGTGAACAATGGAACAGTTTACAAAATATTATGAAATGATCTACCGATAATAATATACCTAATAATAAATTACCTATTAGGTTAGTAGGTGCTAGGTGGACCGATGACCTGAGGAAGGTGGCCGGTGGTGGCTGGATGCGAGAAGCGGAGGACCGTGAAAGTTGGCGCAGTCTTGGAGAGGCCTATGTCCAGCAGTGGACTGCAATAGGCTGATATGATGAGTTAGTAGGCTGTTTTACTTGGCCTATGGCAGGTCACAAATGGATTAATCCAATGCTGTGGTCTGTGGCATATAGGTATGACTGGTAGAGGATGCCACTAGGCATTAAGTACAATGTTTTAGTTAATAAATAAATAAATAACTAACTGGTTAATTACCATTACCTGGATGAAATTAGCTGTGGGTAGTGTTGTAAATGTACCGTAACTTACGTTGTCTACCGGTGAAACTACGCTAAGATACGTAGGAATCAGTGGATTACCTTACCTTAAATTTTAAGAAAATCACTATAAATTCGTAATAAAGAGAAAATAAATAAAAGGATTCAACAAAATAACCATTATTATTTATTTGAAATAAAACAATAGATTTATAATGAACATAAAGTATCAATTTTCTGATACACAATGCCAAAATAATTTAAAATTACATTAAGAGCTAGCGCGCAGTGGTGACTTTTGATTGGGTGACAATAAATTCTTTGTCACTGTCACCTAACTTTTTGTTACTGCGCGCACTTCCGGAGACAGTGACGAAATTTTCGAAGTCGCGGGGAACTGCTAGTACATACATATATACATACTCTCGAAAAACATAACCCTCCTTCCGCAGTCGGGTAAAAAAATGCAAGGGAAAAATGTATTGGGTTCACCCGCTTTGGAGTAATAGGCTTATATTATATTTAAGAATACTTTAATGCAAACTTCCTCCCATGCTTTGGCTTTCAAATTACTATTAGAATAATCCTTTAAAGATTTGTCGTAGATCAATGGCCTCAACTCTATTTCATTAATCAGTATGTCGTTGTCTATCATCTTTATGAAAACACACGTTTTGCGTCAGAGTTGACGTTGACGCCATTATTAGAATTACCGCGGTGACAGTGACGCAACAGTCACGGTAACAAAAGTCACCAGTGCGCGCTAGCCCTTATTGTAAAGGAGATTGAAACTTCGTGACATAAATACGCCATTTTTTTTCCAATCGCGACACACGTTGTATGGATAGTGGATGCATAGAGGAACAAATAAGTCAAGTAACATGGTACCCTAAAGGGTCACTGTACCGAGACATTTGAAGGTAAAGTAAAGATCGACTTATTTTATTTGAAACCTACGTTATCTACCGTATGAAACTGTAGTCTACCATATGAAACGGTCGATTTACAACGCTAGTTGTAGGTAGGTATCTATCCGTATTGGTCGTGGGCATCGACGTGAAGAAAAATATGGACTCCGTGTCGCCTACATTAAAACTGAAGCACCAAAGTAAGCCACTCGTCATCGTAAATACACGATCTTCTCACGCACACACTCACACCAAAGTAAGCCGATGGGCCGCCATTGTAACCCTATGATATCACACACACAGGCTTGAACCCTGCTTCACTCTTTAGTATCGCGGTACGGACAGGCATCTCTCACTCAATGTACTTGCGCGCGTTAATAGCCTACTCTCGAGCGCACCGGCGGCGGTGCGTAAATCAGTTGGCTGCCAACAAGCGACAGGTGCGCGCGTACGCACTGTTGAATTATTTGTGTTACGGTCGATTCCTTTTTATGCAAACTAATTAAGTAATATAATTTTTATACATCTGGTATTTATTGTACTAATGCAACCAGAAGCATAATATGCCCTGAATTAGTCTCAGATTTTAATAAAATTCTGGACTTATCAGAGTCTCGAACGTCTGAAATTTTTAAATCTTTTAATAAGTCATCATAATTTTACGGCAGACAGAAAGTTCCCACAGATGCTTTTTATAACTATGTATTAATACATTTTTGAAAATAATTTAGCATAGAACAACATCTTAGATCTTGTTTTCCACAATACCACTTATTAAAACTGTAAAATACTATATCATTGTAAAACATTTCAAACCAAGCTACAAATAAAATAGGCCTTGTATCGAAATAGGCAACCCTGACTTTATTAGTTTTACTCCAAGGTCGCGTAGCTGCAGAGGAATAATAACGGAATGTTCGAAACTTAAGGCACATTTTCGGGCGCAGCGGTCTGCGACAAAAAATTGTAGGCTATTATAAGAGTAGGTATGGACGATTTTCCTTGGAGTGATTTATCTGTTACATAGTAACTATTATATTATCTGTGGTACGGAGTCCATATTTTTTCAAGTCTATGGTCGTTGCAGCATTGCATTGTCTACATCGTGTGTGATACACGCAACACGCCGGCACTCCGTGGGCGAATTTATTATTTAATAGATTGAGATTTATTTATTGCGAGCTACATTGGTGTACACAAAGAGACAAATAGGTACATGGCAATATTAGAAAAATACAATATAACGCCGGTAAGGACACAGCAATTGCAAAGAACATGCATAAAATTCGTTCTATTTACAATGCATAACTAGAAGATTAAACTTGTAGTGTAAATTGGCATACATTTATAGTTTATTTTTAAATTGTACATAAAACACTAAAATTTATAAGATTAGTACATATAATTTTATTTTCAGTCAATTATGGTGACAATACAATAATATAATATACATAAAACATCTTTTTTTTTACATCAATTCATATTTTAAAATACAAAATTACATTTTCTGATGATAATAAAATTATGATGATGATAATACATGCATGATTGATTAATAAAATGTTATTGTTTCTTGTCACAAAAAAAACTATTAAATTATATGTAATACCATTTGTAAAGAAAAAAAATGTGTCGTTTCAGCGTCCTTTATATAATTTGGTATATGATATTACTCAGGCAAATACAGGTGGTCTTAGGGTCCAAGTTAGACATGGAAGATTTCATGAATAGCAGATGAAAAATCATATGAAATGAATTTCATTGTTCACACCTGCTATTTTTTTTCATATAGACTGCTACAAATCGCACTCTGCGAAATCATAGATCATGCTCATTTCATTTCATTCATTGATGACTGCTTGTAGCAGAGCGAGTCGCGAGCGACCGAGTAGGAATGGTTTGCCCTAGGTGCGTGTTAGAAAAAGACAAACACACTTGTTATGCGATCATAGGTGACGATCGATACTGGGTGGGCATTTTAAGAACTTAAAACTTATGAACATAAAGTTTAGATTCGTTTGCCATGATTTTTCATGACAACCTAAATATGACATTTCATATTAGTAGCAAATTAGCAACCGTTCACAATAATTCATATTTCATTATAAGTAGCAAATAGCAAAAAGTGTTACATTATGACACTGCGAAAAAAAATCATTGTCAATGAAATTTCGCATGTGATTTCATATGAAAAAAAATCATCATTTCATGAAATGAAAATGAATTAAAAGTAGCAATCATTTCCATGCCTAGTCCAAGTAAGGTATTTACCCTCGCCAAATTTTACGCACTGTCCACACACCAAAGGCGCAACGTGCTTCAAAAATGATTTATAGCCATTTCGGCTAAGGAAGAGGCCTATGCCCAGCGGGCTTGCGTTGAGAAACACCCTCACCGGCTAAGTACCCCCGGAAAAACGAGGACGAAGCGCGAGCTAACCGACACACAGCGCCATCTATCTGCAGTATGAAGAACTAATTCTAGTACATTTTTTACGGAGCGATGAAATTAACAGACGTTCAAGTTTCAGCAGGTTTTAGAATTATTTACTTATTGTTATATACTTTACTGTTTATATTACGTACTCAACCGAAAAGAGCCTGGCTGTTGAAATTATGATGATAACTTGATAAGATAATGAGTTAATAGAAATAGGCCAAGTACGTGTCGGGTCACAACCAAGTGTAGGGTTCTGAACCTGCGTATCTCTTATATTATAGTGATATGATGATATGACTGGTAGAGTATGCTACTTGGCATTAGGTCCGCTTTTTGTACACAATTTTTTAGCTGTGCAATAAAACTTAAATAAATAAAATTCTTAAACTTTTTGCAGACACGGACCCCTTTCACAAATTTAAACAGTTTCACAGTAGAAAAAGTAGGAAATCAAGACAAAGTAATTTGTTAGCCGCCATATAGACAATGATGCGTCAGTATCGCAAGGAGTTCGTGGCTTCGTCAAAAAATAAATAAATCAAATGCTTTAACAACCACACAAATTACCTGGCCTAACCTACCTAGCGCCAGTTTGTCGGACTAGAATAACATTCATAACTTAGGTACCTACCAATAAATTAAAAAAAAAGTTTTAACAACCATCGCACACCAATTACCTAGCCCCAAACTAAGCGTGAGCTTGTGCTATGCTGACTAGGATAACGAATAGACATACTTATATACGTTTATAAACATCCATGACTTAGGTACCAATGCTCGTGCGCATCATACAAACATTTGCCCCTCGCGGGATTTGAACCGCAACCTCTGGTTTTGTTGTCCGAATCGCTAACCACTACACCAAGACGGTCGTCAAATGCTGGATTTTTCTACACTACTACAATTACTAAAATTTTGTAGTAAATATGTTATGTTTACTGACCTACTACCCATTCTAAGGTCCCATAGGGACACTAACTTTAATTATTGCACGTCTTGACTGTCTTCAACAAAAACATTGGATGGATACAAATAGTAACAGGCCAAATAATTTAAATTAAACCTAAGAAATTATTGAACACTTACTTAACTAACATATAGTTTTTAAGGAATATATAAACAATAAGTCAGCCTATTAGATCCCACTGCTGGGAAAAGGCCTCACCTCAACTATGAGGAGGAACGAGCCATACTTCACCACGCGGGCTCAGTGCGGATTGGTGGAGGGGTGTATGTAAGGCAAGTGACAAACCTTACTGTCAGAAGTTATCAAGCTGCCCTAGGGCCTCTGACTAGGCTTAACGACTAATACCACAGATATTAGCCGGGACCAACTGCTTAACGTGCCTTCCGAAGCACGGAGATGCTTGTCATGGACGTCACTTAAATGGTCGGAATGGTCACCCATCCAATCACGACCGCGCCGTGGGTTGCTTAACTTTTGGTATCACTACCAAAGCGCTGCCGCCACTGCGCCACAAGCACCTTTTAAGGAATAAATTGTTCCTAATTGTTACTAACTAACTATGGATGAACAGTCCGAAATAAATTATTTTTATTTTATTTATTTAACAATTATGATCTAAAACAAGATTACAAAGTTCTTAATGCAGTTGGTTTTCAATTGAGCTAATTTGTCTAGCGATTAAGGTACTTAAAACTTATTTACCAACCACCAATATAGTACCAGTGACTTTTTCAGAGCCATGTACATTACCTAGTTGTTTCACTAACCGATGCTCTTACGGTAAGGGGAAAACCTCGTGAGGAAACCTGCACATTCAGGCGACTGAATGTGTAACCATGATCCAAACCTGGTCAGGTTCCCTTGTTAACAGGGTCAACGGAGGTCAGATGGCAGTCGCTCCACTGTAATTACCTGATCTGCTATATCCTGGATCATGGTCAGCGGACCCTGGGCCCTCGCGTGTGAGTGCACAACCGGGACAAAGCTAGGATGATAAAGTAATTCTAAAACATACTCATGAAATAAATAGTTACTAAAACCTAAAATAAGTTATACGTTTGTCAGCTGTTGCCTGTTACTCATTAATTTACTACTAAAGCACTTCGCTGTGATGCATACTTATTCCACAAACTTATTATGATTTACCTTTATTTATTGACAACATACCTAAATCATTACACATGCAAAAGATAAGGAGACATGTTCGGGCCAATATTACTGATTTTTAAATTTTGACGTTTATAAGTGGCATTTTCTGTCTTACTTGAATGAATAATTTCTGACTTTAGAAAAAATATATGTAAATTTGCCACATACTGCACTGAAAAAAAATATTGGTTAACGGTAACCAAATTTGGCTACTAGTAGGCCGTAATCTAGTGACTTGCGAACTTCTTCTTCTTATCAGTAACAAACTAGTTTTGTTACTGATAACCAGAAGATTGTTTCTATTTAACAAAAATAGACTTCCCTACAACGAAACCTTAAACTAACAAAACTAGTTTGGTTGATCCTATTTTTCAGTGTGGATCAACCTGGATCATGGTCCAAAGCGGACCCTGGGCCCTCGCGTGCGAGTGCACAACCGGGATAACGCTAGAATGAAGATGATGATGCAAATTGGCAGCAAAGTTTATTCGGTCATTTATTATTCGACAAAATTGGCTAGTTTTCCTACAGTAATTTATTTAACATTGGCTCAACTGCCCAGTGTCGCCTGACCAATCAATTTTATGCAGCTAGCACTGCAGGCGATACAATAGTATGGAGACGGACTTTTTTTAGAATAGAATTTAGTTTTTTTTAAAATGACTGTATATTCGTCAATTTTTATAGATAGATAGATAGATAGATAACTCTTTATTGCACACCATAAAAGTAACAACAATACAATTTACATATAAAGATGTACAAATTAGGCGGTCTTATCGCTAAGAGCGATTTATAGTTTTAGAAAGGAATTAAGGTTCTTCTATATTGCGGTGTGTAAAAAAAGCATTCATATTAATTAAATAGTTACATGCTAATAGCATTTACGGCCGAAAATTATTTTTAATATTACTATCAAACTATCGATAAAAAACTCACGATATTCTGAAAAAGATTTTTTTTAAAACGCAGAAGCAGACAATGATTATAGTTCGGAGCCAACTCCTAGTAAAATAAACACTCAAGTCCATCCAACCCAATTTGAACAAAAAAAAAAAAACATTGCGTTTGCACAAGTATACCTACATGTAGGTAAATGCTTGCTAGATCAACATGTACGAGTATTTAAAGGAAATTAAACAGTTAGCTATGAACTGTAAGCAGTAATTAAATTATTATAGTGTCTGTCACAATATGGTAAGTTTCATTGCCAAAACTTACATGCCATGATGGGCATATAACAGTCTCAACGCGATTCGTATTTGTGGTTGGTGAAGGATCTAGCTCCTAGTGGTCCACCCCAAGCAACGACATCACAAACTCCTGTTTGTGATGGCGGTTGAACGATCCTATCAGCGGTGGTAGGCTCAGTTAGATGCCGCTTGGTAGCTACCACCCTCCCACCGGAGCTCAGCGCCAAGCAGCTTGCTGTGTTTCGTCGGTGAGTGGGAGTGCCAGAGCCTTCTGGGTGTGCTCGCTCCACCGTCGGCTCTGTCTACGCCACGGCAAATGCCACGCTCAAATATATATATATAAAAAGATAAACTGATGGCATTACTTAGTTCAATATTTTCAGCCTCTGTTTTCATGAATTCTGCAAAATATTATCCTCAACCTCAACGATCATGCTGATATGGAGCGGGAGCGGAGAGCCCTGTCGGTAAGAGCAAATATGATAGCTCGCAGGTTCGCTAGGTGCTCAAGAGGTGAAAGCGATGCTTTTTAGAGCTTATTGCACCTCGCTTTATTCGTGAAGCCTATGGGCTGACTATACGGCAAAAACCTACAGCGCTCTCCGCGTCCAATTCAACAACGCGTTCAGGGCGGTGATGGGGTTGCCCCGATTCTGCAGTGCCTCGGGGATGTTTGCGGAAGCCCGCGTCGACTGCTTCCACGCCACTATGCGCATAAGGGCCGCATCTTTGGTACGCAGAGTTTGGGCTAGTTCCAACACCGTCCTGGCCATGATAGCTGCAAGACTGGACTCGTATAATATTCGGCATTGTTGTAAAAGGCATGTTGCGGTCCCAATGCCGAAAAGAACTTATTGATTTATTGAACCTGATTGACATAATATGCATTTAAACATTATTTTTATTTAATTTCAAATTTATTTTTATTTGACATTTAATGTATTAATCCAATCTAATTAATTATGTTTCAAATTTATTCGATATTTTAATTCTATTTCATTTCATTTTATTTATTAATTTTTTGTTGACTCCATGTATTGATTGAGTTGTGATTTTGAATTTGTGTATGGGTGTAATTTGCCTGAAATAAAGATTTATTATTATTATTATGCAAATAAACTACAGCAAAGTATCAATAAAAAAGTATAACTCGCTTCTTATCTATCTGTGCCATCAGAAAATCCTTTTTAGTATTTTTGGTATTTTTTTTCCTCCTCATAGTTGAGGTGAGGCCTTTTCCCAGCAGTGGGATCTAATAGGCTGACTTATTATTATTATTATTTTTGGTACACATTTACCATTTACGCATAGTATGCGAATGGCGAGGATATGCGTTTAAAGATAAAATAAATGACACATCCACCCAAAATGTAAAAATATCTTCGTATTTCTTTAGCTTGTTACGAGGCTTACGTTTTAGCAAGTTCAAGGACCTTGTAAGAGATATCAAGGATGATAAATTCAAGGTCAGTAAATGGTTTACGTATCTTTTTGCTGAATTCGTATTGATACACATAACGTGGTAACCTATTTTTATAATCAGGTTGACTCATCCATCTTTGGGGATACTTATCCAAAATTCAAATATGGTAAAACAAAGAAAAAAGTGCATTTAAGTTACAAATAGAAAGTTCGTTAATATCCTTAATATTAATATTGTAAATACGAAAGTGTGTCTGTCTGTCTGTCTGTTACCTCTTGACGCTTAAACCACTGAACCGATTGAGATAAAATTTAGTATGGAGACAGTTCGAGACCCTGGAAAGGACATAGGTTACAATTGTCGCGATATAAAGACATTAAGGGGGTGAAATGGGGGATGAAAGTTTATATGGAAAATCCAACTTGCGGGCGAAGTCGCGGGGAACCACTAGTTAGTTTATAAATGCTTAGATTTAGGTTATTTCTGTTGTTTTTTTCATTCTTTTCCTTGTGAATAAAATATAAGTAAAAGTTAAGTAAAGTTAGCCTATATAGATCCCACTACTGGGCAAAGGCCTCACCTCAACCATAAAATATAAGTATAATACTATAAAATATAAGTAAGAAATAAGTGGTTCTGTATTTTATGTCCATCCCTGTCTAAATATATATTTTATTGAATTTCGTGAGACATGCCATGAATCTGTCACGCACATCGCAATCACAAGATTGGAGTTATTAATGAATAATCATTTGATTAGCTTAAATATTGTACCTAGTATTTTCAGACCAATTTTTTTTTTTTATTTGATCTGAGCTAGTATTGTTCGCTAGTGCTTAGTTTTCATGTTCGAAGAATGAGGCAATTTTGATAACGAAACGTCCAATGTCGTTCTACTACTACTATTTTCATATTTATATATTTATAATTTTTGACAAGAAAACAACTTCTAAAGGGCTTGTTACCACCGTCACAGATTATATAATAGTTACTACGTCCACCGTCCCATTTGTTCGAAACCTAGTTGGTAATAGAAAGAAGTAATCGAAGTCAAACAAATTGGATCCTACTTAGCTAAATAGGAGGTCCCTTTCCTAAAAAGGAACCTGATTAGGAAGTTAGGTAATAGGATAGTGTAATACGTCCTTTAGACCAGTTGCGCCAATTCTGTGTAAGTTTCTAGATAATTTGACGCTTGCCTTAAAGGTCATCCATCCATGCCAAGTTTTTACATCATTATTTTTTTATCTATCAAGATAATAACGGTATCTGACAGTAGGATTTGTCACTTGCCTTACAGACACCCCTCCACCAATCCGCACGGAGCCCGCGTGGTGGACTATGGCTCGTACCTCCTCATAGTTGAGGTGAGGCCTTTGCCCAGCAGTGGGATCTTTATAGGCTGACTTAACTTTAATTTTTAAGATATTAACGGAGTTATTCGCCAACTCGCCGACAGTAAGTTTACTGTCGGCACAGAATAAGTACTAGTACTCCGTACAGTGAAATGATTTGCAATGAAATTCAGAGAAATGTCTACTCAATGTTGTCAACGATAAGGTGTACTTCAGTTCGCCTCAGACTCGAGCACATTTTCATGTAGACACCTACAGAAATACATAGCAAGATAATTTCATTCTTATAGCTCTGGAATATGATTCATAATACACTAAACCTATTCAGTGACGTAATATCACGCAACGCGATAGGGTTGACTGCTACAAGAAGCTACTAATGCTATCTATCGCCACTTTTTAGGACTTTATTCATGCTCGTCCAGCCAGCAACGTAGCCGCCGGTGAATAAAACGCACGAGCGCGTGTCGTTGGCCGGTAGCGACACGCAACTTGTTTAGTCCCTTACCAAGGGGTCGCCGCGCGTAGGTACGTTTTTGCTACCTACGCGGGAAGATACACAGGCCTGCTGTCGGCGAGTCGGCGCCCTTTCGAGGGAGTTAGCACCTTCCGATTTCATCTATTTTTCTCGTCGTCAACTCGCTTACGCCTCTAAGGCCGGATTAGCTTTTTGAATATGTTTTCTAGGCCTATATCTGAGTTAAAAGCCCAAGTGCACAAGCCTTTATTAGCTTATCTGGAAGGTCAAATTGCGCTAGTTCGGATTAGCCAATCCGACTAGCGATGGGCGATTATTACTAAATTAATCGAATTATTCGAATGGTCTCTGTAATCGAATGTATTCGATAAGCAACCGCAGTCATTCGATTATGCGGCAAGCAACACCGGAGCGTGCGGTGCAGGCCGTACTACTAACTAACTACTGACGAATGAATCGTCATTCGTCGCGTCGATTAATCATTCGTTCGCTGCCTGTCATGTGCGTAAAGTCGCAATGTGGCAATTCAATCGAAAGCATCGAAGAGCCGAGTATAGATTATCATTCGATTGTCGATTCATTCGATTATTTTTTTCGAACAATCGCCCATCGCTAATCCGGACTGTTGCAAGTAGGCTTTCCACTCAGATAATAGGCCTTGAACAAATCCAGATTAGGTAATTCGGAGATGCGCAAGTGGGCCTAAGTACAGTCACCAATAATTCATAGTTGACAGGACAACGTCTGTCCGGACCGCTTGTGTTTTATAATATTTAATTAAGAACTTATATAAAACTTATGTAGCTGACTGTACAAAATACGTCAGATTTCCTCGATACGAATGTTTGACGACCATCTTGGTGTAGTCGTTGACGACCATCTTGGTGTAGTCGTTCGCGCACCGGACTTCTAAACCAGGCGGTTGCGGGTTCGAATCACGCAAGGGGCAAATGTTTGTGTGATGAGCACGAGCATTTGTACTTAAGTCATGGATGTTTATATGTATTTAAGTATTTCTATCCGTTGTCCTAGTCATCTTAGCACAAGCTCACGCTTAGTTTGGGGCTAGGTAATTGGTGTGTTTGTTGAAACAATTTATTATTATTAATGTATCTAAAGGAGGTGGGAGGCAGACCCTTGATATAATAATACAAATATTGGTGCTAGGTAGTCTGTGTACAAATATGGCAGGTACTATGTTTATTTTGGCCTTTACGTCAACAGCCAACTTCCAAACAGGGATTGGCTCCAAAACAGAACAGAAATGTGGGTTCAATAAATATAATTTGGAAATCACTCCGGCTTACGTTTAGTAAACCTACTGGCGTTTATAAACGAGTTCAAAATAGTAAAAAACAATTTTTTTATCAGTGCATGATTTGTCAGCAATATCTGAATTAACCTACATGTTTTCTATTTGGCAGTAAAAACTTGTGTAGTTTTTAGGGTTCCGTAGTCCGAGAAGGAACCCTTGATCCTAAGATCGTTCACTCCGTCCGTCCTAGTCTGTCACAGCCACAGACCACGCAACCTAAAGACCACGCTTTTATCAACTCTAATATGAAAACAAAATCGCCAAAAGTTGGTGGGGTGCGGGGAGAGGTCTGCTCGTTCCGATTGGCTAGTACAAGGAGACGTCCAATTTGACAATGGCAGTGATAGCTCACTAGTGATGGGCAAGACATATCTTGGTATCGATACCTTAGTTTAAAAAAAAGTAAGAAAATATTTAGGAGCTTTAAAATAATACATTTAAAAAACACACGTACAACCGACACCAATAAATAGCAATTTAAAAAAAAACTGGAGTGGGCAAAGGTCAATCGCCGGAGATCTCACGTTATTTACCTACTTTTCATAATTTAGCGGTTTTAGTAAAACAAGTTACCTATCTCACTCAACATCATTTTGTTAAGTGTACGAAAACTAAGTGTGAAAAAAAATGGCAATCGTACGCAATGTGAGTTTGATATATTTATTTTAAAAAGTTTAGTTAAGTTGTTTGTTTTATTAGTTAAAGTTTGTTTGTTGAAGCACTTTACACTTATTTCAATTCATCGTAAGTGCTCTTATGTAAAGTCACTTTATTAAAATATATATGAAATAACTGAAATTTAGATACCCTTTAGATACACTTGATAACAAAACAAGTGATAAGTATCACTTGTTTTGTTTAGGATTTGTCGATATTTTGAATTTTAAGTTTACTAGTATGTGTCTCGACACTATTTTACTCCTAGCTAATTGACAAATTGAGACAACATCATTTGAACTAAACTTGCGAGAAAGGGATAGCAAAAAAAAGACATCAACGCGTGCTCTTTGAAATAAAACATTTTATTTCATTTTTGATATTGGAGTATTTCAATTAATTTGATAGGAATAATTACTTACCGTTGAAATGGAATGCCATCTTTCGTGAGACTAGATGTTGTACTACACTTTTCACACCATTTCACTGAACAATACGGCATTATTACCGCTTATTTTTATTTTTTTTCGGGAGCAAGATCAATGTTGTTACTTTGAGTCTCGGTAGCGGAATGAGAAACGAAAGGGGGCGGGGCCGGCTGTTATGCAGTGATACTGCATAACCTAGGCGAATGTAAGTCCCCCGCAATGCGTGGTCTTTAGGTTGTGTGGTCTGTGGTCACAGCAGAATATCTTCTACGTTTATAAACTGATTTGCATGTAACTTGGTTCGAGGATACTTCACACATAGTTCTCATTTTAAAAATAAAAAATATATATAATTACCCCTTTTACATGTAAAAGGGGAGGGGAGTGAATTATTCTTTTTAGTGCACCCCCTTGTGTGGGGTATCGTTGAAAAGGACTATGAAAATAAGGTAAGGTTTTTATACAACACTTTTTTATCAGCTTTACCATTTGCGAGATATAGCCCGCCAAAGTCGTTTACACGGTGTCCCCCCCCCCTGTTATTTCAAAAGTCTTATTAAAAATTGTTTCGGGTATCCTGTGATTAAAAAATTTTATTAAAATTATAAATAGAATAAAAATATATACTTATTTTTGCCTATACTGTCTAATGTTTTAAGTTAATGGTACGGAACCCTTCGTGCGCGAGTCCCACTCGCACTTGGCCGGTTTTGAAACTTGCAACACCATTTTATTGTGGCCAGTATTCTGTGCTGTAAACGTTGGGTTAAAAATGAGAAAAACAAATGTAACAAAAGTTTAAAGAAACCCATAAAAGTCGCCTCGTAAGCTTGTTCCATTGAAGAACTCTTATAACAGTCGACATTGTTTTGTCTTACGCTTAAATTTACTGTATTCGTTTGGTGAAATACTTTTTTTTTACCGCACGGTTTTAGCAGTAGCTAAACGAACTTAAATTTACTTTAAAACTTTGTTCCAAAACCATTTTACTTTGAGCTTAAAAAAACATTTAGATGGCAGTCTCATCGAACTTTGAAAGTAAAGGAACAGAGAGTGCACCTGTGTACTGCTATGATGAGTAGGCAGTGCTGAAGTGGATCTTGTAAATTTCATACCCATTTACATGTACAGTGGGCCTCGCATCAACCTTCCTAAATCTATTTGTTTCTTACGTTTACATGAATTGTTTAAAATCCTAAATCTGTCAAATATATCAAATTATATGGAACTTTATCCCCGTTATTCCAAAAACTTAGTACCGGCACAGAATACTAGTACTTCGTACAGAAGTATGACTTAGCAATTGTATTCAAAGAAATGTCTACTCAATGTCGTCAACAATATGGCGTAATTTTGTTCGCCTCAGAGTCAAGCACATTTTCGTGTAGACACCTACAAAAATCCATTGCAAGATAATTTCATACTTATTGCTCTGGAATATAATTCATAATACACTAAACCTATTCAGTGACGTAATATCACGCGACGCGATAGGGTTGACTGCTACGAGAAGCTTCTAACGCCATCTAGCGCCTCTTTCTAGTACTTTATTCATTCTCGTCCAGCCAGCAACGTAGCCGCGCGGCCGCCGGTGAATAAAACGCGCGAGCGTGGCTCTGGCCGGTAGCGACACGCAACTTGTTTTAGCACCTACGTAGGTGCGCCGCGCGTAGGTACGTTTTTGCTACCTCCGCGGGGAGATACACTGGCCTGGTACCGGGTTTAAGACAGGACTAAGCTATTAGCTAGCCAATTAGAAAAGCGCTTGTCTATTAGTATATAATATGTCTATGAATGACACGAATGTGTCATTCATTTCTCTGTTGTCGGCTAATATTTAGACCCATTTTAAACCTGGGCTAATGTTTTTGTAATAACACCGTATCGGTGTTATTACAAAAAAATAACCTAATAGAGAAGCGCTTTTCTAATTGGCTAGCTAATAGCTTAGTCCTGGCTTAAACCCGGTACAAAGTTTTTGCAATAACGGGGTATGTGTTTAACATAAAGTTTAAATATCGTTGCGGAAATTCGACAGATCAGAGTAGGTTGATGTGGAGCACACTGTACCATAATATGCAGTCCTTTTCCATATTAGTTTATCACGACAAATCTTAGCTAAACGCTATCGGTCACACTTGGTGAGTACTTTACGCGCGACGAACGTATTCCAAATATACAATTTTAAAAATTCAAAATAGTACGAACTTTTCACGACCACAGACCAAAGAGTTTTGGCGCGAATTTTGTGGGACTCTAGTGTTGTGTCAGTGCAATAATATATCGATTTTACCAATTTTCTTGGAATCATCTGGGAATTTGTGAGCGTATACAAGTGCTTAAAGAAAATCAATGTTTACTCTTTGTTTGGCTACACCCGGGAATACATTGAGATTATAGATAAAAAAATAAGCAACTCTACATTTGAAATATCTTTGCTTATAAATATAAATAATAAGAATATGTCAATTGACCTGACATATAGCTGTCTAGTTAGGTACCAAAGAGCCGCGAGTAGATTATGTAGTGCAAGATAATCTAGATATCTGTATAGATATTTACCTGTACTCGCAACAAAACAGTGGATGAAAACATACAGACCGACAGATGGACGGACAGTGTACGCGATAATAATAACTGACCCACAAACGTCAGTGGTGCACCTCGGGCGGTATTATGAAGGATGCATCGGCCCGCGAAATGGGTTTTAAAACGGATTTTATTACTTTTTAAATTGGAGAGGAACGTCGGAATTTGAGAAGTTTACCGTTAAAATATTTTTTTATAAAGGGGACACTGTCTAAATTAGTACAATTAAATGTTTTTCTGTTGTTGATAATTATAAGAAGGTAGGAATTGGATAAGCAAATGTAAAGTCCGATATCCGGGTGACGTATGACATTGACCGAAAGGTGACGGGTGACATTGACCGAAAGGTGACTTGTGACATTGACCGAAAGTTTGGGGTTCTGAGACGATCTTTTTTTAGCGTTCGGTACCCGAAGAGAAAAGGTACCCTATTACTAAGCCTCCGCTGTCTGTCTGTCTGTCACCAGGCTGTAACTCGTGAACCGTGATAGCTAGATTGTTGAAATTTTCACAGATGATGTATTTCTGTTGCCGTTATAACAACAAAATTAATGTTTAAGGGGGTCTCCTATACAACAAACGTGATTTTTTACGCGTTTTTTGCTCGCTATTAATGGTACGCTTCGTGTGCGAGTCCGACACGCACTTCGCCGTTCTTTTTTTAAATTTGTGAAGCTTTGCATAATGCTTTGTAATTACAACAGCATAAGATACCACAGTGTGTTCCTTTCTTGGTGTGATGTTGTCCTTTCCATAAATTAATTGCTTCACTACCGGTTTAAATATCACTTTGAGGATATCTGTGTTCTCGGTGTTTGTATAAACACAAATAAAGTTGGGCTAACATAAGCAGCGAAGCCGTTGATCGTATCTAATGGGCACTAAGTAGGACATATCAATCTAAGCCGTGATTAAATGTAAGTGTTAAATGACTTAACGCGACCATTGACGACCGTCTTTGTGTAGTGGTCCGCGATCCGGACTACAAAACCAGAGGTTGCGGGTTCGAATCCTGCAAGGGACAAATGTTTGTGTGATGAGCACGAGCATTTGTACCCAAGTCATGGATGTATAAACGTATATAAGTATTTCTATCCGTTATCCTAGTCACCATAGCACAAGCTCACGCTTAGTTTGGGGCTAGGTAATTGGTGTGTTTGTTGAAACAATTTAATTATTATTTTTGTTATTTTATTTAATCAACATTGTTCAGTGTGACCCTAGCATTATTAATTCCTCTTTATAAGTTTATAGAGTTGCTTATTTTTACACTAAAACTCTTACTAAAAATAAAAACTTTGTTGTTTTAACACTTAAATATATTAAATGGCTTATTTTGAATTAACGGCAAATAGGTGACATGACATAGTGGAGACAAACATTTCAAATAAGCTGTCTCATATTTATTCAAGTGTGTTAACAATAACGTAATTCTTAATAGGGGGTTATTGTATAAACTTTAAAGTACGAACCAAAAGTTATAGTTATCTATTACAATGACAAATCCAAGTTGTGTGGACTGTATCTCGAAGGAAATGTCCGGCATTTTGAAAAAACCGGTAAACGACGTTCCATTGAAGAAGCGACACTCCGTTGTCTCTGGGAGGAGTGACTTTTGTGAGTTATGGTTTTTTCCGCTCTTCTGTTTTGGTTCCTTAAAAGACCCTAAACCCGAAAATCATCCCACGCACTTCCAACCTCCAAAAATATTCCGTAAACGCCCAAAACTATTGGAAAATGGAAGAAGGCATCCCCAGTTGACAAAACTGAAGATAGGCATCGAAGATTACGAGTAATCTTAGACCATATCTACCTGATATTCCATGAAACTGACATTTTAAACAAACATTTTGGGGGATTTAGCCTAGAGTTCACCAACACATGTCTAATTTTTAATCAGCCGGTTTAGCAATATTAACATATTTTGTCATCATCATCATCATCAAATTTAAGAGCTAGGCTCTTGTCGGTGGAGTTTTTTCCATTCCTCTCTGCTTTCCGCCCTTCTCTTAACCTCCTGATACGACCCGACATTTATATTTTCTTTTATTTGCTGCATGTAGCTTATTCTTGGTCTTCCTCGCTTCCTTTTTCCTTCTATTCTTCCTTCTATTATCGTTTTAATAAAATTGTCGTGTCGAATCAGGTGGCCTAACATTCGTCCCCTCCTACACTCTATTGTTTCCATAAATCTCCTTTTTTCCCTAACCTAGACAAAACTTCTTCATTTGTTTTCTTCTCCGTCCAACTTATACGCTCCATTCTCCCTCCGCTCATTCAAATAAGCGTTCCCCTGGTGTTGTGCAGCAGCAATATCTGGCAAAAGGCCGAAGATATAGTATCAAGAAGGGCTTTTTACTGGATATTAAGATGCGGGATAAACCGGTTCTTAAACTGCGGTGTGGAAGGCAAGAGGGAAACCACCACACTATCTTTCCTAATTTGGAGTTTTATGAATATGGACAACATATTTTGTATAGGAATTTTATAAAGTATTTAATATTTTTTAACACTCATAGTGTTTTTTCTTATTTAAACTTATATACAATATAATAATAATCCAAATAAAAAATAAAAATCCAATAAATAATGTAATCCCAATAACATTGATGAATACAACGCGGCATTAACAGCGTTAAAAGAAGCACTTGAAAATTTCGACAGGCTTTGCTGCCAACGCCAGGGTGGCCAAGAGGTTAAGCAATCACCCGGTATGCGAGGAATGCAGGTTCGATTTCTGCCTCTGGTGGTCATTTTTTCAAGTGCAATAAGTAATATACATAGATTGCAAATGAATGCTTATCACTTAAAAACAATAATTGATCATATTATATAGGAATTTTGTCAAATTAACCGTCAATCGATGTTTACCTGCTGCTTAAAAATTTGTGAACTCGTATCTTCAAGTTATTAACCTAATATCAATAGATAACGAACTGTCACTTGAAGTGTAATTCAAAAGTTGTGTGAACTTTGTTTCTGCGTAGGGAACACTTTGTATTGATTCACGCAAGGCACCTTAAACTTTAACCCCGTTATTACAATAACTTAGTACCAGTGGGGCTATTACGTAAAAGATAGCCACCGAATGTATAACTGAGGTTTTGGTAACCGAACTCAGTTGACAACTGATGAATTGATATATTTGGTATTACGTAAGCAGTGCCTATCATAGGATAGGACAGTGGCTATGCGGTGGTGGACAGTGGATATCGACCATAGATCGACATATCACTAGTGTTATTGACAGGGTATGTGGCTAAATTAAAGACTATTGCGTTTAATATGGAATGATACTAAATTTAGCAACGTTTTCAATAAGTTGGGTGATAGGTTAGCAACTTTTATTCACGCCACTTTTTTAAAGTTTAGACTTTGAAAAATCATTGCGCGAGAACGTGGTTTTCAGCGGCTATTTATAGGTACATAAAAGAAGTTGTGGTGATAAAGGTGAGGAACTACTCGTACGTAACTCCAATGGTTCATTCTATCACTTAGCTAAGTTAGTAATTACAAAATTTCTAGATAATAATGTTTTATGTTTTCCTATTTTAGATGGCTCCTAGGAGAAATATATCTCTTAGACAAATAATTTTATTGATTTAGTTTGCCGAAGGAAACCGGGACTTTCACCAGTGGACTAGCCAAAACGCTCAAAAAGCATGAGAGTCCATAGCGATTCAATTAGAGAATGAACGCTGTCTCAGCACATCAGAAGCGGCTGTACTAAAACAGCAAGCTGATCGATGTATTTGAAATTTTTTCTATATGACTTCATCACAGTAACTAATTTTTTTATTGGGTCACTACGATCGTGAAAACAACGTGTTTGATCCTCAGCTCATTTATTTTCCTTTGTTTCTCGGCATATGCATGCATGTCCCAATAAAAAAGCTTGAGCCATTATTAGCAGAGTGCTTAATTTATTTTACAAACTTAATTCGATTGTTGGCTGAGTGATATCCGTTAAACCATCTAAAGTTAAATAGGTATCACTATAACTAGTAATTACGTTGTAGTTTACGTACGTTTTGACTTGGTAGGTTAATAGTGACTATCACTGTTTTTCCAATAAACACTGCTCATAAGTAGTTTTTATCAATGGCCACTTGACAGCTTCGGTGATCAACGATTTTGATATCCACTGAGCTTACATAATACGAAAATCAGTTTATCGATACATAAAAGCTGTCAAAAGTTGGACAGTGGATATGCCAGTGCCTATCAGCATATCCACCGGCGATGACGTCATTCTAGTTAGTAACCGAAGTTCGGTAATACGAAAACCATGTTTTGACAGTTCTCAGTTAGACACCAAGGCATAGTGATAATCACTTTGGTTGTCAAATAAGATACGTAATAGCCCTACAGGTTCAAGCCAGGACTAAGCTATTGTCTAGCCAATTAGAAAAACGTTTCTCTATTAGGTTATGTCACGAATGTGTCAATCATTCGTCTGTTGACGGCTAATATATAGACCTATTTCAAACCTGGTCAATTTTTTTGTAATAACACCGTTACTGCCTTCTTAAACTTTGTGCGGCAACAGAACATTAACAACCACCTGTAACAATTTAACATGTGACCAGCAAATAAATAAATAAACATTTCACAGTCAGTCTAATCAGTTCCACGGAAGAACAGAGGGAAACAGAGGGATGAAGCGGTGTGGGGGGAGAGGGGCTCCCCCCACACCGCTTCATCCCTCTGTTTATCCTCTGATAATTGTCCGGTAAAACCATGTATAAATAAGAAAAAGAAAAAACATGTTACTGGATGGAATAAACACGTCAGCGAGGCTCACAGGGAGGCTCGATGTAAGTTTAAAATGTGGGTATTGTACGGAAAACCTAAATCAGGTTGTGCTTATTAGGAATGAAACCTAGCCGTAGTGTATTTCGGTCTCGGTTAAGATGGTGCCAAAATCATAAAGAACAGCTGAAAATGGACATCATAGCGCATCACCACTCAAAGCGATTTCCGTAATTTTTGGAAATCAACGAACAAACTGAATGGCAGATCGAGCCTTCCTGTGAGTGTTGACGGCGTAAGCGTTTCAGAGCTCATAGCAAATGTGTTCAAAGATAATTTTTCCATAAAATCACCTTTGGGCCGAGCGAGGGCAGATTGTACTGTGGTCCCAAGTGGGGAGAAGGTTGTCACGCGTTTCACAGCTAAAGATATCAGAGAGAAAATTAAGTCTATGACGAGGGGTAAGTCCCCTGGTCATGACGGTCTGAGTATTGAACACCTCCAACACGCGGGCCCACACTTACCTAGAGTACTTGCATTGCTCTTTAATTTTTGTATAGGACATGCGTACCTACCCGAAAAGATGACACGAACCGTGGTAGTGCCTATCGTGAAAAATAAAACAGGTGATATAAGTGATAAGACGAATTACAGACCAATCTCGTTAGCAACTATCCTTGCTAAGGTACTTGACAGCCTGCTTAATTCTAATTTAGATAAATTTATACATCTGCACGACAATCAATTTGGATTTAGGCCAGACCTCTCAACTGAATCGGCCATACTTTGTTTAAAGCAGACTGTCAGGTACTACACAGAGCGTAAAACACCAGTGGTTGCCTGTTTTCTAGATTTATCAAAAGCATTCGATCTGGTTTGCTATGACTTACTGTGGCAAAAACTACATGATATCAATGTGCCTTCAGATATACAAATATTTTTAAATTTTGGTATCACAGTCAGGTAAACTTTGTCAAATGGTCAAATTCGCTTTCTGAGCCGTATGGGTTGGAATGCGGAGTTAGATAGGGGGGTCTGTCTTTGCCGAAACTTTTCAACTTATACATTAATGCATTGATTGATGAGCTCGGCAGCTCGCATGTCGGGTGCCATATTGATAACATCTGTCTAAATAACATTAGTTCTGCGGACGACATGGTGCTGCTGCTGAGTGCATCAGTTTGTGGCATAATGAAGCTACTTAGAATATGTGAAAAGTACGCACTCAGTCATGGACTGAAGTATAATGTTAATAAGAGTGAATGCATGGTGTTTCAGGTCAGAGTAAACCGCCATCTACTGTACCACCGTAAAGCTAGGTGGAAAACCACTTAAGAATGTCAATCAGTTTAAATATCTTGGGCATGTTATTACTTCTGATCTGAGTGACAATGCAGACATTGAAAGAGAACGCAGAGCGCTGTCAGTAAGAGCTAACATGATTTCTCGAAGATTCAGTCGTTGTTCCCCAGAGGTCAAGATTACTCCTTATGCTCCACATTCTACACAAGCAGTCTCTGGATCAGCGACACAAAAAGAGCACTCTGCGCGTTCAGTTCAATAATGCGTACAGGGTGTTGATGGGGCTGCCTCGATTCTGTAGTGCATCGGGGATGTTTGCAGAAGCGCGTGTAGATTGTTTTTACACAACAATACGCAAGCGATGCACATCCCTGGTGCGCAGGATTCGAGCCAGCTCCAACAGCGTCCTGAGCATGTTTGCTTCGAGGTTGGATGGTCAGTACCTAAATCATTGCTCGATGATTCATGTGCTGACTAAAAAGTAATAATAATACATTTCAATAAAATATAATATGTAATTAAATGAATTAATTTAATGATTTCAACTATTTTATTACTAACTTAGTGTCTTAAGTAATCTCAATTTTCTCTTACTAACAACAATTTTTGTACTATGATCAGTGATTGGTCGAAAAAATGAGATTTTAAATTTTTTAAATTTTAAATTTAACGTGCTTTCCGAGGCACGGGGTGTTAACACCACCAACTTCCTGACTCCGGAACTGTGTCTGAGTTATTTCAAGACAGAATTACCCAAACACTCTCGGCCCGACACCGGATCCGAACCCGGGACCTCGTGGATAGTACCCAGCGTGCTGACCACTAGACCAAAGAGGCATTCAAGAGTAGTAGAGTAAACTAAGAACTATTGCTACCCTAATACACAAGCCACGAAACCCTAGGGACCCAATTTTATGAAATCCTGATCTAAGGTAACGATTCTGTTGCTTCTAAAATACTATAGATAATATCGTGGCAGTCAGGTCCATTGGTATGTCTGTTACCATGCCTAAAAGTTCTTATATCAGCAAGTTTTTATCCTTGAGAAAGCCATACTAAAACATATTGCTACTATTAGAGGTTTTATTAGAAAATAACAAAGCGTGAAGGAATTCGCGATATGATTTAGCAGCAGAAAATAATGGAAAACCATGTAATCAAAACACCTGACTGCAAACAATCTTATGTTTCCGAAATGGTCTTTTACTGGCTTTCATTTGATAACCATATTGCTATGGTAAGGAAAAAAATCAATCCACCCCTCTCCCCTCGTTTCCGTTTGCGGGCGCCATTTTTAAATGTTGTAAGTATATAGTCCGTGCCATTTAACGGTGCATAAAAAGTCATTGACCCGTCACCCTTGCAGACTGTCACCCGTGTACCACTGCACGCCAGCATGCGAAGCGCGGCGACCCTAACTATAAGCCGTAGCGATACGAAACTGTCTAACAAATGAACCTCGGTACGGGTCGACCTAAAACTCATAACTTGACATGTATCACCACCGCCGTGGTATAAAATCGATCAAAAGTCGTTATAATAGCTGTTAGTAAGACAAATGATACGTATCACAAGGTTTTAGCGGTCAGGGTGAACGACCTTTTATGCACGTGCCAGATAATGGCACGTACTATAGTCTATGTCACTACTACAATTTTGACGAATTCAACGACCACTCATATGTCAAAAACTTTCCAGCCGTTGAGGCTGTAGGGCGTGCCAAACAATAATACATACATACTCTCGAACAACATAATCCTCCTTCCGCAGTTGAGTAAATATTTCTGCCACTGAAATATCAGTTAGCGCGCTGTTCATTAGTTAGTCCCTTTCTTTGATTAACCACGCCTGAGGGTATAGCACGCCATGCAAAAAAAAGCCTGATTTGAAAAAATGCAGATCCGGAAACAATGGCGCAACTTCAAGTACTAACTTGAAGTTGCGCCATTGTTTCCGGATCTGCATTTTTTCAAATCGGGGCAGAAACGTGTAATGAAATTTTATCATCACCACCAAAGACCTTCAAACTCAGAGTTAACAGGCTTCTTCTGGGCGAGCTCGCTCCATCATCGACTCTGTCTGCGCCACGTCTGGCTTAGTCTAGAGTCAAGAGCAAACCCATTTCGAATTAAAAATATATATCTACTAGCAGTTCCCCGCGACTTCGCCCGCGCCAAAAGTCGGATTTTCCATACAAATTTTCATTCCCCATTTCACCCCCTTATGATTTTATATCGCGACAAAAAGCCTGTGTCCTTCCCAGTGTCTCAAACTATCTCTGTGCCAAATTTCATTTGATTCGGTCCAGTAGTTTCGGAGCCTATTCGATGCAAATAAACAAACAAACAAAGCCGCAGGACGTCCACTGCTGAACATAGGCCTCCCCCATATGATTTCCAAAGTGTAAATGAACTTAAATTAGAATAAAATGTGATAAGCGCTATTGGATCCAAATCCAGGATAGGTAGGTACGTAGTTTTTAGGGTTCCGTACCCAAGGGTAAAAACGGGACCCTATTACTAAGCCACCGCTGTCTGTCTGTCTGTCACCTGGCTGTATCTCATGAACCACAATAGCTAGACAGTTGAAATTTTTACGGATGATGTATTTCTGTTGCCGCTATAACAACAAATACTAAAATTTGAATAAAAATAATATTTAAGGGGGGCTCCCATACAACAAACGTGATTTTTTGGCAGTTTTTGCTTAAAATTATAACGGCAACAGGTAGACGCTTAAAATTTTGACAGAATATCAATATGAATATAAACTTTAAAAATAAATAACTTTATTTGAATAATATTAATATTAAGGGGGGCCCCCAAACAACAAACGTGTTTTTTAACCGTTCGGTAGCAACACGCAGACGCTTAAAATATTCACAGAATATTAAGTTGTATATAAACATTAAAAATAAATTATAATTATTTTTATAACTTAAGCAATTATTTTGCAAGTTTTTACGAAATCAATTTTGTGAGCGAAGTTCAATTTGATTTCGTAAAAATAAATTATTAAATTAAAATATATATATATATATATTTAAGGGAGGCTCCCATACAAATGTGCTGTTTTTACAATTTTAAAACTAAAAAAGTTCATAATGTAGTGTCTAATGTTGTTTAGGTACGGAACCCTTCGTGCGCGAGTCCGACTCACACTTTTTTTTTCTTTTTTTCGCCAATTTTTTTTTCTTCGTAAACTATTGCTATCTATGAAGGCCTAGCAGTGATTTAATTGTTTCCTACTCTGTGTCATAATCATTTTAAATTCATCCATATGTTAAACCTGGTTTCTCGTAAAAATATAAATAAATTTCCTATCTATGATAGCCACTTCGACCATCGACATCAGTTGGTCTAACTAATGTGAAAGCCATTTCAATACTGCCACCCCACATATGCCCATTGAATCTAGAAATCTACCTACCTTCCTGTTATCCACCTATATATCAGAGCCACAGAACAGAAAAACTATTGAAGTCGCATCATTACCTATTGGTTTTAAAACCAGTGTAACCAAAATAGCACATTTGTGTGAATATCACATTATGATTTACCACCTTCACCACAGAATAAGTACTAGTACTCCGTACAGAAGTATGACTACGATAAAATGAAATACGATAAAATCCCGCCTCTGGCGGTCATTTTTTCAAGTGCATTAATATATTTAGCAATGAAATTCAAAGAAATATCTATTCAATGTTGTCAACGATATGGTGTAATTCAGTTCGCCTTAGACTCAAGCATATTTTCGTGTAGACACCTACAAAAATACATTGCAAGATAATTTCATTCTTATAACTCTGGAATATGATTCGTAATACACTAAACCTATTCAGTGACGTACTATCACGCAACGCGATAGGGTTGACTGCCACAAGAAGCTTCTTACGCCATCTAGCGCATCTTTCTAGGACTTTATTCACGCTCGTCCAACCAGCAACCTAGTGTCGCGCACCGCCGTAAATAAAACGCGGAAGCGTGTCGCTGCCGGCTAGCGACACCCAACTTGTTTAATCCCTTACGTAGGGGTCGCCGCGCGTAGGTACGTTTTTGCTACAAAAAGTCATAAAAGTCATTTATTTATGTATGTAGGCCCACAGGGGGCACTGATACACATCCCAACATATTATTTTTTAAGCCCTACCACTGCTTCGGGACAAATTGTGGGCTAGTGCTGAGAAGAAGTAGCGCAAGAAACTCAGTCACTATTGTCAAAGCCTCTTTTAAAAATAATGTTTAAATACAGAAATTGTACTAGTGCGAGCTGGTCCACATGTTTACATCATTCAAATAATCGTCTACTTTATAATAACCTTTTGTCATTAGGGTATCTTTAATAAATGATTTAAATTTGTTAATTGGTAATTCTACAATATTTTTCGGTAATTTGTTAAAGTAATTGACACATTTTCCCATGAAAGAATGACCAACTTTTTGAAGCCTGAATTGTGGAATAGCAAGTTTATTTTTATTTTTAGTGTTAAAATTATGCGTATCACTTTTCTTTGTAAATAAATGCAAGTTTTTACGCACATACATAATATTTTCATAAATATATTAAGAGGCTACTGTTAATATCCTTATTTCTTTAAAAAAAACTTTCAATGAATCTTGAGGTTTGAGGTTATAAATAGCACGTACGGCCCTTTTTTGCAGTACAAAAATTGATTCTATATCAGCAGCTGAGCCCCATAGTAAAATACCGTACGACATCAAGCTGTGAAAATAACTAAAATAGACTAGTCTGGCCGATTCAACATCAGTCAAGCGTCGTATCTTTTTTACAGCAAAAGCAGCTGAACTAAGTTTTCCTGACAAGGCCACGATATGAGGACCCCATTGTAGTTTTGAATCTAAAGTAATTCCTAAAAATGTTGTTGAATTTATAGTATTTAGCAGTTTGTCTTTTATCAAAACATCTGTTGAGGCCTGTCTGACATTAGGCATCGTAAACTTAACACATTTAGTCTTATTCCCGTTAAGCAAAAGGTTGTTAACGGTAAACCAATGCAATACTTGTGAAAGAGTATTATTCACATCGTCAAAAATATCTTTCCCCCTGTGAATTTTGAATATAAGTGAAGTATCATCAGCAAATAATACTATATCACAAAGATCTTCCACAAAGTGTGGAAGGTCATTTATATAAATTAAAAACAATAAAGGTCCCAATATCGATCCCTGGGGCACACCCATGGTCAGAGGTGCTCCAGAAGACTCAACCCCATTGATGCATACTTTTTGTGTTCTACTTGTTAGGTAAGATTCAAGTAGATTTAATGCATTCATTGAAGCCCCATAATGTCTTAATTTTTTCAATAAAGTTTTATGTTCTACACAATCAAAAGCTTTTGAAAGATCACAGAAAATAGCTTAAGCATCTTGTCTGTTATCATAGGCATCAAAGATATGTTTTAATAGAGCAACTCCCGCATCAGCAGTACTTCTACCTTTAGTGAAACCAAATTGTTTTTCGTGTAATAGATGGTTTAAAGAAAGATGTGCTAGTAGTTGATTGAATATTACCTTTTCAAATATTTTACTGAGGACCGGAAGAATCGATATTAGTCTAAAATTAGAGGGGTCACTTTTTTCGCCGGATTTAAATAACGGTATAATTTTACTAAATTTCATTAGGCTTGGAAACTGGCCATCGTCAATGCACTTGTTAAAAATTATTGCTAATTGAGGAGCTATTGTGTTGATAATTTATTTTATAATATACACAGATAGTCCCCATAGATCCTCAGTCTTCTTCATATTTAAATCTAGAAATGTTTTTGTAATTACTTCGGGACTGACATGCCTAAAGTGCAGTGGAGAATTGCACTGGTCGACATTGGACTTGAGAATCGATTCCGCAAGTTCTGAAGAAGATGCAAGTTTTTTAGTTGTTGAAGGTGCAATATTAGAAAAAAATGACTCAAAGGCATTTGCAACTTCTTGATTGGATGTGATCAATTTACTTTCGACTTTTAGTGAGAATGAGCTACTTTTTGATTTATTTTTACAAGTTTCCTTGTTTATTATGTTCCAAGTAGCTTTTGCCCTATTGTTGGAATTTAAAACTATTCTACGAATATAGTTTGACTTTGCTGCAGCACATACTTTTTTAAATATCTTAGAGTAATTTTTAACATATTCAATAGTATGTGGATCCTGTGAGTATTCTCTTATACTATATAAGTCTTACAATTTAATCCTACTTTTATGAATACCTGGTGTAGCCCAGTCATTAAATTTACATTTAGCTTGATTTGTCTTAACCTTCTTCAGTGGAAAGATTTCATTGAATTGATTTTTTATTAATTCAAAAAGGTCTTCGTATAATTTATCAACACTATCGCAATTATTGGGTATAGTTGAGTTTACACTATTACAAATTGTATCCCTAAATCTGTCTAACCTATTTACTGTGACAGGCCTATAAACATTCTCTACAACACTTGAGGCATGACTGTGTTGAATTGAGACCTTTTGACCTCTATGATCGGAACTGAGATTACGTAAGATACATTTGTCGATTACGATTGCGTTGGAATCACAAAAAATATTATCTAGACAAGTTGCAGTATTGGGAGTCACCCTAGTTGGTTCCTTAAAAAGGTTAAATAAATTATAAGATGCACAGAGAAATTAAGAAATCGGGTAGATATCTGTGTTTGTTTTAAAATATTAATATTAATTATTAAAATATTAACCTACCTACGCGGGAAGATACACAGGCCTGCCCACACCAAAAATATCCAGTTGTGATTGGTCATTAGCGATAACGAGAAAGCTCAAAAGTCAAATTTTATTAAATGAGTTCTATTTTGATTACTAAGAAAATAAGACCCCAGGGCCATGTTCAAGGCCTATTATCTGAGTTGAAAGCCCACTTGCACCAGTCCGAATTAGCTGATCCGGACTGGCGCGAGTGGACCTGCCGGATAAGCTAATCCAGCCTTGTACAAGTGGGCTGTCAAGTCAGATAATAGGCCTTGAACAAGTCCGGATTAGCTAATCCAGACGTGCGCAAGTGGGCCTAAGTGCGCTATCCTGATGCCAATGTACGTAGTAACTATTATATAATCTGTGCCAATGTGCTTTTACATTATCTACTTCCTACTAGATGTCACTTTTTAGCCCGGTTTTTTTTACGACGCATTACTTACTTACTTCGCTTGCTCAGCGACCCGAAGTGGATCTTGGCCTCTGACATTAAAGTGCGCCATTCTTCCCTATTCCTTTGCGGCTCGTTCCTCTCCCATCCTCTCCATATGTCCTAGCCAGCGAAGTCGGGAAGATTTTATTTCTTCGATGATGTTCGGCTCAGACACTAGCACTTCTATCTCTCGGTTGTACCTAGCTAGCTAGCTCGGTTGTTTACGATGCATTAAGGTTCATAATTGTGGCTGTCGCTTCTTTGAGGTGAGGCCTTTTCCCAGCAGTGGGATCTAATAGGCTGACTTATAGTTCTGAGATCAGGGCTATCAGCTTCGTGAAATATCCACTGTAGTAGTAGTGTGTAGGCTGTAGTTGGCCGAAGGTCCCTTTACTTTTCCACTGACTTATGTTTACAAATTGCTAGTACGTAACGAACGAAACTGTTTTCCTAACTAACAGTTTTATAGATCCCGAGTTGGCCCAATATCTAAAATAGATCGGTTATCCAGCGTTTGCGTAACTTGTTACGTACTTGTCTGTCTAAACATTTACTATAACCACAGAATACATAACGTAAGACAGAATAGAAAGTCGGTACTGTAACCTTAAAGCAAAGCAAAATCGATTTGGTTAATGAGCTACCAGTTTTCCCAGGGTTGGTAAGAGCGTTGGCCCGGTTAGCCAAAGAACCGTGGGTCCGAAGTCAGGAAGTTGGTGTTGTTAACACCCCCGTGCCTCGGAAAGCACGTTAAGCCGTTAGTCCTGCGCCTGATCTCTCTACGGTCATGTCGGACTGTTGTCTCACCGAATTATAAGAGTGAAGGAACAGAGAGTGCACCTTTGTATTTCGCACACACTTGTGCACTATAATATGTCCCGCGCAGTTAGCTAATCTTTGTTGAGATCGGCCGCCGTAGTCGAAATTCGGCTAGGAGGACATTACCCGGACATGGCCCGGTCAGCCAAAGGCTAACTTATATAAATAAGAAAGAACACTGAGTGTAAAAAAAATATTAAAACTATATTTCCTCTCTTTCCAGGGTCATCATCAGACGAAGACGAAGGCGTCCAACCTCATGAGAAAGCAATAGCAGCTGGTCAGGCCAACCCGCCGTACTGTGTCAGAAATATAGAGCAGCACGCTTTCGGCAGGAGGGAGATAGAAATAGCGGAGCAGGAAATGCCGGGCATCATGGCGCTGAGGGCCAGAGCGAAGGAGGATAAACCACTGAAGGATGCTAAGGTATTTGTTTTCAAGACTCAAGGCTATCCCTTGATCATAACCAGAGATCGGAGTAAGTAGATTGATTTGGGATCAATGACCGGAAACATTGATATTAATAAGGACACGTCTCCAGTATTCCGTAATCACAAGTATTAAGACTTAAAAAGTTATCTAGTCGTAAAAATACAAAGAACATGATGAAAAGTGCCAAACAACGTAATTTCAAATGACATAAAATGAGTAAAATATTGTGATTGAAATTGGAATTTTGCATTGTGTTCTTCAAAGAAGGCATATCCATCCATATTTTTGGGACCAAAAACGTACCTACGCGCGGCGCGTACTGCCGCGTCAGTATAATCTAGTAGGGACTCGGCGAGCAAGCGGTGACACACGCGCGCTTTTTTGATCAGCGGCGCGCGGCGCTACGTTGCTGGCTGGACGAGCATGAGCGAAGTGCTCGTGAGGTGCGCTAGATGGCGTTAGTAGCTTCTTGTTAGCTGTCAACCCTATTGCGCCGCATGTTCTGACGTCCTTGTATAGGTTTAGTATATTATGAATCGTTATCCAGAATTATATGAATGAAATTCCCTTGCAATGTATATAGGCAAGCGTCTAAATGAAAAGGTGCTTGACTCAGAGGTGAGTTAAAATGCACCAAATTTTCTACGACATTGAGTAGACGTTTTGTTATACCATTACAGAGTAATACTTCTATTTGTGTACTAGTATTTATTCTGTGATTCTAGTAAACTCTACCGTCGTCACCGGATGGTTTAATAAGTGCTAAACGTCGGCTGCAGTTACATATGTCTTTCATCAAACTGCCGTTCATCTGTTAGTGATCATACTTGTTGTTCCAGATCGTAGGCTGCACACACATAAACGCACAGACGGCTGTGCTGATCGAGACACTAGCAGCGTTGGGCGCCACTGTCCGCTGGGCCGCGTGCAACATATACAGCACGCAGAACGAAGTGGCCGCCGCGCTTGCGCATGCCGGTAATAATAATAAAGATGTATAGTTAGCCTATATACAATTTACATCCATACCTGTGGTAGGTACTAATTAAGACCATTGCCTACTGGGCAAAGACCCCAGCTCAAGGTATAAGCCGTATCCACACTGAGCCCACGTGGTGGAGTCATCACGCTGGCTCAGTGCGGATTGATGGAGATGGAGTGGGTGTCTGTAAGGCTAGTAGTAGTAGTACCACCTACCTTACAGTGAGATGGTTATCAAGCCGCCATAGGGCCTCTTACTGGGCTTAACGGCTAATATCAACCGGTATAACCCGGGGCCAAGGCCCGTACTATCTGCAAAACAACTATTCTTTAAATTACCAGGAATCGGAAAGATTCCTAACTTTTATTTTTATTTTTTTTATTTAAACACAAAACAGTTACCAGTTGAGGTTAAACAAATTTTATACATAAATGAGTAATATACTAAACTGTAAGCCTAAACATCGTACCATGAGCTTTCAAAGCTGACAGGTGTTTAAATAGCAAGCCCTCACGGTGATTGGAGGAGAGAGCGAGATGGGTATTACCCATTCGCATTTTGACAAGTTGCTTGATATGTCAGAAGCTCTACGGTGAGATAAACATCGTGAGGGAACCTGCACATTCAAGTGACTGAATGTGTAACCGTCATCCAATCTGGTTAGGTTTCCCTGTTAACAGGGTCACGGAGGTCAGATGGCAGTCGCTCCACTGTTATTATCTGATCTGCTATATCCTGGATCATGGTCCATAATAACGCTAGGATGATAATGATGTCGATTCACTAGGTTATCAATCTGTTTCAGGATACGCGATATTCGCCTGGCGTGGCGAGAGTGAGGAGGCGTTCTGGTGGTGCATAGACCAGTGCTGTACACCCACCAGCTCGTGGCAGCCGAATATGATCCTGGATGATGGCGGAGACGCCACGCATCTTATGCTGAAGAAGCACGCGGCTGCATTCAAGCACATCAAAGGTAAGAGTGACAAGTAAGGGGGTATTAACTGGGCACTACGCCACAAATAAAATGCTTCTCATAATGGGACTAACTCACGACGGCAGCTGCAGAGCCTGTGGGGAAGAGCCAGAAGACATGAAGCACTTGATGTGTAAATGCGATGCACTGGCTACAACCCGAATGGGTCTTCCTTGGAGTGGCTTACCCAGACTCGGAAGACTATAGGCTCTTCAGACCTAGTAAAGAAGACCTAGCAAAGACATAGTAAAATTTATACAAAAAGTCTTTAAGGAACAATGAAGAGTAAAGGTATGGGGAGTCATATAAGATCCAAGTGGGTCGAGGTGCTCCGTGGGTCAATGCCCATGGCTCCTATGAAGATAAGATAAGAGTGGCAAGGGTCCACTGACGCAAAGCTGGAAAGAGTAGAGAGGAGCGAACCGCGAATTGACTCATCAGAATCGTCGCTCTGCATCGGTGGAAATAGTGAGATTGGAGCGTCGTGGACCTTTCAAATAGAAGTCAAACAGGACCAGGATGTGGTCCTAAGCAAGAGGACCAAGCGGACCGTGTATTAGCCAATCACAGTGCTCGAAATATATACTACGCTTCGCTTTTCTTCAATGAAAACACTTGCCACTTTCCCTGCACTTCTCCACTTCCGTGGAGCGGAGAAGAGTAGTAAAAAGTAACAGGTTGACCAGACTACACTAGCTAGCACCTTGCAGCCGAACATACGATAGGTATACCGCCTATAGCCGGGAAAGTTCTAGCGCGACCCTCATTGCACCCCGCAAGTCGTGCAGGGCGAGGAAGCCGCAATCCTGGGCAAGCTCTCTCCATCGCAGACCTTATCTTTGCTCTCAGGCTAAGATGAAGATCAGGAATTAGCCCATTACTTATGAAAAAAACACACGCGATTATCAAAGCAAATCCATTCCCCGCAACATCACCCGTCACCCGCTGACGTTTAGCGTGCCTCGCCCCCCGCACCTCTCGCGACCACAGGAAGGTCGCGCACGATCTTGTCGGACTTGTCAGATTGAGTCCTCGTCGGTTGATAGACCGGTGTATCTATAATTGCGTACCGTTACCTATAATTTTTCAGCGGTGGTAGGCTCCGTTAGGTGCCGCCTGGTAGGTACCACCCTCCCGCCGGATCCCGGCGCCAAGCTGCTTGCTGGGTTCCGTCGGTGAGTGGGAGTGCCAGAACCTTCTGGTTGAGCTCGCTCCACCGTCGAATCTCTCTACGCCACGTGCGGCTTAGTCTAGCTAGAGTCAAGAGCATCATCATCATCAAATTTAAGAGCTAGGCTCTTGTCGGTGGAGTTTTTTCCATTCCTCTCTGCTTTCCGCCCTCCTGATACGACCCGACATTTATCTTTTCTTTTATTTGCTGCATGTAGCTTATTCTTGGTCTTCCTCGCTTCCTTTTTCCTTCTATTCTTCCTTCTATTATCGTTTTAATAAAATTGTCGTGTCGAATCAGGTGGCCTAACATTCGTCCCCTCCTACACTCTATTGTTTCCATCAATCTCCTTTTTTCCTAACCATAGACAAAACTTCTTCATTTGTTTTCTTCTCCGTCCAACTTATACGCTCCATTCTCCTCCAGCAACACATCTCGAAGGCTTCCAGTCTCTCTCTGTCCCTCTTTGTCAATGTCCACGCTTCACATCCATAGAGTGCTATACTCCAAATGTACACTTTAACAAGTTTTTTGCGAACTTTGCTTGATATTCTGGCCTTGAGCAGGTGCTTTTTTGCATTATAAGCTTGTCTCGCCATCGCTATCCTTGCTTTTATATCCTTCCTTTATATATGATATTCCTATCCTTGTATTTATATATGATAACTAGTGACTCCAGATGTACACCAGTACATCTGGAGTCACTAGTTATCAAGCTACCTAGATATTTGAAGGTTTTAACCTGTTCTATTTTTGTGTTATTTATTGAGATAGGGCTATATTTTTCCTTTTTAGAAGCAATTAGTGTTTTTGTTTTATTTATGTTAATTTTGAGACCAAATTCTTTAAAAATAGTGTCCATTTCTGTAACCAGTTCTTCCAACTCCAATCTGTTTTCTGCAATGGCTGCAATATCGTCGGCAATACGAATGAATTTAAATACGTCCCCATTAATTTTGACGCCCCCCTTTTTTGATTCCGTTATTCTGCGTATCGCACATTCTATGAATACATTAAAAATTAGCGGTGAAAGTGGACATCCCTGCCTAACTCCCGGTCTTATTTTTGCCTTTCCGTTTTCCTCTCCTACTTCTATTACCGTTTCTTGGTTTTTATATAATTCATAAATAATCCTTCTGTCTCTATTATCCAATCCAGCTTCTTTGAGTACTTCCATCATTATTTTCCAATTGACCTTATCGAACGCCTTTTCTAAGTCGATAAAAGCTATATGTGTGTCCATGTCAAAATCCAGTCTCCTATCTATTACCAATCTCAAAGCTAGTATCGCTTCTCTGGTTCCCTTCTCTTGCCGAAACTCATATTGATCCGGTCCCAAAAAGCACTCTGTTAACGGTCTTATTCTGTTCTTAATTATTTTTATTAAAATTTTACTTGCCTGTGAAATAATACTTAGTGTTCTATGTTCTTCGCATTTGAGTGTGTTTGCTTTTTTCGGTAGTTTTACAGTCTTGCTTAAATTAAAATCTTGAGGTATTTTGCCTGTTTTATACATTTCTTGAATTAAATTAAAAAAATTCCTCTTTCAACTGATTGCAAGCTGCATATTTAACCATCTCAATATAAATATTATCAACTCCTGCTGTTTTCCCGTTTTGAATACATTTCAAAGCTATTTCGAATTCTTCTTTCAATATCAGAGGTCCCAGTTCTAAAGTATCTACATCTTCTTCTTTTTCCATTTCTGACATCCCTTCTCCTGAATAAAGCTCTTCTATATACTCTATCCATCTTTTAACAATTTTTTAGAGTCCATTAGTTATTTTCCGTTCTTTATCTAATATAGCTGTACTTCGTCTCTTATGTTTCTTGTCCATTTGTTTAATTATATTGTAGGCTTTTTCCATTTTCCCCCGTTTCATCATAAACTCTATTTTATTGCATTTCTCTTCCGTATGTTTTTCTTTCGCTTCCCTGCACAGTCGTGTTATTTTGTTTGTTAATATTCTGTACTCCTTTGCCTTGACATCATCCGTCTTGTTTCTTAATTCTCTTCTCTCAAGCATTAGCGCTATAATTTCTGGGCTAAGCCAGTTTTTCCTCGGAATCAGCTTCTCTTTCTTTATCGTCTCTTCTGCGCTTTTGACCATTATGTTTTTGATTTCATTCCACCTTTCTTCAATATTAATATTTTGAATGTTATTCTTACATCTATCAATAAATTGCTCTAACTTATGACCTACTTTATTACTATATTGCACTTTCCTATCACTATTTATATCCTTAAGATAATTGAGATCCAAGTTCTTTGGTTTGTGTTTTCTTTTTAGTTGCTTAGTTTTAAAATTGTGTAGACTTATAAGAAGGTTGTGATCAGAATTTAAATCGGCCCCAGGTAAAGTCTTACACAAACTTATCTGTTTTAGAAATTTACTTTTAATTATTTACAGTAGTCAATCTGGTATCTAGTAATATCTCCCGGCATTTTCCACGTATAGAGTCTTCTTTTTGGTTGCTTAAACATTGTATTTGTAATAATCAAATCATTTTCTTTACAAAATTGTACCAGTCTGTCCCCTCTCTCATTTCTCTTTCCCAACCCAAAACTTCCTACTGAGTTTTCTTCCTTTCCTTCACCGACCACCGCATTGAAGTCACCCATAATAATCAAACTATCTGTATCTTTAACTGTATCTAAAATTGAATCTATGCTGTCATATATCTCTTCTATCTCTTCATCTGGGTGGCCACTCGTGGGCATATAAACTTGCAATAAAGTAATATCAAATGGTTTAGCTTTTATCTTAACTGCTGTTAATCGGTCACTAAGGTGTATGGTATTTTCTATGTTTAAACCCCATTTTTTATTTAATAAATAAAAAATGGGGCAAATAAAGAGTCAAGAGCAAACCCTTAAAAATAAATCATTAAAAAAAACTATCTTCTCTCTCCCTCAGGCATAGTAGAAGAGAGCGTGACGGGCGTCCACCGGCTCTATCAGCTTAGCAAAGCCAACAAGCTCTGCGTTCCTGCTATGAACGTCAACGACTCAGTCACGAAGACGAAATTCGACAACTTATACTCGTGTCGGTAAGTGAAAAACAAATGTGATAAAAAATATTGAACAAAAAGTAAAAAACGTAAAATATGTAATTTTGCCATTGTTATTGTTTCAACTTTAACAGTTGGCATCATTATATGATGCCTAAACTGTAAACTGAGGCATTGAAAAGTTATTGCGGAATAAAAAATCGTACATACTTACATACATACCTCTGCATGAACCACATTTTTTTGGCAGTCGTATACTGCCCTACTAAGCGGAAAAGCGGTATCTCAAAAAATTCGTAAATTTGTTATTTATGTCATCGGATAGCTTAGAAAAATACGCATCTATTGAACTAAGCCTTATAGCGGTATGATATTTAAAAGATATAAAAAAGACGTTAAGAAAGTTTTCTCTATCTCAGTTTGCCTATAATTACTAAGGATATTAGAGGTATATCAATGTAACGTAAGCAACCAGCCGTATATTTGAATACCGCCAAATCTCTTAAAAAAACTGGAGCATTTTACGTACGTCGTGTTCTAAGCCAATAAGCGGCAAAATTTACTACCGCTAATACTGCTTAGTATTTTTGTGCTTACTTGATTTGCAAAGCATGAGATACGACTGCACCTGCAAGTAGAATTAATCCCTAAGGCGTAATCTATACGGTCGAATTTCTAATACATCTTAAAATGATTTATCCCTGCCGTGGCTAAATTCGTGTCATTACTTGTTTGTTATAATTGTTGTAAACATGTGACAATTTGATGATTTCTGTGTTAAATTTGTTAGAAAAATACTTTGAATTAATGTGCTCAGCGGTTTGAATGTACCTCCTATACCTATGTTTCGACAATCAGGTAGGTAAGTCATAATATTGTTAAGAGTAAATTTGCATGTTATTTTTGGTAAAAGAGACACACTCGTGACCTCTTTGCTGTCCATTATACTTGGTGTTTGAATTTTTGTACACAACCGCAGATGAATGGATTTACTATAAATAACTTAAATTTGTTGAGTTTGGATTCTTTTAAAATTCACCGTTAAACAATCGGTCAGACAATACCTACGTACTAACCTTTCTTGCGGCTCAGCCAGCGCGCGCGCGCTTTTGCATTGTGAACTTTATTTGCTAGTCCACAAAATACATGACCAGATTTGTATATTTTGCTGCCTAGCTTAGTACGCGTGCTTTTGCGTTTTGAACTTTTGCACAACGTTCCCCCCCAGATTTATACTTTCGATGCATCATAATTAAATTATATTATTAATATTTTTAATACAGGAATACTGTTTTAGATACACCATGTCAAAAAGGAATACAAAAATGATGATGTTGTTGGCATAAAACTGTCTCGAATCAGACCGCGTCCATATATTAGTGAAATGATCGAAGTAGAAGCCAATAGAGGCAGTTTTGATGTGACATATAAAACTGGGGTTTCCATAATCAAAAATATATAATATTTTGAATTTTTTCAAAAACATTATACCCCAAAATAGAATGTGTTTTAGGAGAAAACTCCCCACTTTTGACTGATTAGAATTCATGGAACACGTATCTTTTTTAAATATGTTTCTTTATGATTATAAATTTGGATAATAAAAGACTTTATAAGTGCACTTTGATTTGTTATTTTCTTCATAAGAATATGTATTTTATTCGACTGAAAATTCATATACTTTTGTATACAAGCATGTTAGGAGAATGCTAACCAAAAGACGGCAACTCAAATCTTGTTTGTAATAATTACTAAGCGGTGTAGCAGTATCTCATGATTTAGACATTTCCACGTATTTTATACATATTTTAACTATTGTGATAGAAAATATACCTAATATTATGTATAAATTACATTTAATAACCAAAAATAACAATCCATAAATTAACGAAAAAACGAATTTTACATAACGTCAAATATCTCGAAACTACCTTTCACTGAGATGCCGCTTTTGTGCTTAGTAGAGCAGTATACTCGTGTAAAAATAAGAGCCAAGTTCAATAATCAATGTGGGTTCGGACTTTACTGACAAAATAATTAAAATCGAAATGTATGCCAAGTTCCGTAGATCTTTTATCAATTATTTGGAAAATGTATTCACACTATCTGATGAACGTGTTGTTGCAAATATTTAACCAACAGCTCAATTAGCTAATGGTTAAATATTGTGGGCACATTTCCCAAAGTAATATCAAATGCGCGCACACTGACGCAGCAAGGACTTACAAACATTTGTCGAGTGACTAACGTCCTCTGTAGCTCAGTTGGGAGGGCAGCGACTGGTTAGCGAAGGGTCCTGGGTTCGAGTCCCATCTGTAGACGGCCAGTTATATGCGAAATTTACTTTGATATAAATATAAACAGATCAAGTCGATATTTTTGGTGGATCTCTTATTTCAGGGAGAGCATAATAGACGCCCTCAAACGAAGCACAGATCTGATGTTCGGGGGCAAGCAGTCCGTTGTGTGTGGGTATGGGGAGGTGGGGAAGGGGTGTTGCCAGGCGCTGAAGGCTTTAGGATGTGTTGTGAGTAAAAAAATCTTTAGCAAAGTCCGCTTTTCTTAGTAAACAGTATTTTAAAACTAATACTTGAGTAAAAAAAAAATAGATATAAAAAGCTGTGTGTATTAAAAAAAACATATAAGGATGTTATTTTTGTGTCTATATTATTTTTGAATTCATATTTCGTTAAAAAGGAATGTCAAGACTGTTTATTATGTTTAACAATCTATGAAAAACGGATAGTTTTTCAGTGGTAGCGATAAAATGCGCCAAGTTCACGCGCAAGGAGGAGGATTTATTCTGCAACTACAGATTAATCTATAATGCCATTTATTAAGAGAGAGTCTTCCCATTACGTGATATAATTTATACTAATTATTTACTTCTTGTGTTATTGAATTTAATGAACACCCTGTATTCAAAATCACTGCTGAAAATCAGTATCGTGATATCGTAACGGTTTAGGCTTAGCACCTGGCACACACTTGATTTATTGCTATGTACCGTACCTACGAGTAAGTATTCATATTATTGTGTGCCAAATAAAATGCAGTTCATTTCATTTCAAAATAATGCGACCATTTCCGATTTTGCTACCGCGAAATAGCGCTGATATGGCTGGGGATCAATTCCCTAATAAATCGCTGGTTAATAAAAAAACTTACAAGATGTTTGGTGAAATTTACAGGGTGTCCAATAAATTACAAATTATTTTTTAACTACAGATATATCACATCATGTCTTTATCAGTAGCGATGGGCGATTGTTCGAAAAAAAATAATCGAATGAATCGATAATCGACCATTCGAGCTATCGAATGTCGATTTAGTAATTCGTAAAAAAAATAATCGAATAATAATCGACAATCGAATGATAATCTATACTGGGCTCTTCGATGCATTCGATTAAATTGCCGCGACTGTGCCCACAGGACAGGCAGCGACCGAATAATTAATCGACGTAACGAATGACGATTCATTCGTTAGTAGTTAGTAGTACGGCCTGCGCACCGCGCGCTCCGGTATTGCCCCTCGCATAATCGAAGAATAATCGAATGACTGCGGTTGCTTATCGAATACATTCGATAACAGAGACCGTTCTAATAATTCGATTAATTTAGTAATAATCGCCCATCGCTATTTTTCAGTCAAATGAATGAAAATATGGTTTACATTTACCCAAACAAAAGTGCAAACAGAAAATATGTTTTTTCTGAATTGCATATTATTTTTTCAGGTATATGTGACTGAAATAGATCCGATATGTGCGTTACAAGCCGCCATGGATGGTTTTAGAGTTGTAAAATTAAATGAGGTAAGAATCTATCAGTCATAATTCCATATAATAGTAAGTACACATGGCCGCACGTCAAACTACCCCACTTTGACCTTGACACCGCCTCTATTCCCTACGTAACCTCTACTAGCTTGACGTGCGGCCGACTGTACTTACTTTAAAGCTTTAAGGGTATCGTAGATAGATAGATAGAGATACTGATAAGCTTTAGCAGACCATAAAAGTGATGTCCTTCTAGCCGATTTCGACTACGGCGGCCTATCTCAACAGAGATTAGCCAACTGCGCAGGACATATTATAGTGCACAAGTGTGTGCGCAATACACAGGTGCATTCTCTGTTCCTTCACTCGTATAATTCGGTGAGACGGCAGTCCGACATGACCGTAGAGAGATCTGGCGTAGGACCAACGGCTTAACGTGTTTTCCGAGGCAGACTTTTGAGGCTAATCGTGTCTCCCAGATTAATAATAGTGAATGGAGGCACGTCCCAGGCTACATGAACCCTAGTGACTGTGCATCGAGAGGTATGTCAGTCACCCGACTGATCGACCACTCCCTTTGGTTTTCACCTTTGTGGTTGACGCAGTCTCCTGACAACTGGCCCGGTATTTTGGAACCTAACCCAAGTAGTGATCTTCCTGGACTACGTTGTTTAGTAGTTTCTGCCGATGTTCCTACCCCGGATCCCTCATTCTTATTAGAGCGGTATAGTTCTTTCAACAAGCTAATAAACGTGACTTGTTACCTAAGGCGGTTTTTATTTCCTAAATCTTACTTGTCCTACCTGAGCCCTGAGGAACGGAGAGATTCCCTTTTGTTTTTAGTGAAAATCGTTCAATTTACCTCCTTTTCTGATGAACTTGATCGCTTACGGCGTGGCGATCCTATCACTAACTCCCTTAGAAAGTTGAATTTATTTCTAGATGACAGAGGCCTGATTCGAGTTGGAGGTCGATTACGAAACTCCGATCTATCCTTTGATGCGCGCCATCCCCTTCTTCTGCCTAAGAATTGTAATTTCGTGAACATCCTTATTTCACATTACCATCGCGACAATGCTCATGCTGGTGTTAATGCAATTCTTGCCATGTTAAATAGAGAGTTTTGGATCTTGTCGGCACGCAGAGCTATTCAGCATGTGATTTTTAAATGCCTTCCCTGTTATCGTCTCAAAGCGGCTGTATCTCAACCCTTCATGGGTGACCTACCTAAAGACCGCGTCACGGCTGCTAGACCGTTTGACGGTGTAGGTACCGATTTTGCAGGACCCTTTTTTTACCAAAGTCCAGGCCTATAGGAACAAAAGGTTAGTGAAAAGTTACCTGTGTGTATTTGTCTGCCTTTCGACTAAAGCCGTTCACCTTGAGGTTGTATCGGACCTCACTACTGAAGCCTTTATTGCGGCCTTTTCCCGATTCGTGTCGCGTCGTGGTGTACCTCGCCTAATCCGATCCGATTGCGGTCGAAATTACATCGGTGCCAACAATTACCTTAAAGAGTTAGAGTGTTTCCTGTCTCAAAACCAGGCGGCTATTGGTTCTGAGCTTTCAAAGCGGAACATATCCTAGGTTTTCGATCCTCCTGTTTGCCCTCATTGGGGAGGTCTTTTTGAAGCTGCGGTTAAATCGGCGAAATCGCACCTAAAACGAGTAGTAGGCGATACCCCCCTTACGTTTGAAGAGCTGACCACTGTTTTAGCTAAAATTGAAGCAGTTTTAAATTCACGCCCATTGTGCTCACTTTCCCGGACCCTAATGATGTCGAAGTGTTAACTCCCGGCCACTTCTTAACTGGACAACCCTTAACTGCACTTCCGGAGTACCCTTATAAAGACGTAAAATTACATCGCCTTACACGGTTTCAGCTAATCCAACAAATTACCCAGCACTTTTGGTCTCGCTGGCATTTAGAATACTTAAATACATTACAAATTAGAAATAAATGGACCTCTCCTTGTGATCCTCCTAAAGTGGGTGAGCTAGTACTCATAAAAGATGACAACCTTCCCCCTTTGCAGTGGCGTCGTGGACGCATTATTAATTTATACCCTGGCCAAGACCAAGTTGTTCGTGTGGTAGATGTTAAAACTCCTACCGGTAGCCTAAAGAGATCTTTGACGAAATTAGTTCGTCTTCCTGTCCAGTGAACTTCCTTTCCTTAGCTTCCTAACCTTCTCGTACACTTAACGTGTTTAGGGCGGGCGATATGTTTACTACAATATTTTGATTTGTTTGTGTACCCTATTGATACTGCGCCGCGCGCACTCGCACGCGTACCTGCCTAGTTTTTTATTTGTTTAAAACGTACCGTGAGAACCCCGGAGCCCCCAGTTGCCATCGAGACGTTACCTATGATACATGTACTAGACCGACCAGAGCGCTTTCGCCGCGTGTGTATCCTGTGAAGCTCCTTACAGACATTTCGAGTGATTGTGGCCTGTGAAGTGTGTGAAGTGACACCAAAAACCCCGGAAAACTGATGTGGCAAGTACCTAGCTATAAGCGCTAAGACAACAATTTTCCACCTATCTTTGTCGCCCTCCACGTGTATTTCACTGCCTAAACTCTCAAACAATTATAATGAGAAAAATGTCTTTAAAATTTGGTAAATAAAAGGCCCTTAAATTATCCGGAACCCGGACGCCCTGTATATAATATCTTCTTTCGCGTGGGCTTCGCTATCCGGCTGCCTCAGCAAGCAAGCACTTACAAAGATCGTCGACCGACTGACGTCCTCCATAGCTCAGTCGGAAGAGCATTCGCCCGGATAGCGAAGGATCGTGGGTTCGAGTCGCGGTCGATCAATTTTTGTGTAAAAACAAATTCACTTATATATTTAAATAATATCTTTGCAGGTTATAAGACAAGTGGACATAGTAATCACAGCGACTGGAAACAAAGGCGTGGTGACTAGGGAGCATATGGAACGAATGAAAAATGGCTGCGTGGTTTGCAATATGGGGCACAGCAACACGGAAGTTGATGTGCATGCCCTACGCACGCCCGACTTGCTGTGGGAGCGAGTGCGCAGCCAGGTTAGTACTGGCGCTAGTCCGGATTGGCTAATCCGGACTTTAGCTAGATGTACTACTGGATTAGTTAATCCAGACTTGCGCAAGAGGGCTTTTAACTTAGATCATAAGCCATGTGCTGGAGCAAGTTGACATTCCGGATTAGCTAATTCAGACTTGCGAAAATGGGCTTTTAACTAAGATAATAGGCTACGTGCTTGTCCGAATTAGCTAATCTGGACTGGTGCAACTGGCACTTTTGATGCAGTCTGGATTAGCTAATTTTTAGGGTTCCGTAGTCCGACAAGGAACCCTTATAAGATCGTTCAGTCCGTCCGTCCCAGTCTGTCACAGCAGAATATCTTCTACGTTTATGGACTGATTTGCATGTAACTTGGTTCGAGGATACTTCACATATAGATCTCATTTTTAAAAATACGAAAAATTAAAATTACCCCTTAAGGGTACCTCCCATACATGTAAAGTGGGGGGGGTGAATAATTTTTTGAGTGCACCCCCTTGTGTGGGGTATCGTTGAAAAGATCTATGAAAATAAGGTAGGGTTTCCATACAACACTTTTTTATCAGCTTTATCATTTGCGAGATATAGCCCGCCAAAGTCGTTTACACGGTGTCCCCCCCCCCCCTGTAATTCCTAAAGTCATGAAGGTCATAAAGATTTTAAGTTTATAGGTCCAAGGAACTATAAACTTAAAATCACTCACGTAAAGAAACAGGCGCGGAAACTCTTATTTAAAATTGTTTTGGGTATCCTGTGATGAATATTTTTGAAACTACATATAAATAAAATAAAAATATATACTTTTTTTGCCTATACTGTCTAATGTTGTAAGCTAATGGTACGGAACCCTTTGCGCGCGAGTCCGACTCGCACTTGGCCGGTTTTTTGGTCTCTAGTCTGGATTAGTTAATCTGGACCCTTGAAACCTACATATTCAGGCGACTGCAACGTGATCCAAACTGGTTAGGTTTCCCTGGTAACAGGGTCGCGGAGGTCAGATGGCAGTCGCTCAACTTTACCTAATTACTTGATCTGCCACATCCTGGATCATGGTCCAAAGCGGACCCTGAGCCTTCGCGGACACATCCGGGATAATAACGCTAATATCAATCGCTAATATTCAGCATCCATTCTCCAACTAAAACCTTTTTTCTTCCACAGGTGGACCACATAATATGGCCTAACGGGAAGCGCATAGTCCTCCTAGCGGAAGGACGTCTCGCCAACTTGTGTTGTTCTTCACTACCCTCTTTTGTGGTCTCTGTGACGGCTGCTACGCAGGCTTTAGCGCTAATAGAGCTGTATAACGCACCACAACATAGATATAAGGTGAGAATTAGTTTTATTTGAATAAAAAGTTCTTATATGTCTTTAAAAGTCCCCTTCTTGTGAATGAGAATGTTCCTTTACCCAAAAGTTGTGTGTAAAAGATGGTTTTTAGCGATAGATCGCCTACAGTCTCTTCTTCTTCCTTCCCTATTCCCATCATCTGGGGTCGGGTCTCCTCACACATCTGCGCCAGGATATTCTATCCTGGGTTGTCTTCTCTGGCATTTAGGCTTCCTTGAGGTCTCTCTTAATCTTAGACCACCAGGTCAGAGGTGGGTGGCCTCTGCCTTTCTTATGTTCAGGCAGGTTGAGAGCGATTTGAACGACATGTTTCTCGTCTCTTCTTTTCACATGCCATACCATCGGAGGCGAGATTCGGTTAGTTTGACAGTGATGGGCGCGACCTTAAAACTGCCCCTAACGTGTTCATTCCGCACCTTGTCCAGCCGTGTTACGCCTCCTGACCATCTCAACATTTTCATTTCGTTGACGTGCAGTTTCTGTTCATGGACCTTCTTAACTGCCCAGCATTCGGAACCGTATAGCAAAGCAGGCCGAACTGCGGTTTTGTACACCTTGCCTTTGGTTTTGATGGGCATTCGGGGATCGCACTGTACTCCCGTGAGCGTACGCCATTTCAGCCATGCAGCGTTCATGGTTGACGTCGTCGTCGCTACAATGTACATACATAAATCTTATACCTTTAAATGAGCAACAACTTTTGTATATTTATTTAAATATATTGTTGCAACCGCATTGTTGTTTCGTTTACTGGTTTTGTGTCAGACTTTGTGATATAAATGGCGTTGAAAAGGCCGTGTAACGTGTCCTACAATAAATAAACATATGACTGATTTGAGAATGGAACCTTTATATGACCTATTAAAAATGCAACACAACGTAATTGAACCGATAATAAGTCAGCCTATTAGATCCCACTGCTGGGAAAAGGCCTCACCTCAACTGTGAGGAGGAACGAGCCATACTCCACCACGCGGGCTCAGTGCGGATTGGTGGAGGGGTGTCTGTAAGGCAAGTGACAAACCTTACTGTCAGATGTTATCAAGCCGCCCTAGGGCCTCTGACTAGGCTTAACGACTAATACCACAGATATTAGCCGGGACCAACTGCTTAACGTGCCTTCCAAAGCACGGAGATGCTTGTCATGGACGTCACTTAAATGGTCGGAATGGTCACCCATCCAATCACGACCGCGCCGTGGGTTGCTTAACTTTTGGTATCACTACCAAATTGCTGCCGCCACTGCGCCACAAGCACCTCAATTGAACCGATAAATAACAAATAAATCACTTTTTACTGTATCTTCAAAAACTAGCAAATAAAAACAAGTAAAAGTATCAAAATAAAAGTCATAGACAAAGTACAAAGATTAATAAAAAAAGGATTTAATAAATATCTATCGCCAACATCGTCCACCCCGGTGTGGCAACACCAGAAGAAAAGTGGCGGCAGACAATACTAAACTACACGCTAGCTTCACTTCTCATATAAATAAATGTATCTACATGGGTAGTGGAACCAGCTTTGGGGCTGGTCGGCGCAGAATCCCGCCACTAATTGCTACATCTACGGCTCTAACAATTCCGTCGTGCCCCGGGTAGACTTTATCTATTCGGCCTCTTGGCCAAGAACCACGAGGAAAATTTCCGTCAGCAATTAAAACGACGTCTCCGGGCTTCAAGTTTTCGACAGGGCGGACTTTAGATCGTGGTACTAGACTCGGCAAATACTCGCGAACCCAGCGCGACCAGAAGTGATCTGCAAGACGCTGAGCCTTTTTCCACTGTACCCGACGAATCAGATCTTCGTCTGAAAATTCAGCCAAGTGTGGAGAGGAAGAACCCAAAATAAAATGAAAGGGAGTTTTTGCTTCTTCAGTATCCGGGTCCACAGGAACATGTGTTAGCGGTCTCGAATTAACAATGCTTTCAACTTCTAATAGAAGAGTATGTAATTCTTCTTCACGTGGCGCACGTTCCTTTAATGTGACCTTTAATGCAGTTTTGACAGATCGGATTAACCGCTCCCAACAACCTCCCAAGAACGGTGCAGCAGGAACAATCAATTTCCATTTGATGCGTTGATTTAAAGCATAGTCCTGGACAGGTTGTGTATAAAGTACAGAAAGTTCTTTGTTCGCACCGACAAAAGCGGTTCCATTATCCGAAATTATCGTCGTTGGACATAAAACGTCGAAGCGCCATAATCGCTGAATCTGATGATAAACTTCCGAGGATTTCGAGATGGATTTTAAATGATCAGTCTTCGCAAACGTAGAGACCTTCTCGATTTAGTTTTTCTGTATAAAATAGTTAACTATGATCTGCATTGTTTTGAACTTGTACGGAAACTTTCACTTCGAGTTCCTTTACGCCTACCCCGTCGTCCAATGGCCCTCTTCAGCGCTCCCCTAAGGAGAACTGTATTGGGCACTAACTCACCTATTCCTCGAGTGGTTAAGCTCTACAACAGGCTTAGTCAATCCTCAGACATATGTTCTATGTCACTTTGCAAATTCCGCAAGTCCCTGCACAGTGTAATATGATGTGTATTTCTTTTTAAAATCAGAGTATACGAGTGTCGTTACTTTCACACTTAAATATTGGGTGGATTTAAGAGCGATAGTAGTATTTGTAATGTAAAGTATATCGCCAATCCTACCAGAAAGTCGGAGCAGACCAAAACTATCTAAAATTAACGTAAGATTATGAAGCCTGCTTGGCTTCAAAAGTGGTTTTCCACTACTTAAACAAGATCGCTTAACTTCAAAGGCATCTATTTGTGACCTAAGTAGAATATGTTGCTCAGCAAGCGTCATATCCTCTATCAATAAAGGCTTAAACGGTACTGACAATTTCTCAAACTTTCTTAAATCTCTACTTTTAGTCTTATCAGAACGACCCAAAGGTGAGCGGAAAGCTCTTGCACAACAAAAAACTCGTACAGTAGCGCGCAATAGCCTGAGCCAACTACTAAAACGCGAAAAATCTGCTACTACCGTGAGAAAAGAATCATGCGTATTAATTAGCCGTACAGTTTCACAAATAATGGCTGAGCGTTTCATCTCTTCCGGAGCTGCATGTGCATGTTCCGGTTCTTCTGGCCAACACTTAGCTGGTAATGTAAGAAAGTGGGGGCCAGAAAACCATCTCGAATTCATATCAAATTGAGTGTCGATACGCGTAGCATCGTCTGCGACATTCATGTTTGAAGGTACATATCTCCAATCAGCTAAATTGGTTATTTCAGCGATCTCACCCACACGATGAGCTACATAAGGTTTAAAAATGCGCGCATCACTTCTCAGCAATTTTATGACCGTGAGACAATCTGACCTGTAAAAAACTTGGGAAGGTTTGCGTCGATGTGCTCCAAGAATATAACAAGCAAAACGTGAAGCTATAAGTCCTGCTTGTAATTCAAGCCGTGGTATCGATACTGGTTTTAAAGGGGCAAAAAATCTTTTACGTGCCAATGGGTAGCTGTCAGGAACCGACTCAATATTTGATTTCCATATTAACCCGGTTCCAAATCTGCCGGAAGGTAACCGATGTGTCGTTTTATTTAAAATATCAATCGCTCGCTTATCGTCTTCCCTTATATACTTTTTCGCGTTAATTCCAATGGAATCTATCCGAAAATATTCCTGTAGTTGGTTATCAAGTGAGCTTGTAACCTCAAAAACCTTACCATGGTTCACAAATTCTACTGGAGAACATGCGTTTCTAATAACACCAAATAAAACTCAACCCAACGCAGTTAAAACTGCAACTGGTTAATTCCGAGAACCTTTTCGAATTTTACGTGGCACTGACAACTGCCAGTTATCAATACCTATTAGTAAGGTAGGTTTAGCTTCTTCGTATGTAAGTAATTCAACTAGATCGGATAAATGGGAAAAGGATTTTAAATTACTAGAGTTGAGAACCTAAACCTAAGTTTGGTATCGAGCGGACATTATGAAGTTAATGAGTTTCAGTGCTATGTCGACCTTTAACTGAGATATTGACAAAACTAACCTCAGTCTGTCTTGACATCCCTCCTATTCCATCTACTCTATTTGTTTCTTACGTTTACGCGAATTGTTGAACTCATTAAAACACACACAGGGAGTCTCCCTGTGACCACGATCGCTGTAAAGTGTTCGAAACGTCAGGTTTAAAATAAAATGTAAATAAATCGCGAAGTAATCCGTAAAATTGTGTTTTAATGAGTTCATCTACTCTAATTTGACCTTTCCTACCTTTAGCCCCAATAGCAAAAGCCACGTTTGAATCTAATAAAGTAGTAGTAGAACCATCGTCTAATAGAGCAAAGGTATCACAAGAACCCTTAGGGCCCGAAATAGTAACAGGTACTACTTCGAGAAGAGAGCGAAAGGTAGAAGAAGGAGAAGTGGTGTCTAAATTGGTATGCTCTCTAGAATGCACGAAGTCAATCCACCTAGATCGTAATATAGGGCTTAATTTACTTACTATCTCGTTGGAAAGTTCTGGAGAAGCGAGGTATTCAGGCCGTTGTAGTAAACAAACTACCTCAACACAATTACGGACTATACAGGCGAACGTGTTAAGTTCTCTGCTACTGTCATTAACCGGTAACTTTGGTAGGGCTCTAATTGCGGAAATTTGAGTCATAATGATGTACTCTGGACATGCGAAGGCTGTCTCTAGCGCGTGCATAACTACCTCTGGGTCGCGCGCAGCAGCCAGTAAAACGGCTACAGAATCTCGCGCAGCCCTACGCAAAGAAGCATTTAGGCTGCTTTCACAGCTGTCCGGGAGACCCGTACGGGCTGTTACTACGGGCGCCCGGAGCGGGAGCACACATGAGGAAGTAGAACATCGTTTCACAGCGACGCGGATTGGTGCGCACGCGACCCGCTCCGGGGAGAGCCCGTACAAAGCCACCCGCGTCCCGCGCCCGGACCCGCCCGTACGCTGCCGCGATCTCGCCGCTGCTCCTTCATCGTTTCACAGCGACACGGAACGCACGTGCTCCGGGACTAGGTACTCTGTACAGTCTACAGTCGAAATTTCTATGTTAATTTCGTTAGTTAGTTAGGCTAGTTTTTATTTCGTGGGATAAAGTAAGGAACACGACATAACCGAAAATTTAGGGTTTTATGAATTTTAAAATGTATCAAATCTGTTTATTCGTGCTAAAGTCGGTGTTACCTAGTCTTCATTTTTAAAATTTGCCGCGTTTTGCTAGGTTCAGCTTTTGTTAACCAGACTATAATAAATAAAAAAAATATATTTACCTCAAAGTAAGCGCCAGTCTTTCAATCGGAGGTATAGCAGCACGATAAATGTCTTGATGTTTTATTCTATTCTCCAACTTTGATAGTAATTCATCAAAACTACTAACCGACATACGAAAATAATTGTAAAATTTGCGCGGATCGTCCCTGAGTTTATAGGTTAAATTGACAAATGCACTTTCAAAACATCTTGCTTCGAGGATGGGATGTGCCCATAGTCTTTTTATAATATAATAATAAATTGTTCCAACAAACACACCAATTACCTAGCTCATACTAAGCGTGAGCTTGTGCTATGGTGACTAGGATAACGGAAAGAAATACTTAAATACTTTTATAAACATCCATGACTTAGGTACAAATGCTCGTGCTCATCACACAAACATTTGCCCCTTGCGGGTTCGAACCCGCAACCGCCTGGTTTTATCTGTCGTCGTCGTCTTTTACAAATAAAAAATACACACTTAATTTTTAAAACGTTTGCATTCATATTTTTAAGCGACTGTCTCCCGCTAGCAATCGTATCGTACTGAATCCCACGTTTCAGAGCGCTGCGGGCGTGACCCGTACGGGCCATCCGCGCACGGACTGCCCGTACGAGTCTCCCGGACAGCAGTGAAACCAGCCTTAGTCTTGTCAGATTTTCTTGTATGGTATATGACGGACTAGTGTCCGAGTACACCTTCCTGAAAATGAGCCAATCAGTCGGACGGCCATCAAAAATAGGTAGAGGGAAACTGACCTCATTGTTCTTCAATGCCGTGTTCGTTGCGACAGCTGCGATGGCTTCAGCTAATTGTAGAGTGTTGGAAAACTTATTTTTATTATTATTATTACATTGACAATGTTGTTGAGTGAACGTAGAGTGTGTCTGTGCGGTGACTACATGCGAAGCCTCGGCAGTCCGCTGCTGACCTGGGGAATAGGAAACCTCGTTAACTAAAGGCCAGGTCACAGTTGCAGGCGCGGATTCCTGATTAAGGGTTCAGTGAGCTTATTGGGTCGGGGATAATCTGTAAGAAAAGCCGATATAGGTAGGGAAGCAGCCGTAGTCGGCATACTTCTACGAACAACCGCATCGACGGCAGAGGTAACCGCGTCATTAAAGCTTGCCGCGGCCGGTGCGCCCTCCGCCTGAGGCTGTGATGGCGCATTGTGTGCCGATTCTTGATCATGTGGAACAGGCGCATCTTGTGCTCCATTTTGGTAAAGCGGAACAGTCGCATCTAACCACTCGGTCACAGAGGCATGGCTGGAACGACGACTGCGAGATTCCTCCGCCTCGATCGCGGCGACTTGGGCCCGGTACTCGGCCTCCGCGACTGTCCGTTCTGCTTCCGCCTCGCGACGCTCAATATCTCGTAGACGTTTGAGGTGTTCCACCTCCGCCGCGAGCGCCTGCACGGTTGCTGACGACGCTCCCGAGGATGACGAAGCCGGAGCCCTAGTTTTTCAATTGTGCGCGAGTAATCATTATATTCACGATTTTGACACCAATATTAAAAATGCAACACAACGTAATTGAACCGATAAATAACAAATAAATCACTTTTTACTGTTTATTGTATCTTCAAAAACTAGCAACTAAAAACAAGTAAAAGTATCAAAATAAAAGTCATAGACAAAGTACAAAGATTAATAAAAAAAGGATTTAAAAAATATCTATCGCCAACATTACCTATACAATTTTAGTGCACAAAGGTACGTATCTAGGGGTAAAATAAAATAAAAGTTTTTCAAGCAAATCTGTAATAACATTGGTTTTAGGAGACTCAGGTATCCATGAGATAGTACAAAAAAACAGAATACAAAAAGTCTTCATTTGTAGAAATTACATAAACCTATATACGACGAAGAAACATTTTCCCAAAAGAAAATAAAAATATCAACATCTCGAAACTGGTAACACTTTTACTTGAAAAACATTTTGGCATATAGTAGATCATACTGTGACCTTTTCGCAGTTTTAGGATTATCCTTAATTTTTTGGACACCCTGTATACAAGCTGTAGTTACTTTGTTGTTTTTTTGAAAGACGCTACACAGACTTTGGGAGAACTGTCAGAAAAAAAGTTGCGGACCGAATAATTAATTTTACAGCGGCTTATTTTATACAGTTTACCTAAAATCAGCCTTATTGTATTTTATCTGACGTAATATTTCATCTGACTATTGTAATATCAGTCCTGAGTATAGTCCGACAAGCTCTTGCGCGACTCTGCTGCATCTGCAAGACGTACGGCGGCGGGGAAGCGCCAATCACACGCGATTTTCAAAGCAAATCCATTCCCCGCAACATCACCCGTCACCCGCTGACGTCTAGCGTGCTTCGCCCCCCGCACCTCTGGCGACCACAGGAAGGTCGCGCACGAACATGCCGAACTATAGACTTAAGGGGAAAGACCAGGCGCCATTTCTCCACACAAACGTAGTCGTTTTCTCCTTAGATAATGGCTAAAGGCAAAATATTTTTTTACCACAAAATCTACATTTACCTCAGCTATGCTCCAATTTTTGTTTTTTCTTATAGGAAATATGAGCCTTCAAAAACTAAGAAAATTGCCTAATTTCAAACTCAACTTTCAACACGCTCGCCAAAAAAATCTACGCAAATTAATACTAAAACTCAAACATAGAAGCCTAGTCCCACCGTTTGAGAAATTATTTTAGAAAAAAATATTATCATTTGTCAAATTTTGAATGAGGAAATGGGGGACTTCGAAATGCTGTTTATGGAGGATTTAACGGTCATAGATCATTTGTCCCTTTCTTGCTTGGGCGGCTACCAGAGATCGCATCGAGACAGCAACATTTTATACAAATACCTATTCTTCAAATACCACGTGACCGCGTTTCCTCTTAATTTCATGAAGTAGTCTTATATGACTTATAATACAGCCTAAATAAAAAAAAAAACTATTATCCACAGGCCGACGTATACCTACTGCCAAAAAAGATGGACGAATACGTAGCCAGTCTGCATCTACCCACGTTCGACGCGCACCTCACCGAGTTATCGGACGAACAGGTCAGTACATTCATTCAATCATTCAAATGGAGAATGAAATAGCTAATTATCGATATTGTTACGATAGCCTATCGATGGAATGGTAACTGATACCTATAATAATAATAATGTCCTCCTGGCCGAATTTCGACTACGGCGGCCTATCTCAACAGAGATCAGCCAACTGTGCGGGACATATTATAGTGCACAAGTGTGTGCGCAATACACAGGTGCACTCTCTGTTCCTTCACTCTCATAATTCGGTGAGACGGCAGTCCGACATGACCGTAGAGAGATCAGGCGCAGGACCAACGCGACAACGTGCTTTCTGAGGCACGGGGGTGTTAACACCACCAACTTCCTGACTCCGGAGCTGTATCTGAGTAATTTCAAGACAGAAAAACCCAAACATTCTCGGCCCGACCCGGGATTCGAACCCGGGACCTCGTAGATAGTACCCAGCGTGCCGACCACTAGACCAACGAGGCAGTCTGATACCTATACAATACCCCCCTACTAATAATACATTTTCCACTGTTATATCGCTTATTTAGGTGAGACTGCTAGCTTGAAATTAATGACAGACAGGTGACATGACCCAGTGGACACACATTTCAAATTAGCTGTCTCCTAAATAATCAAGTGCTATAGCAATGTTAAAATAAATATTAGTAAGCGGGTACATGTTGAATCATGTTCGTATATATTGTTTTTTGACAGATATTTAGTATGACTTTGACAGCACTTTATTATGACAGCTGTCACGTGTCTCATCATTTTACAAGAAAATTGACAATAATTGTCACAATTTTATAATTTTTTCCCCGTTTTCAGGTAAAGACTTGTTCTAAAAGAGCACAATTTTATATTTTCTCTTCGTTTTCAGGCAAAATACCTAGGTCTGAACAAGCTGGGCCCGTTCAAGCCGAATTACTATCGTTACTAGCAGAATGCACACACTAGTTGTAGTAAGACAATAGAGGAATAGTAAAATAGCCTTTTTGGGAAGGATTTTGGGTTCAATTTAGTAAAAACTGTGACTGAAAACGCTGCCGGTAGAGTTATCTTTGAAGAAAAATTCTAACAGGACATGTATTTTGTCTATGGTCAATGTCACTTTTGACAATTGACACCACAGACAGAAAGATACTAGGTAGGCGGTGATGCGCGAGAAGCGATAAAGAATAATGGCTTTCTTAATTTTCTAAATAAATAAAAAAGAAAATAAAAACATTTTTTTAAATCATGTGAATTGTATTTTTTTTATTGTTATCCCATTGAAGTAGTGTTATTGCATATTTTGGTCAAATGCCTTTAAAAAAATCAGAATCTTACTTGTACTTTAGGGATTAGTTTATTTTCTCAGGTTTTCATTATTTTACCGAGAAAAGTGTTAATTTTTTTGTAATTATTCGGTCGCTGTTTATTTTTTAAATTTGCTAAGTGATGAACTATTATAAAGAACCCCGTTTCATTCCCAAAAAGCTATTAAAATGTAGAAAATGCAGTGATATCCTTAAATGATGGCTTAAATACGTCGTTTTAAAGTCCTTTTTATACCAAAGGCTGTTGTGTCGGATTTTTAAAACGAACAGTATGTAAATTGCTTTTTAAATAATGTGAATCTTCAACGATAATTAATTATTGTTCCGAAATGTCAAGATCTAACGAATGCCCGGTTCTTATATTCGAAAAACGAATTGATTTAGTTGCGAACGGTCAAAATCGAATGGCAGATAAATAATAGTCTAAATTCCCTTCTATATTGCTAACGTAGTGATATTATGGATTATTCGCAGCGCGTGATGTGGCAGAAATTGTAATTAACTCTATTGTCATGTGTTAAATTTCTATATTTTCATAGGAGTCCCCATGGCACCCAAAACCTCAACACACAATATGCATAAAACATTTTATTGGAGGCAAAATTCTGCTACAGAGAGCGAGCCCCAGCGACGTTCCAACAATATTACTGACAAAGTCATTTATTATATAATAATATGCACAAGCTTTTTAGATATTTTTATTTAATTCCTCTGAAAAATGATGCGAAAATCGTTATCAATCCACCCAGTTGCCATAATTTCACAGATCTAAAGTCCAAAATAATTGTGGTCACTATGGAAGCTGCCATCGCGTACACAGCGAATAGAACAATGCAGCTAGATTATAAAATCCTTTTCACACTACCTACTCGGCAATGTTCAGTTACACATCAAGAAAGCCTGACTCAAAGTGAGTCATTGCATCCCTAGGGACGTAATGTTGTATGAGATTTCATTACGCCCCTAGAGAGGCAAAGTGGTTTGAATTTCGAATAAGAGTTCGCAGGCATGATCACACTAGCCCATCCCGCACCAAAGAGAACATATTTGAAATTTGAACCTGGCAGCCAAGAATTTTAGCACGAATGAAATGAAAAAAAAAACGCGCGCTTCTAAAAACATAAATAAATAAAGAAAAAAAAACCTATGTATTTTAAGAAATTACAAACAATGTTTTCGTAACACTGTCGTGTGACGAAGTTTATGACACTGGAGTCCATTAGATGTAAAGCTGATACTGGTATTTTTAATAATAATAATTTACTGCCAGAAAAGTAAGAGGATATAGGTATATAGTTTTGTGTAGTACATTTTTTTAATGCCTCGTAGGAAGTGTGAAAAGCAGAGTATTCTCCTCGGGGGTAAAGATGTCTTCGTCTTGGGCGAGCTTAAATCCCTCGCTCCACTCAGGATTTTTCTTTTACCTCGCTGCGCTCGGGAGTTAACTCACTGTTTACTACAATATTTTATATAGCTATAAGCACTCTGACTTTACCTATTTTCCACCTATCATTGTCGTCCTCCACGTGTAATCCACTGCCTAAACTCTCAAACACTCACGAATCCTTCGTTACGCTCAAGATTCAAGATGACGCCCGTGACGTAAGAAATCACTTTACCCCCTTGGTGAATAATCTACTATTGACAGTGATAATCATTTTGCAAAGCTGTGAACAATATTTGCTTTTGGAATTTTTAAGAAACGAGTTACAAATAAATATATTCTTGAAATACTAGAAACTTCGGGACAATATTTTCGTTGAAGATGTAAAATGTTTGTACAACAGAACATAATTGTCGTGTAAAATATGTATACAGGGTGTTTTTAAAAAAGTCGCCATATTTAAAGGGGTGAAGATAGGTACAATTACCAACAAATTACTTCGAAGTTATGTTTGAAATAAAATTAAAAAAAAAACAGATGCTTCATACAAATAATTTTGCTGCATTTAAACTAATGTTAGACAATTTTTTTAGTAAAAGTTGTGAATATTGATGCCCATATTCACCCCCTAAATATTGGGACTGTTTAAAAAAGCATCCTGTGTATGATTGTATAAGCTTTTCACCGCTTTAGAACATTAATGACTTGTTTGTATATTGGCGGATAGAAAATATAGGATTGCTTTGAGTGGAAATTACCTACATGAAGTTGGATAAAGTTTATGATTGATCATTCATTTTATACAAAAAACAAAGAAATAAATATTTGATCGTAGCTTAAATATTAAAAGCGGTTTGGTACTACATCCGATCCGAATCCGATCCGCGTCTGTCATAATTCGGTTCGGCGTAGTCGTAAAACTGTTTGTATGACAGTTTACGCATTACGCCCGTCTTTCACTAACCCGTTTTCAGTATTTGAAATCAAATACGTATTTTGACTGATTTGGATCGGACGTGGTACGTACGACGTAAGGTCCGTTTTTCTATGCTTGTCAAACATTGTAAATCTTTTTATGGCTTTTAAAACTAATACTGGTGAAAATTTTTTTTTACTAATAGTTTAAAAAATGCTGCATATATTAAACGATAAACTACCATACTAGGGATGTAATTTTTGTGTCTATCTTATTTTTAAATGTATAATTTCGTTAAAAAGGAATGTCAAGATTGTTTACAATGTTGGACAAGCAAAGAATAACGGAACGGATGAATCCCTGTAATATGAACTGTCAAGTCAGCTATAGGTGGTATGGCAAAAATAGTGATGTTACCAAGTCTGAATATTTCAGTTTCATATCGATGACAACTAAATATTTGGTATCGTTCGAATCAGTTTCTGAAACCAGTTTTAGTGAGTTTAAAGTAAATAAGTTTTTTCAATAGTTGATAGACAAGTTATTGATTGATAAAATTGTATTTATTACTTTGGATTTACAGAAATTTACCGTCATCTGTTCAGACATAAAGTGATGAGAAATAGGGTATTATAATTTATCATCTAAGAATCTTATAGTAATTTAAGTAATTTCATGCACATCTAGTGCTATGTAGTTTATGTTATTTCTGCACCTAGATTAATTTTGGTAACTATTTAGCTCTTTAAAGCCTGAGTGACAGAGATAGTTATACTTATTATTATCTGTGTTACGATAACTTTATCAATAGTCATGTTCAAAACTTACTGCAAAGTGATTACTGCATATCCTCTATTCTATGAAATGTCTCAAATTAATTGTTTTTTAATAATATAACAACACTAAAAATCTCATTATTATAAGAGTTGGTGAATGTTTGGTACTTATTTTTTAGTGAAACAATGCTAACATAATTTGTATAATGCATAATGTCACAATAAGGTACACGAAAAAGTATAATAATGTTTATTTTATCTTTATACATAAATTCAAATAAGTTAAAAATATTAATTGGCCTAAATTGGTGTTTTGATATTATAAATTTATTTGTAACTGTGGTCTCAACAAAACCCAAAGTATTATTTTGAAATAGTTATTAGAATAATTTAATCGAGTTGGAAATTATTTTCAACTGATTCCTTATGATATTTTATATTTTAATCTAAAATGTGATACCAATTTTAAACCAAATTTTGTGAAACCAATGTATTAATTCCGTGTCCCATTAAACGTAGCTATTTATTTTGATAGGCAGCAAAAAAGAGTTCAATTTTAGGTTGTCAGTGATAGTCAAAAAAATAATACACAACGGAAATACTAGACATACTGGAGAACGGCTAGTTTCCCGTCGTTGATAACGTTGTGATTCGCATGTAAATTTAAAATTCTTAGTACAATGTTATACATGAAACAATAAACAAACAACAAAAGTAAGTTATCAGGAATATAATCATAGGTGAAGAAACTAGACACTTAGATAGTCATGGTCATGATAATATTTAGTGTTTTTTTTTTGTGATTCAGGAATCATGTTATCTCATCGGGAAATCAGCTGGATTCAAATCTGTAATTTTCAACTGGAACTAACATGCATTAATATTTTACAATGTTCAAATTCAAATTCTTTTATTTGCAATGAATAGGGTATGGATAAGTGGCCACAAGATGGTAGACAGTGATTAATTGTTGCTTAGAACCTATTTAGCCATAAACATACAGCATGTTGTATATTCCATCTGAGAATGAAGGTAAACCCAGTGTTGATAACCTCATAGTTACCGCAATAAGTCACAAGTTTCTGGATATGTCTGACTATTCTTTAGTTAGACAATATACAAGTACAGAAACAAGAATGAATCAATAACAAATTAGATGGATTTGCATTTTAGTGGGAAATGGAATGTGTGTGTGTCAAATTTCTGATGTTCCATTAGTTTACAAACTATATGTTATTTTAAATTAAAGTTTTTTTGTATATATTTAACTAATTAGAACTGCTACAAGTTATTTACATTTAGAACTTTTTTGTTACAACTACACACGGTTTTAAAAATATTCTAAGGTATTTTACGATTTCAAAATCAAAGTGTATATGTTACAGTTAAAACTAGTTAGTAGATAGAACGCGTTTTTCCTAGTTAGAACTAGTTTTTACTTAATGCCTTTGTTAATACTAGAATTGACTAATGTCTGAATCGAAAATCAGTTAAAACTAGTTTCTGCAAGACAAAACGCGTTTTCCCGAAGCGAGTCAGTTAAAACTGTTCCGACCGAGGTTAAAGTTCATCATACCTTATTCTAATATTCTTTCTGATTGGTGAATCGACAAATAATAGCATCCAGGGAAAAAGCAAATGAAAACCTAAAAAACAGGCCAAGAGACTGACATTGACATCAGATGCAACACACGTTCCAGTAGAAATCGGTGATAACGTAATTATACAAATCCCTAATGTTGACTGAGCAAAAGCAGACCTACGTAATATAGTCGGAGTGGTTCTTCGAAAGGATGATCAGTACAATAAAATCTAATCAGTCAAACTTAAATTTAATAGGATGAGGATCTAATTATTATTGCAAGACAAACTATCGTGGCATTTTGAATTACAAAGATAACCACTTTTCTTGCAATTATATTGTCATCTTGGCAACTAAATTTAAGTCAATGTTCTCTAAAATGTTCGTTTAGTCTTAGACTATTATCATTTGGTTCCCAGTATCTTAGTTTTCTTTAATAAATATTTTTAAAACTTATATCTTGTTTTCAATCCCAAATCAGTTTTTCTAGCGCCAGTTTTAACTATAGCTCGATGTGACAACTAGTTTTATCTGAAAATCAAATATGTCAGTGGTAAATTCTAGTTTTAACTGATTATTTCTAGTTTTAACAAAGGCATTAAGAAATAACTATTTTTAACTAGGGAAAACGAGTTCTAACGAAAAATGGGTTTTAACTGTAACATATACAATTCATGACTTTTCGTCACCTTGTTTTTTAATAATGTTACCATTTTAATTTTTATCTACTTTTATTTTAGTTTTAAGTTTTGAAATGGTTTTTTAGCTTATGAGTGCCATTGTGGGAAGTGCAAATAACTTATTTTATATTAGTTTACCATTTTTTAGTATAAGTTAGTTTTGATAAGTTGTAGTCAAATACGAGTACAATAGGTATTATCGAGAAATATAATATATGTTTTGAATAAAATAAAATATGTTCTGCCGAAAAACAAAACATTATTTAATGAATTAAAAGTGACAGACTAATGCCCGATTCCTATATTTGAAGGACGACTTCCATATGACTACTATCACGTGAAATTCAACCTTGATAGTATATGTTATGAACTAAATTCCCTTATAGGTTTAAATCCGTAGCTATTATGAACTTTGTAACATTGTCGAATGGTTAAAAATTTTTCGACAACTTGACGAATATAGGAACAGGGCATTACAAGTAACAAATATCATTACCTAGCTTAGTATAGTAGGTACTTGTCACAACCGGTATAATATGTTTGAGTGTGATAATAATGAATTGGGTTTACGTATGATGGTATAGTGTGTAAACAGATATTCTTATGACGTTATTTAAATCGTTAAAAACATCGAGTATTTTTTCTGGTATCAAAATAATTCGGTATCTGTCAAAAATTAAATACATCCCTCGACCTCTTAAAGTGTCATTGTGAGGTAAAAGTCCCAATTTTTCACTATTTTAACGAAGTTTTTTTGCAGTAACGGAAAAACTTTTTGCCAGTTATGAAAATTTTAAATATTTCTTTCACATACTCAAAAAAAAACAATTTTAATTTAAAAAACCTTGTGATTATTAAAGTTTATTTATTTAATGTCATAAGAGAATCATTGGATAAGTATTGCCTAATCAGCTGGATGTATAGTAGTTGAATATAAGGGTATTGTTGCCATGTTTTAATAAAATAAACGGTTAGAAAAAATATTTACATCTTTCATTTCTTTTTTTTATTTTATGTAAGTGCTATTATTATAGTTTAAACCCAATCTGCAATGGAGGGACCGGTCGTAGACCAATAGCGACGACCCCTTCAACTTAAATATTTGTTATTAATTAATATTACATGATAGGCTTAGTTTTAAATAATGGTCTTAATAAACGAATAATCCAAAAAAAAATCTTTCATTTCTACTATACAGGGTGTCCATTAGTCAAGAGCAAGTCAAAGTGGAGTGATAGGCTAAGGGTTGGACTAAAGTTTTAAACAAACCTATGCTCTAGGCGGCAATCATACTTATGTCCCAAATAAAAATAATAACAAGCGTTTCCAGTTATGAAAAAAACACCTATAGTACAAATATCTCGTTTAGAAAAAGGAAAATAAACTGACACCCTATATACTTAGGGCACTACGACTATAATTTGTTACTTTTCATGAATATATTTTCGTGTTGCAACCCTAAATAATGCGTTAAATGTAGTCCAATATCATAATACAACTTTAATTTTTTAACTCACTTTTTTAAAACATAATTTTCTAAATAGTCACGTATTTCAACTTTTACATCGTACTGAATATCCTAGCAATTAATCCCGAATGTTAGGAGTGTTTACTAAGGATTAGTGGTTCCCCGCGACTTCGCCCGCAAGAGTTGAATTTTCCATATAAACTTTCATCCCCCATTTCACCCCCTTTATGTTTTTATATCACAACAAAATGTAGCCTATGTCCTTTCAAGGGTCTCGAACTGTATCCATACCAAATTTCATCTCAATCGGTTTAGTAGTTTAAGCGTTAAGAGCTAACAGACAGACAGACACACTTTCGCATTTATAATATTAGTATGGATTCTGAAATGGTAAAATACTTACCAGATTATTTTAACAAACGCCCGGATAAGCGATTTCTCAGGTCCACAGAATGCTCCAAATTAAGTATACTAATAAATTTTGGATGTTGCTAGATCTAGAATAGGTATTGCCTATCGATAAACCTACTACAAAGTATTAATATAATTGGGTAAGAATTGGGTAGGTACATGACACCAACAACAAATAATTCTGAAATCATATTTTTTTGAAAATAACAACATATTTAAAAAAAGGTTCATTTATATTGTTTTCTATTATCTGCAGTATTCGATTTTTAATTGAGCTAAACTTGATAAAAAGTTAGTTGAGTACAGTAAAATCTGGCGTCATAGTTTACTATTCCATACAAAATCAATGGAAGAAGCGCGTTTTGACAGCTCATTAAAAGTACGTCAACGATTGCCTATTTGCATCCATACTTACGAGTAATATTATAAGTAAATGCGAAAGTGTGTCTGTCTGTCTGTTACCACCGGGAAACCACTACTATCGAATATTTGCATACATAACCCTATGTAGACTATTAATAAAACGAGTACATATTTGATCAATCAAGATTATGCATTTATCAACCATTCAGGATTAACTGAAATCCGAGATTAGATCGAATTGTTATTATTGTTTTAATTAATCCTTCCTTGATTGTGTCAGTTCCTACCATCAATAACCATACTCTTAAACGTATGTGGAATGAGCGTTTCTCGATTCTTGTGCACTCAAAATAAATCTGATGATTAGGAATCGTCCGCCTGAGGCGGGAATCGAACCCGCTTCATTCGCATACAGGGCGACTGCCTAATCACTCGGCTAGCCAGATGTTGCGTGCAGAATTGGTTTAAAGTTCCTGTTCATCTGGATTGCAAAAGACGTGGATTCGATGTCTCTCTCTCTATAGTTGAATGCATCAAATAGAAAATGCGTGATCAACAAATTACAAAATGGTTGGAAAAAAAAAAAAGTAAAACCCAACTACGACAAAAAAAGACGCTGAAAAAGTATAAAACAAGATTTTCAGAATTTTCATGTTTGGAAAGGCGTAGTCACACGTTGTCAAAGTGCTACGGTAGGTATATGTAACGTGTAATAAAACAAACAACAACTTTTTGGCAATTTTTCACTTGTCACTTTGGAAACCCATGAGGGAGACTTGTTCAGCAACAGACGTCCTGCGGCTGAATATGATGGTTCATCATCACCATTCACATCTTAGAGGTGCTTATAGCGCAGTGGCGGCAGCGCTTTGGTAGTGATACCAAAAGTTAAGCAATCCATGGCGCGGTCGTGATTGGATGGGTGACCATTCCGATTATTTAAGTGACGTCCATGACAAGCATCTCCGTGCTTCGGAAGGGACGTTAAGCAGTTGGTCCCGGCTAATATCTGTTGATATTAGTCGTTAAGCCTAGTCAGAGGACCTAGGGCGTCTTGATAACATCTGACAGTAAGGTTCGTCACTTGCCTTACAGACACCCCTCCACCAATCCGCACTGGCTCGTACCTCCTGATAGTTGAGGTGAGGCCTTTTCCCAGCAGTGGGATCTATATAGGCTGACTTTACTTTTTTTTTATTCACATCTTCATGATGATGATGTTAGATGTACCTAGATGTCGTGCGCATTTTCTGTAAAATGACGACAAACCCACAATCTCGATACCTACGTATTTCAATCGGGGATTTATCGCAAAAAATATAGAAAAGCACGAGTTCTCAGTAATCTATGAATGTGATATCTTATCGACGGCTACCGTAAGGCCCTTGGCAGTGGTTTTGTGCAAAAGCAATTTATCGGTCAATATTGATGTTTTTTTTTATTAGTGATGGGCTCACTCTTGATCTTCATCTTAGCACGAAAACAAAGATAAAGCCTACGGTGGAGTGAGCTTGCCCAGGAGAAGCCTTTTTACACGCACCTTAAAGAGTTTCGGGTTATACGCACTCGGAAAAACTCCTTGTCTGTGCGCATTAAAAAAATGATTATGTAAAGCGCTTAGGCTTAGTACGAGAGATGGGAATGTCAACCAAGGATGGTAACCGAAGCATGGAACGGAATGGAAGAATAGAGATGAGATTGTAGAGCTCGTGCGCACACTCCCCGAAGTACGATCTTTAGAAGACCGAAAGACATGTAACTTATCGGCGGTGAGCCAATGTGTGGAGGCAATTTTCCACCAGCTTTTGCTTAAGAGTTACGACAAACTTGAAGCCGGGACCTTAACCTTAAGCAGGCCTGTGTATCTCCCCGCGTAGGTAGCAAAAACGTACCTACGCGCGGCGACCCCTTGGTAAGGGGCTAAACAAGGTGGGTGTCGCTAGCTGGCAGAGACACGCTCGCGCGTTTTATTCACCGGCGGTGCGCGGCACTAGGTTGCTGGCTGGACGAGAATGAATAAAGTCCTAGAAAGATGCGCTAGATGACGTAAGTAGCTTGTGTCAACCCTATCGCGTTGCGTGATAGTACGTCACTGAATAGGTTTAGTGTATTATGAATCATATTCCAGAGTCATAAGAATGAAATTATCTTGCAATGTATTTCTGTAAGTGTCTACACGAAAATGTGCTTGAGTCTGAGGCAAACTGAATTACCCCACATTGTTGACAACATTGAGAAGATATTTCTTTGAATTTCATTGCAAAGTCAAACTTCCGTACGGAGTACTAGTACTTATTCTGTGCCTTAAGTGAGAGAGGCCCTTAAAGTTTGGGACCTGCAGCTAGTTCGTAGCAAAGTTAGGTTGCAATACGCCCTGTATATTAGAAAAGTGGGTGCGGCACCTACCGAGCGATTTATCATCATCATCATCAATCGATCGGCAGACCTACCGAGCGATTCACTTTTTTTATTTGAAATGGGTTTTCTCTTGACGTGGCGTAGAGCAGAGTCGACGGTGGAGCGAGCTGCTTGGCGCCGGGTTCCGGTGGGATTAGCAACGTGCTAGGGCTGCTTCAGCATTGTATATGTGCTGCATCAACCGTGAGTCTAGCTGACCTTAAAAAAATTAGGCTCTCTAATATAACGTACCTATAATAATGTCCTCCTAGCTGATTTCAACTACGGCGGCCTATCTCAACAGAGATTAGCCAACTGCGCGGGACATATTATAGTGCACAAGTGTGTGCGCAATACACAGGTCCACTCTCTGTTCCTTCACTCTCATAATTCGGTGAGACGGCCGTCCGACATGGCCGTACAGAGATCAGGCGCAGGACCAACAGCTGAACGTGCTTTCCGAGGCACGGGGGTGTTAACACCACCAACTTCCTGACTCCGGAGCTGTGTATGAGTAATTTCAAGACAGAAAAACCCAAAAACTCTCGGCCCGACCCGGGATTCGAACCTCGTGGATAGTACCCAGCGTGCTGACCACTAGACCAACGAGGCAGTCAATATAACGTATAATGTATAGGTTTTCCTAATACTAGTTCGAGGAAGGCGGGGAACAACATCAGGTAAGATAACACAATAACGTATTGATTAGTCAGTGCGTTTGTCATCATCCATAATAATATTATAAATGCGAAAGTGTGTCTGTCTATCTGTTACCTCTTGACGCTTAAACCACTGAACCGATTGAGATGAAATTTGGTATGGAGACAGTTCGAGACTCTGCAAAGGACATAGGCTAGAATTTTGTCACGATATAAAAACATTAAGGGGGTGAAATGGGGGATGGAAGTTTATATGGAAAATCCAACTCTTGCGGGCCAAGTCGCGGGGAACCACTAGTACCCTATAATTTATTGACGACTATATTAAAACTTTGTTAGGTGCATCAAGATAAGTTCATTAGATTTCGAGTCTATAACAGTCGAAGATTGTAAAATATGTACAGTAATCTATTTCTTATAAAAGAAACTCCCTGTATCTCTGGATGTTCTATTACTATCGAGATGAAACATACCCTAGATTACAACCAGGGATATACATATTTAAACTGTGGTACTTACATCAAGATTCGTTAAGCAGATTTCGAGTCTATATCGTTCAAGACCAATACATACATACTAACATACAGGCAAACATTTCAAAAACTACATTTGGTACTCTATTGACCTAAACAGGGCCTGGGGGGTATTTTTTTCAATTAATGTACAGAATTCGACCTTCTACAGTTCTATTATACAGTGTGAGTCTTAAAAAAGTGGGTCTAGTTTTACCCAGGTAAAACTAGACCCACTTTTATCGACAGAAAAAATGTAAAAAAAAATGTTTTGTTCATTTTTTTATTTAAATTACCTTCCGTTGACTTATTGTAAAGAAAACGTTATAACTTTTGATCTAAGTGGTATATCCTGATAAAACAAAAACAGTAATGATGGTAAATAACTGGTGATGCTAATAAAATACATAATATACTCAGAAAACGAAAAAAAAATCTAAAGCCACCCTTAGCAACGAAGCGTTGAATTGCGCGTCCAGAGATACTTAGTTCAAATGCTTATTGCTAAAGTTGTGATAGGGATAGAGACATGGAATTTTTGGGTTTTACAAAGGTGATACTATGAAAAATAACACAAAGTAATAAGAACCACCTGTAATATGGGCATTATTTGGAGGAATTTATCAAATAATTAAAAAAACACCAATTAAAATACTGATTTTTCTCAAAAGTAACATTTTATTATTACTTGTTGACGTTTTCTAGGAATTTATGTATTTTCTTAGTATTATCTGTTATTTACCATTATTATTGTTTTCATTTCATCAGGATATACCTCCTAGATAAAAAGTTATAACGTTTTCTTTGCAATAATTCAACAGAAGGTAATTAAACTTTAAAAAATCTATAAAAATTAAAAAAGAAAACTCAGACTTTTCTTAAATATTTTTCCTTCGATAAAAATGGGTCTAGTTTCACCCATTTTCATATTTGCACTTTTTAAAGAATCACACTGTATGTATAGATTGCAATATTAGAGAGAATCATCATATTAGCCTATTGCAGTCCACTGCTGGACATAGGCCTCTCCAAGACGGCGCCAACTTTCACGGTCCTCCGCTTCTCGCATCCAGCCACCACCGGCAACCTTCCTCAAGTCATCGGTCCACCTAGCAGGGGGGCGTCCCACGCTACGTTTCCCGAGACGTGGTCTCCATTCGAGAACCTTCCTACTCCAGCGCCCCTACAAACTATTTTGAAGATCAGCAATGCTGTATTTCTATTACCTGCTTTTTATAGTCTGCTTATTGTATAGAATATGTAGTTGTTACACTCTCGTCATAACATAGGTACGTGTTATCAGAAATATTCATACAGATAAATGAAATTAAGATATTAATTACGAGATTATAAAGTAACAAAGTGCCAGTAGTCATTGAGCGTTAATGAAATAAAGTTTAGTGAGGTAAAGGTGAGTTGAATAAAGTGTTTTTTTGCAAGTGCTTTCGAAATACAAGTGTTCAAGGATATAAGTAGGAGTTTCTGAATAGGACTTATACGCACACTAAGGTAAAATATTGTAATTTATTTTTATCCATACTAATATTATAAATGCGAAAGTGTGTCTGTCTGTCTGTTACTTCTTGATGCTTAAACCTTCACCGATTGAGATGAAATTTGGTGTGGAGACAGTTCGAGACCCTGGAAAGGACATAGGCTACATTTTGTCACGATATAAAAACATTAAGGGGGTGAAATGGGGGATGAAAGTTTATATGGAAAATCCAACTCTTGCGGGCGAAGTCGCGGGGAACCACTAGTTATTAAATAAAACTTTATTATTGTCATAATCATGGATCTAAGTTTTTTGAAACTACTTATTTTTATTATGCGTCAAAGTTAAAAAGAATAGTTAATTTCTAAAGCAAATCATCGAAACTCAATAATAGGATAAGCAATTATTTAGCAAGTTTTTACGAAATCAAATTGAATTTCGCTTACAAAAAATTAATCGACTGTGTCATCCGGTGGGACTCGAACCCACGTCCCTTCGCTATCCGGGCGAGTGCTCTTACCAACTAAGCTACGGAGTACGTTAGTCAGCCGACGAATTTTTGTAAGTGCTTGCTACGCCAGTGAGCCGGCGTTCGATTTCATCAATACTTAGGAAATGTATCCGATGGAAATATTTTTACAAATATTTAACCATCAGTTAAGATGAAATCAGCTTAACTTATAATTATCTTTATAACTTAAGCAATTATTTTGCAAGTTTTTACGAAATTTAAATTGAATTGTAAGCGAAATTCAATTTGATTTCAATAATAGGAGGTAGGTAGATACCTACCTAATATTCTAATATCTAGTCAACACAGGGAATCCTAGTGCGGGAATCCGTGCCCACGTTATTATGTATGACCGCCTCGTTGATCTAGTGGTCAGCAAGCTGGGTACTATCCACGAGGTCCCGGGTTCGAATCCCGGTTCGGGCTTGAAATTACTCAGACACAGCTCCGGAGTCCGGAAGTTGGTGGTGTTAACACCCCCGAGCCTCGGAAAGCACGTTAAGCAGTTGGTCCTGCGCCTGATCTCTCTACGGTCATGTCGGACTGCCGTCTCACCGAATTATGAGAGTGAAGGAACAGAGAGTGCTGAATTAACTTAATATAACTTTAACAAATTTGATAAAACATCAAGGTTATACATAAAAATATAGCACATATGAATGAATGCATTTATTTGCTTAAAACACGGTAAAGATCGATAAAAACAAATACTATGGGATAAGCGTGTTTCACCCATGTATCGGTAGGCTAATATTTAACGTCGTCGTCTAAAATTAACAATTGCATTTTAAATGTCAAAAAGAAAAATACAATAAATAATTAATTATAATACAATAATACATGAATAATTGGATGTCAGATTACAATTTTAGAGTGCATTATACAAAAACAATTGTCATAGATAATACCTAAATCTAAACAATACATGTCAGTCCATCTAATATGTATATAATGCAATAATATATAAAATATAATGTAATATGCTTTTAGCATTAAGTCCACCATTTGTACAATAAACTGTGTGCAAAAAGTTTAAATAAATAAATAAAAATAAACGTGTACAATTGTTCTAATTGTCAGATCTATGTATGATAACGTAAGTAATTTGTTAGATCAATTTTATCTAACGATAGTGTTTTCGGTAGCATTTTTTCGTTGGCTTAATGAGTAATTATGATGATAAGTATATAGATAAGCTTTAAATCAAATTCATTATTTATCTTGACTTAGATTTTGCAAAACATTTCAGGATGTACAATTTTTTTTTTTGCGTATCTACCTTTTTACTACTTAGATAGGCTCTCAGCTTATAAATCATGATATGATACACTATTTACTTAGTCCATACTTCCGAATCCTATTAGTATTTTTAAGTTTAGTTAAGTAGAAGGCGCGGTAGCCGAGCGGAAAGAACTTCACTTATCATCCGTGTAGTCGTGGCTTCGATCCCCGCCTGTACCACTGAGTTAGTATAAAAACCTTAGTACAGTATTTTTCAAAGATAAGGAAAGACATCGTGAGGAAACCTGCACACTAGTTGGCTATAGCCAATGTATATGCTATGTAAGCCCTTACGCGTGTTAAGGAACCCCGGGCGGCGTAGTATACAGGAATGCTACTTTAGTACGTCCCCCGAGGGCGGCGACGAACTGGATTAGGATTCCTACACCTTTTGTAACGATAAACCCGCAGGAATGCTACTTCAATACGTTTCCGAGGGTGACGTACTGCAGTAGGGTTCCTAGGTTATTTTAGGACTCTTAGGATTATTACCTATGTACTTAGGTACCTATTTATTATTTAATAGAAACTATATATACAACTTATTAATAAAAATTAAGATAAATTACTTAATACAACACAAAAACAAAAATTATAAAAAGGGTCCTTGTGGTAAGGTTCCTAGGATGCTGGCAGCATTACCGCGCTGGATAGCGATGCTTATACGCTGAGCAAGGTAGCTGCCAGCTCTTAGGTCACCACTGATGTCAACTAGCCTCTTGGAAATCTCTTTGAAAAAAGAGATAGCGTTGGGACCCCACGAACCCAGTGTTTCGACTCCAAACGGTACAAAGTGGTACCGGGAGTCGATCTGCCTGTACTTGTTCTTTTTAAAGTTTTCGGCACCCTTCGCAGCCAAACCAGCATCACGGCTTGTCCCGGGCAGATGAGAGTCTGCAAGTGTGTCGACACAGGTAGCGTCCCACACAAGAGCCCGACCCATCCGCCAAGGAACAAGTGACATCCCGTCTGGTCTCTTGCCATCATCACGCGCGATACCGTTCGGCTCGAGTAAAGCCGGCACGTTGATAGAGGCAAGAGATCGACGGATGATGTCGTTGATGCTGGCATGACGCGAAAAGCGGCCTGCACTTTTAATACAGGAGAGTCCGTGATGTCCCAACAAGCCGACATCAGAACCACAAGGATATCTGTGTGGAAGGCAAACCTCAGCACCAACACGCAGACCTATCGCGACTCGTAGAGTTTCTGAGTCCAAAAGGGTTCCCACGTTGGCCGAAGGATAGGCCTGAAGCCAGTATCCTGCTTCCTTGGTGGAAACTGCTTTTAGTCTGGCTAGATCCGCGTTGTCAGTGCTACTGTCAATAAGACTTTTCAAAATAGACTCACAAGAAATTTGGTCCCAACTCCTTTGAATTTTAAGATCTGAAGGGAATTTATTCGCATATGCTATATCCCAAGCATTTCTAGCCTCGTCCAGGCACGCCACTTCGAAGTTTGCAGTAGAAGGCTGCAGGATACTTGCAACGAGAGTGGACGTGCTGTAAGATGAGGATAGAAAGGCAGGTAAGGAGACAGTGGAAATTTTGCGTGTCCCAATCCCACCAAAACGGATAGGAAGGGACGCTTGATCCCAAGACCGTTCCAAAAGACGAATGTTCAGAATCTTTTCCAAATGTGTTTTAACAAGATTGTCTAAATTATTAGTCAAATTTTGGAATTTCCAAATAGGACAGCATCGAATAAGATAATTAAATTTAGGAACTAAAAGACAGGATTTAAGTATAAAGAGAGCCGAATGAGCGTTGATTTCCAAAAGGCGGTCTGAACATTCATCAAATTTAGTTACTAATTTTTGAAAATGAGGGGGTATTGCATTATCGAAGATAGGAGAGCCTAGAAGATGGAGGGTTGAGTCTGTGAGAATCTTAATATTGGGGGCCAAACTATGAAATTTAGAAATTATCTCAGATCTTCTTGTAAGAGGAAGATGTTCTGAAATAAAAATTTCGCATTTGTCAAAATTTAAAGAAAGGCCTATTTTATGAAATTTTTGAATTATTCTAGAAAAGTCTAAACAAACAGTGTCAGCGTCAGTATGCATAACTATCGCATCATTAATGCTTACTACGCAAAGGTTAACACTAAAATATGTCTTTTAACTAGATTTAAAAAGTAAATAATACTAATCGCTTAGTACATTCTGCAAAAAATATATTTCACACAAATCGTTTTTTGTTGGAATGACTATTTTTTGGACAACTTAACGTTCTTGTAATATTGTAGAAGAAAACTTTTTTCAGTGTAGTGTGGAAATGGAGAAGGCAATGGCAAACCACTCCATTAAAAGAGAGAAGTCGTTTTGTTTTGTAAAAAAACATCAAAACAAACTTTCAAATGCCATTTTTTTTAAAGTAATCTGCTAGTTTTAGCAGATACAAATTTTGCAGGAAATCTTCTATACCTACAAGACCTGTCTGCCATAGAACTGCAGTCGTCCAACTCAGCGGTCCCGGTACTCAATATTATGCGTTTTCAGCATATTTCATTTTATTCTAAATACGTAATGATTTCATAAATAGGTAACTAGCAGTTCCCCGCGACTTCGCGCCAAAAGACGGATTTTCCATACAAACTTTCATCCCCCATGTCACCCCCCTGATGATTTTATATCGTGACAAGTAGCCTATGTCCTTCCCAGGGTCTCAAACTATCTCTGTACCAAATTTCATATGAAGGTCTATTAGTTTCGAAGCCAATTCAATACAACCACCGCATAATGTGGTAGATATTAGGTATTTTGTACAAAAAACCCATCCTATTATGACGCAGTCAGTATTCAACCGTTGGAAATGGTTATTTTGAGGTTTTAAACCGTTGTGCGTAGGTAAATTAAAAGGAATTCAATTGATACTTTTATATATATTTTTTGTTAAACAATAAATTGATCATGGATTTTTTCGAACTGTTTGGTATTATGTAAATATACATTTTGTTGGCTGACCAAATCACGAAAAGATAATCAAAAACATTAATTATTAAAGATTAAAAGTATCACGTCAGTACAAAACATTATCTTTATCATGCGGAATAATCAAAGGTTTTTTTATGGCGACGAATCCTAAATATTAAAAAAAACCGGCCAAGTGCGAGTCGCACTCGCGCACGAAGGGTACCGTACCACTAACTTACAACATTAGACAGTATAGGCAAGAAAAAACACGTTTATATGGGAGCCCCTCTTAAATATATATATAGATATTGTTTACTACAATATTTTGATTTGTTTGTGTACCCTATTGATACTACGCCGCGCACACTCACACGCATACCTGCCTTATTTTTATTTGTTTAAAACGTACCGTGAGAACCCCGACGACGAGTCGACATTGAGACGTTCCCTATGACACATGTACTAGACCGACCAGAGCGCTTTCGCCGCGTGTGTATCCTGTGAAGCTCCTTACAGACATTTCGAGTGATTGTGGCCTGTGAAGTGATACCTGAATCCTGAAAGCTGATGCGGCAAGTACCTAGCTATAAGTGCTCAGACCTGACTGATTTTCCACCTATCATTGTCGCCCTCCACGTGTAATCCACTGCCTAAACTCTCAAACAGGTATATTTATTTTGAATTTAATTATTTATTTTCAAAATGAAATAATATACAACATAATATTCTGTGAATATTTTAAGCGTCTACCTGTTGCAATTATAAATATCGAGCAAAAAATGGCAAAAAATTCACGTATATATTTTTATTCTGTTTTTAGTATTTGTTGTTATAGCGGCAACAGAAATACTCTGTGAAATTTTCAACTGTCTAGCTATTACGGTTCATGAGATACAGCCTGGTGACAGACAGACAGCGGAGGCGTAGTAATTAGGGTCCTGTTTTTACCCTTCGGGTACGGAACCCAAAATAACAACACGCTCGGTTAGATGGAGTTGTCGAGCTTTGGCACCGCTGCAATTTGGGCCCCTAGACATGATACAATTTATTCTACAGCTAAATTCGTTAATATTTTTTTTACTCAATGACAGTGTATTAAAAACAGAGGTAGACATGTCATTTCCTACTGCGCGGCGATTAGAAATTGATGCGCCGAGCACACGATCGTTTACGTATCAAATGTCATAATGTTTACGAAATTTGAATGCAAAATTTAGCAAATTGCTCAATTTAAGCCAAGCAATTCCGCACGTTAATGACACATCTACATCTTTTTTTTAAGTGTTTTATCATTGATTCTGTTGTGGTATGTGCAATAAGGTTGCATACCTATTTATGGAACATTAGTAGCTTCGAAATTAGAATAAAAAGAAAAATTGTGTCAGCAAGTTGTCTGAGCTGTCTATTGTGATTGATTGTGAAAAATTGTAACGTATTGTTTGTTTTATGAGAATATATCCGTAATTATCGTCAAACTTGTTGTTTACTTGTGTTATCGACTGTGCACTGCTTAAATACGCCCATCCAACTATAAGAGGTTATAGGTCCCACCATCCACGATGGACCAGTTTACGACGAAATTGACAACGGATATCTAGAAGGAAAACCGAACTGGGCTACATGGAAATACAAAATTTGTATTTTGCTCCGCGGTACTGAAGGTACGATGGAGGTAGTCGAAGGCAGCCTAAAGAAACCGGTACTTCAAACGGGAGCAGGTGACGCAGATGTCGCAGCTTATAATTTGGAATTAGCGAGATATAAGAAGGCCGACTGCAGCGCTCTGCTAATACTTACGACAAACATGACAGAAGAAACGTTACAGAAGGTCATGAGATTTGAGACAGCATGTGAAGTCTGGAGGGAGTTACACAGATTATTTGACGGAGAATCGGAAAATCGAGCTTACAATTTGTGCATGGATTTCTTCAGTTTCAAACTAAACGTAGCAGATGATGTGTCTACCCATATGTCAAAGCTGAAGAACATCTGGAACAATTTGAATGTTGAAATCGCTAAGACAGATGAGAGCAGCAGACTTCCCGATTTGTTCCTGATATGCAAGATCCTGGAAACTCTGGACGAAAGGTTTTTTGCGTTCAAATCTAGTTGGTTGCTCTTGAATAGAGCCGAGAGAACCATTGACAATCTCACAAGTCAGCTTTGCTCATATGAAAAGGCCCTTGAGCAAAAGAGCAAAGAAGGAACTAGTCAAGAGAGCCTAGTTACTCAACAAGTCAAGTCGAAAAAGAACCGAGATGAGAAGCTGAAGTGCAATTACTGTTCGCAAATGGGACATAGAGTAAGAAATTGCAAGAAATGGTTGAAGGATGGAAAGCCACCCAAGCCAAGCAGCTCAGAAGCATCTCAAGCGTCAAAACCGGTACAAAGCGTAACACTGAGTGTGGTTAATGCATGTTCGCAAGCAGCAGACCAAGATAGAGAGAATTGGTATGTGGGCAATGGCGCAACAACGCATATCTCAATCAGAAGAGACGTGTTTCAAGAGTTTGAGCCCTTTGATTCTGAAGACCAGTCTGTTAAGACAGCAGATGGGACAATCATTCCAGCGCTAGGGAAAGGAATTGTTCTGGTAGAATCAAGTGTGGGCAATAAGAAGGAAACAATTCATCTAAAAGATGTCTGGTTTGTACCATCGCTAACAAGATACCTTTTTTCGACTCTGGCGGCACAGGACACGGTACGGAATAGTCTGTTCACTTCTACTGCTACTAATTGTCAATTAGACATGGAGAAACAAAGATTGTTGGAAGAAGAAATCCTAAAGGAGGACTGTACAAGTTACAGCTACGGACAATAACTCTAACAAAAACATTCAAGCCCATCGAAGTGAACGCAATTACGGGCACCAATATGCTGCAAGTTTACCATGAACGGTTTGCTCATCAGGACAGGAGACATGTGAAGGCCCTAGTAAAGAGAAAGTTAGGCATCACATTGCCGGATGATCAAATAAAATGTGAGGCATGCATATTCGGAAAAGCTCATCGATTGCCTTTTGGGAAGAGAGAGAGAGCTAACACCCCAGGTGAATTAATACATGCAGACGTTTGCGGCCCCTTCGGACATCCCAGCGTTTCGAAATATAGATACTTCGTTGTATTCAAGGACGACTTCTCTTCATATCGTTTTGTTTACTTCATGCGACAAAAATCCGAAGTTAAAGACAAGTAGTACTACTAATGCTGAATGAAGTAAAAACAAGCGGTCACGCGATCAAATGCCTGTTAAGCGACAGTGGAGGAGAATTTGACAATACAGCAGTAAAGAAGATTTTAAGCGACAATGGGATCCGACAGCGACTTACAATGCCTTACACGCCCGAACAGAACGGCTGTAGCGAGCGCGAGAATAGAACGCTAGTCGAAGCTGCAAGAACGTGGTTGCATGCGAGAGATGGCTTACCGCAGAAGCTTTGGGCCGAACTAATTAACACAGCTGCGTATGTCCTGAACCGGACAGGGCCTACAAAAGTCAAGGATAAGGTTCCGTACGAGCTGTGGCACGGCAAGAAGCCTAAAATCTCCCACCTAAGAGTTATTGGAAGTAAGTGTTATGCACACGTACCCAAAGAGTGCAGAAAAAAACTCAATAAAAAAGCGGTTAAAGGTATACTCATCGGTTACGAGGGAGATGATTGCTACCGAGTGTGGAATGGTTGTCATACTAGCCGATCGAGAGATATAACTTTTTCAAGCAAGGTTGAATTTAATGTATTCGTCGGAGCAAACAAGAGTCAAGAAAATTCTACTGAATCAGAAGATCCCACAGAAGTAACTGATTTAAGGGATGAAGAAAACATAGAAGAAGCTTTAAACTTTCGTTGCCTTGATCAAGAGGGAGATAGACCTGTGGTTGAAGAAGAACCAGCAGATGTTGACCAAGATCAAGAAAGACACGCTAGCTATGATGAACCCGTGCATGGCAGTGACGAAGATTTTGTTGATGCAGATGACGGACTCGCGGAAGTTCCACGGTAACCGGAGCCCCGTTATAACTTCAGAACCAGATCGAATCTTAAACGTCCGAAAAGGTTGGACGACTATGTTTGCTTTGTAGATAACCAGACCTTACCCGAATCGTACGAAGAAGCGATTGAGAGGGAGGATAGCACCGAATGGCTGAAAGCCATGGAGAGTGAGCTGAAGTTTTTAAAACAGAACGATGTCTGGACTTTATGCGAGTTACCACCAAACAAAAAGGCGCTCCCCTGCAAGTGGGTTTTTAGAATGAAATGGAATGCTGACGGGACGATTGACAAGTACAAAGCGAGACTTGTTGTCAAAGGATTCAAGCAACGTAAAGGGTTTGACTATAAAGAAACCTTTAGTCCAGTTGCCCAAATGGCTACAGTAAGAGCGTTGCTGAGCGTAAGCGCTTAAGAGAATTTACATCTAGCGCAGTTTGATGTATCGACTGCATTTTTAAATGGGAGATTGCAAGAAGAAATTTATGTGCAGCGACCAGATGGTTATAGAGATGGTACATCAAGAGTTTGTATACTTCAAAGAAGTTTGTACGGCCTAAAACAAGCACCCCGATGCTGGAACTCTTACTTCAAGCAGATTTTAGTAGAGAAAGGATTTGAGCAGAGTTCAGCAGATCCCTGTCTATTTACAAAGGTTGTGAGTGATAAAAAGATTTTAATTACTTTGTATGTTGATGACGGGCTCGTGGCCGCAACTTTAGCGAATGAATTCCTGCGAGATTTAGGGAATACGCTAAAGATAACGACAAAACCAGCGTCATACTATCTAGGACTGGAAATCTCACGATCGGAGGACGGTTCTATTTTAATTAGTCAGAGAGCATATATCAAAAAGATTTTAGAGCGTTTAGATGGCAGAATGCAATCCAGTCGCAACACCTGTCGAACGGAATACTGTTGAATCAGGGAAAGTTACGGAAGAGAACCCCATCGAAAAGAATTCCGTATCGAGAGGCTGTAGGTGCACTTATGTACCTTATGACAGGCACGCGCCCAGATATAGCATATGCCGTTGGAGTAGTTTCAAGAACGCTAAAGAATCCAACAAAGGCTGATTGGCTTAAAGTCAAAAGGATATTCAGATATTTGAAGGGAACAGTAACCCATAGTATCAAATATGATGCAACTGCCACTAGAGCAATTTTAGAAGGATACAGTGATGCCGATCATACTGGTGATGTCATGACTGGTCGCTCCACTTCAGGAGTTGTATGTTTATTTGCAAATGGAGCTGTATCATGGCTGAGCCAAAGACAAGCATCTGTTGCGATATCTACCACAGAGGCAGAGATTGTTGCAGCAAGCGAAGGCGCACGTGAATTAACTTGGCTTGGAGAGTGTTTTGCCAGTTAACTCATCTTGACGACGTCCCTACACTAAAAGTGGATAATGAAGCAGCCATACGTCTTGCAAACAATCCTGAGTTTCATAAGCGGACAAAACACATTCGAGTACGTCATTTCTTTGTTCGAGAGATGGTCCAAGAAGGAAGACTATATGTGTTGAAAACCGACTCAACGAGCCAGCTCGCAGATTTACTAACAAAGACAGTGCCGAGACCAAGGCACAACGAATTATGTATTGGTTTGGGACTTGAAGCTTTGAAGAAGTTTTAAGGATATCGAAGCTTAAATGAGGGAAAGTGTTGTGGTATGTGCAATAAGGTTGCATACCTATTTATGGAACATTAGTAGCTTCGAAATTAGAATAAAAAGAAAAATTGTGTCAGCGAGTTGTCTGAGCTGTCTATTGTGATTGATTGTGAAAAATTGTAACGTATTGTTTGTTTTATGAGAATATATCCGTAATTATCGTCAAACTTGTTGTTTACTTGTGTTATCGACTGTGCACTGCTTAAATACGCCCATCCAACTACAAGAGATTCTACTATTCAACATGATTAGTAGTTATATTAGTTTAGAACATTAGGTCACCTAAAGGGCTGGTGTTGGTGCTCAAATACAACAAATCTATGGGAAAAAAAGCATACCTTCGAACATAGAACTTCCTCCTCCCCTCCAAAAGCCGAAAAGAATTGTTTGTTTCTTATGTTGACCTCTACAAACACCCCTCCACCAATCCGCACTGAGCCCGCGTGGTGGAGTATGGCTCGTACCTCCTCATAGTTGGGATGAGGCCTTTGCTCCTAAAGTTAGCCTACATAGATCCCAGCAGTGGGATCTATGTAGGCTAACTTTACTTTTTACGTTTACCTACGCTATTAGTCGAGCTCATTGAAAACCAATTTTTACTTACTTTTATATAAACATATCATAAGCGTTTACTGTACGAAATCGCGAAGTGGTCCGTAAAATTGTGTTTTATCGACAAAATGAATAGTTTAGCTTCATTTTAAATATAATTTCCAGAAATGTTCAAGTACTTGCTGCTGCTACTGCTCGCGACTGCTGCAAACTCGCAATTCCTGCCCAACGGCTGTCCTGCCGACTTCGGAGTTCATCTCCTGCTGCCACACGAGTCTGACTGTGCCTTATACTACAGTTGTAGTCATGGAAATAAGATACAGATGCCTTGCCCGGCGGGGCTGCACTTCGATCCGAAAATACAGGTACGTACAATGAAAGTGTACATTGAAAAAGAGGTAGATATGTCATCTCCTAATGCCTGGTGATTAATAATAAATAATAATAATAAATTGTTTCAACAAACACACCAATTACCTAGTCCCAAACTAAGCGTGAGCTTGTGCTATGGTGACTACGATAACGGATAGAAATACCTAAATACATATAAACAACCATGACTTAGTACAAATGCTCGTGCTCATCACACAAAAATTTGCCCCTTGCGGGATTCGAACTCGCAACCGCCTGGTTTAGAAGTCCAGTGCGCGAACGACTACACCAAGACGGTCGTCATTCGATTCGAATTTAATGCTAGCACACGCTTGTTTACGTGTCAAATGTCATGTGTGTACAAAATTTTAATAAAAAAATTAAGGAAATTGCTCTTAAAAATATTTGCTATTAAATATGGTGGGTACAAATAAATATTGATGTAAATTTGAAACACATAGTGCACCTATTTAGCAAGATACCATCGCATGCAAATGTGTAAAAGTAAAAAGAACAAAAGATATAGTTAAGTCAGCCTATTAGATCCCACTGCTGGGAAAAGGCCTCACCTCAACTATGAGGAGGTACGAGCCATACTCCACCACGCGGGCTCAGTGCGGATTGATGGAGGGGTGTATGTAAGGCAAGTGACAAACCTTATTGTCAGAACTTTTGACAGTAAGGTTCTGACTCAGAAGTTATCAAGCCGCCCTAGGGCCTCTGACTAAGCTTAACGACTTACCACAGATATTAGCCGGGACCAACTGCTTGACGTGCCTTCCGAAGCACGGAGATGCTTGTCATAGACGTCACTTAAATGGTCGGAATGGTCACCCATCCAATCACGACCGCGCCGTTGGATGCTTAACTTTGGTATCGCTACCAAAGCGCTGCCGCCACTGCGCCACAAGCGCCTCTGATATATTTACCTCTTTTTGTAATACACTACAAAGAGTACATATATAGTAGTAAATTACATATTAATATGGCCATCATAACAATTTTTCAAAATTTTCGTTATTTCTTCGTAGTAAAACTTGTAGGTATCGATGGCCATATTCTATGACGTGTTACACTCTGTATGTAAACAGGGTTTTCTTTTTGCAAAACATTAATAAAACGACTACATTGTTTTAAGTATAAAAAGAAAATTAATTTGTGCTAACAAACCTTTTTTGTGTGTATTTTTAGCGAGTGTGATATTGATATCCGAAAAGCAATGAGACCAGAACTGATTTCTTTCAGCATCGGTTTTATAATATTCAAAATAAGTTTGCTTTTGACTAGAGACTAAGCTAGACGTGGCGTAGTCAGTACCGTTACCATGAGTTTACGGCGGTTTTACTCGCTAGCGACGACGTAAAAAAAGTGTATGGAAAATGGCACAGCGCCTCTAGCGGTTACTTGGAGAACTAAAATTTTCTATACACTTTTTTTACGTCGTCGCTAGCGAGTAAAACCACCGTAAACTCATGGTAACGGTACAGAGTCGACGGTGAAGCGAGCTTGCACTGAAGAAGCCTGTTCACCCTGACTTTGAAGGTTCTTCATCAATTTCAGGTCTGCAACTGGCCCAGCGCAGTCAACTGCGTGCCAGGCGGCAGCATTACCACTACAACTACACCGAAAACTACAACAACTACAGAAATGACAACACCAGCAAATACGCCGGGGCCAGGACTACTACCCAATGGATGTCCAGCTGACTTCAGCATTCATCTACTGCTGCCACATGAGACTGATTGTTCGATATACTACAGTTGTAGTAATGGACAGAAAATTCAAATGCCCTGTCCTGGGGGACTTCATTTTGATCCAGTCAATCAGGTAGGTACGCACGTCAGACTACCCTACTTTGACCTTGAGACCGCCTCTATTTCCTATGACATAAAAGCTGTTTTCGCAGTTCACATGGGTAATCTGTCGTGCTGTTGACTGTACCACAGAATAAGTACTAGTACTTCGTACAGAAGTATGACTTAGCAATTGTATTCAAAGAAATGTCTACTCAATGTCGTCAACAATATGGCGTAATTTAGTTCGCCTCAGAGTCAAGCTCATTTCTGTGTAGACACCTACAAAAATCCATTGCAAGAAAATTTCATACTTATTGCTCTGGAATATGATTCATAATACACGAAACCTATTCAGTGACGTAATATCACGCGACGCGATAGGGTTGACTGCTAGGAGCTACGAGAACTTCTAACGCCATCTAGCGCCTCTTGCTAGTACTTTATTCATTCTCGTCCAGCCAGCAACGTAGCTGCGCGGCCGCCGGTGAATAAAACGCGCGAGCGTGTCGCTGGCCGGCAGCGACACGCAACTTGTTTTAGCCCCTAAGTAAGGGTCGCCGCGCGTAGGTACGTTTTTACTACCTACGCGGGGAGATACACAGGCCTGACTGTACAGTATGTAGTTTTGGAAATATTTGTTTTAATTTGTTTTTTGCATACGTTAGATAGTTGTACAAATGGCGGACTTAACGCCAAAAGCAGTACCAGCCATGTGAAAAATGAATGATAACCCACCATATTTATTTTTGTATTAATCAATGAAAATATTGGATTTCAGATTTGCAACTGGCCAAGCGCAGCCAACTGCGTCCCAGGCACGACAACGATATCGACGTCAACGACTCCGAGCACTACAACCTTAGTAACTTTAACGACGCCAAACACTACTACTTCAGATGTTACTATTACTACAACTCCACTAATCTCAACAACTGATTCTTCAAGTTCAGAAACTACCACTACAACGACAAAGGTCGCAGAAACTCCAACAACTACAGATGCTACGACCACAGAGGAAGTAGCGACTGAAGTGCCGACTACAGAAAAAGTAATAACTGATGAACCAACAACTACACAAAAAGCAATGACAGGTTATCCTACTACGGTTGACGTCACAGAACAATCTGTAGTTACGGAGGAAGAGATAACCGTCTTTATAACCACAGACAGGCCAACAAATTCTACTGAAGGCGTAGTTACAGAAAGTGCTTCAACTACACTATCGGTAACAGATAATCCCACTCAAGGGTTAGATACAACTGTACAAGAAATAACCACTACACAAGGCGTAGTAACAGATAGTTCGTCGACGACAAATGTAACAGATGATCCTGTAACTACAGAAGATAATATAGATGATCTTTCAACTACAGAAAAGACCATCACAGATATTCCTTCAACCGAACAAGATACAGAGACTTCTCAAACAACTCAAGGTGCCGTTACAGATGACGCTTCAACCATACAAGTTATAACAACTACTGAAAGTTTGGTAACAGACAATGCTTCAGTTACTGAAGAATCAGCTACAGACTCAAATACACAAGGTATAGTAACTTATGTTCTCACAACGACTTCTAGAAATTATTAACGAATCGCATTTTAAAATAGACTATTAATCTTAATGCACTTTTCGGCGAAATTTCTTATTTAATTATTATAAACGCATTAATATCTTGATATTGATAAGATCAAGGATATTTAAAAACGTTTTAAAAAGTTAGCGCTTTCCTTTGATGTCTTGCAAGTAATAATTACTATCTTCAAGATAATCAAATTGCATTTTTGCTGTTCCCAAATCTATAAAGTAGTAATGATCTTTATCATTACTTTCATAAGTAATGATAAAAATCATTACTTTCATAAGTAATGATAAAATTATTACTGGTAAGTCATCAGCTAGTTTATTATCAATCGATCGTTATCAATAATATGTTATCAATATAACGATCAAAATAATCTTTAGGTAGCATTTGTTTAATATATTAAGGTTGTACTATTTGTTTTTTTTTTTAATATCTCTAATAAATCAACGGATATTAGCAATAATATGATTAGAAATTTAGATAATTTAGCTACTTGATTAGTACATAAAGGCTTAATGTACAGGGTGGGCCAGAAATATTTGCGATTTTGAAAAATAATAATAAAAAAACTAAATACATTAATCATACAAATTTTTATTTTAATTAAAATAGACATCTGGGAAATTTATCTCTTAAAAATAACATCATCCAGTGTGCACCATCGCGCTGCAGAGTTCTCGAATCTGAACCTAAATTGGTAAAAACTCGTTGGCACATTGCGCGGGAAACAGCTTATGGTCCGATAAATCCGTGTGCTGATAAGCCGCCCAATCAGTTACTTTCGGCGAATGCAGAGCCTTTTGATGTTTTGCACGAGGGTTCTCTACAGCGCAGTAACGGCTATTCTGTTTATTGACATACACATTTAAGTGAAAATGGGCTTCGTCGGAGAACAGAATATTGTTGAAACTCCGAAAGCGTTCCAACATTGCTTTAACAAAAGCTCGTCGTAAAATTGGGTCATTTGGCTGTAATTCCTGCACAAGTTAAATATTATGCAGGTGCAATTTCAGAACTTTAAGCAAAATGCGACGCAAAGATGTCTGGATACCACAAGTTCGGCTTATCGCTTGCGAGTCGGTAGATCAGGATTACGTTGAACTGAAGCTCTAACTTGTTCAATTGTGTCTTCCGTTCTTGTTGACCTTAGGCGTCCCGCAGGCTTCTGTTTGAGAGTCAAACCAGTAGCTTTGAACTTTCTGACCCACGATCGAATCACACTTTCCTTCGGACACTGATGGTCACGTAATCAAAACTCACGCCGAAATAAACGCCAAACAATAGCGCACGAATCATTTTTGCAATAATGTTTTGACGCAGAATGCACGCTATGCTCCGGTAAAGTGATCCATTGCGACTAAATTTCCGAGAAACGAGCTTTTCAACCCACCACCCGCGCAGACCCCTCTCGTAAAGTTCAAACACAACAACGTTTTTAAAATCGTACGCCTTTATTAGGTGTTTGTATTCCTATTAGTATTAGTAAATAAATAATATTTTTTTTATTTTGGAATAGGTATTCAGGAAAATATATGTTTATTTCCCAGGATCAACCATTTCACCTAAACCAGAGTCTACAACAACTGAAGAGGTGAAAACGACTACAAATGTACCCACTACTGAACCAGCAGTTAATACCACAAATGAGATTTCAACAGAAACAGTAAATACTACTACGAATCAACCCAACACTGAAGGGACCACTACAGAATTTGTGGTAACAACAACAGATCTCCCCACAGATTCTGTTAATACAACAAATCAACCCACTACAGAATCCGAAATAACGACAACATATCGACCGACTACAGTACAACCTAGTACAGAGTCAGAAGTAACGTCAACGTATCGACCTACCGCAGAATCAGAAATAACGACTACCTCCCAACCCACTACAGTACAACCTAGTACAGAGTCAGAAGTGACGTCAACGTATCGCCCTACCACAGAATCGATAGCACCGATCTGCCCCCCAGGGTATTTTGGTATCTTCCCTCATCCGGAGCAGTGTGATGCCTTCTTCATGTGTACTGGGGGAACTGCCATCCAGCTTTTGTGTATAAGTGGGTTTGAGTTCGACCCGATATTAAGCGTAAGTATTTTAAGTCTACTTGCTTGTTATTACACACGCCCGCACGTCAGCCTACCCCACTTTGACCTTTAGACCACCTATATTCTCTACATTAAAAAGAGCTGTTTTAGTAGTTCAAATGGGTAACCTGATGTGCTGCCAATTGTACTTATTTTTCTCAGAACCCACATAATTTTGTCGGGTCAAAAGATTTTTCGTCTTGAAATAACCCTGAATCAGTTGGTTTGGTGGTGATAATACCCCCGTGGCTCGGAAAGTTGTTGGTCCTGCCTAATATTTCTTCAGTCATATCGTGTTATCTAAGTGTCCTGTGTATTGCCATGGACGATTTCGTCCATGGTATTGCGCACACACTTGTGCACTACAATATCATCTGCGCAGTTGCCTAGTCTCGGTTGTGATTGGCCGCTGTGGTGGGTGAAATTCTAGTGACATATTTTTTTAAAGATTATCAATTTCTTAGGTAATCTAAATCTTAACCTATAACTGATGATATTGTATTCTTTTACAGAAATGCGTTCCCATATCGGACACCGGCTGCTTTGCATCCAGAGGTTAGAGGTTATTATTTTATTATCACAATTAGTTAACTTTTAACCTTTGCTTATGTGGTGATCATCATTATCATTATCAGCCGCAGGACGTCCACTGCTGAACATAGGCCTCCCCCATAGATTTCCAAAATGATCTGTTACATGACCTGCATCCAGTGCGTTCCTGCGACCTTTATTAGGTCGTCTGTCTATTTTGCCGGTGGAAGCCATACGCTACGATTTTAATCAATAATGCCCCAACGGCCATCAGTTCTTTGCGCAATGTGCTCTGTCCACTCAGTTATTGCACATCACTTAACCATGTGATGTGCAATAACTGAATCTAATCTTATCTAATCTCGAACATTTTAATAACAGATAATTTTTTGTTCACTTAAATCTATAAAATAAGATGTTATTTTATTTATTTTAGGTTCAACAACTACTCCAAATCACGTCACTGATACCACCAGTCCAGTATACGAAGGCACCACAGTTCCAGCATCTGGTGAACTCGTCACTGTCACATCAACCACTGTTGGAGATGAATTTACCAAGACAACCACTGAAGAAGTACATCAGACTACTATTGTTGCTGATCAAACAACCGTCGAATCACTTGATGGCGAATCAACTGCGAATACAGTTGAAGTTGATAAAGAATCGACTACAAATACTCCAAATGGTGTAAATGAAGGAACCTCTACACCTCCAGATAGTGGTACTACAAGTTTTAATATAGAATCAACTACTGTAAGTGGAAACGATGGGACTTCATCAACAGCTCCAACAACTTCTAATGGTAGTGAACAAACAACAATTGAGAACAGTGAAGGTTCTAATAATGGTAATGATGGATCAACAACCGTTGATGGTACTGGAAATGAAGTATCAACTCAAACAGTTCCTACAACTATCGACGAAGACACAACAATACAGATTGAAGGTGGATATACTACCGTTTTAACAACAAAAACCGATGAACCAACTATTGACGGCGAAAATATTATTCTTGAATCGACCACTGCTAGCTACGGAACACAAATTACTGATGATGAAAATAACATTTCAACTACTGTTAGAGTTACTAATAATGAAACTTCAACTGAGCCGTCTACAGAATCTACAACTCCTGCCTTGATAGTAACCGAAGTACCATTACCTGAAGCAACAGAGCCATCTATTTGTCCCCCAGGGGTGTTCGGAAACTTTCCTCACCCATACAAATGCAATTTCTTCTACATGTGCATGAGTGGAACTCCTATGCTGTTACCATGCGCGGATGGGCTGGAGTTTGACCCAAAAGTAGCGGTACGTAATTCAGTTGTTTTAGCAAACATTGTATGGTCGTTATCACGAGTTTGAAATCCGATTGCAAAATGGAACCAAGGATTTTGATCCTTTATAGTTTATTTACACTGACCTCTACTAAACAAGTACGCTGGGCTAAAGGTTCTCTGAAAAGTGACAGATAATTTTTGTGCCTAATCAAAGCGCTCCTACCGAGTGTCCAGTTCCCTGGATTATAGAGTAACTTACGTGCGGTTAGGTCAACTCCAATTAGTTCCGTGGACGCTCACTACCCGCTTACTACAGCCGTCAGTGCCAAAACGGCGATATTCAAAGGCTTCATTTTTAGGTTCACACTTTTCAGTCCAGCGTATTCTGTTATAGAGGTCAGTGATTATTTACTACAAGCTGTTGTCGCGACTTTGTCTGCGAAGTAGATGATAAAAAAGACTTACTTCCATCGACGCGGTCTCTTTTATTCATGTATGGTAAAGAGAGTATCCTGTATGAGATGAAGTTGTGCCTCTGACTATTATACATGTTTATGATTCATTTTAATTGCGGTATTATCATTTATTTAGCTTTAGTTTAGACGACTGTCTTGGTATAGTGGTTCGCGCCACGGACTTCTAGACTAGGCGGTTGCGGGTTCGAATCCCGCAAGGAGCGAATGTTAGTGTAATGAGCACAAGCATTTGTACCTAAGTCATGGATGTTTATAAAAGTATTTAATTATGTCTATCCATTATCCCAGTCACCATAGGACAAGCTCACGCTAAGTTTGGGGCTAGGTAATTGGTTTGTTTGTTAAAAAAAGGAAAAAAAAAGTTATAGAATTCTTCTTTCTCTAGATACAAATATTTCATAATTTTAAAAAAGAATGAGCCGGTATTTGGTAATCTAAGTACAATTTAAGCTTGTTTTTTATTAAGTAAGTACGTTTTACGTAATTTTAATTATTTCGTCAAAGCATTATCCATAATTAATTTAACCTTTCGTGATATCATGGGTGGTTACAGTTAAGAAGAGCTCCTACCGAAGATGTTGATTCCACTCTCACATGGTCAATGTGCGGCGCCCAATTAATTTATAATCAGTAGCAGTTCCCCGTTACTTCGCCCGCTCCAAAAATCAGTTTTTCCATACAAAATTTCATCTACCATTTCACCCCCTGATGATATTATATCGCGACAAAAAGTAGCCTATGTCCCCAGGACTCCTCTTTCTTTTTATTTCCCTAACATATTATCTCGAATTAGCTTTGTGTGCACAGTCATTTGAAAATGTAATTGACATTTTATATTACAGGGCTGTGTCCCAATAGCACCAGGCGGTTGCACACTCGGACCAATAATTACTACACCACAGCCTGAAGTGACAACAGAAGACATATTAGAGACAACAGGGCCAGTAGACATAACAAAACTTCCTAAACCGACAACAGAACTTCTATATACCACGGTACAGCCCATGGACACAACAAAGCTTCCAGAAGTGACAAAAACAACAATAGATTATACAGATACAACGAAACTCACTGAAATGACAACGGAACAATTCTCAGATACAACGCTACAGCCCGAATATGTAACAAGCCTTCCAGATACAACCATTGACACAACGAAACCACCTGAAACACCAACGGAAAATCTAGAAACAACGATGCTACCTATAGGCACAACGGAACTACTTGAAACGACAACGGAAACAGAAACAACAGTACCAACTGATTCGCCACAAGCTAAGTGTCCGCCGGGGGTGTTGATGAATATACCTCATCCATACAGGTGCGATGCGTTCTACATGTGTATGGGGGGACAGGCGATGCTTCTCGTCTGCACAGAAAAATTCGAATTTGATGTCAATACTAGGGTAAGTTGTTTAGCCTAGTTCGCAACAACCCTCGCTAAGACCAATTTTGAGTTGACCCGTCTCTTTTAAGACATAGGTTTAGTCTTAATTTGTGGTATCTCGAATTATTCCATAAAGTTTTTTTATACTGAGAGTTATAATCGTTAAATTTTTGCGTTTTAGTTGCAAAATAAAGTGAAAAATTTCCTAGCGGTATATATAATTTTTCCTTTCATTATCAACAATGTTCTCTCAAAGATAGCTTTAAAATAATAATATTTTTTAATTTGAGACGTATGTTCAAATACTGTGTGAGCAATTATTAGAAATATCATATCATTATATTTTTTATTTCAGACCTGTGTCCCCATAGCCCCAGGCGGTTGTACACTCGGCCCGATAATTACTACACCAGGGGAAGAAACTACTACATTCAAGTACAGTACTACTGAAGAGACAGCAGAGTCTGTAACAACTCTTGATCCTCAAACAACTACATCGGAAATAACTTCTGATGCCACTGAGCCACAGACAACAGATTCAGAGCCTGTAATCACGACATCTGTACCAATTCAGACTACTTCGGAAGCTGATGTCACAACTAGTCTGCCAGACACAACTTTAGGAAATATAGTATCCACTAGTAAACCGGTTGAAACAACCACAGGTTTTGTAAGTACCACAATCCAGCCGCAAACAACTTCAGAATCGGTTGTAACAACGAAAAAGACGACTTTCTCACCCATACAGACAACGGAAATCCCTGAACCGACAACGGAACTCATCGACACTACAAAACCTGAAGTGACAACAGAAAAGATATTAGAGACAACACGGCCATTAGATACAACGAAATTTACTGAAACGACAACGGAACAATTATCAGATACAACGGTACAGCCTGAACACATAACAAAACTTCCAGAGACAACGGTTGACACAACGAAACTACCTGAAACACCTAATGAAAATCTAGAAACAACGATGCCACCTATAAGCACAACGGAACTACTTGAAACGACAGCGAAAACAGAAACAACAGTACCAACTGATCCGCCACAAGCCACGTGTCCGCCGGGAGTGTTGATGAATATACCTCACCCATACAGGTGCGATGCGTTCTATATGTGCATGGGGGGACAGGCGATGCTTCTGGTCTGCACAGAAAAGTTTGAATTTGATGTCAATACTAGGGTAAGTAATTGGGCCCAATTCGCGACAACCCTCGCTTAGACCAATTTTGAATTAAGCCGTCTCTTTGTCTTCTAAAGACACAAGAATAGGTAAATCTATCTTGATTGGTTTCCTTAGCAGAACTTGAGACAAATTAATCGTTAAAACAAAGGTTTTGTCTTTGTGGCACCTCGAATTAGTCCATTGGGTTTTTTATACTTAAAGTTATGATCATTATGTTAAATTTTACGTTTTTGTTGGGATATAAAGTAGAAAAATTCCTAGTGGTATATATACTACTCAAAACAAAATAAGGGCCACGAGGTATTTTGTCTGTAACATTAAAATAATAATACCAATATATATTTTTTTGTCTCCATAACGAAAACTAATGTTGTTTTTAACGTGTAGACCAATAAATTTATTCCAATAATAATGATTAAAAAGTTTATTTGCTTTTGAAAGAAAAAAATCATTTAAGGTTAAAAATAAAAAGAATGTAAAGTTACTGAAAACAAAAGAAAATACTCCATGCTCATCTTTTAGTAACGTGTATGCCCCCCTCGTTTCGCTACGCACTCCTGAAGCCTGGAGTGCATGCTCTCAATCAAATGCCTGACATTTTCCATTGGAATCTCTTCCCAGGCCCTTTTAACAGCGTTGATGAGTTGCTGTTGGTTGTGGATTTCCTGATCACCGTCTCTACCTCTTCGTTTCAACTGATCCCACATGTGCTCTATTGGATTTAAGTCCGGACTGTTCGCCGGCCACGGCAAGACTTTAATTTGAGAGGCTTCCAGTACAAACCGAGTCGCTTGAGCCGTGTGTGCACGAGCATTGTCTTGCATCAAGATGAATCCAGGACCCGCTCGCTGGGCAAATGGGATCACATGTGGTCTGACAACTTCCTCAATATATCGCTGAGCAGTAACAGTACCCTCATTTAAAATAGCGAGCTCAGTTTTGCCGTGTAAGCTTATCCCGCCCCAAATCATTACATTTGGACCACCAAAACGATCGACTTCATGGATGCAGGCTTCTGAAAATCTCTCGCCGCGTCTTCTCCATACTCTAATACGCCGATCGTCGTTAAAAAAATTAACTTTGCATTCGTCTGTGAAGAGCACCACGCCCCATTGGTTTATGTCCCAGTCCAAATGTTGACGGGAAAATCTTAAACGATTTGCACGATGATTTCTGGTTAATGGAACACGGACAACTCGCCTTCTTGATGCCTGCTGGTCTTCATGCAATCGATTACGAATAGTTTGGTCACTGACACGAGTACCCGTTGTAAGCCGTAAACGATTTTGCAGCTTGCGGGCCGTCGTTGTGCGATCTCGGCGCGCACTTAATCGAATGTAACGATCCTCTTGAGCTGTTGTAATGCGAACTCTGCCCGAACCAGGTCTTCTTCTTACACTGCCGGTCTCTTGGAAACGATTCCATAGATTTTGAATAGCTCTTCGAGAAAATCCCAATCGCAAACCCACAGATCGCTGCGAATGACCTTCTTCAATCATTGTAACGGCTCTGGTTGCTGTCAGCGAGTCCATATGACGCCTGCGTGCTTGTGGAATATTGCAAAAGATGTTTCTGACTCGAGATATCAATGAACTCTGATAATTTCTAATAAACCAAGAAGCTAAGGAAAGCAAAACGTCAAAAAAAATGGAAACAAAATTTTCAAAAAGAATTTTAAATCAAATTTTATTTAAAATTGTTGCCAGCATTAGATGAATACTACAATATTAGAAAGCTTAGGTATCAAAGAGTTTGTATACTTAATATTTTACTACTTTAAATATGAAAATGTTTAATAATTTACACCAAAATGAAAAAATACCTCGTGGCCCTTATTTTGTTTTGACAAGTATATATATTTTTTCCGTTCATATAAGTATGAACAAGAAAAAAAACTACGTTCATTATTATTACAATGTTCTCTCGAGAAAAGCTTCAAAATATTTGTATTTGTTTTTAATTTGAGACGTTAATTCTAAAACTGTGTGAGCAATTTTTTTTGAAAAGTTAATTATGTTTTTTATTTCAGACCTGTGTTCCTATTGCACCAGGCGGTTGTACACTTGGCCCAATAGTTACTACACCAAACGAAGAAACTACTACATTCAAGTACAGTACTACTGAAGAGACAGCTGAGTCTGTAACAACTCTTGATCCTCAAACAACTACGAGTACATCGGAAATAACTTCTGATTCACCAATAGAAACAACCTCAATAAATGAAGTTACAGCTGGTGAGACCCAAACAACAGAATCAGAGCCTGTAATCACGACATCTGTACCAATTCAGACTACCTCAGAAGCTGATATCACAACATCAACTAGTAAACTGGTTGAAACAACCACAGATTATGTTAGTACCACGATTCAGCCACAAACAACTTCAGAATCTGTTGTGACAACGGACAAAACAACATTCTCTCCCGTACAAACAACGGAAATCCCTGAACAGACAACGAATTTTCTAGAAACAACACAACCTTTAGATACAACGAAGCATCCAGAAGTAACAGAAACAACAATTCATAATGCTGATACAACAAAAGTTACTGAAGCGACAACGGAACAATCCTTAAATATAACGGTACGGCCCGAGTACATAACAAAACTTCCTGAGACAACAATTGACACAACGAAACTACCTGAAACACCAAATGAAAATCTAGAAACAACGATGCCACCTATAGGCACAACGGAACTACTTGAAACGACAACGGAAACAGAAACAACGGTACCGACTGATCCGCCACAAGCCAAGTGTCCACCGGGGGTGTTGATGAATATACCTCATCCATACAGGTGCGATGCGTTTTATATGTGCATGGGGGGACAGGCGATGCTTCTGGTCTGCACAGAAAAGTTCGAATTTGATGTCAATACTAGGGTAAGTAATCAGGCCTAATTCATGACAACCCTCGCTAAGACCAATTTTGAGTTCAAGCTGTCTCTTTTGCTGCTGAAGAATCGAAAAGAGGCATACTAAAATCATAAATGACTAACTAAACAGCTGCCAGTTAATAAGGAAATTACGACATCCATATACAAACAATTGACGGAATATTAATCGATCACGCGTGACTGTGCGACTGAAGACAAAAATGCGTCACAACTGGTTAAAAAATATATCAAGAAGCATCACTAAATTTTGAGTATCTAATTCTTTGTACTCTGTCCTTATTCGTTTTCTTAGCAGAGAAAGAGACAAATTATACGCATAGACATAGGCTTAGTCTTAGTTAGTGCCACCTCAAAATTAATTCATTGGGTTTTTGGATACTGAAAATTAATCATTAAGAGGTTTTTTTTGCGAAATAAAGTAGAAAAATTCCTAGCCTATACTTTTCCGTTTATTATTGTACGAGTAAACCCGTACATTTGCGTAATTTCATATTTTCGCGACATCGGCATTAAAATTGTCTTGACCTAGTTTATACTTTACTTGTTATTATAATTAACATATGATTTTAGTGTTGAATAAAGACTGCTACAATCGACATCTCTGTTATCATTACGTACAACGACATCAGTTTTCGGCACTCACAGCATCATATCAATCTTTAATGTGTAGACCGACACTGCACATTATACATGGTCCTTCGAGCTACACCTGAATCACGACATTTGGAGCATCCACGACATTTCTTCGACATTTAACTTGGTGAGTTTGTTGACTTTCAGTGTAGTAGCGTATCGGTTCAATTTGTCTCCCAGAAGCGGGTCTCGCCAATTGGATTGAGAAGGGTGACGCACATACTACGCAGAGGTTACAAACTTTACTAAGTTCGACATATACGACAGTTCGACATGGAGGAATTATTCAACCGCCAAAACGCTATCATCAATGAAGTTCAGAAGATTTATACCAACTTCCGGAAAGATAGTGCAACAAGAAAAAATAGAGAATACATCAATATTCGCGTGCAAGCATTGGACAACCTGTGGGGTGAGTTCATGCAAAACGACACTACATTAGAAGAACATAGAGACGACAGAGAAGAATATTTCTCAAAAAACGTTTTTACAGAATTTAAGAAATTTTTCGACAATGCGAGAGAGACAATTTCGACATTCGAGATCACACCCTTCAAATCTGATGGGGGGAAGTTTGATTTTAAACCGTCAAGTCAGCTGGACGATCTGCTGACGCAACAAGGGACAAACTTTAGAGCACTGCAACGTCTCATCGACAACGTCAACATAACTGACATCTCCGAAAAATGGGAAATCGAAGACGAGCTAAAGACCATTCAGCATCGTTGGCATGCAATTGAGGAACTTCACTTGCAAATCGACAACTTACAACAAGGAGAAAATGGTGTCTATGACGATGAATTTCGGCGAATGGAAATTTTATTCAAAGACATGAAACGGACATTGAACAGGAAGATATTTTCGACAAATCACGCTCAGTTATCTGTACCGCAGATCGACATTCCAGTATTTACGGGCAAATATACTCAGTGGCCCACATTCTGTGATTTATTCACTGAGACTATTCATACCAACAACTGCTTGACAAAAACACAAAAGCTGCAACACTTGAAAAGCAAGATCAAAGGCGAAGCTGAACGTCTAATACAACATCTCAATATATCAAGCGACAACTACGACACCACCTGGGAGCTTCTCCTGCACCGTTACAACAACCCTCAAGTCCTGTTTACTAAACAAATAGAAACCTTCTTGAACCAACCGGCAATCCATAAACAAACATCGTATGAACTTAGAAAGCTATACGACACCACAATAGAATGCATCCACGCCATCCACAATCTGGGGATCGACACGACAACCTGGGATCCAATCCTAGTTCATCTGGTTGGAAAGAAACTTGACCCCGACACATTTACGGATTATAAAGAATCACGTAAGAAACCACGAGAGTTGCCATCATTTGACGAGCTTATGGCATTCATTGAAAACAAGTTTATCGCCCTAGAACCGCTTCAAAAACGGGAAAGGGAAATTTCGACATCAACCAAACCTGTTCAACAATTTGCTTCCAAACCGACACAAAACAAACCTAACTTTCAACCCAAACCGATGTTCAAGAATTATAAGACAGTTGCGACATTTACAAGAAGATGTCCTTATTGTACATTTGAACACGACCTATATGAATGCAAGAAGTTCCTGAACATGTCCCCGGAAGCCAAAATGAGGACAATTAACAAATTACAAGTTTGTCATAATTGCCTTTATCAACATAAATATAAATGCACTTCGTCGAAACGATGCAAAAAATGCAACGCAGCACATAACACAATACTGCACGACACAATTACCGGCATGTCATCGCCCTCGATGAACTTATCACGTGTCAGTACAACAGCTGAGAATGAAAACAAAGCGACAACTTCTAAATCTGTCAACTATGTTGCCACGCATGATGAAGAAGTACTACTGACGACTATTTCGCTACGTGTTAAGGGATCGGACAATAATTTCATCACTTTAAAAGCCCTCTTGGACCAAGGTTCCCAGATTTCACTAATATCTGAAAATGCAGCACAGCTATTAGGTTTGAAACGACAACATTATCAAGCATCAGTATCTGGCATTAGCTTTGGCTCCAAACAAGGAAAAGGAATCGTGTCATTACAATGTAGATCAATTCACGACGATTACACATTTAACACGAAAGCCCTCGTCATCAAACACGTGATAAGCAACCTACCCAACGCTACATTCCCGAGACAGACATGGTCGCATCTCCAACATTTGAAGTTAGCGGACCCGGAGTACAATATCTCCAAACCAATCGACATACTGCTGGACGCAAGTGTATACTCAGACATCATCTTAAGTGGCCTTATTAAGGGTCCAACGACAGCACCGATAGCACAACAGACGCTACTCGGATGGATATTATCAGGCAGTGTAAAGACATTTACCTGCAATGTTGTACTAACCAAACATGCAGACTTATCAAAATACTGGGAAATAGAAGATATTCCCGACGACAGTCCCTTAAGTCAAGAAGACATTTATTGTGATGAGCTGTTTCAAGCCACGACAACCCGATTGGAAGACGGAAGATACCAAGTTGCATTACACATGAAACCACAATATCAACAAAACCTTGGAGCGTCTAAACCTAAGGCACTAGCACAGTTTATACAGATTGAGAAAAAGATGTCAAAGGAAGATCAACTCCGACAATGTTATCAACAATTTATGCATGAATACCGACAATTAGGACACATGCAAGAGGTCACCGGCAACGTGACACCTGAAGGCCGACCCGTATGTTATTTACCACACCACGGAGTAGTAAAAGCTGATTCCACCACTACGTCACTACGAGTTGTATTCAACGCATCATCGAAGACGTCATCGGGATGCAGCCTCAACGATCTCATGTATTGTGGACCTAATCTACAACAAGACTTGTTGACGTTGATACTAAAATGGCGCCAACACAGATATGTAATAATTGCCGACATAGAAAAGATGTTTCGACAAATCATGGTACGTGACAGTGACAGAGATCTACAACGAATTATATGGAGAGACCTGCCACGTACACCTCTTAGAGAATACCAACTCACAACAATCAGCTATGGCATGAAAGCAGCCCCATTTCTCGCAATGAGAGTTTTGAAGCAAATCGGGAGAGATCATACAGACACACATCCATTAGCAGCATCAGAATTAGAGCATTCCTTTTACATGGATGATTTGATGACAGGACATAATTCCATAGTAATATTAAAGAAGATTCAACAACAATTAATAACCGTATTAAAAGCAGCTGGCATGAACATAAGAAAATGGTATTCCAATGAACCCGAGCTACTTTCTCAGTTATCAACAGAACAAAAGGACATTGCACATTTCGAGTTCAGGGACACCGAATCTCGAAAAACCTTGGGGTTAAAATGGTCCCCGACATCAGACACATTTAGTTTCAAAAACATTATTACCGACAGCGACAAGCAATCAATCACCAAACGACAAATGCTATCCGACATATCAAGGATTTTTGATCCTTTGGGCTGGCTTTCTCCAATCACGATAAGAGCCAAACTATTATTTCAAAAGACATGGATATCAGATATCACGTGGGATGATGAGCTACCCAAGACATTGCAAGACGAATGGTTGTTATTGAGAGATGACCTACATAATATTTGTAATTTTACAACACCAAGGCATATCGGCGACACAGCGACACTCAACAAAACTACCAACTTCACGGATTTTGCGCATTGTTATGCGCATTGTTTGAGCATTGTTATTAACACAGCTGGTAAAAAGAGTAACGACAACTATATCGAACGACAAGATGAGCATGTTTGCATGGACAGACTCGATGATAGTCCTGGGTTGGATTCATGGTGACAAAACAAGGTGGAAACAGTTTGTGGCAAACCGAGTTCAACAAATCACCGAAGTTATACCATCGACATATTGGAATCACGTACGCTCTGAAGAAAATGCAGCAGACTGTGCGACACGTGGAATGACGACAACATCTCTAGAAAAGCATCCTCTATGGTGGACTGGCCCGGGATGGCTGACAAATTTCGACAAGAGCAAACTTGGAAATCAGACATACGAAACACCTACGATTGAGACAAAAAACTCCGTTGTACACACAGCCTTACATCAAAATAATTCATCGTTCATAAATGAATTATTAACACAAAGCAGCAGAATCGACAAAATTATAAACACAATTGGCTGGGTGTTGCGTTTCATCACGTGCTTACGTAAAGGACAAGGTTCGCGCCCCAGTTCATTGACATCGGACGAACTAAAACACGCTAATTGTTTAGTTATTAAAACTGTTCAAGCACTAGACTTTACATCAGATCTACACGACCTTCGTACAAAGGGTCACGTTCGAAGCAGCAGCAAGATCGCAAGCCTCAACCCATTCATAGACCATCAAGGAATCCTACGATTGGGAGGACGACTTATCCTACGCTGCAAAACATCCTATCATTCTGACATCTGGAAGCCGACTTACTGAACTCATCATTCGACAAGCTCACCTCGCTACACTGCACGGAGGCCCGAGGCTCATATTGACGTACATCCGGAACAAATACTGGATTATTAGTGGGCTCAGGAGCGTAAAACGGGAACTTAGAACCTGTGTCAAGTGCAAGCGATATAATCAGACAAATCAACAACCAATAATGGCCGACTTACCTCAAGTACGTGTTACACCTGCACGCCCTTTCACTAATGTTGGAGTTGACTATACAGGGCACGTGGACCTGAAACTGAACAAGGGAAGAGGAGTCAAGACGACCAAAGGATATGTCGCGGTGTTCGTTTGTATGAGCACTAAGGCAGTACACCTTGAATTGGTTTCCGACATGAGCACAGCGACATTCTTGGCCGCATTCAAAAGGATGTGCGCCCGGCGAGGAACTCTCGCCAATGTATACAGCGACAACGGCACCAACTTTGTTGGAGCAGCAAAGTCATTAATCAAGGAATACAAGGAGATCTCCCGAGTAATCCAAGACTGTTCCAATCAGAACATCGATGGAATAGATATCACCTGGCACTTCAACGCACCTGCCTGTATATGATGAACACCAATCAAGCTCTGACATCGATATCAAAACAAGAAATCAAAGCTCTACGACAAAGCAAAGAAAACATTTTAATGCATTTTCAATCATCACTACAATACTTTACCTACTTTCGCTACTGTCGGTGGGATACGGAATAAAAACAACCCCCATTGAACCTAACCAAGGGTTGTACTTTGACCGGATCGCCAACATGCAACTGATACGTAACGAATGGAAGATCATCATTTACTACGACATGCAACCTTACTGGGACGGAATAGCAGCCTACAAGAAGTATTCAAAGTACCTTGAAAACACATGCACACCTATTAAGACAAAAACGTCATGCGATGTCATTTTAGAACAGCTAAGTCATGCCTTTTCAGAATTAGAATACTATAATTCTATTCTGAATCAACAAAATGGTACGAATAATCGACAGCGGCAAAAACGTGGGCTAGTAAACTTCGTTGGAAACATCGCGAGCGATCTCTTCGGTGTCCTAGATAATCGCTTCGCAGAGCAATACCAAAAAGACATAGAAATATTAAAAAACAATCAGAAACATCTATACAAATTATTCCAAAATCAGACATCTGTCATAGAAGCCGAATACAATTTCGTAAAACGAGGTGAATCAGCTATGCAGAAGCAACACAAGTTATTGAATCGACACATCACTAATTTGGAAAAAACCGCATACAATCTTAAAACAGAAATAGAAGGCACGCAGTACACAAATCAGTTCATCCTGGCTGTGATGTCTGCGAACACTATGCAAACGTTCCTGAAAAATATACAAGATACACTTATTGACACCGTGACCAATATCTACAATGGAAAATTCAATGTACACCTGATGACACCACAGCAACTACAAAATGAGCTCAACATCATCTCAAGCCACGTGTCTAAGGACGTTATTTTACCTATCGACAACATTCAGAGCGATTTCCGAAACATTTATCATCTGTTAAAAATCGAGGCCAGAATGACGACCGATTACATGCTGTTTGAAATACGAGTACAACTTGTAAGCAGAGACAGTTATAAACTATATAAAATAATTCCCATACCACAACAAGTTCGTAACGACATGATAAAAATTACTCCCATATCTGAATATGTAGGAACGAACATACAGAAGGATTCCTACTTTACTGTGACAGCTGAAGACATTGGACAATGTTTAGTACATGAATCACAGACGTACATGTGCTACTTACAAAAGCCTATCTACACTATGACGTCAGACAAGGACTTATGCATTAAAACCAACGAAAGTAAAAATGCATGTGAGACGAGCAAAGCCGCGTGCGAGAACAAGTGGACAAATTTAAATAAGTTAAATACCTATTTATATTTCTGTTGCGATAACTGCAACCTGAGAGCAATATGCCAGGATCAAGTTACGACATACAGTCTGGCGCGAGCCAACTTAGTCAGCGTTTCCGAGAATTGTGTTATCAAGGCTAAGGAATTTACTATTTACTACCATCAAGTTTTTGAAAACAAACTGGAATACGGAAAAGAGGTCGAACGACTAACCGTACCTGCTATAAACTCAATACTGAACATAAGATTAGAAGAATATCAAACAAACAGCACGGAGACACAGGAGGACAAAGAGGATCCGGAGTTAAAGACAATCGGGGACAGCATTTCAAAACTGAAGGAAGAAAGTTCTTTGAACGATCAGTTATCATATCACGACATACATCACTACACCGTCATATACATCCTGTTAGCTACGGTAGCAGCGGTCGGCGTCGGAGTCACGTGCAGATACGTTAAGCGTCGAAGACAATGGGCGAGGTCGGCGGCGGAGCAGCAACCAGCGCCGCAGCGCGAGCGAGCACCGACTGGACATCCCTCTACCATCGACTTCAGCCCAACTCCAATCAGTGCAATTTAATGTCCCTATTGTAAATGATGACCCCCTCTAATGTATTGTTCCCCTTTTTAAAGTCGGCAATATGTACGAGTAAACCCGTAAATTTGCGTAGTTTCATATTTTCGCGACATCGGCATTAAAATTGCCTTGACCTAGTTTATACTTTACTTGTTATTATAATTAACATATGATTTTTAGTGTTGAATAAAGACTGCTACAATCGACATCTCTGTTATCATTACGTACATCGACATCAGTTTTCGGCACTCACAGCATCTTATCAATCTTTAATGTGTAGACCGACACTGCACATTATACAATTATCAATGCGATATCCTCCCCAGAATAGATTTGGAGTATTCATATTTTTTAGGTACAGACGTTGGTTCTAATACTGTGTGAACAAATTATTAAAAAATACGATTATATTTTTTATTTCAGACCTGTGTTCCCATAGCACCGGGCGGTTGCACACTCGGCCCGATAATTACTACGCCACTTGAAGAAACTACTACATTCAAATACAGTACTACTGAAGAGACAGCAGATATTGTAACAACTCCTAATCCTCCAACAACTACATCAGAAATAACTTCCGATTCACCAATAGAAACAACTTCCGTAAATATAGTTACAACTGGTGAGACACAGACAACAGAATCTGAGCCTGTAGGTACGACATCTGTACCAATTCAGACTACCTCAGATTTTGATGTAACAACTCGTCAGTTAGAAACAACTTTAGAAAATGCATCTACTAGTAAGCCTACTCAGACAACAACAGATTATGAAACAACGCTTCAGCCCGAGAAAATAACTTCTGAATCTGTTGTAACAACAGAGGTAACAACTTTCCCTGGAATCCCTGAACAGACAACGAAGATCATCGACACAACAAAACCTGAGTTGACAACGGAAAATATATTAGAGACAACACGGCCAGTAGATACAACGAGACTTACTGAAACGACAATGGAACAATTCCCAGATACAACGGCACAGCCCGAATATGTAACAAAACTTCCTGCGACAACGATTGACACAACGAAACTACCTGAAACGCCAACGGAAAATCTAGAAACAACGATGCCACCTATAAGCACAACGGAACTACTTAAAACGACAACGGAAACAGAAACCACGGTACCAACTGATCCGCCACAAGCCACGTGTCCGCCGGGAGTGTTGATGAATATACCTCACCCATACAGGTGCGATGCGTTCTATATGTGCATGGGGGGACAGGCGATGCTTCTGGTCTGCACAGAAAAGTTCGAATTTGATGTCAATACTAGGGTAAGTAATTGGGCCTAATTCGCGACAACCCTCGCTTAGACTAATTTTGAGTTAAGCCGTCTCTTTGTCTTCTAAAGACACAAGAATAGGTAAATTTATCTTTATTGGTTTCCTTAGCAGAACATGAGACAAATTAATCGTTAAGACAAAGGTTTAGTCTTAGTTTGTGGCACCTCAAATTAGTCCATTGGGTTTTTTATACTTAAAGTTAATGATCATTATTTTAAGTATTACGTTTTTGTTTTTGGAATATAAAGTAGAAAAATTCCTAGCGGTATATATAATTTTTCCGTTCATATAAGTATAAACAAGAAAAAAAGCTACGTTCATTATAATTACAATGTTCTCTCTAGAAAAGCTTCAAAATATTAATATTTTTTTTAATTTGAGACGTTAATTCCAATACAGTGTGAGCAATTTTTTTAGAAAATATAATTATATTTTTTATTTCAGACCTGTGTTCCTATTGCACCAGGCGGTTGTACACTTGGCCCAATAGTTACTACACCAAACGAAGAAACTACTACATTCAAATACAGTACTACTGAAGAGACAGAAGACTCTGTAACAACTCTTGATCCTCAAACAACTACATCGGAAATAACTTCTGATTCACCAGTAGAAACAACCCCAGTAAATGAAGTTACAGCTGGTGAGACCCAAACAACAGAATCAGAGCCTGTAATCACGACATCTGTACCAATTCAGACTACCTCAGAAGCTGATGTCACAACATCAACTAGTAAACCGGTTGAAACAACGACAGATTATGTGAGTACCACGATTCAGCCGCAAACAACTTCAGAATCTGTTGTGACAACAGACATAACAACTTTCTCACCTGTACAAACAACGGAAATCCCTGAACAGACAACGAATTTTCTAGAAACAACAACACAACCATTAGATACAACGAAGCTTCCAGAAGTGACAGAAACAACAATCCATTATGCTGATACAACAAAAGTTACTGAAACGACAACGGAACAATCCTTAAATACAACGGTACGGCCCGAGTACATAACAAAACTTCCTGAGACAACAATTGACACAACGAAACTACCTGAAACGCCAACGGAAAATCTAGAAACAACGATGCCACCTATAAGCACAACGGAACTACTTGAAACGACAACGGAAACAGAAACAACGGTACCAACTGATCCGCCACAAGCCACGTGTCCGCCGGGAGTGTTGATGAATATACCTCACCCATACAGGTGCGATGCGTTCTATATGTGCATGGGGGGACAGGCGATGCTTCTGGTCTGCACAGAAAAGTTTGAATTTGATGTCAATACTAGGGTGAGTTACTATTGCACACTTCTTATTTTGAGCTTTTAACTATTTCTCCGAAGATAACTCCAAAGAGAAGACGAATTTCATGAACTTCAATGATTCAAATATTTGTAGATATTGCATAAAATGTAATAACCCAAAATTCTTTAAGGTGCGTGTAAATAGCCTTCTCCTGGGCAAGCTCGCTTCATCGTAGACCTTATCTTTGCTCACGGGCTAAGATGAAGATTGAGAGCCAGCCCATTACTTGTAAAGAAAAACTCGGTACATTTATAAGTTTCACAATATTTGGGGACACTTAACCATTTAAGCGAACACAAAGTCGCTAAAACTTTAACGTTACCATCTATTGTTAGATACTTTTAACTAGTAATGGATAACTAACTAGGTATTGATTTTGTAAGGGAGTATTTTCTTTATTGGCGTTAATCAACAGCAACTCAATATCACAATACATTACAACAATATTAGAAAAGTTGAGGGCAGAAACGAAATTCCAATGAACACATACTACGACTACTATAACTAAGAACTTATTTTATGACACTGAGGATGAGAACTTATTTTGTAAGGCGTAGTATATCTTAATGTAAATTATCTTAGTTTAGTTGATATGTTACTTAAATTGATGTGATATCAATATTTTCAGACTTGCATACCGATAGCACCCGGCGGATGCACGCTTGGACCAATAGTAACAACCACTCAAGATGACGACATTACCACAATTGATGGAAACGATCTCACTACGAAGTCACCTACAGTCACAACGGATTCAATTGCAACAACAGTGCCTGTAGTTACCACAAACCCAGAAGTAACCACAGATTTTCCTGAAATAACAGCAAACGTTCCCGTAGAAACAACAAGAGGTCCTGAAGTAACAACAGAGCTACCTGAACTTACAACAAACATTCCTGTACAAACAACAGAAATTATAGAAGTGACAAATAACGTTTCTGACGTAACTTCAGATGAACCTGCAAACCCAACGGGTCTTTCTTATACAACGAACCTGGCAGAGACAACGATAACAGAAAACCTTACCGAAGCAACGACATCAATACCGGTAGACACAACAGTGCAACCTGACACATCCGAAATTCCTGATTTGACAACGCTTCTTTTAGAAACAACGATACAGCCTGTTTACACAACGGAACTTCCGAACCTAACAACAAAACAAACATTAGAGACGACGGTACAGCCTGAAATATCGATAGATCTTGAAGACACTACCAATTTACCCGAAGTCACAACCACAGCAGATGTATCAACGCCTCAGTCCGAGACAACTGTAAAATTAACTACTGTAAAGCCTATATATACAACGGAACTTCCTGTAGAAACGACGACGGCAGCAATATGTCCACCAGGGGTTATTATAAATGTGCCAAGACCGGATAGATGTGATGGATTCTACATGTGCACTGGTGGCCAGCCAATACCACTGCTTTGTACCAACGGATTTGAATTCGATAAAAATACCAAAGTAAGTAAATAATGCTAATACAGTGTAAGGGCCGATACTTGACCCACGTGTTTTATGATAAATTATCGACAAAAAATGAACAACGATGAGTGGTGCCCCTTACCCCTCAGAATTATCTTGGATTATCAGCATTCTCTTTAATAATGAAAATTCGCCTCTCTCGCCTTGTATCCATATTATCATGCGTTCGAATAACTTTTAACGCAAATGTAACTTGTTAATTTGTCAATCATGAAACCGTAAAACTTTGACTATCTCATCAATGTTTTTTTGTTTCAGACATGTGTTTTAATAGCCCCAGGAGGCTGCACTCTTGGTTCTGTAGAGACTACTACAGTGACTGATAAAGTGGATATAACTGACTATCCTACGCAGACAACGGAACTCCCTGAAATAACAACAGAATTTTCAACGACAATTTCCGAAATGACTACAGAACTCCCTGAAGTAACAGCGGAACCTTTGGTATTGACGACGGATTTCTCTGAACAGTTAACTGTTCCTGAATTGACAACAGCAGCACCAGCGATTTGTCCTCCAGGAGTTATCATTAACGTAGCACACCAAGAACGCTGTGATGCCTTCTATATGTGCACTGGAGGAAATGCCTTACAGCTGCTTTGCACTTCTGGATTTGAGTTTGATCGGAACACAGGAGTAAGTTGTTTTTTTTTACGTTTTCTAATTGTAAAATACTGATTTGTTAGTAGTCCGCACTCCGGACTACAAAACCAGAAGTTGCGGGTTTGAATCCCGCAAGGGGCAAATGTTTGTGTGATGAGCACGAGCATTTTACCTAAGTTATGCATGTAGGGAGTATAAACGTATATAAGTATGTCTACCCGTTATCCTAGTCGCCATAGCACAAGCTCACGCTTAGTTTAGGGCTAGGTAATTGGTGTATTTGGTTGAAATAATTTATTATTATAATTAATTATCTAAGCGCTGTCCCGGTTATTCACTCGCGCTCCCAGGGTTTGCTTTGAACCATGATCCAGGATATGGAAGATCAGGTAATTACAGTGAAGCGACTGCCGTTGGACCTCCGCGACCCTGTTATCAGGGGAATCTGACCAGCTTGTATCATGGTTACACCTTCAGTCGCCTGAATCACTGATCATGTAATCTTGCCTGAATGTAATACTGTAACCCCCTAATCAATTTGACATTTCTATAAATCTTGATAAAATATTTAAAAAAATCAAAATTTAAAAGTTTATTGGGTAGTTATATCTACACTTTTTGTACATAGTATAGTTTTTAATGTTTGTCTCTACTTTGTCATGGCCATGTCATTTTACGTATCTGTAATTAATTCCAAATTAGTGTTTACCTATTTCAAAATCATTATTAGTAAAGGGGTTAGGGGTTAATAATTACTTATGATCTTTAGTTATATTTGGGCAAACAGTACATAATTATATATTTTCTTTTCTTTCAGCAATGCGCACCAATTTCAGCCCATGGATGTACGGCATCGAAAAATTAAAACGCATTTTATTGAATTAAAACAACTAATTAAAACCAAAGTCGTGCCAAAAATTTAAACAGTCAGCTTTTTAATATATTTATATATCTAAGATTTAAATATAATTTGACAGTTCCTTTTGTCTTACGTTTATTTTCAAATAAATAGTTATTTTTTCGACTGATTCAAAAGGCCATATTTTTGCCAATCGACACGGTTGTCTGTAAAGGTTGTTATGTAAATATTTTGTACAAAGTAATTTATATTAGATATATGTGTTAATTTGTGATACTGTACTAAAATATAATGCGCATTATAAAAAAAAAGCTTTTATTTTTCTGCCTTAATTATTTCCTCAATACATATACCTAAGTGATTCTCAAACTTAGTAACTTCAATACTCAATCATGCTCACTCATGGTAATGATAAGCGATTGAGTGTTGTCAAGGAAAATGTATATGTATAATAAAAATTATGAATAGAATACAACTTAAGCTACCTTTTAGTTAATAAAAGATCTTTAAGAGCCAAGGAAGTTCTCAATCGCAATTTGTAAAATTGTTATTTTAGTCTTTTCGTCAACTGGCCAAGGTGTATGGTAAAGCATTTCAAAGGAAAGGAACTAAAACAATTTAAATAGACAATTGTTAGGTTTAAATACTTTATTTACAGTCAATTTCTGACAAGGTTGTTTTTAAAATAAAAGGTCACGTTGCTTGTCTATATGTTTTGTAAGTAACTGCAAATATACATTTATGGAAACCGGCCTAAAACTCAATATACTTAAAAGATCTTTAAAATCGTTTAAAGATTTATCATCTTTAGGTGATGATGGTGTCTTTTTAGTCTTATTATCAACGATACCGGAATTATCTATTCTGGTTGCATCAACAACAGATTTGAAATTAACTATTACACCATCATATTCTTTAGAACTAGGATCAGATTCTAATATACTCGGTTTGTCATTTGCATATTCATAATATATCGGGTTACGCAATACATTTACATCTCTTTTCGTTCTTTTTGAACCAAAATAGTCTTTAGGTGAAATAACATAGTGTTTAAGAACGTAATTCATAACGTTTTGCATACTTCGTCTATGTCTCTGGTTATCGTCTAAAGTTTCGTTGGTTTTTTTATGTTTGCTATGTTCTTGATCAACTTTATCATTACCAGCTTGGTTTGTATGTGTTTTTTTTACTGTTTCATTTTTATCTTCTTTAGTTGTATTTTTAGTAATAACTCCATCGTTATCTACATTTGGTGAGTCAGATTTTTTGTCATTAATGTTTGTCTCAGTACTATTATTTTCGTGCGAACCTTTATCATCTTCAGAATCGTTCGAAACTATCAACAAGTGGTTGAAAATTTTGTTGAATATTTCCGTTAAATAATTTCTTCTGGAAATAGTGTGTCTCTCTTTTAAGACATTTGAATCATCACTTATACTTCTTCTTTTTCGGCTTTCAAGTACAGTTCCATCTAGGACTGGATTACTTATAGGTAAATTAGTGTCTTGAGTGTTAACAGCAGCATTCACATTATTAGCTAAAGAAAATGCTTTGACAACAACATCAGGATTAAATTTAATTTTATCATCATTTTCTGCATCACTGTTTTTAATTTGCGTGTTGACGTTCACATCGGCATTGGATTGTACAACTCTAGAATCATTTTCGGGATAACCTAAATTCACATCAATTGTATCTGTAATGTTCTCACTATTTTCACTAAAAGATAGTGGCTGATTTGATACTTCGACTTTCTCCTCATACAATGAAACGTTGCCTTTGTTTAATTTACTTAATTCCTCGGGAACGACATGTTCCTTATTTTTAAGCTGTAGTGCTAATAAACTGTTACACCTTTGCAACAAAAGATTTTCAAGATCAGCATTGCTTGTCTTGTTTTTAACTGTATTGACGGATTCTTCTTCATTATAAGGTAATGTTTCTGGAGATTCGACTTTAGTAATAGAACTGGATACAATTTGGTCATAGTTTGCTAGATTACGTCTGGTATTTGGTAATTTTGAATCATTGTCGTGGCTGTTTTCATTATTACCAACTACAGTTACTGTTGAATTAGCATGGGTGTGATTAATACTACTAGAGCCGCAGCTACAATTATAAACTATTACAACAACTGGATTATTTTTACCTGTATCAACGTTTACCGTAAAATTTGCAACCGGTTTAGCTCCTTTGCTTTTAACGCCCAAATCATCACTTAAAATATTTTGTATGTTTTTCAAAGCTCTTCTCGAAAGTGGAATATTAACTTCAGAATTTTTAACTTGATTAACAGTTTTTGTGCTGACATTTTTGTCATTTGTTACATTTAATTTCAATAATATATTTTCAAGGAAATCATTATTATTACTTGTTACATTAAAATTTGATACTGTATCAGACGAGGCGTTTAAATAATCATCATTTAAATAAACTACGCTATCTGAATCATTACGAATATTATTTCCATTCAATAAGGATGCTGTGGCTGTATCATTTGCAACAGAATCATAAATATCAGTAGCATTAGAGTCTTGAAAATTGTTTTCTTCAGCAGTACGAGCTTTGACATCAACTGCCCCGTTATTATTATAAGCATTATCTGTAGTTGTTGCTTCTTTACCGTGATCATCGTCAACATCCTGTGCGTCATCATTTGATGGACCTTCGTTGGTCAAATCTTCGTTTAATACAGATTCTGCATCTCTTTTCTCCCTAGTTAGTTCTCTATGTATATTTCCAACGTGGTACTTGCTTCCACCATTTTGGAAACCGCTTTGTATGTCTCTCACGTTGATAGATATATTAGTCTCTCCGTTATTACCATTATTGGCGAGTTGAGTAAGAAGTTTCAGTAAATCAAATATGTAAGGTTGCGTTTCGCTTTGTGATGGTTCTTCTTTCTTCTTAGAGGAAAGACACTGAAATATTAGAAAAAAATGTATACAATTTTTTGGTGATATTCATACAATTTTTTGGAGAATAGACCCACCGTTAACGTTATGATTAGTGTTTATCCTTTAGAGGGCTCAGTGCGAGTTTTTTCACGTGGTAACCTTCGCTTGTGACGCAAAATTTGTATGGAATTCGGTAAGCGCCCCTAGCGGCACGTTATCGGTTTTTTTTCTATAGAATTTTCCGACACTCGGTCGACAGTGAGTGCGTGTGACTGACTAACAGAAACTAGCACTCAGCCTTCGAAACTCTAATACAATCACTGACTTCTATAGTACAAGTACGCAGGACTAAACATTCTCTAAAAATGACAGATAATTACGGTCATCATACGCTCTTTATAGCCGTCAGCGCCAAAATGGCGACAATCAAATGGCTTCATTGTTAGGTTGACAGTATGCAGTCCAGCGTACTTGTATTATAGAGGTCAGTGAATACAATGCAAAAAATAACAAACAATGACAGATCAGAGAATGACCAAAGCAAGTCTAAACTTCAAAGGCTACAGATGTGTTGTAAACTATAATATACTAAAGCTAATTTCGCGCCATCTATGAGACACACGTTACATCAGCATGTTCGCTATATAAGTACCATCTGTGACTATTATAACCTAATCATACCCAAGGCACATAGATGGCGCCACTAGTAAGAAAAACACTGCTTTATCGTTAATTCATGTACAAAAATGTTTACCGATTCATGTATCGCACTTCACTTGCTCTGCGGCATCCTATCCTACTGAACACAATAAACTGGCTGGCACATTTTTCCTGGGGTTTTATTATTACCAAGATGTCCTAATACTTAAGGGTTTAAGACGAGATCTAAACAGAATAGAAATGCCTTGATACGTAAGGAAAACAGTCGTGCTGGCGCGAGGCAAAGTACACGCAGCGCCATCTCCTGGTGGTTTAAGGAACTTCACTAGTGATGGTTGCAGTACGAGGGTCAAACTGAAAGTTCTTAGAACTGGCCACTTATAAACAATATAATAAAAAAAATATTCTAAAATTTGAAAATAGAACTCTTTGCCAATATTACTGAGTATATATTTCATTCATTTGTCATTTGTTTTACGACTTGGCGGCAAATTGAAAATTGTCTGTGTCACGTCAAAATGAATTTAACACGAGAAAATTTTCGTGCAATGATTTTTTATGACTTTCGATGTCATTTAAGTCAACAAGAAAGTTATGATAGACTACGATTGGCCTTTCACGATGAAGCCCCATCTCGTGCGACTGTTTACAACTGGTTTAATGAGTTTAAACGTGGTCGCACTAATCTCACTGATGATGTACGTGAGGGACGGCCTTCTACGGCGACGACTGAAAATAACATCTGTGTTGTGCGGCGTATGATAGAGACTGACAAAAGAGTGATCTATCAGCAGATTCGGACAAGCTTAGGCATCGGTATGAGTCAAGTGCACAAAATCCTCCACGAACATTTAGCGGTCAGGAAGCTTTGCGCCCGGTGGATACCTCATAATTTGACTAAGGCTCAAAAACTCCATCGTGTGGATTGGTGCCGTAAAATGATTGAAAGATTTAACGGAGGTGACTCAAATGCTGTGTTCGACATACTAACAGGTGACGAAAGCTGGATTTACTGTTATGATCCTGAAACCAAAAGACAATCTGCTCAGTGGGTGTTTCCTTTCGAGGAGTTGCCAACTAAAGTGAAGAGAGATCGAAGTGCGGGAAAAAAAATGGTGGCCTCGTTCTTTGGAAGGATAGGTCATTTCGCAACAATTGTGTTAGAGGATCAAAAAACAGTTTCTGCAGAATGGTACACTACCAATTGTTTGCCACTTGTCTTGGAAAAAGTTCGAGAGAAACGACCTCGCAGTAGGATCCTCCTTCACCACGACAACGCCTCGTCGCACACCGCCAAGCGAACGATCGACTATTTGGCGACATCAAACGTTGAATTACTGGGTCACCCGCCGTATAGCCCCGACCTCGCGCCTTGTGATTTTTATTTATTTCCAAAAATTAAAGAAAAACTTAAAGGAAAGCGGTTTATGAATGCTGAAGAAGCGGTGGCTGCGTATTGCGATGCCATTGAAGAGACCCCTAAGGACGAGTGGGCAAAGTGCTTTTCCCAGTGGTTCCATCGCATGCAGCGGTGTATTGACGTCAATGGACAATATTTTGAAAAGATATAATAAAACTAATAACTGGCTAATGTAATCAGTTTTTGATTTTCTAAGAACTTTCAGTTTGACCCTCGTATGTAGTTTTATTACGTATTAATTAAAGTAAAGTGGGGTCGCGCTGTCTGTACGCAGGCTGCTTGCAACTGGTCACTTTTTGTTATCTATGGGGGACCCTTATGTTCGGCAGTTGACTTGATATCCTGCACTGATGATGTTGTTAAGACCAACAGAGATCAATTAGGTAAGAACATACGCAGGAGATATTATAGTGCGAAAGTGTGTGCGCAATACACAGGTGCACTCTCTGCTCCCTCGCTCTCATAATTTGGTAAGACGGCAGTCCGACATGACCGTAGAGAGATCAGGCGCAGGGCTTACTGCTTAACGTGCTTTCCGAGGCACGGGGGTGTAGCTCCACCTGACTCCGGAATTATCTGTGTCTGAGTTATTTCAAGACAGAACAAACATAATTATTGAAAAAACAAAACACCTGACTGCAAAAATTAATATTTTTTGAAATGGTCATTTTGAAAAATTAATCTCTATATTTACATTTATGGCCGCCATTTTTTAAATTTATCAAGCTCTCACAATTTTGACACATTTAACGACACCTCATATGTCAAGAACAGTTCAGCCGTTTGGGCTGTAGGGCGTGCCAAAAAATTTTACAAACATTCATACATACATACTCACGAAAAACATAACCCTCCTTACGCAGTCGGGTAAAAACCCATACACTTTCCGCCCGACCTAGGATTCGAACCCGGGACCTCGTGGATAGTACCCAGAGCGTGCTGACCACTAGACCAACGAGGCAGTCTTATACAGGGTGTGGCGTAAATAGTGGTCCAAAGCAAAGGTGTGGATACACTGTACACTGAAGCACCACATACCAGTATTTAAAAAAAAATATGTACAGGGTTTTCAAAAAAAAAATTTTTTTTTAATTTTTTTAGAAATCGTTACCTTGCCTTACAAATTTGGTTATAATTTCCAAAAATGACGGTTTTTTTTTATCCATTTTTTTTATTATTATTGCTGATCACTTGTACTTAGTACTCCATTCGTTTTTTTTTTTACAAACTGAATTTAATAAAAAAAACCCTGAAAACCCTGAAAACCCTGTACATAATTTTTTTTAAATACTGGTATGTGGTGCTTCAGTGTACAGTGTATCCACACCTTTGCTTTGGACCACACAGAAAAAAATTACAACCCTTGTAAACCCTTGAACTTCAAATAAATTGTTTTTCTGAATTGGGCTCCTTTTTGTTTCGAAAAGCAATAACTTTTTTCCTGTAAGTCGTAACACTTATTGTTGCACCATTTTAGAATCTGCAAAAGATGGGCATTTTTTTTAAACAATGGGCACTGACAGTGTGGTACATTTTTTTTGCACCAAAAGCATTGAAAGTCAAACGATTTGCTAGCAGTGAGTATTGAATTTTGAAAGAAACTTAATTTTTTTTATTAAATTCAGTTTGTAAAAAAAAAAACGAATGGAGTACTAAGTACAAGTGATCAGCAATAATAATAAAAAAAATGGATAAAAAAAACCGTCATTTTTGGAAATTATAACCAAATTTGTAAGGCAAGGTAATGATTTCTAAAAATTTTTTTTTTTTGAAAACCCTGTACATATTTTTTTTTAAATACTGGTATGTGGTGCTTCAGTGTACAGTGTATCCACACCTTTGCTTTGGACCACTATTTACGCCACACCCTGTATACAGGGTGTTCGAGTTTTCGACGAGCGATAATTTAAGGGCCTTTTATTTATCAAATTTTAGAGACAAAATCCTACAAAAATAATGTATTTTTTTCAAATTTTTTTCCCAAAAATTGCTTTTTGGGTTTAGTTTTGTAATAGGCTTAAAAAACTATGAAACTTTTTTAATTTTTAGCAATAAGTATTTCTTAAAAATAAAAATTGCACTATGACGGTAAATAATTTTGAATTGATCTTTATGTCACTTGATAGGTGATAGCGTTATCTTTTCAATGAATATTTTCATAACTTTAAGGACCTGGAGGTCCTTAAAAGGTCCATAGAAATAGTATTTTTTAGAAATAATTAAAATTGCTGCCATTTTAAGAGGGGGAGAGTTAGAACCCAATATGGAGCTTTTTTGTCGATAACATTTAATGAACTAATCCATACTAATATTGTAAATGTGAAAGTGTGTCTGTCTGTCTGTCTGTAACCTCTTGGCGCTTAAACCACAGAACCGATTGAAAGTTTGTATGTATGAATGTATGTACACGACATCCGGACATACATAATTATAAATGAACTTACTGTTCCCCCAACACAAGGTGTTGTTTTCTTATCTTCTACCGATTCGTTTAAATCTTCGAAGTCCACATCTTTCGAGTGCTTGGCGGCAATTGTTGAAATTACGTGGATTAAAACAGCTGCAAAACAAACGATATTTAAAAAGCTAAATATGCCTACTCCGCCCCAGTACCGTTACCATGAGTTTACGGCGGTTTTACTCGCTAGCGACGACGTAAAATAAAGTGTATGGAAAATTGCACAGCGCCTCTAGCGGTTATTTGGAGAACTAAAATTTCTATACACTTTTTTTACGTCGTCGCTAGCGAGTAAAACCACCGTAAACTCATGGTAACGGTGCAGAACTCTCATCTCCCGAAAAGCCTCTTTGTTACAGTAGTACCCACTTAATAAGGCGCGTCGTGAATCTTCGTTCACGCAGAAAAGAAGTTATGGCTCTGAAGATTAACGAAAAAGCTAAAATTCTTTTAAAAACCTTAGATTGCACTACTTTAAGGTCTATAATACACCGCAGGTATTAATTCCATCTCACTCTCTCGAGCGCAAGCATGGCGGCAGCTAATGACCAATCGCGGAATAGGAAAAAGACGCGCGAGCGTGTTGATACGCCAACAGTATTTCCTGCGCTTTAAAATTCATCTTCTGTGCAGGTACATCGGCAAGCCGTTGGGTACAACTGTAAGCCATTCGCTGCCAAATTCTAGACACAAAAGAATATCGTTTCCACGCACACGTGATGTGATAGCAATCCATACTAATATTATAAATGCGAAAGTGTGTCTGTCTGTTACCTCTTGACGCTTAAACCACTAAACCGATTGAGATGAAATTTGGTATGGAGATAGTTCGAGAAATTGGATGGAACATAGGCTACATTTTGTCACGATATAAAAAAATTAAGGGGGTGAAATGGGGGATAAAAGTTTATATGGAAAATCCGATTTGCGGGCGAAGTCGCGGGGAACCACTAGTGGGTTTATAATGGGGACTGAGCGTGTGTAGTGGGCCTCGCATCAACCTTCCCAATTCTATGGGATTTTTAATTTTCCCATCTAATAATCGATTTCCGCAAAGTAACGCCTGATTCTATTAATAACTTCCCAATTCTGTCAAAATACTTCAAATGATATGGAACTCTATGTGATCAACATAAGGTTGAAATATTGATGCGAAAATTTGACAGTCAGGGTAGGTTGATTTGGGGCCTACTGTGCAAGGTGTCTCATTAATGGCACGCCAAACAGATTCTAGAGATAGCTTAGCCATGGACCTTTTAGATTTGGTTTGTGAGAAATTGTGACTTTTTGTATCATTCATAGATGAAATCCAATAAGTGTCATTATCTCGCCATCTATAATACTTTTATTAATCATTGTGGCCTTTGATAGCACTTCCTAGCAAGTGGACTGTAAAATGTTCGGATCTAAGCACTAATAGGCACTGGTAGGTCCCCAGAGTGAAACTGCACTTTTACTTTCCTGATTTTTATTCACAAGAGTTTACAAACTGTACTAGAACTGATCACTGAGCACTGAACAACTGGAACAAACTGAAGGAACTAAACAACTGAATGTGAACGTGCTGGTGCAAGATTCTGGGCGGCTTATCTATCATATTTTTAGTTCATAAAGTGACTAATGCACTTGGCACACTTAACCAATCGTGGCCATAGAATTTTGCACACGGCACTATATAGATATCTTTTTTTAACCTATAGCTCTATCCTTATCTAGCCAGGTAGCTTATCTCTTCCTTTATTGTTAGTCTCTTTCTTACATGAAAACTTAAACAAAGGGGATCAATACAAGGAAAATACTTATAAATCAACAATAAACTTAGATCTAACGCAATTACATAACAAAATGAATCATTTCTAATTAAATTGTAGCCGTCGTCAACAATCATGTTATTTTTATTTGAATAAGCGATTTTCCTAGTGTTATAACGTAAAATCCGCTAGATGGCGTTGAACAACAAAAGTCAGGTAGATTTTCATTTCAGGAAAAAGGCTGGTTTTAGTGTTGATCATGTTATAATGTTTATTTTTAGCATGTTTTAGCCTCACGTATACTGACAGATATTTTTTATCAATTTAGTGAACCGAAAGACTAGTTATCCATTGAAATATTAACTGCAATTTTAAAAGACGCTAATTTTTGACGTAAGTACTTACACTAGCTACATGATTGTTTGTCTGTACACAGTAATTTGATTTTATTTGTGATTACTAATACGTAATATTTATGTAACTTACTTCCGCACTCAGAGACGTCAATTAAAGGTAATCCGAAATTAAGTCTCATGCCGTCCTTTTCTATTTTATTGATAAAGAAAATGACAGAACGAAACTTAATTCGAGATTAAATTTGATTGACGTCTATGAGTGCGGCAGTAAGAGTCGATTTTACCAACGTTAGTTAAGGAATATTCGCTAAATAGAATGCAAAACGCCTAATTTGAAAACGTCACCTATTTGTCAGCAATCATTTAAGTAATTGTCATTTTAAAATTGGTCGTTTTATACTTATTCCGTCGGATAAGTCTTATCTGAGGTTGGTAAAATCGACTCTTAGACGAAGACCTTATATCGACATAAAATAAAACTAAAATTTTGGGCTGTCAGAAAATCCCTTATTGAACTCAATTCCAATGCGCCCTGTCTAAGAAAAAATTTAGGTTCAGTCTCTCTCTTTCTCTATCAAACAAACGAATGAGACAGACTACAATAATTAAGAAACTTCAAATTAAGTGATGCGATTTCTAATGTATTTGTACAAAGTTTTGCGTGTTTTCGTCTAACTTTAGTCGTCATCGAATGACATCCATACTAAATTGTCTATGAGTTCTCTAATTTCCTTAGCAACGGACAGCTGTTTAGTCTGGCGTTCTATATTAATATAGTCGGTCTCTTTTCTTTTGTTTGGCAGAGAAAGAGAGAAACTGAACCTAAATTTAATGTTAGACAGGGCGCATTCGAATTGAGCCCATTGAAAGGTTTATGGCTAGGCTTCAGTGTCAGTCTAGGGAGCTATTTTTGGGTTAAAAATAATAATTAATCCTAAGATCTTAGGAAAAAGAAATAACTAATAAAACTCACCAAAATGGATCCATTTGATCAACATTTTGCGCGTTCTCTTTAAATTAGTTACAACTAGAAATTAAACTATTTTAATTGCAAGTACTTACTTTATATCATTATGCATGCCCGCAGCCATAGCTGATTGATGTGAAATTATTGTATTGTTCGTATTAAATAGCTTGTACGTAAAATTATGTTATATTATAATGATATGCGTTTAATTGCTTATGTAATGTTGCAGTCAGAAGATTAAGTTAGCCCACGAACGTTTCGCCATTTTTTTTCTTTATTAATTAGTGAACCAAACAGGTATTAAATTGAATTTCGCTCACAAAAATTAATCGACTGTGTCATCCGGTGGAACTCGAACCCACGTCCCTTCGCTATCCGGGCGAGTGCTGCTCTTACCAACTGAGCTACGGAGGACGTTAGTCAGCAGACGAATTTTTGTAAGTGCTTGCTACGCCAGTGAGCCGGCGTTCGATTTCATCAATACTTAGGGAATGTACCCGCATGGTTCCGATGGAAATATTTTTACAAATATTTAACGATCAGTTAAGATGAAATTAGCTTAACTTATAATTATTTTTATAAATTAAGTAATTTTTTTGCAAGTTTTGTACGAAATCAAATTGAATTTCGCTTACAAAAATTAATCGGCTGTGTCATTCAGTGGGACTCGAACCCACGTCCCTTCGCTATCCGGACTTAACTTACAAATATTAGTCGGCTGACTAACTTCCTCCGTAGCTCAGTTGGTAAGAGCACTCGCCCGGATAGCGAAGGGACGTGGGTTCAAGTCCCACCGGGTGACACAGTCGATTAATTTTTGTGAGCGAAATCAATTTGATTTCGTAAAAACTTGCACAAAAAAATTGCTTAAGTTATAAAAATAATTATAACCAAACAGGTACTTGGCTATTGGCTTCCTTCTGAACCTAGCTAGTGGAGTCGAAAGGTTGACGTAGGTCTTAGGCAACCCTGCGCCTCCTCAATCATGTCCTAGGCCAGGTCTGTCTTACTCCCCGTGTTGGTACCAAAAAGTGTAGGTACTGCCGCGGCAGTATAATATAGTAGGGACTCGTTTAGGCGGTCCTGCGCGAAATTGAGATTGGTGATAAAAAAACTTGGTGATTTTTCCGGTAACCTATCTCATTTTCGAAACTTTCAAAAAATGACTCCACTCACTAACATAAAAATAATCTGAAAACTGACTTTCAATTGGTGCTGCTAGAACGTGGGCAATTCCCCTCGCAAAGAGGACTTTTATTTTTTTAATTTAGTGGGTAAAATGGACGAGAAGGTCTTAGAACCGGTAGAATATGGGCAATTGTCGAAAAAAAATAACGTTAAGTAACTTTCTTAGTACTTATGCCTGTAGCCTAGATTTTTATTACCGATATTGAAAACGTAAAATTTTGGTCGTACCTCAGACCGACTAATTAGTGTAACTGGCCGTGAATGGCCAACTTTAGCAGCAAAACTTTGATTGAAATAATTTTATTCAAAGTTACATAAGCCACTACTACACCAGGGTCCATTGTAAGCCCACTGATCCGCTACCGCCCACTTCAGCTGGGCAGCTAGGTGGTGATTCACATCAGAGTTGGCCCGTTTGGAGGAATTCTTAGTTTATTTAGATGGCTGCCACTGCAACCCTGTTAATATCCAAGCTGTGTCTGTAGCTCAGTCGGAAGAGCAATCGCCTGTATAGAGAGGAGTCGTGGGTTTGAGTCCAACCAGAAGACGATAGCTGAATTTTATTCTCAATGTCATTTTAAAAGACCTATCATAAGCAACCCCGCAATGTGACGAAAATATTTTTTTACACAGTTATTGTGGGTAATTTGACCAAATATAATTGCGTTCGTGAAAACGCGCACATATAGAGTTGGGAATATATACCTACCTCTATATTATAATACAACTAAATCTTGGTGTCTATTCTAGGACATAATTTAAGTTTTTTCTCATTCTCTTACGCTCTCTGGTGAAGAAACGATAAGAGATAGGCTTACTAAAATCATGGACTAAAATAATTTAGAAACGTCAAATTAAGTAATGCGTATCTGACGTATTTTACCATGCTTTTGCGTGTTTTCGTCTGCTGTATACCTACATCATCGAATGACATCCCTACTAAATTGTCTATGGATTCTGTAACTTCCTTAGCCACAAATTATTGTTTTTAAGTGATAAGCATTCACTTTGCAATCTAAATATTATATTGCACTTGAAAAAATGACCGCCAGAGGCGGGAATCGAACCCGCGTTCCTCGCATGCCGGGCGATTGCATAACATTGATGAAAGCAACGCGGCATTACAGCGTTAAGAAGCACTTGAAAATTTCGACAGGCTCTGCCAACGCCAGGGTGGCCGAGAGGTTAGGCAATCGCCCGGCATGCGAGGAACGCGGGTTCGATTTAAGTGCAATAATATATTCCTTAGCCACCTCTACCTCTATGTTAGTAACTGACGGATGTTTACTCTGACGTTCTAAATTAATGTAGTCTGTCTCTTTTCGTTTCTTTACCAGACAAAGAGAGAGAATAACCTTAAAATTGGTCTAGCCCCCCGAGTTTGGGCTCAAGTTCAATGTAACCCTGTCTAAGATTAAATTTAAGTTCAATCTCTCTCTTAATCTGCCAAATAAACGGAAAGAGACAGACTATATTAATTTAGAAACGTCAGACTAAACAGCTGTGCTTAGGAGATTACAGATCCATACACAATTTTGTAGGGATGTCATTCGACGACGACTAAAATTAGACGATAACAAGCAAAAACTTGAAAAAATACTTAAAATACTTAAATCGCATTATTTAACCTGGCGTTTCTAAATTATTGTAGGTATCTCTTTCCGTTTATTTAACAAAGAATAAGAGATACTCAAAGGACTTGTCCATGAATGGTTTTTTATTCGTCAATATTCCTAACCAGAATAAACTAAATATTATATGAAAGAGTTCACAAAAACAAGCCTTTCTGCATAATTAATATATTTTTTAAGGCCTCCGATTAAGAGAAAAATTTAAATTAATTTTTCTCTTTGTCTGTACATAAACCGCACCTTCGCCTATACTAATTAGCGCATGAAAAAAAATTTACAGCAAAATTGTCATTACATTGACAGTAGTACCTATTATTTATAATCTGTGGTAGTACCTAGTAGTATTTATCCACCAGTGGAAAGGCAATAGTACATAATATACATACAGCCATACAGCCAGGAAATACAAGTAATGATCAATGGATGATGCCTCATTAAAAAACATATTTTTTCTCAAAAATGGCGCCTCCATTTTTTAAAATTTAGATTTCTATGGCTACGTGTTTCATATTTTTGTAGCTTAAAGATAAATATAGGTTATTGGTGGTTGGTTATATCTTGGAATAAAAAACCAGCGTCCATACAAAAAGAGGACAAGTCCTTTAATCTAAGACAGGTCACATTGGAATCGAGTCCACTGTCGACCATTTTGCCTTGTGATTGCCTAATGACATTTTAACGGACTGGGCCGAGAATTAAATTTTCTATCTACTCAATGAATACCTTGACTATTCTTGTAGACGTATAATGTCAAACAAATGACAGCCTTTGATCACTGTTTTATTGAACACGCTTCCAGCTATTATTTATCCTGTACTTTCAGGAATAACTTGTTTCCTGTGATAAGGTATTTCATTTTCCACACCCAAAAATTTTCTGTTTATATTTCTGTGTGATTCAATTGTTGTTACTTTAATGGTGTGCAATAAAGAGTTATCTAGCTATAAGAGCATAGTTACAATTACCTATACACTTTAATGTGACTTCTTATATTCACAAAATATTGAATAGGTACTACCAGTTCCCCGCGACTTTTCCCGCGCCAGTTTGGATTTTCCACACAAACGCTCGTCCCCCATTTTTACCCCCTGATGACCTTATATCGCGACAAAAAGTAGCCTATGTCCTTCTCAGGCTCTCAAACTAATGTTTTAAGTAGTCTTTGGTAAAAAGCCTAAAACTGTGTAGAGGAAAACATAATATAACTGACATTGAACGACATTTTATTTGGTGCATTATGTCGGACTGACACATAAACAATGTATGATCCGGTCAACATTGACGTTTGATATAAAACATATACTTCATGTTTGACTGACACGTCAAAGTTCACGTCGTTCGTTTTGATTTTGCATCCTTGAAGACGTTTAGTTGTTAATAATTTGTACATTCTGAAAATATTTAAAAAAAGAATTACCAGCTTTTTAAATTACCATAAATCATACAAAAGCCCGCTAGTAAAAATATTTTTATATTTAATTTGCCTCACTGAGTAGCGTGTCTCTATCTATTGGGTCAATTTATGCCAATCTTCATTCATTTGAATCGGTCCAGTAGTTTGAAGCTTATTCAATACAAACAAACAATCAAATCTTTCCTCTTTATAATATTAGTGTAGGTTAGGTGAGATTAATTTTAGTCCATATTTTAAGGTTCAATACAAATAACACACATCACTATTTTTATTATTTAATATACAAATATTTTTCACAGCGATATAATACAAAAATATGAAATAATCTTCATGCCTGTTCTCTAGGTTTAGTTGTAATAAGCTTTTTATTGGTACGACGACAGCACGTAAAGGTGATGTGTTGTGCTGCCTACTGTACCTGAAAAAAATGGGATATTAGTCTTGGTAATCAATAATTTAGACTTAAAATCATGTAAATATAGATATATAGATACTCTTTATTGCAACCAGAAAAACACTTTACAAACATATAGTAAAAGAAAAACCATGTTGGTAGGTACAATGTAGGCGGTCTTATCGCTGGGAGCGATCTCTTCCAGACAACCTTTGGGTAAAGGAGAACACTAGCGATAAGAGAAGGGGTTACGGTGCAAGCTGAAGTTAAAAATAATAAAATTAAATTGTAAAACAAGAAGCTAATTAATATATAAAAAAAAATGAATTACGTAAAAAATAAAATTACATAAAATGCTTACATTTAATAAATAGATAACGTACGTAAATATATAAACCTATAAACATATTTATATTAAATATAAAGATAAATACATAAATATAATGTAAATAGATAACAACTGTCAAAGTGATACCGATGTTAACAGACAGGTTAAAAGCGTCTAAGCAGGCCTGTGTATCTCCCCGCGGAGGTAGCAAAAACGTACCTACGCGCGGCGCACCTACGTAGGTGCTAAAACGAGTTGCGTGTCGCTACCGGCCAGAGCCACGCTCGCGCGTTTTATTTACCGGCGGCCGCGCGGCTACGTTGCTGGCTGGACGAGAATTAATAAAGTACTAGAAAGAGGCGCTAGATGGCGTTAGAAGCTTCTCGTAGCAGTCAACCCTATCGCGTCGCGTGATATTACGTCACTGAATAGGTTTACTGTATTATGAATCATATTCCAGAGCAATAAGTATGAAATTTTCTTGCAATGGATTTTTGTAGGTGTCTACACGAAAATGTGCTTGACTCTGAGGCGAACTAAATTACGCCATATTGTTGACGACATTGAGTAGACATTTCTTTGAATACAATTGCTAAGTCATACTTCTGTACGAAGTACTAGTATTCTGTGGTCTAAGTGAAAGAAAGTGTGCTTTCACTCTAGCCTTAAACACGGGAAGGGATGGTCGGATATGGAGAGGCAGGGAGTTCCACAGTCGAATGGATTGGATGGTGAAAGACTGTAAGTAGTACTGAGAGGAGTGGCGAGGAAAGGAAAGGTGTAGTCTACGGCAAGAACGCATGTTGTCCTGACCATTGGCGGTTTGCAGAAAGTGGAAACGTTCCTTGAGATAGTGAGGAGATCGTGGATGAAATAACACGGTGTACAAAAAGTAGAGAATGTGAAGATTTTGACGCGAACGAAAAGGAAGCCACCCAAGCTGGGTACGGTATTCAGAGACATGGTCATACTTACGCAGACCGGAGATAATGCGGATACAAAAATTTTGAAGGCGTTCAAGTTTATCAAGGAACTTTTCATTGAGGTCAGGATAGCTACAATCAGCGTAGTCAAGAATTGGTAACAATACCGCCTGCAAGAGCATCTTTAGTAATATATTGGCCCGCGAAAGTATTTACCTACCACACTTTTAATTTTCAGAAAAACTGTATTTTAAGATATAAAGAAAATTTAATTCTAATTTAATTGAAACTTTCATAGTTTTCATATACCAAAATCTCCGAGTAAAGCTTTTAAAAAAATTTTGATACGAAGTATCGATCATATATCAATAGTATCGATACAATAGCTGCATGCTTTGCAAATATGCATTCGATTTCGAACTTTGATACTATAGATCGTATTAGTGGTAATAGAATTAGTAGATAATTGTCGGACGGACGGAGCTATCGATACCTACTTTTGCTTTTGCTTCAACTATCGATAGTCTATCGATATACTTATCAATAATAATAATAATAAAATAATAATAATGTCATTCTAGCCGAATTTCGACTAGGGCGGCCTATATCAACACAGATTAGCCATCTGCGCGGGACATATTATAGTGCACAAGTGTGTGCGCAATACACAGGTGCACTCTCTGTTCCTTCACTCTCATAATTCGTTGAGACGGCAGTCCGACATGACCATAGAGAGATCAGGCGCAGGACCAACGGCTTAACGTGCTTTCCGAGGCACGGGAGTGTTAACACCACCAACTTCCTGACTCCGGAGCTGTGTCTGAGTAATTTCAAGACAGAAAAACCCAAACACTCACGGCCCGACCCGGGATTCGAACCCGGGACCTCGTGGATAGTAGCCAGCGTGCTGACCACTAGACCAACGAGGCAGTCAGTCAGACTTATCAATAGTCTACTACCGAGCGGCAACGCTATTTATGATGATAAAACAGAAATGCCAAAATTCTTACCGTCTACCAAACTAAACGACGTCTTTTCACCCTGCCCATCCGTAATATTGCTGAGCGAACGGGGCGTACGGGTAGCCCTGGTAGTATTGGTGTCTTTGCTGACACACCAAGCAGGGTGTCACTGGTGCTTCTGTCGCTGGCGGCACCCACTGGGCTTGAGCTGGGGGCACCCACGCCACTGGTGCCGCCACTGGTGCCGCCACTGGTGCTTCTACTGGTACCACCACTGGTGCTGCTGCTGGTACCGCCACTTGTGCCGCCATTGGTACCGCCACTGGTGCCACTACTGGTGTCGGTGGCTGCGTTGGTTGCCTTCGTCGTGTGGTCGCTGGAAAATTCTGGTTAGACAACTCTTAAAATTGTATTAAACGGAAGCGTAATGAATTCAATGTTATTTCTTAGCATAGCATTAGCGTCTCTATGTGGAAATTGTATTAAAGTAGCAGACAATTTTGGTTTAACTGCTGTTTAAAAATTGGTGAGATCGGTTCTATATCGGGATGACAATAGTGACTGAGTTTCTTGCTGCTTCTTCTCAGCACTAGCCCCGAAGCAGTGGCAGGGTTAAGATTGGGAGGTGTATAAATGCCGCTTGTTGGGTCTATATGCAGAAATAAATGAATTTTATTGAATTTTTATTTCTATAAGTATAAGTGTATCTAAGTTTACAAGAACGACAGAAACATATCTTCTTCATAATCTTAGATAAATAAATTATACTAAGAATATGTTACGACTTACAAAACCAAATCTTAAACATGGCACAGCTTTAAAATGACACTTGCAAATTGAATAAAACTTGTAGAAACTTACTAGGTTGGATTTTCCTTGAAGATAAAATCAGTGGCAGTGGAGTCACAATTTTGCTGCTTGGCTTCGGAGTAACAACTTTGATGCCAGGAGTTACGACTTTGGTGCTAGGAGTTACAATCTTGGTGCTGGAATGTTCATATGGCTTTTCAGTATCTATCCTGGGCTTAGAAGATTCCTGACTTGGTTCAGGTGTGGATTTGACAGTTCTGACGTGTTGCTTCGTATCAAACAAAGGTGCAACAGAATACTTGGTGGAGCATTGAGCCAAATGTGGTGGAAGGCAGATCTGAAAAAGTATGGTAGGTTATAGCAATGAGAATATGGAACTTATGAGAAATATGGAAAGAACTTTTTCTAACCCTTGAATATTTGAAATGTTATTCAAATAATTTATTATTAGGTAGGACGTCCACTGCCAAGAATAGGTCTCAATTTCCACAATGACCGGTTGCAAGCGGTCTGCATCCAGTGTGATCCTGTGATCTTTACAAGGTCGTTTATCTATCTTATCGGTGGACATCCTACGCTGCGCCTTTAGTCAAAGGGTCTCTATCTAGAACTTTTCTGCCCCAACGACCATCAATTCTTCGCGCTATGTGTCGGAACCATTTCCACTTGAGCTTACTGATTTACAGGGTTAAAGTAAAGTAAGCCTATAAAGATCTCACTGCTGGGCAAAGGCCTCACCTCATCTATGAGGAGGTACCTACGAGCAATACTCCGGGCTCAGTGTGGATTTACAGGGATATTAAAATAATTACTTTGACATCTTCTTACATTGTGTATATTGACTTACCATGTATCTAGAGCTGAACTCCATAGAACCTTCACAAGTTTTATGCTCAATCATACCATTTTCACATTTGTGGTACTTTGTACAATCGTTGGGGTCAGAGTAAATGTCGTCATCGTTACATAGATACGATTGTATGAGAGATGGACCGCTCTTCCTAAATTTCAAAGGTCTTTTCGTTGATGGTATTTGGTACGTAATTTGGTGAAATTTCCTGGTATTTTCTGGATTATTGTTGATGTTTATTACAAGATTTTTGGTATGATTATGTTGGGAATGTGCTATGATTTCAGGTATTCCTGAATTGGATTCAAATTGGTTGAATGGGTCATAGCTGTAATTGTTTTCTTCTGGCTTGTGCGTCGTTGTTTTATCGTCTTCTTTAAGTGTGGTTGTTGTGTCGTCAAATTTGGTGGTTGTTGTTTCAAAATCATCTTTTAGTGTCGTTGTTGCTTCATCTTCCTTTAAAGTGGTTTTATCATTCCCTTTTAGTGTTGTTGTCTTACCATCAATCTTAGGTGTCGTTGTTCTGTCGTCAACTAGAGCATTTTTATGTGTTGTTGTACTGTCGTCTACTTCGGGTGTCGTTGTCTCATCATATTCAGGTGGTGTTGATTTGTCACTGACTGTGAGTGTTGAAGTTTTTTCATCTGTTTTTGTCGTCATCTTGTCATTTACTTTAGTTGTTTTATCGTCTTCCTTGAATTTGTCGTTACGTCGTTCTATCATCATATCTTCATTCGGTGATGTAGCAACGTTTACTTTAGATGTCGTTATATCATCAACTATTGGGGTTGTTGTTTGCTCTTTAACTGTAGTAGTTTCAGTATCATTTTCAGAAGCACTCTCATCTACCAGATTTTTAATAGGTATTCTAGGAGTGGTAGTTACAATCGGATAAACGTAGCATTCCGGAGTTGTGTTCTCGATCCAGTGGTGGGCTTCTGATTTGTTGCATCTGGCAAGGAACGGTGGCAGACACCACTGAAAGTTAAGTAGAAAGTTAAAATAAGAAACGTATTTTACAAAGGTTGTTATTTTTCTAAGGGCAGGTAAGTTTTTATAAGCTATTGGTCAAATAAATTTAAGAGCGAATGACTTGAAATGTTTACTTGAAGTATGATACTTCTAACTAAAGAATTAATTTCTTATTCATGAGGTGATGCTATTGTATAATCTATTATGCATATTCGACGAATGTCTTTTGAGAAATGAATCCTTAATTGACAGCAAATAAAATACTTCAAACGAAAATATCTGGTAAGTAATTACTTTAGGATTAAAGATTCCAAATCAGCAACTGAAAAATCTTTCTTACAAATTTTCATCCTCATTTTCTCCTCCTTGAAGGGTACTTTACGGGATAAAACAACCTTTTTGTCTATTTTACATTCTCAAACTATCTCTATAAGGTCGCTTTTTAAAAAGTGGTGAAATTTAAAGGGCAATTACAAAAACATAAATGAAACATTTTCGTTTAAAAAAACGAATTTCTTTATACGCTAGTTTTCGAGAAAATCCCATAAAACTATTTTGATTTAAACGTAAAATAAAACACCCCGTGCAGCTTGCGTAGTACGTTCGGTGTATCAATGAATTCGATAAAGACGCCACTGTGCTCTCTCGCACTCCCACCTTACACGTGCGACTGGCCCGTGGTTCGCCTCACTCGCGGTCTGTCGGCGTAGGTAGTCAAACGCGCCGACACAGGGTGCCGCCATGCGCAGCGAACACGTGCCGAGCCTCGTGCCCACCCCGCTCCCGCTCACTGCTACCCCCGCCGCAGAGCGCACGCAGCGCGAGTGTCGGTATAACGCCCAGGAATACCTAAATATGGCATTGTGCTATGAAGAAGCGGGAGAAGTTTTGTTGCGGGCGCGGCAGCTGTACGCCGAGCGGTATGGCTCCATTGTACACACACGCACAACACTCGGAGCTGTGCAGCGTTTTCGGGAGAGTGGCAGCTTCGTCTGCGTCGGCAACGACACCCGGCTCGGCTTGAAGAAGAAGTGATTGATTTCTTTCATCGGCACCCATCGGCGAGCATCGCGGACGCCGCTCGTGTGTTTGGCGTGAGCAGATACTACGTGTGGCGGCTTTTGCGCGACGAAGGCCTTCACCCGTATCATTTTGCTTGGGTCCAAGAGTTGCTGCAGCAGGACTACGCGCCGAGGGTCGAGTTCTGCCGCTGGCTTATACGAAACTGGACCTACAACGTGCTTTGGACCGACGAGTGCACGTTTACGCGCCAAGGACTTTTTAATGTGCACAATGCGCATTATTGGTGCGAGTACAACCCGCGTGTGTCTCGTCCGGACCATTTCCAGCATCGCTTCAGTGTGAAGAAACGGGCACGATTGAAATAAGAGAGAGCGGCGATGACATGTAGGGATGTTTCAGAGTAGACAGGATGCTCTTAAAAATATTACTTTTTTGGTTAGGAAAAATAAAAATGAAAACTAGCACGTTTTTAAAAATGAAAATCATAGGGCCCGGTTTATCTAAAATATTTAGAAGTTCTGTTAAAGTTTCACCACTTTATAAAAGGCGACCTTATATATCACAATTTTATTCAAATCGGTTCCAATCACAGACCACACAACCTAAAGACCACGCATTGCGGGGGACTTACATTCGCCTAGGTTATGCAGTATCACTGCATAACAGCCGGCCCCGCCCCCTTTCGTTTCTCATTCCGCTACCGAGACTCAAAGTAACAACATTGACCTTGCTCCCGAAAAAAAATAAAAAAAGCGGTAATAATGCCGTATTGTTCAGTGAAATGGTGTGAAAAGTGTAGTACAACATCTAGTCTCACGAAAGATGGCATTACATTTCAACGGTAAGTAATTATTCCTATCAAATTAATTGAAATACTCCAATATCAAAAATGAAATAAAATGTTTTATTTCAAAGAGCACGCCGCGTTGATGTCTTTTTTTTTGCCATCCCTTTCTCGCAAGTTTAGTTCAAATGATGTTGTCTCAATTTGTCAATTAGCTAGGAGTAAAATAGTGTCGAGACACATACTAGTAAACTTAAAATTCAAAATATCGACAAATCCTAAACAAAACAAGTGATAAGTGGGTATCTAAATTCCAGTTATTTCATATATATTTTAATAAAGTGACTTTACATAAGAGCACTTACGATGAATTGGAATAAGCGTAAAGTGCTTCAACAAACAAACTTTAACTAATAAAACAAACAACTTAACTAAACTTTTTAAAATAAATATATCAAACTCACATTGCGTACGATTACCATTTTTTTTCACACTTAGTTTTCGTACACTTAACAAAATGATGTTGAGTGAGATAGGTAACTTGTTTTACTAAAACCGCTAAATTATGAAAAGTAGCTAAATAACGTGAGATCTCCGGCGATTGACCTTTGCCCACTCCAGTTTTTTTTTAAATTGCTATTTATCGGTGTCGGTTGTAAGTGTGTTTTTTTAATGAATTATTTTAAAGCTCCTAAATATTTTCTTACTTTTTTTTAAACTAAGGTATCGATTTCAAGATATGTCTTGCCCATCACTAGTGAGCTATCACTGCCATTGTCAAATTTGACGTCTCCTTGTACTAGCCAATCGGAACGAGCAGACCTCTCCCCGCACCCCACCAACTTTTGGCGATTTTGTTTTCGTATTAGAGTTGATAAAAGCGTGATCTTTAGGTTGTGTGGTCTGTGGTTCCAATACACAATACACCTCTTAATAGAAGAAGTAATAATAACTATCTTTTGTTTTACCCAGGCTCCTAAATTACGAGGTATCTCCACCACATTTGATCAAAATCGGTTAAACGCGGTTTGGACTTAAAATGGTACCAGATAATATACAGACGGACATAATTACTTTTACTATTGAAAAATAGTGAAAACGATGGCTTTTCAAATTTATTTTAAACACAACACATGCATAAATCAAAGAAGAAAGGAGAATATACTTACAGCATAATCAACGCTGAACTCAGTTTTCTTCGGGCATTCCCTATCCACCAGTCTTCCTTCTACACACTTGTAATATTTCATACAATCTTCTTTATTTGGATATCGCTGCGATTCCACACATACAAAATTGGATTCAACTTTACTAGAAGAATCAATTCCAACAGTGGATTCAGTTTCTGGACTTTTCGTTGTTTCTTCACTAGTTGTTAATTTATCTGTATTTTTTGTTGTTTGTTCATTAGTTGTTGGTTTTTCTGGATTTTTTGTTGTATCTTTACTAATAGGTGAAGAACTAGAAAATTCAGAAGATGAAGAAATTGTGCTGGTTAAGAATTTAGATTCAGAATTGCTTGGTATAGTTGATTCTGTAGGTGAAGTTTCATTTTTATAAGATTTTGTCGTAGATTGATCTTCTACTTTAGTTGTAATTGTTTTGTCGTTAACTTCCACTGTAGTTGTATTGTCGTGAACTTCTGCTGTTGTAATTTTGTCGTCAATTTTAGCTGAAGTAGTTTTGTCGTTAACTTCAGCTGTAGTTGTTTTATCGTCGTCTTTAGAAGTTGTAGTTCTATCATCTAGTATTTTATTTGTGGTAGTAGTAGTCTTTTCATCTATATTTTTTCTTGTTGGTGTATACTCACTATTTACTTTAGTAGTTGTAGTCTTCTCAACATCTGCTTTAGAATTTGCAGTGTAATCAACTACATCTTGGGGTGTTGTTGTTACATCACTTTCCACGTTAGTTGTAGTCTTATCACTATCTGTTTTTGTAGTTGTAGTGTTATCACCATCTGCTTTATAAGTTGTACTCTGATTACTTTTTGGTTTAGTAGTTGTAGTCTTCTCACCATCTGTGTTAGTAGTTTTATTGCTATCAACTGCGTCTTTAGTCGTAGTTTTACCACCTTCTACTTTAGTTGTTGTAGTCTGATCACTTTCGGATTTAGTAGTTGTGGTCTTATCACCACTTGTGTTAGTAGTTTTATTGCTATCAACAACGTCGTCAAACGTTGTAGTTTTTTCACCATGTGATTGAGTCGTTTTCTTACTATCATCGAAATCTTTAGTACTTGTAGTTTCATTACTGTTCTCTGGTGATTGAATAGTTGTAGTCTTAACACCATCTGCTTTGGTATTTGTTGTGTTCTCAACTAAATCTTGGGGTGTTGTAGTTTCATTACTTTCTACTTGAGTAGCTGTAATGTTTTTTGGTGCTTTAGTTGTAGTTTTATCACCATTAGATTTAGAAGTTTCAACACCATCTAATTTGGTTGTTTTGGTGCCATCAACTACATATCCAGTCGTTGTAGTTTTGTCACTATTTTCTGGCAATTTGGTAGTTGTGGAGTTATCGTCAACATCTAATTTAGTTATAGTCTGATTACCATCTACTTCAGTAGTTGTAATTTTGTCACTTTTTTCCGGTGATTTCGTAGTTTTATCACCATCTGTTTTAGTAGTTGTAGTGCTATTTACTATATCTTTAGCTGTTGTAGCCTGATCAATATCTGTAGTAGTAGTTAAAGTTGTATTGCTGTATGCTTTAGTAGTTTTAGTTGTTTCAACTAAATCTTTAGCTGTTGTACTTTTTTCATCATCAGCTTTCGTTGGTGTTGTTTTATCGAAAACATCTTTTGTAGTTGTAGTTATTTCACTATTTTCTGGCAATTTCGAAGTTGTATGTATATCACTAGCTGATTTAGTAGTTGTAAACTTATCGCTATCAGCCTTAGTAGTTTTAGTTTCGTCACTATTTTCTGTTAAGTTTGTAGTTGTATTTTTATCACCATCTGATTTGGTAGTTAAAACCTTATCACTGTGTGCTTTAGTAGTTGTAGTGGTATCGATTTTATTTTCAGCTGTTGTTGTTGTTATTTTAGTTTTTTCACCATCAGCTTTTGTTGGTGTAACGTTATCATAATCATTTTCAGTAGTTGTAGTTTTGTCACTATTTCCTGGCAATTTAGTGGTTGTAGTGTCATCTGCTAAACCATTAGTAGTTGAAGTTTTGTCACTATTTTCTGGCGATTCTGTAGTTGTAATATTATCATCATCTGATTTGATAGTTGAAATTTTATCGCTGTCTGCTTTTGTAGTTGTAGTGTCATTAGCTACATCGTTTGTAGTTCTAGTTTTATCCCTGTTTGCCGTAGTATTTGTAGTTTTATCTCCATCATATTTAATAGTTGTAGTATTATCATCATCTGATTTGATTGTTGAAACCTTATAGCTGTCGGCTTTTGTTGTAGAGTTATCTACTCCATCTTTTGTAGTTGTAGTTTTATCCCCGTCTGCTTTAGCAGTTGTAGTATTGTCTCCATCATATTTAGTAGTTGTAGTATTATCACCTACATCATTTGTAGTTGTAGTTTTATCTTCATCTGCTTTAGTAGTTGTAGTGTGATCATCATCTGGTTTATTTGTTGTTGTTATATCACTGTCTTTTGGTTTCTCAGTTGAAGTTTTATCACTACCTGATTTTGTAGTTGTAGTTTTATAATCTGATTTATTTGTTGTTGTTTCATCAACTAATTCCGGTTTTTCTGTTGTAGTGTAATCAGCATCAGATTTATTAGTTTTAGTATTTTCTTGGGGTGATTTAGTTGAATTACTATTTACTTCTGATTTAGTAGTAGTGGTTGTATCTTTCCCATTTGTGGGTGATGTAGTTTTGTCGCTTTCTGCTTCAGTTGCTGAAGTCTTGTCTCTGTTGTCTGGTGATGTAGTTGTTGTTTCATCACTCACTTCCGGAAATGCTGTTGTGGTCTTATCGCCATCCGATTTAGTAGCTGTGGTGTTATCAACGACATCTTTAGCTGTTGTAGTTTTATCACCATTTGATTTGGTAGTTAAAGCCTTATCACTCTCTGCTTCAGTAGTTATAGTGGTATCAATTTCATCTTCAGCTGTTGTAGTTTTTTCACCGTTAGCTTTTGTCGGTGTAACGTTATCATCACCACCTTTAGTAGTTGTAGTTTTGTCACCAATTTCTAGCAATTTAGTAGGTGTAGTGTTATCTACTAAATCTTTGGTAGTTGTAGTTTTGTCACTTTCTGCTTTATTTGTTGAAGTACTATTACTGTCTTTTGGTGGTTTAGTTGTTGTTTCATCACTCACTTCCGGTTTTGCTGTTGTAGTCTTATCGCCATTCGATTTACTAGTTGTATCAATTTCATCTTCAGCTGTTGTAGTTTTTTCACCAGCATCTTTTGTTGGTGTAACGTTATCATCACTATCTTTAGTAGTTGTAATTTTGTCATCATTTTCTGGCAAATTAGTAGGTGTAGTGTTATCTACTAAATTTTTAGTAGTTGTAGTTTTGGCACTTCCTGCTTTATTTGTTGAAGTATTATTACTGTCTTTTGGTGGTTTAGTTGTTGTTTCATCACTCACTTCCGGTTTTGCTGTTGTAGTCTTATAGCCATTCGATTTACTAGTTGTATCAATTTCATCATCAGCTGTTGTAGTTTTTTCACCAGCATCTTTTGTTGGTGTAACGTTATCATCACTACCTTTAGTAGTTGTGGTTTTATCAACATTTTCTAGCAATTTAGTAGGTGTAGTGTTATCTACTAAATCTTTGGTAGTTGTAGTTTTGTCACTTTCTGCTTTATTTGTTGAAGTATTATTACTGTCTTTTGGTGCTTTAGTTGTTGTTTCATCACTCACTTCCGGTTTTGCTGTTGTAGTCTTATAGCTATTCGATTTACTAGTGGTATCAATTTCATCTTCAGCTGTTGTAGTTTTTTCACCAGTAGCTTTCGTCGGTGTAACGTTATCATCACCATCTTTAGTAGTTGTAGTTTTGTCACCATTTTCTGGCAATTTAGTAGGTGTAGTGATATCTACTACGTCTTTAGTAGTTGTAGTTTTGTCACTTCCTGCTTTAGTTGTTGTAGTCTTATCACTGCCTTTTGGTGCTTTAGTTGTTGTTTCATCACTCACTTCCGGTTTTGCTGTTGTGGTATGATCACCATCTTTTTTTGAATTTGTAGTATTATCAACGACATCTTTAGATGTTGTAGTTTTATCATCAACTTTAGTAGTTGAAGTAAAATTGTCTTTTGGTATTTTATATGTCGTTACATCACCATCTTTTTTAGAAGTTGTTGATTTATCATCGACTTCCAGTGTTGTTGTAGTGTCTTTGTCTTTTGATACTTTTGTTGTGGTTGTTTTATCATTAACTTCCGGTGTTGTTGTAGTAACCTTGTCTTTTGGTGCTTTAGTTGTTGTTGTTTCATCATCAACCTTCGGTGCTGTTGTAGTATCCTTGTGTATTGGTACTTCTGTTGATGTTGTTGTTTCACCATTAACTACCGGTTTTTTGGTGGTAAGACCACCTCCTGATTCAACAGTCGTAGTAATATAAAATTTAGTTTCAGTATTATCATTATTTTTTGGTTCTTTAGTTGTTAATTGTTTATCAACCACTTCGCGTTTTTCTGTTGAAGTATTTTCGTCATTGGATTGAGAAGTTGTGGTTTTATGGTTATGTTCTGGTGATTTAGTTGTTGTTGTTTCATCCGTTACTTTTGGTTCTACTGTAGTTGTTTTATCATTGTCTTTTGATGCTTCAGTTGTTGTTGTGTCATCAGTTAATTCCGGTTTTACTGTTGTTGTTTTATTATTATCTTCTGGTGATCTAGTTGTTGTTGTTTTATCCATTACTTCCGGTTTTACTGTTGTTGTTTTATGATTATCTTCTGGTGATTTAGTTGTTGTTGTTTCATCCGTTACTTCTGGTTTTACTGTAGTTGTTTTATCATTGTCTTTTAGTGATTTAGTTGTTGTTGTTTCATCCGTTACTTCTGGTTCTTCTGTAGTTACTTTATCTTTGTCTTTTGGTGCTTTAGTTGTTATTTTAACTTCCGGTTTTGCTGTAGTGGTGCTATCATTGTCTTCTAGCGATTTAGTTATTTTATCACCATCTACTTTAGGTTTAGTAGTGGTGGCATCTGGACCATCCTTATGTGTTGTAGTTTTTTCACCATCTAATTTATTAGTTGTAGTATTATTATTATCTGGTTTAGTAGTTGGCTTATCACCGTCTTTAGTTGCTGTTGTTTTATCAACAACTTTTGGTTTTTCTGTTGTAGTAATAACATCATCTGATATAGTAGTTACGATATTATTACTGTCTTCGGGTAATTTATTTGTTATTTCACCATTTACTTCTGGTATAGTAGTGGTTGTATCTTTTCCATCTTTAGATGATGTAGTTTTATCACTATCTACTTTAGTAGAAAAAAAGTTATTGTCATCTGGCTTAGGAGAAGTATTATCACTTATATCTTTAGGTATGATGGTCCTATCGTCATCATCTTTTGGTGTAGTAGTTTTATCTCTTTTTGAAGTAGTATTTTCATATTTTTTCGTAGTTGTAGTCTCACCTGTTATATCTTTAGTTGTGGTGGTTTTATTACTACCATATTTATGTGTAGTAATGTTATCATCATTGCCCTTTTCAGTAGTTGTTTTATCACTATTTGCTGGAGTTTTGGTTGTAGTTTTATACCTATCTTCAGGTGTAATGGTATAATCACCATAATCTTTAGATGTCGTGTTATTTTCATTACTATATTTCGGTGTAGTGAAAGGTGTTAATTCCCCATCTTTATTAGTTTCATCTCCTCTTTTTGTTGTTGCAGTCTCATAACCTATATCTTTAGTTGAAATAGTCTTATCACCACCATCTTTAGATGTAGTAGTTTCATCTTCACTGCCTTTTTTCGTTGTTATTGTGTCACCATTTGTTGGAGTTTTAGTTGTACTTTTATTACTATCATTAAGTGTAGTAGTTTTATCATTGCTACCTTTTTCAGTTGTTGTTGTATCACTATTTGCTGGAGTTTGGGTTGTAGTTTTATAACTATCTTTAGGCGTAGTGGTATTATCACCATTATTTTTAGGTGTCGTGTTATTTTTATGAATATATTCCAGTGTAGGGAAAGGTGTTAATTCCCCATCTTTATTGGTTTCATCTCCTTTTTTTGTTGTTGTTAAATCACCACTTATATCTTTTGGTGTAGTGGTATTATGACTACTTTCTTCAGTTGTAGTTGCCTTATCATCCACTTCCACTCCAGTTGTAGTTGCATTACCATCTACTTCTGCTTTAGATGTAGTAGTATTTTCTGTCACTTCCGCTTTAGTTGTAGTTGACTTATCATCTATTTCCACTTCAGTTGTAGTTGATTTGCCATCTACTTCTAGTTTAGTCGTAGTTGTCGTATCATTCACTTCAACTTTAGTTATAGTTGTCTTGCTTTCGACTACGGGCTTAGTTGTAGTTTTCTTATCATTCACTTCGTTTGCTTCAGTTGTAGTTGATTTGCCATCTACTTCCAGTTTAGTCGTAGTTTTCGTATCATTCACTTCAACTTTAGTTGTAGTTGTCTTGCTATCGACTTCGGGCTTAGTTGTAGTTTTCTTATCATTCACTTCGTTTGCTTCAGTTGTAGTTGATTTGCCATTTACTTCTAGTTTAGTCGTAGTTGTCGTTTCATTCGCTTCTACTTTAGTTGTAGTTGTCTTGCTATCGACTTCGGGCTTAGTTGTAGTTTTCTTATCATTCACTTCGTTCGCTTCAGTTGTAGTTAATTTGCCATCTACTTCCAGTTTGGTCGTAGTTGTCGTTTCATTCACTTCAACTTTAGTTGTAGTTATCTTGCTATCGACTTCGGGCTTAGTTGTAGTTTTCTTATCATTCACTTCGTTTGCTTCAGTTGTAGTTGATTTGCTATCTGCTTCCAGTTTTGTCGTAGTTATCGTATCATTCACTTTAACTTTAGCTGTAGTTGTCTTGTCGTCCACTTCTGGTTTACTTGTAGTTGTTCTATCATCTAATTCCGCTTTAGTTGTTGTTGAACTGCCATCTATTTTCGGCTTAGTTGTAGTTGTTTTATCATTTACTTTATTTGCTTTAGTTGTAGTTGTCTTGTCGTCCACTTCTGGTTTAGTAGTAGTTGGCTTATTATCCACTTCCGCATCAATAGTCGTAGTTTTATCAACATTTGCAGTAGTAGTAGTCGTTTCATTACGTACTTCCGCTGTAGTTGTAGTAGTATTATCATTATTTAGTTCATTAGATGTCGTCGTTTCGTTTGTAGGTGTAGTATTTGTAATACTTGTAGTTTTTATTCTCAAATCTTCCGGTTTTTCAGTAAATATATTTGTTTTATTATCTGAACTAGTATGAGAAATGTATCCAGCAGTTATTTTCTTAGTAAAGTATTCTATACTTCCAGTATTATAATCTTTTGTACTAATATTTACAGATGCCGATATTTCAACTAATTTTGAGGTTGTCTTATCAGAATACACCTTGGTTATATTTTCAGGGGTTTCAGTGGTTGCAGGTGTGGTGGTTGGTTTGGTTGTGGGTTCGGTATGGTTGCAAGGTGGTAGGGTTGCGACCGGGCGACATCTTGCGAGCTTTGGCGGGAGACACCACTGCGGGAAATGGTGTACAAATTATTTAAGGATACCACTTTAAGATAAGGTCTTGATACTTTACGGCTGATTTGAAAGAAAGAGCGTCGTTGGCGTAGTGGATAGTGGGTTGCCTCTGATGCGGGAAGATGCGAGCTCGATCCCACGTGGCGCCATGTACAGTCGGCAGCACGTCAGGTTACCCATGTGAACTACGAAAACAGTTTTTATTACGTAGGGAATAGAGGTGGTCTCAAGGTCAAAGTGGGGTAGTCTGACGTGCGGCCGTGTGTACCAATGACTTTTTCTGAGTTATGTACATTACTTGTCTCACTAACCGATGCTCTTACGGTGACGGAAAACATCGTGAAGAAACCTGCACATTCTGGCGCCTGAATGTGTAACTGTATTCGAAGCTGCTCAGGTTCCCCTGTTAATAGGGTCGCGGAGGTCAAAAGGCAGTCACTCCACTGTAATGCCCTGAACGTCCCCAGACGGCGAGCCAGAGCTCACAGAGCAAAAATGCTGTGTGACCCGTGCTTGCAGCCCAGTGTAGTTGGCTTTTTAGCTTTTCAGAAACGTCAAAACTCATTTTTGGGGTGGTGAACGAGCTCCTAGTGGTCCACCCATGGCAACGATAACAACATTAAATCTCGTTTCTGATGACGGTTAAGCAATCCAATTAATTGCGCCGGCAGGCAGCACCTAGCCTGGTAGCTACCACCCTTCCACTGACACCAAGCAGCTTGCTGTGTTTCAGTGAGTGGGAGTGCCTGAACCTTCTGGGTGAGCTGGCTCCACGGTCGACTGTCTACGCCACGTCTGGCTTAGCCTAGAGTCAAGAGGAACCCATTTCAAATAAAATAAACTCTTACCAAGTACACCGGACTGAACTCATCGATCCCAGGGCAGGTTCTCAGCCTCAAGGACCCCTGGACGCACTCGTAGTACTTCCGGCAGTCGTCAGGGTGCGGTGCGAGGACCGACTCGTCGCAGGCTTCTCGCTTGTGCACCGGAAGTTGGAGGGAGGTTGCAGAGGATGAGGCCGCCCATAGCAAGAGTAGGAGGTGGCACTCTGGGAATGGTGAAGGTCTAAATATTAACCATGAAAACCAGGCGGCACTTCACCAGGTTTTTCGAATATCATTTGAATAGGATTTAATACTATTTCAATGTTTTTTACTAATAAGGTGCTTGTGGTGCATAGGCGGCAGCGCTTTGATAGGGATACCAAAGTTAAGCAACCCATGGCGCGGTCTTGATTGGATGGGTGACCATTCCGACCATTTAAGTGACGTCTATGACAAGCATCTCCGTGCTTTGGAAGGCACGTTAAGCAGTTGGTCATGGCTAATATCTGTTGCTATTAGTCGTTAAGCCTAGTCAGAGGCCCTAGGGCAGCTTGATAACATCTGACAGTAAGGTTTGTCACTTGCCTTACACACGCCCCTCTACCAATCCGCTCTGAGCCCGCGTAGTGGAGTATGGCTCGTACCTCCTCATAGTTGAGGTGAGGCCTTTTCCCAGCAGTGGGATCTATATAGGCTGACTTTATACTGTTTTACTTTTATTGTAAAATTGTAGTTACAATTACAAAACTTCAAAGTGGTCCAGCTATTATGTTATCAAACGAAATGGCGGGACCACTATTCATAGAATTGACTATAATGGTATGAAATAGTAAATATTGTATTACAAGTAAATCCCATTTACATGATATTCCTTCCTGACGTTCGTAAAATATTTTGGCCAATACACGTGCACTCTCTGTTGTTTTACTGTCGGTTCGGTGAGAATGCATCCGACATGACTAGTGAGAGATCAGGCGCAGGACCAAAGGGTTATAGGTTTTTCCGAGGCACGAGGTTGTCAACACCACCAACTTCCTGACTCCTGACCTGTGGCTGTGTTATAAAACTTTCGGTTTGACCTGGGATTTGAACTCGGGACCTCGTGGATAGCTCAACATGCCGATCACTAGACCAACAAGGCAGTCAAATTATAAGTTATCAATTTTGTGACTTACACAGAGCTGTTAGAAAGAAACACACATTGAAATAAAAAAATGTATGACATGTGTGTCAAGCTCCAAGCTTGTATGTGGCGCAGTGGCAGACGGGTTGCCTTTCATGCGGGAGGTACCGGTTCGATCCCACATGCCGCCATGTAGTATCTAATGACTTTCTCTGAGTTATGTTCATTAGTTGTTTCACTAACCGATGCTCTTACGGTGAGGGAAAACATCGTGAGGAAACCTGCCCATTCAGGCGACTGAATGTGTAACCATGATCCAAACTGGTCAGGTTCCCCTGTTAACAGGGTCACGGAGGTCAGATGGCAGTCACTCTACCATAGTGACCTGATCTGCCACATTCTGGATCATGGTCCAAATCGGACGCTGGGCCCTAGCGTGCGAGTTCACAACCGGGATAACGCTGGGATGAGGTATGTCTGTCGAGTTCCATTTTCAGTACGAAATATATTTCAAGAGGCGCTTGCGCAGGAGGATTAGTTAACAACAACTAAGTTTAGTATTATACGTGCTTTAAAAAATAAGATAGCTCAAGTAAAAAGTGCTTCATAATAAACTACGGTGAGTGATATACCTACGTGATAAAATAATAATAATGTCCTCCTAACCGAGTTTCGACTACAGTAGCCAATCTCAACAGAGATTAGCCGACTGCGCGGGAGACATAGTGCACAAGTGTGTACGCAATACACAGGTGCAATAGTTCCTTTATTTTCATAATTCAGTAAGACGGCAGTCCGACATGACCGTAGAGAGATCAGGCGCAGGACCAACGGTTTATCGTGCTTTCCAAGGCACGGGGATCTTAACACCACCAACTTTCTGGCTCCTAGACCAACAAGGCAGTCAATATAATATAATATCTGATGAAATACGGGATATGTAGCAAAAATCAAGCTTCATGTTTTTTTGTTAAGGTTTTTTTTAAATACTTACCCATCACAGAGGCAGCCGACCCGTTAGTCCTTACTGAGAAGTATGTGCAATCAACTAATTATTATAATAAAATAAATTGCCATTACAATCGATTTGCACATTCGTTTCTCTTATTCGTTCGTTATGCATTACGATTCAAAGATTGTATTCGATTTTTTTCGGATTGGGTTGTTCTTTATCAAAGTTTTTTGAGGTTCCGTATATTTTAAAAGTGGTTTCAGATTATGTAACATAATAAGTCAGCCTATTAGATCCCACTGCTGGGAAAAGGCCTCACCTCAACTATGAGGAGGAACGAGCCATACTTCACCACGCGGGCTCAGTGCGGATTGGTGGAGGGGTGTCTGTAAGGCAAGTGACAAACCTTACTGTCGGAAGTTATCAAGCCGCCCTAGGGCCTCTGACTAGGCTTAACGACTAATACCACAGATATTAGCCGGGACCAACTGCTTAACGTGCCTTCCGAAGCACGGAGATGCTTGTCATGGACGTCACTTAAATGGTCGGAATGGTCACCCATCCAATCACGACCGCGCCGTGGGTTGCTTAACTTTTGGTATCACCACCAAAGCGCTGCCGCCACTGCGCCACAAGCACCTCAATACATATACTTATGTACTTATGTAACATGTTATTAGTTTATCTAACATGGCGACAAAATAGGACTGTACCTACACATGAAAAAAAAAATCTTTATTGATTTCAAAAGTTATTTGACAATTACATTGAGAATCTCCTTTTAAGCTAAAACACTTGTGTCAGGAGAGACCCGCTCTTTCAGTGTGCAATTACGTATAATAAGAAATATTAATTTTGTCTTTCAACATATTCAACTAACCTAGCTAAACAAGCAAAACAAAATCTCATATTACATTTCTTCATGTAACAAAAAGACAAGATAAAAATTTGTATTGTCTTGTTCTTTTCTTGTTTGTTTGTCCTGGTGTGTTGATATGCGTGTTTATATAAATTTGTGTGTCTGGTGTCTATGTGTTTGAGTGTGTGGTGTGTGTGTGTGTTTTTTTTGTGTGTGTGGTGTGTGCGCTTATTTGCAGTGTGTGTGTGTGTTTGTTTGTTTGTATATTTGATTGTGTGTGTGTGATTACAAGAGTCCGTTAGTGAGTGTAGACGACTCATAACAACTACATGTGTTAATAACAATAAGTGGGTAGGTAAGTAATATCCCAACGAAAATAAGAATAGTGAGTCCTCCTGAATTACACTGCAAATGTACAAAATGCTTACGCCCACTTGCGCTACTCCAGATTAGCTAATCCGGACTTGCGCCTTAGCAAATGATATACAATACAGGGTGTTACAATACTACCCGTTAGGTGAAGGGAGCTATTCAGATTTAGGTATAAACAACTTTTTCCTAGAAACATGACTCAAAATACATATGCCAAAAAAAATTAAGTTCTTAATGTCAGACGGATTACTGATTTCTTTTGATTTACTATGGGAAGCCAGAAACCTTTTGTCGTTTTTCGACACGTGTTTCAAGGAGAAAGTTGTTTGGTTACTGATTCTGAGTAGCTCCCTTCACTTCTGCAGGTAGTTTTGTAACACCTTGTATATTTGCACCTGACTGCCTCGTTGGTCTAGTGGTCAGCACGCTGGGTACTATCCACGAGGTCCCGGGTTCGAATCCCGGGTCGGGCCGAGAGTGTTTGGGTTTTTCTGTCTTGAAATTACTCAGACACAGCTCCGGAGTCAGGAAGTTGGTGGTGTTAACACTCCCGTGCCTCGGAAAGCACGTGAAGCCGTTGGTCCTGCGCCTGATCTCTCTACGGTCATGTCGGACTGCCCGTCTCACCGAATTATGAGAGAGAACAGAGAGTGCACCTGTGTATTGCGCACACACTTGTGCACTATAATATGTCCCGCGCAGTTGGCTAATCTCTGTTGAGATAGGCCGCCGTAGTCAAAATTCGGCTAGGAGGACATTATTATTATTAGTTGCACCTAAGTAGGTGCCTCTTGATGACATGTAGGTTAAAACCTTTCTTCGATTATCGATTGTTAAATACTTGCAATAGTATTTCTTTCGAGTGTTGAGGGAGTAAACCCAATAACATTGATGAAAGCAACGCGGCATTACAGCGTTAATAAGCACTTGAAAATTTCTACAGGCTCTGCCATCGCCAGGGTTGCCGAGAGGTTGCAATCGCCCGGTATGGGCAATAGAACGCGGGTTCGACTCCCGCCTCCGGTGGTCGTTTTTCAAATTCAGTATTTAGGGTTATAGGTTATAGGTTATAGGTTAAAACCATCTCTGATTCTTGATTACAAAGATGCTGATAGCTACCAATAGTTAAGAAAAATATCCTATGCTACTGCAGCATTTTAAATCCAAACAATATTAGTCTCGCCATTGTTTCTAAAACACGTGTGTTGCTGTATTATTAATACTAGTATTGTGATAATTTTAAGAAGGTATTAAACAACGCCTAATTCCTTAATATTGATTATGTAAGTTGATAAATAATTATTTAGCAATTTATATGATATTTGAGTTCGTATAAATTGATGCAAAGAATTAAAATTACATTTTGGGCCACTTGTTTACTAGAATTTGCGTTAAATATGTAATAAGTTAGGTATCTACCATCGAACACGTAACCTATGGAAAAGAAATGTCAGTAATTTTGCTTCAGAAAAAATCCCTCAAAATCCCGTGGCACAGAATGCCCCAGTTTTTTCTTCAACACTATTTTGTCAAACAAATAAACTTATTTCTTTACATATTTTAATATGTTGTAATAAATGTGCTGTTAAGAAGATTGTTATTTACGATCAAAACCGAAATATCTCATATTTTATAATATCGATTACAAAATACATACATCAGTACCAAGCACTGATAAGTTTCGGAGAAAACCTTACTTCACCTCTAGGTATAGGTTGTGTTCGGTAAATCTATTTACTACTCGTATCCAGCTCGTATCGCATAAATCTTAGATATTTAATCTTAATTGCACACCACACACTGTAGAAAACATTTAAATTGTTGTTAAATATTTGCAATTCTGCAATTGAAGCGGTCTTATTGCAAAAAGCAATTTATTCTAGACAACCTTCGGGTGGAGTAGGACAGTTTTATTTAAGTTAGGACGGCGGTGAAAACAATTTACCTACGTAAAAATGAGTAAAGTAAGAAAAAATAAAAGCGGAATATCACTACAATCATTTTCATGTACAAATTATTGTTTCATGCGTAAAAATCACCAAGTTTTCGAAAAAAAAAATGTTCTTAGATATCATTAGCTACAAGTCATGTTTATTATATCATAAAGAATTTGTTTCAAATTTCAACAAGACCAGGGCCTTGTGCAATGATTAGGCTAACGTTTAACGTTTTAGTTGTTTTAACGTATTTAACTAATCATCATCTTACAAGTGATTTAGAAATACGTTAATTTTCTCAATTTCGTGCAGGACCGCCTTAACTTTGTATACCACCGAAGCGCTGCCGCCACTGCGCCACAAATACCTCACGTAAAAGTGAGTGAAGAATTTAAATGTCATTATAAACAAAATACAGTGTGTCCGGGTTTCGACTGGCGATAATTTATGGGCTATTAGATCATCAAATGTTACCGACAAAAAACCCCCATGCTGGGGGTCTAACTTCCCCCTCTTGAAATTTGAAATGGCAGCCATTTTTTTTAAATGCTAAGTATTTCTATGGATCTGGAGGTCCTTAAAGTTATGAAAATAATTCTTTTGGAAGATAACGCTATGGCCTATCAAGTGAAATAAAGATCAATTCAAAATTATTAACCGTCATACAGGCATTTTTTTATGAATGTTACAAAAAAAATAAAACAGTTAAATCTAGTCGCTCGTGTAGTTAGTTAAATAGTGTTTTATAGTTTTTATGTTTTTATATGTATGTTAGTCTGTAAGGTATTTATCCAATGGGCCTGTATTAGGTACTTTGTGGTCTGTAGCCTGAAATAAATAGATATTATTATTAAATAGTTTTTCAAACCTATTACAAAACTAAACCCAAAAATGCACTGGGATTATGTCTTTAAAATGTGATAAATAAAACACCCTTAAATTATTGCTAGTCGAAGCCCGGACACCTGTACTTATATATGTCGTGGCCGCATCGTAGAAATGGTTGCATTTCATGAAATATTTCACTGTCCATTGGCCATATCATGATGTGCCCAGGCCAGATCAATGATAAGAAATCGTTTGACGATAGGGCCAGTTGGACGCACTGCTATTTCATGAAATAATCAATCTTAATCGATCATTTCGTGGAATTGTTTCATTGACTACCGGTAGAGGCGCTGTAAGCGCCTAAGCGCTTTGTTTGTGTCAAGATGGCGGCCCTTGTAGATATTTTTTTCAGTCATATACATTCTTAAGTATGTGATGTGCCAAAGTTCTTACTTATTTTTAAATATTTTTTTCTATTATTTTACTTAGGTACCTTTTTGTTCAACATTAGTTAATATTATGTTACCTATATTTTTTATAAATAATATATGAGTTACCTAATTAGTAAGTATGCGATTATGACTCAGGTCAGGCCTGTGTATCTCCCCGCGTAGGTAGCAAAAACGTACCTACGCGCGGCGACCCTTACTTAGGGGCTAAACAAGTTGCGTGTCGCTACCGGCCAGCGACACGTTAGGTAAAGGGAACTATTCAGATTTAGGTATAAACAACTTTTTCCTAGAAACATGACTCAAAATACATATGCCAAAAAAAATTAAGTTCTTAATGTCAGACGGATTACTGATTTCTTTTGATTTACTATGGGAAGCCAGAAACCTTTTGTCGTTTTTCGACACGTGTTTCAAGGAGAAAGTTGTTTGGTTACTGATTCTGAGTAGCTCCCTTCACTTCTGCAGGTAGTTTTGTAACACCTTGTATAGTTGCACCTGACTGCCTCGTTGGTCTAGTGGTCAGCACGCTGGTCCACGAGGTCCCGGGCTCGAATCCCGGGTCGGGCCGAGAGTGTTTGGGTTTTTCTGTCTTGAAATTACTCAGACACAGCTCCGGAGTCAGGAAGTTGGTGGTGTTAACACTCCCGTGCCTCGGAAAGCACGTGAAGCCGTTGGTCCTGCGCCTGATCTCTCTACGGTCATGTCGGACTGCCCGTCTCACCGAATTATGAGAGAGAACAGAGAGTGCACCTGTGTATTGCGCACACACTTGTGCACTATAATATGTCCCGCGCAGTTGGCTAATCTCTGTTGAGATAGGCCGCCGTAGTCAAAATTCGGCTAGGAGGACATTATTATTATTAGTTGCACCTAAGTAGGTGCCTCTTGATGACATGATGAACATTGATGAAAGCAACGCGGCATTACAGCGTTAATAAGCACTTGAAAATTTCTACAGGCTCTGCCATCGCCAGGGTTGCCGAGAGGTTGCAATCGCCCGGTATGGGCAATAGAACGCGGGTTCGACTCCCGCCTCCGGTGGTCGTTTTTCAAATTCAGTATTTAGGTTAAAACCATCTCTGATTCTTGATTACAAAGATGCTGATAGCTACCAATAGTTAAGAAAAATATCCTATGCTACTGCAGCATTTTAAATCCAAACAATATTAGTTTCGCCATTGTTTCTAAAACACGTGTGTTGCTGTATTATTAATACTAGTATTGTGTTAATTTTAAGAAGGTATTAAGCAACGCCTAATTCCTTAATATTGATTATGTAAGTTGATAAATCATTATTTAGCAATTTATATGATATTTGAGTTCGTATAAATTGATGCAAAGAATTAAAATTACATTTTGGGCCACTCGTTTACTAGAATTTGCGTTAAATATGTAATAAGTTAGGTATCTACCATCGAACACGTAACCTATGGAAAAGAAATGCCAGTAATTTTGCTTCAGAAAAAATCCCTCAAAATCCCGTGGCACAGAATGCCCCAGTTTTTTCTTCAACACTATTTTGTCAAACGAATAAACTTATTTCTTTACATATTTTAATATGTTGTAATAAATGTGCTGTTAAGAAGATTGTTATTTACGATCAAAACCGAAATATCTCATATTTTATAATATCGATTACAAAATACATACATCAGTACCAAGCACTGATAAGTTTCGGAGAAAACCTTACTTCACCTCTAGGTATAGGTTGTATTCGGTAGTATCTATTTACTACTCGTATCCAGCTCGTATCGCATAAATCTTAGATATTTAATCTTAATTGCACACCACACACTGTAGAAAACATTTAAATTGTTGTTAAATATTTGCAATTCTGCAATTGAAGCGGTCTTATTGCAAAAAGCAATTTATTCTAGACAACCTTCGGGTGGAGTAGGACAGTTTTATTAGTTAGGACGGCGGTGAAAACAATTTACCTACGTAAAAATGAGTAAAGTAAGAAAAAATAAAAGCGCAATTATCAATACAATCATTTTCATGTACAAATTATTGTTTCATGCGTAAAAATCACCAAGTTTTCGAAAAAAAAAATGTTCTTAGATATCATTAGCTACAAGTCATGTTTATTATATCATAAAGAATTTGTTTCAAATTTCAACAAGACCAGGGCCTTGTGCAATGATTAGGCTAACGTTTAACGTTTTAGTTGTTTTAACGTATTTAACTAATCATCATCTTACAAGTGATTTAGAAATACGTTAATTTTCTTAATTTCGTGCAGGACCGCCTTAACTTTGTATACCACCGAAGCGCTGCCGCCACTGCGCCACAAATACCTCACGTAAAAGTGAGTGAAGAATTTAAATGTCATTATAAACAAAATACAGTGTGTCCGGGTTTCGACTGGCGATAATTTATGGGCTATTAGATCATCAAATGTTCTCGACAAAAAACCCCCATGCTGGGGGTCTAACTTCCCCCTCTTGAAATTTGAAATGGCAGCCATTTTTTTTTAAATGCTAAGTATTTCTATGGATCTGGAGGTCCTAAAAGTTATGAAAATAATTCTTTTGGAAGGTAACGCTATGGCCTATCAAGTGAAATAAAGATCAATTCAAAATTATTAACCGTCATACAGGCATTTTTTTTATGAATGTTACAAAAAAATTAAAACAGTTAAATCTAGTCGCTCGTGTAGTTAGTTAAATAGTGTTTTATAGTTTTTATGTCTCATATATATGTTAGTCTGTAGGGTATTTATCCAATGGGCCTGTATTAGGTACTTTGTGGTCTGTAGCCTGAAATAAATAGATATTATTATTAAATAGTTTTTCAAACCTATTACAAAACTAAACCCAAAAATGCAATTTTTCTGGCAAAAAAACTGGGATTATGTCTTTAAAATGTGATAAATAAAACACCCTTAAATTATTGCTAGTCGAAGCCCGGACACCTGTAATATATGTCGTGGCCGCATCGTAGAATTGCCCATTTCATGAAAAGATCGGCCATTTAATGAAATATTTAACTGTCCATTGGCCATATCATGATGTGCCCAGGCCAGATCAATGATAAGAAATCGTTTGACGATAGGGCCAGTTGGACGCACTGCTATTTCATGAAATAATTAATCTTAATCGATCATTTCGTGGAATTGTTTCATTGACTACCGGTAGAGGCGCTGTAAGCGCCTAAGCGCTTTGTTTGTGTCAAGATGGCGGCCCTTGTAGATATTTTTTTCAGTCATATACATTGTTAAATATGTGATGTGCCAAAGTTCTTACTTATTTTTAAATATTTTTTTCTATTATTTTACTTAGGTACCTTTTTGTTCAACATTAGTTAATATTATGTTACCTATATTTTTTATAAATAATATATGAGTTACCTAATTAGTAAGTATGCGATTATGACTCAGGTCAGGCCTGTGTATCTCCCCGCGTAGGTAGCAAAAACGTACCTACGCGCGGCGACCTTTACTTAGGGGCTAAACAAGTTGCGTGTCGCTACCGGCCAGCGACACGCTCAAGCGTTTTATTCACCGGCGGCCGCGCGGCTACGTTGCTGGTTCCACGAGAATGAATAAAGTACTAGAAAGAGGCGCTAGATGGCGTTAGAAGCTTCTCGTAGCAGTCAACCCTATCGCGTCACGTGATATTACGTCACTGAATAGGTTTAGTGTATTATAAATCATATTTCAGAGCAATAAGTATGAAATTATCTTGCGTCCATGTGCCTTTTTAGATAAAGTAAGTTTGTTATACTTATTTTAAAATTATTTTAATATTCCATACAGTACATTTAAACAACTAAAAATAAACAATTTCGTAACAAAATTGTTCTGAGTTTTCATTGAATATTTTATGGTTACCCTATTTTCACGATATGGTCAAACGTGGGTGACCAAATCGCTAAACGTTTATCGTTTAATGATTTGGTTACCATTATTTGGCCATTTCATGAAACGTGAACACTTCACGAAATGGTCAACCATTTCATGAAATGATCAATTCAGCGATTTGGCCACGTATAGATTGCTCAAAAACTCTTTATTTATCCGACTTCAAACAGGAGGTGGTTCTTCTTACCAAAGTACGGCAGTATGATTTCATCTATCCTATAATCCCCATATTTCGAATTCAAAGTGCGTATAACGAAACACATTTGTCACTTATGACACATGTCACTTGAGTGTGTTCTTGTTTTCAGACGCATTGCAAATCTTTTCATTTTTGTTGTGAGTGAAACTGACTGGAGATTATTCGTACTACAAAATTTTAAACTTATTGTTGTTAATAATGACTATATCATTAAATAGAACACGACGGCTTCAAAATCAAATTGAAGATGCCAAACACACAATTTATTATTTATCTCAAAGATGTAAATACTTAGAAACTAAGTGAAGCATAAGTTGAATCGCTATATACTCGGTGTTCTATTACTACTTAACAATCTTATTGTTATAATACCAAAATCTTAACAAAATGTCGGACGTTGAAGTTGAGATTCCAACTACGTTTAAGAAGCGCAATATTCGTAATAGAGGCGGCAGGAAACGCAAAGCCTCTAGTTCTGAAGGTATCAAATACATTTTTGTAAGAAAATCTGTGTCTAAAAATTTCCTACTATGAATTTCAATCCAAGTTTTTGAGGTTATGTTTTGTTACCTTAAAGTTGATTACAAAGCTAGCAAAGCAAATAATGTGTTGAATGCGTTTTTTTTGTACAAATCCAATATCATACATTGTAGTAAAATAATAATGAACACTTATTTTCATGTTTAAACTATGTATTTGCTTAGAAACTGTATACTTAATTAACCATGATACAGTGTGAGTCTTTAAAAAGTGCACATATGAAAATGGGTAAAACTAGACCCACTTTTATCGACAAAAAAAATGTAAAAAAAAATTTTGTTTATTTTTTTATTTAAATTACCTTCCGTTGACTTATTGTAAAGAAAACGTTATAACTTTTGATCTAAGTCGTATATCCTGATAAAACAAAAACAGTAATCATGGTAAATAACAGGTGATGCTAATAAAATACATAAAATACTCAGAAAACGAAAAATAAATAAATCTAGAGCCACCCTTAGGAACAAAGCGGTGAATGGCGCTACTAGAGATACTTAGTTCAAATGCTTATTGCTAAAGTTGTGATAGGGATAGAGACATGGAATTTTTGGTTTTACAAAGGCGATACTATGAAAAATAACACAAAGTAATAAGAACCACCTGTAATATGGGCATTATTTGGAGGAATTTATCAAATAATTAAAATACAGATTATTCTCAAAAGTAACATTTTATTATTACTTGTTAACGTTTTGTAGGAATTTTATGTATTTTCTTAGTATTATCAGTTATTTACCATTATTTTTGTTTTCATTTCATGAGGATATACCTCCTAGATAAAAAGTTATAACATTTTCTTTGCAATAATTCAACAGAAGGTAATTAAACTTAAAGAATTCTATAAAAATTAAAAAAGAAAACTCAGACTTTTTTAAAATATTTTTCCTTTGATAGAAATGGGTCTAGTTTCACCCATTTTCATATGTGCACTTTTTAAAGACTCACACTGTATAATTAAGTGTAATTACCAACATATTAGAATGATTATAGCTCACTACTTATGCCCGTTGAATCCAAGAATCGCCAGACTTTTTGGGGAGTGAGTTTTGTTATCTCATCCAGGTGCATTATATGCTGCCCTAAATTGATACTTTTGCTCATAAGCGGTCCGCATGAGCAGAGTATGTGTATAGCTGTTTCTTCTGTCGAGTGGCAGAATCGCACATTGTGTCCTCAATCAACTTCATGGTTTGCCATGTGTGTGTTGAGTTTGCAGTGACCCGTTAATATTCTGGACACTGCACATGTTTTGTATATGTTGAGCTTTACAGGTCTTTAGATACTTTGTTGTTGTATCCTTGTATGAGTAGGTAAATATTGACTGTTTCAGAACAAAATAGCTCAGATTCTGACGGACAAACAGTGGTGAAGCCAACCAAACGTCCTCAGAAGGCTAACCCGAACATCCAGTCTACATCGGGGCCAAAGATTCGGAAACCAGAAATAAATCATGATAATAGCAGTGACGATGATAAGGTAACAAATTTTTATGTGTAGCCATAATAGCTTGTTATTTTCTGCGTAGGATTACGAAAAAAACCTCAAAACCAACTTCTAATAAATTTTGTCTTGTTCTTCTTTATGTAATTTTTCAAACAATTTATTTGATTTAGTTTCCTACTGTTATGTACTGTTATTTTTGAATACTTACTGTATTGTTTTCCTAGTAAATAAATAGATTCTCTGTATTCTGTGTATAAAAAAGGAAAGAAAGAAGTAACAGTTATTGGCCCTTAGCTACTTCTAGTTACAAAATTACTATTAATACACAGAAAATATAAAAGTTTTGCCAGCAAGGTGGAAATGTGTTAAATCTTTTCTTCTTGCTTTCGTAAGATAAAATAATGATACCTGCAAATGAATATAATAACAGCATATTCATGTTTTTTTCAGGCTACCAAAGACCGTACAACACTCTCCGTTCAGCAACAAAGAGAGAATGCAACGGCCACATATGAGCTAGACACGGAGAGAGACCGGGATGCTCAGGCAATATTCGAGAAGGCACAGCAAATCAACCAAGAGTTGGAGGGGCAGGCCGATGATAAGGTAACTTTTAAATATACAGGGCCTGTAGCCAAGTGCCAATTTATTCTCAAGCGAAGTTTGTTATACCTAACAAAATGTATGAAACTGAATGTTTTGAAAACATCACGTGACTTTTGCATACATATTTTGACATTCATTGGCAATAGCGAAGTTCGCTTCATAACAATTGGCATTTGGCTACAGGCCCTGGGTGTAATGGAAAGGTGCAGTTAAATTCTGAGATCACATAAGCATACGTTTGCTATTAAATAATAGTAATTTATTTTTGAATTTAATTATATCCAATTGTTTCCACAATCACTTATTAATTGTATAAATATGCGGAATAACCCCCAAGCTTGTATGTTCTACGATTTTGCGTTGTAATTGAGATATTAGAAAAAACCGGTCAAGTGCGAATCCGCCTCTCACACTAAGGGTTCTGTACCATTATTCATACATAATTAGACACCATAATATAACCTTTTATTTAGTTTTTTAATCAGAAAAATATGTTTGTTGTATGTGAGTCCACTTATATATTTATTTTATTATGTATTCAACCGTTTCATTGAAGTCTTAGTGGGTATAGATCCTAAGAAAAGTTGTTTAAAAGTGGCTTAAAGTCCTCTTTTTCTAGGTATACCGCGGCATAAACAACTATGCACAATATTACAAGAAGAGAGACACAGCCGCGGGCAATGCTAGTTCAGGACTGGTCAGGAAGGGGCCTATCAGAGCGCCTGCCAACCTTAGGGCGACTGTCAGGTAAGAATGCAAGCGAATTTCATTTGTATAACTCTGGATTTCAGCCAGCAACGTAGTGCCGCGCGCCGCCGTTGAATAAAGCGCGCGCGTGTGTCACCTCGTGCTGCTCGTTCGGTACGTTTTTAGTACCAACACGGGGAACTGCGACAGGCCAGACAGTAGCCATATTAGCAGAGATAGTGGGTAGATTGAGCTGGAGAGTCTATGACCGCAAACATTCATATAAATATGGACATGCCGCCAGTATTCCGGAATCTATTAAGGCGAAAGTATTAAGGCGTAGGGTCTTGTTGTAAAAATAAAAATAACGAAGTTGTGTCTTAACAAACAAAGAAATTTCAGGTTACATATAATGAGTTAGATATTATAATATAAAACCAGAATTTTGCGTTATCGTTTCTATAAAAAAAAGGCATATCCATATTATTTCAACACCGTCAAAGCAAATTATATTGTTTGAGAGTTTAGGCAGTGGATTACACGTGGAGGGCGACAATGACAGGGGGAAAATTGTTATAGTCTGCGCTTATAGCTAGGTACTTGCCACATCAGGGGGTTCACTTCACACACTTCACAGGCCACAATCACTCGAAATGTCTGTAAGGAGCTTCACAGGATACACACGCGGCGAAAGCGCTCTGGTCCGTCTATTACATGTGTCATAGGTGACGTCTCGGTGTCGACTGGGGGCTCCGGGGTTCTCACGGTAGGTTTTAAACAAATAAAAACTAGGCAAGTACGCGTGCGAGTGCGCGCGGCGCAGTATCAATAGGGTACACAAACAAATCAAAATATTGTAGTAAACATATATCATGGATTAAATCAATCTACCTACTTCGATCTCTGCTTAGATATGAAAGCGCACAAAAAACACATTTTTGGGAGCTTAAGAAAGTATTGATATTGGTGTCTGAAATCTTTAGGAGTTTAAATCAAAACGGCCTAAAACTCATTAGTAGGTAGTAGCCATATAATTATTTTCATAACTTAAGCAATTTGTTTGCAGCGACAAGTCGTGGGTTCGACTCCCACCGGATGATACAGTCGATCAATTTTTGTGAGCGAAATTTAAGATGTATGATACTACGATAATTAATAATATCGTGCTACAATTTAATTAAATAGGCAATATGCTACAATTTAATTAAATAAGCAATATGCTGCAATGCAATATGCTGCAATGCAATATGCTACAATTTAATTAAATAAGCAATATGCTGCAATGCAATATGCTACAATTTAATTAAATAAGCAATATGCTGCAATGCAATATGCTACAATTTAATTAAATAAGCAATATGCTGCAATGCAATATGCTACAAGTTAATTAAATAAGCAATATGCTGCAATGCAATATGCTACAATTTAATTGAATAAGCAAAATGCTGCAATGCAATATGCTACAATTTAATTAAATAGGCAAAATAATATCGTGCTACAATCTAATTAAATCGGCAATATGCTGCAATGCAATATGCTACAATTCAATTAAATAAGCAAAATAATTAATTAAATAGGCAACAGTTGCCACTCATGTTTGCTGTGCCCTCGCAGGGCGTCACTTGTACTTTATTTTAATATTATACATGTACCATCTTACGAACCACTTGTGACTTGCAATAAAGAATCTGAATCTTAATCGATTAAATTTATCTCAAAAATAGTAACACTTGTTTTTTTTTTGCATGTAGTAGGGAATAATGTTAAAAATCTGTGCCTAAAAGATAATCTTTCATTTACTTGACTATATTTATACAAGGTGTGAATTTAGATAGTCTCCATTTTGATAAAATGGGAATTTCCGGTATTTTAAAATATTATTTCTTTGCAGATGGGACTATCAACCAGACATTTGCAAAGACTACAAAGAAACAGGCTTCTGTGGGTTCGGAGGTGAGTTTTGAGTTAGAGAGACATTTTGAATATTTTCTTATTGAAATCAACATTTTAATATCAATACATATCTACTGACACAGGGCTAATAGACAAGAAAAAGTTATAAAAGTTATTTATTTATGTATGTAGGCCACTGACCTCTATAGTACAAGTACGCTGGACTACATACTGTCATTTTGGCGCTGACGGCTGTAGTGAGCGTGTGGTGACCGTCCACGGAACTAATGAGAATTGACATAAACGTATGGAAGTTACTCTATTTATTTATTTATTTATTGCAGTTTAGTACAGAGTTTATAAAAACCTTATAAACTAAAGTACAGACCCTGTAAGGGTGTAGCCACTTATAACAATACATAATATTGCACAACAAACATTACTATAATTATGTATGACTTGTATATTAAAATTACTGTAGGTATCAGGTAGCAGTCATTTAAAAGCATAATATACAATAATTGCACAAATATATAAATAGTAAAGTTTTATAATTCTAATTCTAAAATTATAATTCCTAAGTTAATACACATTATTTATGCAGGTAACTTATTTTAAATACCAGATGAGAGCATGATTATTTACATTAAATAATATTATTATTTAATCTTAATAGTTTATTTGCAAGATAGCATATATAGCATAGATATTTTAGTACCCTGTACCTGTTACTCGGTGGGGGCGCCTTGATTCGGCACAAAAGTTATCTGTCATTTCTTAGAGAATGTTTAGTCAAGCGTACTTGTACTATAGAGGTCAGTGATGTAGGCCCACAGAGGGCACTTATACACAAGCTGCAATCTATTCTAAAGCGAAGTTCGCTATCGCTAACAAAATGTATGAAACTGACATAAGCCATTGAAACATCACATGACTTAAGCGTTAATATTTTGTCATTTTGTTGGTGATAGCGAAGTTCGCTGTAGAAAGGTTGCATCTTGTCTAAGGGCCCTAGTAACTAAACCGACTGGTTGACCCGATAAAAGCAGAGTTGAATGCCCTTTTGAATAATTTGCAAGGTCATAAAAAAAAATTTGGACAACATCACATACATTTAAAGTAACTACAGTACTTTATTTTTAATGGCATCACAACACCCAGACCCGAGACAATACAGAAAATATAGATTTCTTTATTGACCCTGCCGGAGATCGACCCCGGGACCTCAGATATAGCGACACCTTGAAAACCGTTGCATAAACCACTCGATCTCGGAGGTCGTAAGATATAACGAATAGCACACCAGACTACCCATTTTCGTTGGCTTTAGATCCCACAGTGGGCTCGATTCCAATGTGCCCTGTCTAAGATTAAATGTAAGTTGAGTCTCTCTCTTTCTCTGCCAAACCAATGAAAAGAGACAGATTGCATTAATTTAGAAACGTCACATTAAACAGCTGTCAGTTGCTAAGGAAATTAGAGAATTTATAGACAATTTAGTAGGGATGACATTTGATGACGACTAAAGTGAGACGAAAACACGCAAAAGATTATAAAAATACGTAAGAAAACGCATCACTTAATTTGACGTTTCTAAATTATTGTAGTCTATCTCTTTTGGTTTGTTTAGCAGAGAAAGAGAGACACTGATTTAATTTAAGACAGAGAACTGGCGCAGCTAGCACATAAACAAATTCATCGACTGAATAACGTACTCTGTAACTTAGTTGGAAAAAGCATTCGCCCGGGTGGCGATAGGCCGTGGGTTCAAGACCCTCCGGATAATACGGTCGATATTTTTTTGTGTGCAAACTTTTCTACAGGGCACATTGATATCGAGTTTATCGTTTGACAAGCTGTTCTTTATGAAGAAATATGTTTCTTACAGATTCCTGCAAATTCCTCCACGACAGAAGTGATTACAAGCATGGCTGGCAACTCGAGAGGGAAGAAGTAGAATCCGCAGCGGCTGGAGGAGACTCAGATTACGAAGTACACAGTGATGATGAGCTGCCATTCAGATGTTTCATATGTAGGAGCAGTTTTACGGATCCTGTGGTTACCAAGTAAGTTACATTGCTTTGTTTTAGGACATATGCAGATTTTTTTTGTGATAAATGTTGAATAGCAACATTAAGTGAAATTTGCAGTATCTTCTGCGTCAATTTTTCCTATCTTTTGCGTAAAATCTTCCCTATCTTTTACGTAAAGACTCTCGTATTTTTTGCGTAAAATCTCCAGTATTTTTTATGTATCCTTCGCGTAAAATCTTCCCTGTATTTTTTGATAAACTAAATATTTAGAAGGTATCTTTTGCTAAAATCTCTTGGATCTTTTGCGTAACTTCTCCCGTGTCTATTGTGTTTAATCATTTCTTTCTTTTTCGTAAAAATCTTTAGTTTTGCGTCAAATCTAGCGTACTGCATCTTTAGCGTAAAATTCAGAGGAAAATTTCTAGGATTTGTCTGGAGCAAAATTTCCCGTACCTTTTGCGTAAAACCTCCTATCTTTTACGCAAAGATATACAGGATGTATATTTATTTACAATTATTTTAATTACAGATGCAAACACTACTTTTGCGAGAAGTGTGCGTTAGAAAACTACAAGAAAAGCACGCGATGTTTCATATGCAACACACAGACAAACGGAGTGTTCAACCCGGCGAAGGAGCTAGAAGCTAAACTCAAAGCGAAACAGAGCAGTGACGATGATGATGATGAAGATGATTGATAAATAAAGAGATTTGTAGAAAGTAGTTGTTTTACTTATTTGCTTAGACAAGACACTAGCTAGATCTATCTATCCATACTAATATTATAAATGCGAAAGTGTGTCTGTCTGTTACCTCTTGACGCTCAAACCACTGAACCGATTGAGATGAAAGGTACGGAGACAGTTCGAGACCCTGGGAAGGACATAGGCTACATTTTGTAGCGATATAAAAACACTAAGGGGGTGAAATGGGGAATGAAAGTTGATATGGAAATCTCTTGCGGGCAAAGTCGCGGGGAACCACTAATCTATCTATAATTTAAGAGCTACGCTCTTGTCGGTGGAGTCTTCTCCATTCCTCTTAATTCAGTGTCATTTCCTTGACTTCCTGGTACGACACGACACCTAACTTTTCCTTGATTTGGTCCATGTAGGACCTTCTTGGTCTTCCTCTTTTCCTTTTCCCTCTATAATCACTCTGATTAGTTCATCGTGTCGTACCAAGTGTCCTAGCATTTCCCCTCCTATTCTGGATGGTTTTCAGTATTTTTCTTTTCTCGCCAACAATCTTCAAAACCTCCTCATTGGTCTTCTTTTCCACCCAACTAGCTAGATACTAAATTAATCCATACTAATATTATAAATGCGAAAGTGTGCTTGTCTGTCTGTTACCTCTTGACGCTTAAACCACTGAACCGATTGAGATGCAATTTGGTGTGGAGACAGTTCGAGACCCTGGAAAGGACATAGGCTACATTTTCTTGCGTTATATAAACATTAAGGGGGTGAAATGGGGGCTGAAAGGTTATATGGAAAATCCAACTCAAGTGGGCAAAGTCGCGGGGAACCACTAGTTTTACATAAATTATTTTGAAATAGCCTGATAATCAGAGATCGAAGTAGATAGATTTATTTGGGGTCAATGACCGCAAACATTGATATTAATATAGGCAGGCCTGTGTATCTTCCCGCGTAGGTAGCAAAAACGTACCTACGCGCGGCAACCCTTACTTAGGGGCTAAAACAAGTTGCGTGTCGCTACCGGCCAGCGACACGCTCGCGCGTTTTATTCACCGGCGGCCGCGCGGCTACGTTGCTGGCTAGACGAGAATGAATAAAGTACTAGAAGGAGGCGCTAGATGGCGTTAGAAGCTTCTAGTAGCAGTCAACCCTATAGCGTCGCGTGATATTACGTCACTGAATAGGTTTAGTGTATTATGAATCATATTCCAGAGCAATAAGTATGAAATTATCTTGCAATGGATTTTTGTAGGTGTCTACACGAAAATGTGCTTGACTCTGAGGCGAACTAAATTACGCCATATTGTTGACGACATTGAGTAGACATTTCTTTGAATACAATTGCTAAGTCATACTTCTGTACGAAGTACTAGTACTTATTCTGTGCCTTCGGTATTCCGGAATCTCAAAGTATTTAACTTAAAAGGGTATTCTAGTCGTAAAAATAAAGAAAAGTAAAATTTTGCTTGTATAAGTCGCACTATATTAAGAACTAGATTAAATTGTTTTTTCAATCACACAATATGTGGATAATTACCTGATCTGCCATATCCTGGATCATGGTCAGCGGACCCTGGGCCCTCGTGTGCGAGTGCACAAACCGGGATAACGCTAGGAGGATGACAATGTGTGACTTTATGTGGATAAAGTTGTTGGTTGTGCAATGTTACACAAAAAATATACTTACCTACCGACTTTGTGGACCATTTCTTTACGGCACTGTGCACTTTCATATTATTTTTCATGGATGTATCGATGGTCAAAATGCCGTAAAAAATTTATGACCAAAATGTACTTATTCTACCTGCACTTTTGAATTCTCACCAGCACTCAGTTGGACAGCTTACAAGTGACAGCATAGTGCTGAATCTTATTACTCGTATTTTATGCTCTTAAATCGTCCTATATACGTCACCTGGTGGTTCATATGACCCATCCATTTTGGACATGGGCCTGTAGTCTAATCTTTATTAAGATAATTTATTAAGAGTATTGTACAATTGTTTTTTGTCCCAAACAAATAAAAATAAAATTACACAAACGAATTGCCTAAGTAGAATAAGACAGACTTACCTACACAATGCAAGTATTACATTTAGGGCACATGTAGCTTATGCTATATTTTATCCCAACTAACCATTCTCCGAAAATACAACTAAATAGATGCGGAAGTGTCTATTTGTCACTCGCTCAAACCGTTGAACCGATTTAGATAAAATTTGGTAAAGAGATAGTTTGAGACTCTGAGAAGGACATAGTATAGTTATTATCCCAAATATCCTAATCCTTTAAGGGGGTGAAAAGGAAGGTGGAAGTTAGTATGGGAAATTCGTCATATGCCGGACGAAGTCGCGGGAAACTGCTAGTATGTACACACGCCGCACGTCTTAGAGGCGGTCTCAAGTTCAACATGGGCAGGCCTGTGTATCTTCCCGCGTAGGTAGCAAAAACGTACCTACGCGTGGCGACCCCTTGGTAAGGGACTAAACAAGTTGTGTGTCGCTAGCCGGCAGCGACACGCTCCCGCGTTTTATTCACCGGCGGTGCGCGACACTAGGTTGCTGGTTGGACGAGCGTGAATAAAGTCCTAGAAAGATGCGCTAGATGGCGTAAGTAGCTTCTTGTGGCAGTCAACCCTATCGCGTTGCGTGATAGTACGTCACTGAATAGGTTTAGTATATTATGAATCATATTCCAGAGTTATAAAAATGAAATTATCTTGCAATGTATTTCTGTAGGTGTCTACACGAAAATGTGCTCGAGTCAGAGGCGAACTGAATTACACCATATCGTTAACAATATTGAGTAGATATTTCTTTGAATTTAATTGCAAAGTCATACTTCTGTACGGAGTACTAGTACTTATTCTGTGACATGGGCTCTATTTCACCAAAATTGTAAACATTCCTAGCATTTCTGTGACAATTGTCAGTATCAGTACAGTTGTGAAACAGGAATATTTTTACAACTCGACATATTTGTAGAATAATCGGGAATTCTAGACATGAGATCGGAGCTGTGTCTGTTTTGCGTGACAATTGTAGTGTTTTCGACGTGCAAACAAATGTACGGCTGTGATAGCGATTTAGACGGGTTCTCATACAAAACAAATAATAGAGAATGGATAAATATTTTAATTGCAATCAGTAACTTTGTTATCCCACTTCCCACTAATATTATAAATGCGAAAGTTTGTAAGTGTTGAGTGTGTATGTTTGTTACTACTTCACGCAAAAACTACTGAACGGATATAGATTAAATTTGGCACTGAGATAGATTATAGTCTGGAATAACATATAGGCTACTTTTTATCCCGGAAAAAAATACAGTTCCTGTGGGATACAGAAATAGTAGTTCACGCGGGCGAAGTCGCGGGCAACAGCTAGTTAAAGATAAATATAGAATAAGTAAAACCATTGCAAAATATGTAATAAATGAAATAACTTAAAAACATCAGACAGACTTCATCTGGGGCTGGCACTGCAGCTGCATCAGCAGAGTCCCTCAAGCGGCGCAAATATGCAGGCATCAGTAGTGCCACAGAATAAGTACTAGTACTTCGTACAGAAGTATGACTTAGCAATTGTATTCAAAGAAATGTCTACTCAATGTCGTCACCAATATGGCGTAATTTAGTTCGCCTCAGAGTCAAGCAGATTTTCGTGTAGACACCTACAAAAATCCATTGCAAGATAATTTCATACTTATTGCTCTGGAATATGATTCATAATACACTAAAGCTATTCAGTGACGTAATATCACGCGACGCGATAGGGTTGACTGCTCCGAGAAGCTTCTAACGCCATCTAGCGCCTCTTTCTAGTACTTTATTCATTCTCGCCAGCAACGTAGCCGCGCGGCCGCCGGTGAATAAAACGCGCGAGATACACAGGCCTGGTAGTGCCTACATGTTTGAGCCGTTTGGGGTAGAGACTCTTGGACCGTGGGGACCAAGTGCACATCGCCTGTATAGTGATTTGGCCAAGAGGCTGATTGACTGTACGGGCGATCGCAGGGCTGGCGCATATCTTGGCCAACGTATAAGTTTGGCCATACAACGGGGAAATGCAGCCAGCCTTCTGGGGACGATGTCTCGGTCCTTGGATGGCGATTTGGGCCATGTATTTTATTTGTAATTATTTTTGTATATACCTTTTTTTGTTTTGTAATGGAATATGTACATATTCATAGTCTATATATAGGAAATTATTATAATTGTAGTAAATAAACTTATTTCTATTAAAAAAAAAACTTAAAAATATATATTTGATAACTTTTGTGACAATTGTCGCGCCCGTCACGTTTGGTGAAATAGGGCCATGTACCTTAGTACTTGAGACCGCCTCTATTCGACCGTCTTGGTATAGTGGTTCACGCCACGGACTTCTAAACCAGGCGGTTGCGGGTTCGAATCCCGCAAGGGGCAAATGTTTGTGTGATGAGCACGAGCATTTGTACCTAAGTCATGGATGTTTATAAATGTATATAAGTATGTCTATCCGTTATCCTAGTCGCCATAGCACAAGCTTACGCTTAGTTTGGGGCTAGGTAATTGGTGTGTTTGTTGAAACCATTTATTTATTTATTCCTTACGCAATAAAATTGTTTTTTGTAGTTTGAATGGGTAAACCGACGTGCTGCCGACTACACCTACCTTACTTAATAAATTCTAAAAGCATTCTGCTGATTGATTCGTACACCAAATTACTACACAGCATAACAAGCATTAAAAATCAGTTAACTCACATCACGAAGCGAAATACGTAACTTGAATTCCTTATAAGTCGAGCAACACAGCTTCAATTCAAAATAGCCGTATGTTTGTTAATAAATACTGGAGATATGACGTTTTAGACATTGCCGCTAGAAAATGGTATACTACTTTTGCCGCTCAACTCGCTTAGACCGTAAGGGCGTATGTTAATACAATTTTATCATAAGGATACGCCTTTTCAAAGCGTCCAGGATATTGTGATCTCGTTTGAAAATGGTATACCACTTTTGCGCTCGATCGCATCAGAACCAATATGGCGTATGTGATCGCGTGTTTTGTGCGAATTTGACGTATCTCCGCTGGGTGATTTTTGTTCTCCTTTTCAAAGGAATGTTGGATTTTGAAAGCACCGCTTTCGTATACGAGTTGGTAATAACAAATTATGTAGTTTCTAGAAAAACTGGGATGGCGAAATGTTCCTAAAGAAATTGCTAGAAGACGGATGAAATTAAGCCGTTTTTGAATTTAAGGCGGCCCTGCACGAAATTGAGAAACTTAACGTATTTTGTAGTCACTTGTACGATGAGCTAAATTAGTTAAATACATTAAGACAACCTATTTACGTTAGTTTAAGAGTGATTCTCCGGAAAGCATTCTCCGCGTCACCTTCGTGGCGATTTTTAGTCAAAGTTTTTTTGACAAGAAAAAAATACTACACTAAAGAAGGCCTAAAATTATAATGAAACCTGTTGGAATCAATCAAATCAGTTTCTTATTCCCTCCGATATTTAATTATGAAATTTCAGTACCTACGAAAGTTATTTCTGATTCCACGAAAGTTACGAAACGTATTTTTCATAGCGAAGTTCTATTTTATTACATAAAAATATTTCAAATAAAACCTAAATAACTAATATTATACCTGCTTTTAAAAAAAAAGTTTTTTTGAAGTAAAAAGCGTGATAAGCATTAATAAATAAATCTCTTAACCTTTAATATAGTAAAATATTCCGATTTGACGACGAAGTAGAAATAAATGTTTTGTTAGCAGATACACACAGAACAGAACAGAGCTATAGCTAAAGTTAATACATAAAACAACTTAAAACATAAAATAATTTCATGTATCAGCACATCAGCACGCAAATGACTGATAATATAATATCTGCTAGCTGTTATTAACTGTGGGCCAGATCATTTCGTCTTTTGTTCATTTGGTCGGCTGTTCTTGTTACATGACTTTGTCAATGATTGTTCACCATGTAGCCAGGAGTCTTTCCTATTGTCTACAAAAGTCTTTCTTTTTACTAACTCATTTTTATTTAGCGTATTTTTCATTTCTTCGTTACACATGCCCAATCTATCTCAGTTAGCTTTGAACCATCTTTTTCGCAACAGGAGCCACTTTAAAAAACAGTGGTTCACTCGTAACGTCATTTAACGAGTCAGATCACTTTTGCTGCTCACCGCAGCACCTCCATCTTAATTATTCTCCTATTATCTTATGGGTTATAAGATGTTTCCTCTTAATTTAATATGAGATAGAAAAAGCCATTGAATTACACTGAGATAGCGATTCTTGTTTCAACTTATGCGCTGACTGCTGACTAGTCATTATGGTCTTTACATTAATTCAAAATAATTCATTGTTTAGATGATTAATTTTGCTGCGGATTTTCCTAACAACAACAATAGAGACATTTGTCTCTATTCTTAGACACACTTAGGGGAGGCCGATGCCCAGCTATGTGACAGTAACGGCATAAAATGTGTAATATTTTAAAAACAACTACTAGATAGAAAGTTTCTCTAGTCCAGTACAAAAAAATAAGGTTTATTTTTGTTTGCTTATGTACTAAATGCACACATGCATATTAATAACATAATCAGACGCAGGACGTCCACTGATAAATATAGGCCTACCCCAAAGACTTCCAACGTGACTGGTTACATGCGGCCTGCATCCAGTGCTTGCTGGTGGACGCCCTACGCTACGCTCTTGACCAAATGGAATCCAATCAAGGACCTTCCTGCACTGCGCCCTGCTTACTGCCACTTGAGCTTGGTGATCTACAGGATAGCAACGTAGATCATTTAGACATAGGTCTATTACCTTAGTTCTTCTACGTATCTCGTATCCCGTGGAGAAACACCAAACATAGCTCGTTGTGTGTCCTTAAACTTTTTTTTTTTACGGCCATAGAAAGAGACCATGTTTCGGATAAGTTGTAGACGTACGTTTTTAAGCACTGAAGTATTTGGGTCAAAATGATGCCCTCGCGTAGTTTTTCTACTGTCCAGCCAAGGTGAACCTACCTAATTAAATTACTTGTCGCAGGTAAACCTACTCCTGTCAACGAGTACGCGACATCGCCGACAAAATGCCGGAGAGCAGGCTGCGATGGTATGGTCACGTAAAGAGAAGGCCACCAGACTACGTCGGAAGTGCGGCGCTGCATCTCTGCATCACCGGTCGAAGATCCAGAGGCAGACCCAAAAAAAGATGGAGAGATGTATTGCTAAACGATATGAGTGAGTGCGGAGTTTCCACTGAAGATGTCGAGAACAGGGCGAAGTGGAAGAGAAAAATAAAGAAGGCTGACCCCACCACCATGTGGGATATATAGCCAGGAAGAGAGAGATTTACGTTAGTCTAAGTCTTGTTGAAATTTGAAACAAATTCTTTATGATATAATAAACATGACTTGTAGCTAATGATATCTAAGAGCATTTTTTTTCGAAAACTTAGTGATTTTTACGTATGAAACAATAATTTGTACATGATAATGATTGTAGGCATTGAGATTCCGCAGGTCTCCTTTTTAATATACACGAATAAAATAAAAAAAAGAAAATATGAACACTTTTCAGTTTTTAACACAAATGTCTCTTGGTTTTGCGCATTGCGCAGAATAAAACTATTGTTCTAATTAAATGACCAAGTCTAAAATTTTAAAGCAAATGGATCTAATTACTTATATTAATAAGTTCGATTCTGTTTGAAGATCGTTAAGACTTACTCGACTTACATCGCGCTGCATGCCCTTTTGCACACACAAATTGATCGACCGTGTCATCAGGTGGGACTTGAACTTGAATTCGTCAACTGACTGACGTCCTCCGTAGCTCATTTGGAAGAGCATGCGCCCGAATAGCGAAGGGTCTTGGGTTCAAGTCCCCCCGGATGCCACGGTCGATTGTGTGTGCTAAAATTTACTTGATTGTAAAATTAAATCAGTTGAGAAAAAAAATTTTCGTACTGAATTTAAGTACAATACTGCGTACTCAGACAGGTCAATTAAAGCTAATGCCGTCCTTTTCTATTTCATTAACAAAGAAAGTGACATAACGAGGCTTAATTATAGATTAAATTTAATTGACGTCTCTGAGTGCGGCAGATAGAGATATATTCATTTATTGCTACTACTTACAATAAGGCGTTGTTTCACAATTTTTAAAAATTTTCGACATCACATACCTACATCACTCTGATCCCAAAGTAAGTAACTAAACACTCCGACTGCCTCGTTGGTCTAGTGGTCAGCACGCTGGGTACTATCCACGAGGTCCCGGGTTCGAATCCCGGGTCGGGCCGAAAGTGTTTGGGATTTTCTGTCTTGAAATTACTCAGACACAGCTCCGGAGTCAAGAATTTGGTGGTGTTAACACCCCCGTGCCTCGGAAAGCACGTTAAGCCGTTGGTCCTGCGCCTGATCTCTCTACGGTTATGTCGGACTACCGTCTCACCGAAATTATGAGAGTGAAGGAATAGAGAGTGCACCTGTGTATTGTCCACTATAATATGTCCCGCGCAGTTGGCTAATCTCTGTTGAAATAGGCCGCCGTAGTCGAAATTCGGCCAGGAGGACGTTATTTTTATTATTATTAACTAAACACTTGTGTTATGGAAATCAGAAATAACGGTGGTACCACAACACCCAGACCGGAAACTGTAAGGAAACAATGGTTTTCTATATATTTTTTTTTCTTTATTTGGGATAGCAATCAATTACATACTGTATCTTAATACAATAATTTAGGTCTAAGTAATAATAAATATGCAGTCGACACACTGTCCACATTTTAACAAATACAAATTAAAAATAATTTATCGGACGCGATGCGCAACAACAGCTAACCAAAAGTAGTAAGGTGCAGTCACCAGTAGTAAAATGTGTACAACTTTAAAATTATATATATTTATGCTTATAAATATATATTTACGTGCTTAAATAAGGTTGGCGCACACATCATAATGCCAGCGACTGCATATACAAAAAATGTATCAGTTGTAAAGATTATGTGACCACCTAACGAGAAAAAATATATACATATAATAGGTGTAGGAAAGATTTGTACTGAGCACTGTACAGTCAAACATTTATTGTGTACATTACATTACACTAAACCAAATAATGAGCGATAAACAATGTTCTTAACAAAAAGGAAGTAGCCAAGACTGACAATGAGTTAGCGTGAAAAATAGCGTGAAGCGTCTATATTGACCCGACCAAGAATTGAACGCGGGACTTTTAGAGATGGCAACACCCTGAAAACCGGCGTGCAAGCTCAGTTTAAACCTTTCTTACCTGGGAATTAAAGCAAGGACCCCTAAAACTTGCATCTTTTAAAGGCCTACCCTAGGGTGCCAATACGGGACCTCACTAACTAGTACCACACTTTTGTTGACCGTCGGGTAGAATTTAAATTATCAGTGTACTTTTGCCAGCATTCAGGGACTTTAAATTAATTGGGTACAGTTAGAAGCACGTCAGGTTACCCATTTCAACTACGAAAATAGACTCGCACTTAGCCGGTTTTTAGGGTTTACGGAACCCTTAAAACCGGCTAAGTGCGTATATGGCAAAAACTTAACCTTTATAGATTCATCATTATCTATAATATAGATAAACATATTATGTTTGTCTGTCTGTCTGTCCGTCTGTATGTCAACGCAACTTTATTCTGAAACTATTAGGATTACACAGTTACAAAATTCTGTAAACCGATTTTATAAAAAAAAAAAAGGTTTCCCTTTTAATTTTTCTCATTTTTTGTTATTTTCCCAAATCGATTATTAATTCATTTAAGTAAATAAATTCCATAAACGAAACTAAAACTGACAAAAACAATTTATTTTGTGAAACGGTAAATTGGTATTTTAGCTAGGTAAGTAAGTGGACACCTAATTTAGTTTATTAATACGGAACCCGATCTGGGCGCGTGTCCAACTCGCACATGGCCGGTTTTTACCACTCGCAGTTTACGGAGGCGTGTCCAAACTTTATTCTTTGATAAGAGATATGATTTAATCTTGTAACTTTAAAGGTATTATAAAACAAAGAGAAAAACATGTTTTTAAATCAAAAATTATCTATCAGGTGGTTTTTTATCAGATATTGTTTTCAATTTTTGATAGTTCTTAGAAAGATCAATGTCCGAAAATTGGCTGAATTAGGTACTTATTACGTTACTACCTAGATACTAGGTTGTAAGATTGGTGGTTAGTTCTGTATTAATCATGATATGTGTTAAATTAATATAATCTAAGGTTCCATATGTATATTTTTATAGACACTATAAAATATAATACTTATAGTGAACCAATAGGTATATATATTTTTTTATATATTTATTTACTATATTATACTTTTTTGAAACCATTTTGGCAAAATGTAAAGTGCTTATTATTATTATTTAAGTATGCTGAATAAATGTACCAATTGTATTTTATTCTTCTATACATGTGCCTACTTCGTTGTAGCAAATAAAAGAAAAAAAAAATGGAAACCGAGCTGACGTGGTAATAAATCCTTAAATATTGACGACCGTTTTGGTGTAGTGGTTCGCACCCCGGATTGACTACAAAACCAGCGTTTGCGGGTTCGAATCCCGCAAGGGGCAGGCCTGTGTATCTCCCCGCGGAGGTAGCAAAAACGTACCTACGCGCGGCGCACCTACGTAGGTGCTGAAACAAGTTGCGTGTCGCTACCGGCCAGAGCCACGCTCGCGCGTTTTATTCACCGGCGGCCGCGCGGCTACGTTGCTGGCTGGACGAGAATGAATAAAGTACGAGGAAGAGGCGCTAGATGGCGTTAGAAGCTTCTCGTAGCAGTCAACCCTATAGCGTCGCGTGATATTACGTCACTGAATAGGTTTAGTGTATTATGAATCATATTCCAGAGCAATAAGTATGAAATTATCTTGCAATGGATTTTTGTAGGTGTCTACACGAAAATGTGCTTGACTCTGAGGCGAACTAAATTACGCCATATTGTTGACGACATTGAGTAGACATTTCTTTGAATACAATTGCTAAGTCATACTTCTGTACGAAGTACTAGTATTCTGTGCAAGGGGCAAATGTTTGTGTGATGAGCACGAGCATTTGTACCTAAGTCATGGATGTTTATAAGGGTACATAAGTATGTCTATCTGTTATCCTAGTCGCCATTGCACAAGCTCACGCTTAGTTCACACTCATTAGTCCAAACCATACACCAAACATTATTGCACAATTACTATTATAAAACTTAAAATTACTACTGTTAGTTATTGATCCTTAGTTTAGGAGGTGGAGACCTGGGCCCTATTTCACCAACGCGACAGGCGCGACAATTGTCACAAATCTTATTTTAAGTTTTTTTGTAATGATTATATATTCTACAATGGTTTTATTTATTTTGTATTTTTCTTTAAACGCAAACCAACCAATTTCAATTAAGATATTTATCCGTTCTCTATTTTTTCTTATGTATGAGAACCCGTCTAAATCGCTACCACAGCCGTACCTTTTGTTTGCACGGCGATAACACAACAATTCTCACGCAAAACAGACAGCTCCGACCTCATGTCTAGAATTCCCGACAATTCTACAAATATGTCGAGTTGTAAAAAATATTCCTGTTTCACAACTGTACTGATACTGACAACTGTCACAGAAATGCTAGGAATGTTACAATTTTTAGCCGACATATGTCACTGACATATGTCGGTTTGGTGACTTGTATTACAAATTGTCTGAATCCACAGCAAGCCCCAGTCTTCACAATAGTAAAACTGTAAACATCATTAATATGACCTGTGCTGACTGTATAAATTATGTTATTCTTTTTGTGAAGAAATAAATCATTTTTATTACACCATTTACCTGGGATATTTACCTAGTCCCAGGTAAATGGTGTGGTAGTTGAAATAATTTATTATAAATATTATATAATATACGAGTATAGTATGCCTGTCTAAACACGTCTGGCTTAGTCTAGAGTCAAGAGCAAACCCATTAAAAAAAGTCTATTACCTCTTTCTTCTCACTTAAACTTAACCGATTTAGATGAAATTCGGTTTGGAGATAGTTTGTGACCCTGGGAAGACATTGGCTACTTTTTATTGCGATATAAAAGCAAGGAGGTGAAATGGGGGATGAAAGTTTTACAGGAAGTCGCGGGGATCCCCGCTGGTTATATACTTAATAAGAAATACCTCATATGTTCCTTATATACCAGGTAGATGATACTTTTGGCATTAAGTCCGCAATATGTATTTTATTTCTTTTGTGTAGAAAAGTATAAATAAATAAATGTTCTTTACACATCATCAGTTATGTGCTGACGAGTTTCCAAGTGATCTATTCGCTCAAGGAAATATACAATACAATACTTAAAAGTATTTCTAGGAAGTTTCTTGGAAATGCGGAAACTATTGTAGCGGCCTAACAAGAAGTGCCTTAAATAAGAAACTTAAAGTAGGTACTGACCTACCTAACTCATATACAGAATGGTAAAAAAGTATGTCATAGCTTATGGGTCGGTTCAGTAATGATAAAGGAACCCGTAAAAAATAAAAAAATACTTAAACAACAACATAAAATATTTATCAAGATCAACCTAATTTAGTACTTACTTAACCACTAACCTAAAATTAAGAATTAAAACTTACTAAATATTCATTTATTAGCTTATTAGCTGTTACCCTACAGTTTAGTGTCCCGAAGCAGAAGAGTCAATATTGGGACGTGTAGATAAGTATTTTAAATGCCTATATTGAGTCTAGTTAGACATGTAAAATTGATTTAAATGAATTTTATTACATACCCATTTGGTTTTTAGTACACTTAAATGATTGTAATCTACTTATCAAGGAAATTATGTTTTATCTACAATAGGACATATTTAGCGATGTGGAATAACTCATAGCGTGCTTTTAAATTGTTCAATGACTGTATTTAATAATACTTAATACTCAGTACTGGAGGAAAACATCTGTGACATAGGGATTTTTCTATTGAAAATAGTTTGTTCGTTACTCATGCTGTAGGCTGTGTCAATCACTAATAATAAAATGTAGGTAATTTGTATACATATAGGCTGTTGTTTTGGTCGTCCTCCGTCTCAGGGGGGGATGTTATAGATGTAAATTCGGTTTAAAACCAAATCAACCGGTCGGTTTAAACCCGTTTTTTTCGTTTAAAACGTTTTAACCCAAAATTTCGGTTTAAACTAGCTGAAAAGTATATTTTTTAAATCGGACCTCAGTGTCAACTATGTCATTGTGTTTATAATATCATGAAGCACCAAACTATGTTATTTCAGGTTTGTCAGATTTTTTTCTACCCATTTTTCAATGAATACAAACTATATTGCTGAACTTACATACTTTTTTTGTGCTAATAACCAATGCCAGGGAGGAAACAAAACGCAACAGACAGTTGTAATAAGAAAACAAACGTTTCAGCTTGACTCAAACCATCCTCCCTGAGTCGGGGAGCGATGACCAAAACAACATCCTATAATAAAGCAATTTATTTTCAAGTTTTTATAAAATAAACGCTCACCAATATTCACGTCCCCGAGACGGCCGATAAATATTGGACTTACCTATGGTAGGCCTGTGTATCTCCCCGCGTAGGTAGCAAAAACGTACCTACGCGCGGCGACCCTTACTTAGGGGCTAAAACAAGTTGCGTGTCGCTACCGGCCAGCGACACGCTCGCGCGTTTTATTCACCGGCGGCCGCGCGGCTACGTTGCTGGCTGGACGAGAATTAATAAAGTACTAGAAAGAGGCGCTAGATGGCGTTTGAAGCTTCTCGTAGCAGTCAACCCTATCGCGTCGCGTGATATTACGTCACTGAATAGCTTTAGTGTATTATGAATCATATTCCAGAGCAATAAGTATGAAATTATCTTGCAATGGATTTTTGTAGGTGTCTGCGCGAAAATGTGCTTGACTCTGAGGCGAACTAAATTACGCCATATTGTTGACGACATTGAGTAGACATTTCTTTGAATACAATTGCTAAGTCATACTTCTGTACGAAGTACTAGTACTTATTCTGTGGCATGACTCAAACCATCCTCCCTGAGTCGGGGAGCGATGACCAAAACAACATCCTATAATAAAGCAATTTATTTTCAAGTTTTTATAAAATAAATTTCGCTCACCAATATTCACGTCCCCGAGACGGCCGATAAATATTGGCCTTACCTAAGGCTCCGCGAAGATGGGCCACCGACCACAGCCACCGGAGGCTAGCGACAAGCTGTTCACATTGTTTTTAATACGTTCTGTATGAAGACGCCGCACACGAGAAGCGAGTGGCGTCCACTCGCTACTCAGTGTCCGACACGCCACCGGTCACAACCTCTTGCCATTTTGACAAAACATCTGTCCAATGATCTAGCAGGTAGTTGTCAAATTGTAGCAGCCATCTACCACTTTCCTTTGACCAAAGGGCGTGGCGCGCGACAGCCACCGGTGACGGTGGTCGGTGGCCGTAAGGCGTATTTAATTTGTTGAGACTAGCGATGGGTGATTATTACTAAATTAATCGAATTATTCGAATGGTCCCTGTTATCGAATGTATTCGATGAGCAACCGCAGTCATACGATTATCCTTCGATTATGGTGCGAGCAATATGCGAGCGCGCGCTTCGGGCGCGGTGCGCAGGCCGTACTACTAACGAATGAATCGTCATTCGTCGCGTCGATTAATCATTCGTTCGCTGCCTGTCATGTCGCGGCAATTCAATGGAATGCATCGAAGGGTCGAGTATAGATTATCATTCGATTGTCGATTATTATTTTTCCGAATTACGAAATCGACATTCGATAGTTCGAAGGGTCGATTGTCGATTCATTCGATTATTTTTTTTCGAACAATCGCCAATCGCTAGTTGAGACGAGTATACCTCCTAAGTGCCTCCTGTGTAGGGCCTTGCCATATGGCATACTTACCTATAAATTCCTGATTAAAAGCCTGATTCTAGTAAAAAGTCCAGACATTATGCTAAATGCCCATCACGGTGGTATGACAAAAATAAGTAGGTACCTACCGATTTTTCGTTTAATGTATACCTACCCCGCGACTCGCCATGCTGTCGGTCAGCCTAGACAGGGAAATGAGAGGAGATTAAAGATAATTTACTGCCAATTTAACTAATTGATTGTTAGCAAAGAAAAAAAAAACTATCCAACGATTTTTTTTACTCTAGCATCCAAAAATCCTGACTTTTCCAAGTCCGGCCGTAATCCTGACCGGTACTAAAAATCCTGACATGTCAGGACAAATCCTGACGTGTGACAACCCTACACTCCTACAGGTATAATTATCTACTTAATTTATGACTTTTAGGTACTCCTAAATTCTTGGCTAGGACATGCGGCCAGTTACCTAACTATCGCCTGGTATTCAATCATTGACGTGTTATGTTTTCACTAAAGATAAAGATAGGTAGAGTTTATAATTTTTGAGTCGTGTTCTTTCTCGGTATAGTTTCGTTGTTGACAAGCCAATATTCACCTCAGATAAACTTGCTTTTTTAGATAAGAGTCTTCAGGCAAAGTGATAATTTGGCAATATTGGAAAATTACCCAATCCATCCTGGATAATTAAGTAAGTTGATTTTTAAGTCATCATTATGAACATGTTATTTTAAAATAGCTGTAAGTTGGGTAGGTCTTTAAACTAACTAGTAAAAGACGTCGCGCAATGACGTGTTCAAAAGAGACCAGGAATTTCGCACGAGCGGATAGACTGCACGGTAGCTCAGTTGGTAAGAGCGTTGGCCCGGTTAGCCAAAGGTCGTGGGTTCAAATCCTGCCTATGTGCAAATTTTTCGTTCCTTATTTAAAATCTGAAACCAACACTGCAAGTGTTAAAAAATCTTAATGCTATGTCAAATAATATTACAACGGCTTTAAATTCAATTTCATTCAGAAAAATAATGAAAGAAGAAAGAAAGAAAAATGCTTTATTACCTTGGGATATCACAAACACACACACACGCTTACAAAAAAAAACATAATAATTAATACAAACAGCACACAAAAAAAAATTTAAATGAAACAAAATATAATAAAATGAAACAAAAAAAAGTCTATGCCAACTGTGCCGCTGTGTGTCGTTGACGTCCAAATCAAAAGGACCTCACTCAGCATAAGCCAGGTCCCCAGGAGGCCCCGGCGCTGGTTACAGTGGGCCCCTGCCGAGTGAGGTGCACGGAAAATGGCGCCAGCACGACGTCTACTACTATATATACACTATAACATATATAATACATAATATAAAAACTTAAAAACTACTGTGCACAAATAATACCAATGTGGTTGGTGGATGGTGAAATATTTGTAAAAATGTTTCCATGTGGGTACATTTCCCAAGTATTGATGATCTCGAACGCCGGCTCACTGGCGTAACAAGCACTAACAAAAATTCGTCGACTGACTATCTGACTAACGCCCTCCGTAGCTCAGTTGGTTGGCATTCGCCCGGATAGCGAAGGGACGTGGGTTCGAATGACACAGACGATTAAGTTTTGTGAGCGAAATTGAATTTAATTTCGTAAAAACTTGCAAAATAATTGCTTAAGTTAAAATAGTACATTTTGAAACTAGTGAGTAAAGTTGCTCATTATACACGAGGCTGTGGGTTGCAGCCCGAGCCGTAGGCGAAGGCGAAAATCAGCCGAGTGTCTATTGAGCAAGTTGCTCACGAGTTTCGTACGAACTTCAACACGCGAGGAAAAAACAAATAAGTATTGCATAAATCGTTTAATTATTATTGAAACACTTGGTGAATGTACAATTTTTAAAACGATATTGGGTTGTTGGTTTTCACTAGATAAGGCTTTCGTTTGCATATTGTGTGTTTAGGATTTCTGGCGGAGTTAAAAATCTATTCATTGTTCATCTTCTGTACTAAAACTTGTCATTTTTACAATTATTCCACACAGCATCAAATGCGATAACAAACAAAATATGAAAACATGGCAAATGGCGCCCAAGTTTTTTTTTCACGTGCCAAATATATGGTGGTTGATTACAGTAGCCATACAGCCTACTTCAAAATTATAATTTTAGTGATAAAATGCAAATACTTTGTAACGAATTATTGCAAATTGTAAATAATTTGATAACAATAAATGTTTGTTTTTTAATTAGGGACACAATTATTTGTTCCAAAAATGTAAATGGATTTTCGGCGGCATAAAACCTCTTTGTTGTATTATATAATCTGTGTTGTTGTTACGAAAATATGGTATTACCCGGATAAATTGAAAATGCACTGTTTCCTCACATATAATTTGCAGTTAGGTACTAACTTAACTTTATAGGGATAATTCTTAATCAAAGCACGATACACTTAAGTTATCTTAAGCATGACGTTGTCAAGGTAACAAACAATAACATTATATTTTGCGAAAATATCTTACCTACGCACTTATATGTTTTTGGAAATGCTAAGACAGAATAATTTCTATGTTTAGAATGCGTAATACTTCTAAGATAAGTGGTTAGAATTCAATAACATTTGACAAACAAGCTTAATAATCTATATTTTGATAAATGGGAAACTGTCACTAGCGGTTGGCAGCGACTTCGTCCGCGCGTCGAATTTTTCATACAAACTTCCATCCCCCCTTCACCTTTAGTGGTTGAATTTAAAAAATCCTGAATTATATCATTGTATAATCCTCTATTTGTAAAAAAAAAACAATAAATCATATACAAATTTCTTACCAAATAGCTTAATATTTTCATCGATTTAGCTTTAAAACTGGCTGAGTTTCATACAAATTTCCCCCTCATTTTCATACAAATTTTCCAAATGTAACCCTCTAAGGAGTGAATTTCCCTACACTATAAAAGGAAGTATGATGCAAATTTTCAAGTTACTACTTCCAGTAGTTTGGGCTCGGCTTTGATATGTTATTCAGTCGGTTTTAATTTTTATGAATTACTTCTTACCTGTGTTCTCAATAAAGGTAAGAAGAAATCGCAGACAAACTTTCATCTTTTAAAAATAACGAAGGTCTGGGGTTTACGGGCTCTTGCTCTATCTACGTAATAGAATAGAATATTTTTTATTGCCTTCATTACAAATAGAGTGATTACAGAAAAACACACAAAAAATACAAAGCAAATGGAAGCTGGCTCAGCTTGTGCTGACATAGGATGCTGTCCAATATTTAATTACTAGTGGTTCCCCGCGACTTCGCCCGCAAGAGTTGGATTTTCCATATAAACTTTCATCCCCCATTTCACCCCCTTAATGTTTTTATACCACGACGAAATGTAGCCTATGTCCTTTCCAGGGTCTCGAACTGTTTCTATACCAAATTTCATCTCAATCGGTTCAGTGGTTTAAGCGTCAAGAGCTAACAGGCAGACAGACAGACACACTCTCGCATTTATAATATTAGTATGGATTTATTGTACTAAATACTTACTGCATACTTGAGTAAATTTTTGCACAGCAAAATTTATCAACCGTCTCGTAGGACTTGAAACCACGACCCGTCGCCATCCGGGCGAATGCTGTACAACTAAGCTACCGAGGCGTTAATCATTACTAATACGCTTGCTGCGTCTGTAAGCTGGCAATTGATTTCATCGCGACTTTGGGGAATGTACATTGAAAATGTAAAAACTAGCAAGGATACCTGGAATATAAAAATAAATTTATTTAAGTAACTTATTGGATGGTAGAGACTTACTTATTTGAGTTTTGTATGATCAATAGCCAATGGGTAGGCCGTTAGTGTGGGACGCTACTTGCGTTGACACTCTGGCGCCCTCTCATCTTCCTTTCACTGGCAACAAGGCGTGTTCTGCTGCTGCTTCAGCAGAAGACCTCAAACGGCGGAAGTATGAAGGTCTCGGTGAGTCTTTCATATTTCAACCGTTTGGAGTCGAGACTTTGGGGCCGTGGGGACCAAGCGCCCATAAAGTTTATCGTGAGATTTCAAAACCTTTAGTTGAGACATCTCACGATACGAAGGCTGGCCTATACTTCGGCCAGCGGATCAGCCTGGCCATCCAACGGGGTAATGTGGCCAGCCTTATGGGCACCTTCCCGCGGGACAGCGACCTAAGTCAGGTATTTTATCTATAGGTTTTTTCCTATTTTTAAAATACCTGACTTACTGGCATGTAAATAGTTTAGTTTTAAGTTTTTATTTTTAAGTATATGTGTGTATACTAACTGTATTTTAGTTCAGATTTTTTTTTTTTGTGTAGATAAGTGTTTTTCTGGAATAAATACTTAGACTGATTGCTGAGACCGCCCACTCATAGCCAATGCAAAACCGACAGGATGTCTCAATAACCGATACCAGTAGATAACAAGGCAATATGATATAATCGACTGCGTTGTACACACTCGCACTTCAGACTGTCCCACTCTGACTTTGAGACCGCCTCTATTCCCTACGCAATAAAAACTATTTTCGAAGTTCACCTGATGTGCTGCCGACTGTACAACAGCACGTGTAGATGTACTGTGACAACTTGTGCAGTTGTAATAGGGGTGATATTCCAACAAACATGTGTAGGCTGATGTGCGACTGTATTGGGTCTATTATATCTGCGTTTGTACTGAGAGTAGCTTTCCAGCCGGTTCTTGTATGAACTGTGACCTAGGTCTATAGATAGTAAAGACGACCGTCTTGGTATAGTCGTTCGCGCACCGGACTACTAAACCAGGCGGTTGCGGGTTCGAGTTCCGCAAAGGGCAATGTTTGTGTGATGAGCACGAGACTTTGTACCTAAATCATGGATGTTTATATGTATTTAAGTATTTCTATCCGTTATCCTAGTCACCATAGCACAAGCTCACGCTAAGTTTGGGGCTAGGTAATTGGTCTGTTTGTTGAAACAATTTTTTTTATTTATAATAGTATCAAAAAAAAATTGACAGCAAAACGTTTTTTCCAAAAAAAACATTATAAAAATACTTCAAAATTGAGAAGCCGGTATTTCGTGCGTGGTGTGAATTCTAAAGGTAGATTTGGTAATAATCCATCATCATCCTAGCGGTATCCCGGTTGTGCACTCGCACGCGAGGGCCCAGGGTCAGCTTTGGACCATGATCCAGGATATGGCAGATCAGTTGGTATAGTCATTATAGTTTTAAAGGTAACGCCTTAGATGCCGCATCCAGTGAACGGAGAGTCCGCGAATTTCGTTGATCCATGTCTGCTCGGCCGGTTCAACTCTTTGGTTTATTACAATCTACCCACTAAATTTCGTTTTTAATTGTGTTGTTAAGTTCTCTTAACCGATGTTTGAATTTTGTGCACTTGTTTTGTAACTTACTCCGAATAAGTTTAATGGAAGTTTTTGTTTCTATTTAAATATAATTATTGAACATTGAACGTAAAAGTGCGCTCATTGCATATGTTTTTCGTAATGTACAATGTTTTTTCTCAGTAAGTGAATTTGTATTACTCTTAATGAGAAATAAAGTTCTTCTTAAACCTTAAACCTTAAAATCGCTAAATGCACTCTATCGCCTACAGTGCAACATAATGACGTCAAATGCTGTCATGCAACAATCTTTACACTGGTCAGTGACATCGAACCTGCCTTGCAACCTGTCTTCGAAGCTTAGGGTTCAACCACGTGATGTAAAAACCTATCAATACTAATATATAAGACAACATATGTGGTCAATAGAGTCACTAAAATGAAGATATTTTTGCAAATATCATACATATTCAACGAGATATAGACCAAAATGTAGATTACACTTTCTATTATTTGAAAAACTTCAAAAGTGAATTCCGGCAAACGTGTCAGTTATTTAATTTTGACACAACGGGGACGATATGGATTACACTGGATATACCTACAACGCCTCACCACATCAAAAATAGACATGCGTAGTTCCTGAATGAATGATACAATTGAACTACTTCACCTATCTAGTTCATATGTATCACTCACTCACTATAGTCCAAAGCAGTTCATTTAGTTCAGTAACTCAGTGATATTAAAGTAAATCGTACGGATATATTTTGTTAATACTGCAAGAGCGAGACTGCAGTGCAGTTTTCTATGTAAATTTTTCGGTATTAATTAATACGTAACGTTCGTACATTACGTACATAACTAACACTTTACATCCTTTGTTAATGCGTGTAACAATATCTTCAAAATTAGTGAAAATGTTTTTAATTCGTAACTCTAGACAGCCTAAATATTATAAATGTTATTTTTTAGTCATTAGAATTATCTGCAGTACACGATACATTAAAACTGAATGAAGTAGTAAGTGAGATTTTGATAGTAGATCTGCTGAACTAAATGAACTAATTGAACTAGATGAGTGATACATATCTTTAGCTCCCACTGAACTATATCACTCATTTTACTTAAGTGAACGATTTTGCGATGTCTAATCAAAAACTTAAGATGGCACAGCTTACAACTGACACTTCCAATGAGGGATAATCTAACAGCTCTAAATTTTAGTTTTATTTTATGTCGATAGGTGGCGCTATTCATCTAAAATTATATAAATATTGCGTCGAAATCATTGGCATGTCTACTAAAATTTATAACTGCTTGCCAAAGCAAATTAGAAAAGACAGTAATATTTTAACATTCAAGAAAATACTTTTCGAATATCTGACGGAAAGGGCTTTCTATTCGGTTCAAGAATTTTTTGACACTACTAATAATTGACTTATCACCCACACACTAGACATCACCTAGCCATCTATTTTTATTGCAGTTATTGTTATATTATTTTATTTTATAAATCTTAACTACAACGAAATGACTATAAATAAATAATAAATAATTGTAATTTATGTAGGTTGCATTGTAATATGTGTAATTTATTAAAGGAACCAATTTGAACGCCAAATGGCAGATCGCAGAGCGCTACCATAATATATGTTTTAACATCTGTATATACCTGTAAATGACAAATAAACAATTTTGATTTGATTTGAATCATTGAGCATAAAACAAAAAGAAATTGTTGTAATATTATTTGTACCAGACATTTTGTAGATGTACTTACGTTAAAAATTAGCGAGTTTCAAAATGCAGTTAAAAATAAAAATTAATGGAAAAAACGACTTGATGATCACAAAATTATAAACAAAATACCTGTTAGTACGCGTGAATCTTAACTATGCTAAACATACACATTATAACATAATATCCGCTACAACCATCCTTTTTCTTAAAAAAAATCTACCTAACATAGGTTGTTCAGCGCCATCTAGCGGATTTTTAAGTACTGATTTTTGACACTAGGAAAATCCTTCATTGACAGTTATTAATACCTACTAGTTATGCATTACTTAACTACTGCTTAACAACTGATGTAAATGTATAGGTATATCTGCTGATATATAGTTTGGTGGCCTTCAATCATACGGATTTTACTTTTAATCAAACTTCTTCATAATAATTTCTAGTTTACGGGAAAGTGTAACTCCTTCTGCCTGTCCCGGGGGTTTTCACTCATCACGAACTGACTTGGATGAAATTTGGTGTAGACATAAGAAGTTATTTCGACCCTGAAATGGGATCAGCTTGCGACTTTTTGCAACTTGCAAGAGTTCTTGATCTTCATCTCAGCCCGAGAGCAATGATAAGGTCTACGGTGGAGCGAGCTTGCCCAGGTGAAGTCTATTTACACGCACGTCAAAGAGTTTCGGGTTATACGCACTTTAAAAAAACTCAATTTTGTCGCGATACAAAAACTTGTAGCAGGTGAAATGGGGGATGAAGGAAGGTATATATTAGGTATTTATTAATCCAACATTTGACATCGATCAGAAAATACCGATCAACAACTTTACGTTGCTAAGAAACAGCTACGGCGGTAGTGGCAAATATCAAATCATACAGTGATTGAAAACAAAAATGCCTGGACATAACTGAATCGAACCATTTACGAGGCGCTTATACCGTCTTTCCTATTTTGATTTAATCTAGGTTTTAATTCAATAAAATACCTACTCTCTGTGTCGGCCTGATTTTTTCAAATATGCAAATTGAAAAAGTCTCTTGACTTTTCTTAACAGGCGAGCCTACCTAAGTGACGCTTAAACAGGTTTTATTTAAAGGGACAACAGTGATGACAGATAGGTTCGAGCTAAGTTTGTATCATGCTAATTATTATAAGTACTAGGTGCAGTGGCTGGCACGTTAGAATACGCATTTTTGTTAAAAATCTCCCCTAAACTAACTGCGTAAGATGCCATAGTGTTTTTTCCTATGATAATATGCTGTCAGTCGTACATCAAAATATAGTAGGATCAAAGATGGTAAAAATTGTATTTCCATCATAATCTTTCATTGGTATAGACAACCAGAGACATAACATCAAAAAATGCAATCATCGAGTCGAGTGAAATATTAACACAAGAATAGACCCGGTCATTGTCCAGTAGGTGATCTTTGGGTGAATTTTGTTTTGGAACGATTTAATTCAATTTCATCAAACTCTAAGCTTGGGTTCTAAGATCTTATCAAAGTTATTTTTGAGAGTGCAGGATTATAAAGTTATCTCTACTCCGCCACGAATGTTCTTGCTTGCATTAAATTCAGTAACGTTCGCAGTCAAGAACCACGACCACGCCTCCACACCTCACGTTCCAGAATCCCAGATAAAACACTTTCGTTGACGAATAAAAGTAAATGCGCGGGAAAACAGCTGTCATTCGTTCGTTGACAGCGCGCAAACGCGGACCGGCCATTTGCAAAAAAGGAAACTTTTTCGCACATTTTCTTACGTGCCAGTATTTTAGTGAAGTGTCAAAGAGGTTGAATAGTTTTTTATTTGGTTGTGAAGTAATAAGTTTGAATTGACTATTGGAGAGGTTTTCTGGAACAATCGAGAGTTTGCGAGAGTGAGTTCTTATTTTTGTTTGTAGAAATTAATACAGGGTTAAAATTTAAAATAGATTCTTATTTATTTATTAAATTTAAAGTTAATAAGCGGCTTTTAATATTACAAAAAAGTAAGTCAACCGTTAAATTTAGTAATGTTTATTTACTTTTTTTTTTGTTTATATTTTTAACAGCGGCTTATTTACTTAAAATTTTAAAATTAGGTACATACATTCGATACATTATTTATATGCCATAACAAAAAGTACTTATTTAATTTACCTAATCAGTTTCTTAAAATTGAAACTGATTAGCTACCATAGTTAGTTGAAAATGAATTACTTAGAACAAGATACTTTCGTCTTTTTCACTTCTTTGTTTATTTCATAAGCAATTATGTCATTTTATTTTTTATAACGTATAATCTCGTATTTATTATAAACTAGTTTCCCACGACTTCGCTCGCAAGAGTTAGATTTTCCATATACACTTTCATCCCCCTATTTCTCCCCCTTAATGTTTTTATATCGCTACAATATGTAGCCTATGTCCTTGCCAGGGTCTCGAACTGTCTCCACACCGAATTTCATCTCATTCGGTTTAGTGGTTTAAGCGTCAAGAGGTAACAGACAGACCGACAGACAGACAGACACACTTTCGCATTTATAATATTAGGATGGATTAACAATTTTGTACCCTATTTGTATTATACTTACTGCTTATATTCATTAAGTGTAGTTATCTTTTAAAAAAATATATGTATCTTAGTATGTATGTTTATCTGCGTAGATGTAACCTGCTTAAAATATATTTACGTATCTCTTTTACTATCTGCATTTTAACGCGGTTGACTGGTAGAGAATGCCTCAAGGCTTCAAGTCCGCCTTTTGTACTTTCATTTATAATTAGGTGCAATAAAGCTTATATCAATAATAAATTAGGTGCTGCTATTAACATTCTGTACCTATACATTACCTACTTTATTAGTAATACCTAAGGAATTAATCAACTTAACATAAATGGATTTAAAAAGGGGTAATTAATTTTTTTTGTATTTTTAAAAATGAGATCTATATGTGAAGTATCCTCGAACCAAGTTACATGTAAATCAGTCAATAAACGTAGAAGATATTCTTGCTGTGACAGACTAGGACGGACGGACTGAGCGATCTTATAAGGGTTCCTTGTCGGACTACGGAACCCTAAAAATAAGTAAGTACTTATATTATCTAGAAAGATAAATAATTACGCCTTAAACTTCGCGTGGGGTGATAATAGTAGATAGGTACCTAATCTATGGTTTTTTGCATGGAAACAATCTTGATATTCCTTTTTATCAAAATTTATCATTTAATAGAGAATTTCAATAGAGAAGATGGTTGGAAAGTTCCACCGGCATGGGATCCTATTCTAGCAAAAACCAAAACAACACCTAGCACTGTAAGATCTCAAGACACGGTTAGCTCTTTCTGCGTAAATAGGAACGTAAATTAATATTATTGAGTGGCGGTAGTTAAAATTTTTCAAAACTTTGTAATGACAAATAATACCTTAGTCTCCCTGTGACCACGATCGCTGTAAAGTGTTCGAAACGTCAGGTTTAAAATAAAATGTAAATAAATCGCGAAGTAATCCGTAAAATTGTGTTTTAATGAGTTCATTAAAAAAAATAAGATAAACACAAAAATAACAACCTTTTATGGCAATTTATCATCTTACACAAACTTTTTATATCAATCGGTTGAGTTTTCACTGATATAATTTTAAGTCATAAAAAGATTGTTAACAATATTCGCCACGCAAATAAAAAACTTTATCTGTAATATTTTTTATCTTTACAATCTTTCAAAAAGGATTAATACTTTTTGTTGCGTTTTAAATTTGTAACGCCTCCATTGCGTTCTTATATTGCAATAATCAGTATTGTTGTGCAAATCATACATCTAAAATATATACAGGGTGTCCCGTTCATAAAGGATAATCCTTTAGGTACATATAAGTTACATCATGCTCTATTAAATATTTTTTCAAGTAAAAGTGTTGCCATTTTTGAGATTTGTGTTTTGAGTTTTTATTATTTTTTAAAACTTACTAACATTTAAAGCAAAAAGTTAATATTGATTTTGGTGTTTGTAATATTCAAGAGGATTAAAATAGAAACAGACTCAATAAATAAAAAGTAATCAAAAAATAATTAATTGTAGAAGTATCCATACAACAATTAAATATTTATATAAATACTATTTTTCAAATGGTCTTTTTACTATCTTTCATTTGATACCCATATTGCTATGGTAAGGAAAAAATCAACTCCCCCTCCTCCCTTCATTTCCATTTGCGAGCGCCATTTTTTAAAATGTATCATAATGTTCTTTGAATGTATATAGCCTATGTCACTATCAAAATTTTGACGAATTCAACCTCAAATGCAAAAATTGACCAGCCGTTTGGGCTGTAATGCGTGCTAAACAATTATACATACATACGAGGATAGAAATATTTACATACCTTCAAAAAACATAACCCTCCTTCCGCAGTCGGGTAAAACATGAAAACTGGACTTACTGACTGATTGAATGACTGACATATCAACGCACAGCCCAAACTACTTACTGGGATTTGAAACCTGAAATTTTGCACCACGCTTTAATTTTGCCCCACGCTTTAATTTTGCCCCACGCTTTAATTTTGCACCACGCTTTAATTTTGCACCATGCTTTAATTTTGCACCACGCTTTAATTTCGCACCACGCTTTAATTTATAGCGTGGCAAGCACAAAGAAAGGACTTTTGGGGTGAAAAAAAGGGGGTAAAGTTTGTATGAAACTTCGTCAGTTTATTTTTATTTATTTTATTGTTAGGTACACAAAACATTTTACTGTCTTAAAATGGTTAGAGTAAGAGGTATAAATGATTAAATCTAGACTATAAAACTAAACATGCGTACACAGTATGAAGCAGATACAGAGTGGAAAAAGACACACAAATAAAGACAATATCAAGGACTAACTAAATCAAATCTTAGATCTTAAAAATCGAAAAATAAATTTACAAATTAAGATTGAAATGGTATGCACTTTCAGAAAAAAAACAGACTTATTGATACAAATTCAACATCTAAGGGGTAAAAAGGGGGATGGAAGTTTGTTATGGGAGATCTGATATTTTCGCGAAGTAAATATTTACTTAACTATTTATTTACAAAAACAAGTCGCTCATAGGAATAGTACTGCATACAATCAAATAATTACCATAAGTTGCTTAGGCTAGGTTCTAATAAGTCTAATAAATGCCTAGCTTACAAAACAACTGTTAATAATAAACCATAACACGGTGATATAAGGTGTGTAATCAGTTGACAGCCTGAGTGATTGTGAATCCTTGAAGCAAAGTTTCCATCTAGGCTTTAAAAGGGGAAATTATTGGAGCCCGTATTTATAATCAGAGTCTTACCTTTTCAGAGTGAGATAGTACTTGAGTCCAGTCTCAAGAAACAATTATTGATCAAGTTTTAAAAGTAAAAAGTTTTAGCTCAGTTTATTAACTCATTCATTTGCTTACATTTTATTTAAAACCTAAATTAAAAAAAAAACGGATACTTTGCGACGTCTGTGGTTACAGAAAGTCTTCCTGAAACGTCAGACGAGAGAAAGTGTGTGTAATAAGTAATGTCCTCCTAGCCGAATTTCGACTACGGCAGCCTATCTCAACAGAGATTGGCCAACTGCGCGGGACATAATTATAGTGCACAATTGTGTGCGCAATACACAGGTGCACTCTCTGTTCCTTCACTTTCATAATTCGGTGAGACGGCAGTCCGACATGACCGTGGAGAGATCAGGCGCAGGACCAACAGCTTAACGTGCTTTCCGTGGCACGGGGGTGTTAACACCACCAACTTCCTGACTCTGGAGTTGTGTCTGAGTTATTTCAAGACAGAAAAAACCAACACTTTCGGCCCGACCCTGGGACCTCGTGGATAGTACTATCCACGAGGTCCCAGGGTTGGTGCTAGGTCAGTGTGCTAACCAACCACTAGAACAACGAGGCAGTCAATAGTAGCAGTTATACTTATAGGAAGACTGTCGCGGCGTCCAGCCTTCATAGTAAGACTGGCACGAACATGAAAGACAGACAGACATGAAAGGACTTTTGTTTTTGAGATTGGACTGACAGGGACGACACAAGACATTGCTTTTACAGTTATTGTAGATAGTTCGTTTAAATAAACTGCCTGCTTGACCTGAGTCTTTTCTTGAACAGACCGTTCAAAGACTTTACCCACTTGAGTTAAGCGATCAAAGTGTGGGATGTGGTTGTGAATGTTTACTTTTTGCGATCAGTAGGTAATGATTAGATAAAAATTAGTTGGCAACTACGCCAAAAATAACAACTTGTCTTAGTAAGTACAAGTTTAGAACGAACACCTGAGTTTGATAATAAAAAAACAGGCAAGTGCGAGTTGAACTCACGCACTAAAGGTTCCGTAGAAAAAGTTCTTTTTTTTTTACGATACGGAGACAAATTCGCAGTTTTCAGACTTTTTCCTTTACTTGTCTGTAAGATCTTCCTTCTTGACAAATATAATGATTCTTGGCCTATCAAAAGTACCCTATCCGAAGACATGGCCATTTGAGCGTTATTTTCTAACATTTCGTAGGGGAACCCAAAACCTATAGGCAGGCCTGTGTATCTCCCCGCGTAGGTAGCAAAAACGTACCTACTCGCGGTGACCCTTACTTAGGGGCTAAAACAAGATGCGTGTCGCTACCGGCCAGCGAAACGCTCGCGCGTTTTATTCACCGCCGGCCGCGCGGCTACGTTGCTGGCTGGACGAGAATGAATAAAGTACTAGAAAGAGGCGCTAGATGGCGTTAGAAGCTTCTCGTAGCAGTCAACCCTATCGCGTCGCGTGATATTACGTCACTGAATAGGTTTAGTGTATTATGAATCATATTCCAAAGCAATAAGTATGAAATTATCTTGCAATGGATTTTTGTGGGTGTCTACACGAAAATGTGCTTGACTCTGAGGCGAACTAAATTACGCCATATTGTTGACGACATTGAGTAGACATTTCTTTGAATACAATTGCTAAGTCATACTTCTGTACGAAGTACTAGTACTTATTCTGTGCTATAGGGTACTTCCCATAGTCTCATACAATCATAAAATTTGTCTCGGTGGCTCTTACTGCACAAGTAAGGAAAAAAATATAAAAATCGAAGATGCGTTGTGCCATCACAAAAAAAATTGCACGGATTTTTTTACGAAACGACAGTGCGCATGTCTGACACGCACTTGCCCGGTTTTTATTATTATACTAAGCTTCTAAGACGTATTATTATCTACATCTACACTAATATTATAAACAGGAAAGGTTTAATTTGTTTGTTTGTATTGAATAAGCTCCTTAACTACTGGATAGATTCAAATGAAATTTGGTACAGAGATAGTTTGAGACCCTGGGAACGACGTTTTTATCGCGATATAAAATCATCAGGGGGTTGAAATAGGGGATGATAGTTTGTATGGAAAATCGTTGTGCCATCACAAAAAAAAGAAAAAGTGTCAAGTTTTAAGTACCTGGGGCATTGATTTATTATATATATTAAATCAATAACCTGGGGCACTGGCTTACTGAGAGTATGTCAGATGAAGCTGACATAGAGCGCAGGGCTCTAGCTATGAGAGCGAACATGCTCGCCCGTAGATTTGCACGGTGTAACACTGAAGTAAAGCAAACTCTGTTCAGAGCCTATTGCCAGTCGTTCTACACGTGCAGTCTATGGGTGGAGTATACACAAAAGACGCTGACAGCTCTGCGCGTCCAGTATAATAATGAGGTCAGGATGCTGATGGGACTGCCTCGGCACTGCAGCGCTTCGGCGATGTTTACTGAGGCTCGTATAGACAGTTTCGCAGTAGTCATGCGCAAGCGGGTCGCCTCTGCCTGGCGCCGCGTCCGAGACAGCCCCAACAGCCTCCTGGCGGCGATAGGGAGTCGCTATTGCTGCCCTATCCTGAGACACTGGAACAGCGTCCATGTTGGTTCGAGACCTGCCTTAGTAAATATGACCTACTTAGGTCATTTTTTTTTGTGTGCCATCCTTTTTATTGATTTACTAACCCTAGCTCGTAAGATATTTTTTCTATAACTACTAACCCAATATATGGAAATTTTATTTCTGAAATAAAGATTAATAATTTAAAAAAAATGCACGGATTTTTTCACGAAATCCTCAGTGCGCGAGTCTGACACGCACTTGTCCCCAGTTTTTGTTATTATAGTTACTTACTTAGTTTTTGAGATGTAGGTATTATAATTACAGTACATATAGCTAGAACATTTATACAAGACAAGTTTATCAGGCTGACCCCTTGCTTCAATGAAAGCATTCATGACGTTGGTAGGTTTTGTTATTGCATAGGCATATCATAACAAATACTAAAGATAGAAGGGAAGAGAGAAGGAATATGACTGTATAAAATGTGTAATGTGTGTAGAAATGAAAGAGTAAGAAAAATAAATGAATAAGCGTAAGTTTGTGCTATGGCGACTAGGATAACGGGTAGAAATACTTAGATATATACGTTTATTAATATCCATGACTTAGGTACAAATGCTCGTGATCATCACACAAACATTTGCCCCTTGCGGGATGGGATGAACCTAGCCACCTGGCTTAGAATCGAGACCCTGAGTACGACATGGGATAGTTATTTCTATCCAGGTAATGCTCGTAAGGAGGTAAAATGTGTGACTGACTGACATATCAACGCATAGCTCAAACTACTAGGATTAGAAACTTCAAATTTTGCACCATGCTTCCTTCTAAGTATAGAGTAGGTGAGCATTCAGAAAGGATTTTCGAAATTTCAACCTCTAACTAAAGGGAAAAGTTTGTGTAGGAATTTCTACATTTGCGCGGACGAAGTCCAAAAACCAAAAAAACACCAAACCCTTCAGTGTCACAGGAAGATCAGTAGCATGTAGGTATCTACTAAAAACCTTTTTTCTTCATCAGACTGAACCATGGACGTGGAGAACGTCAACTGCAAGATCAGGGTGTCGCAGTGTGCTGACATGGAGATCTTACCCATAGAATGGCCTCTCAAAGTTACACAGTAAGTTTATACAGCGTCACCTGACCTGTGTCACCTTGACTGCCTCGTTGGTCTAGTGGTCAGCACGCTGGGTACTATCCACGAGGTCTCGGGTTCGAATCCCGGGTCGGACCAAGAGTGTTTGGGTTTTTCTGTCTTGAAATTACTCAGACACAGCTCCGAAGTCAGGAAGTTAGTGGTGTTAACACCCCCGTGCCTCGGAAAGCACGTTAAGCCGTTGGTCCTGCGCCTGATCTCTCTACGGTCATGTCGGACTGCCGTCTCACCGAATTATGAGAGTGAAGGAACAGAGAGTGCACCTGTGTATTGCGCACACACTTGTGCACTATAATATGTCCTGCGCAGTTGGCTAATCTCTGTTGAGATAGGCCGCCGTAGTCGAAATCGGCTAGGAGGACATCATCATCATCATCATTATTAACCCATAAATTATCGCTAGTCAAAACCCGGACACACTGTTAGTTAAATAATAAAGTTCAATATTTCCTACTGAAGTTTAAGCTGCGGAGGTAAAACACTAAAGTAGCGATGGGCGATTGTTCGAAAAAAAATAATCGAATGAATCGACAATCGACCATTAGAACTATCGACTGTCGATTTAGTAATTCGGAAAAAAATCAAATAATAATCGACAATCGAATGATAATTTATACTTGGCCCTTCGATGCATTCGATTGAATTGCCGCGACAGGACAGGCAACGAACGAATGATTAATCGGCACGACGAATGACGATTCATTCGTTAGTAGTTAGTAGTACGGCCTGCGCACCGCACGCTCTGGTATTGCTCGCCGCATAATCGAAGGATAATCGAATGACCGCGGTTGCTTATCGAATACATTCGATTACAGGGACCATTCGAATAATTCTATTAATTTAGTGATAATCGCCCATCGCTACACTGCAGCACTTTATATGCAGTGTGTGCGCAATACACAGGTACAAACTCTCCTTCGCCCTCATATTTCGGTAACGGCAATCCGACGTGACCAGATAGAGCAGGCACAGAATCCACGGCTTAACGTGCTTCCCGAGGCACGGGGGTGTTAACACCAATTTTCTGACTCCGGAGCTGTTTCTGAGTTATTTCAAGACAGAAAAACCTAGAATTAAATTTCGGCCCGACCCGGGATCTGAACCTTGTGAGCGTTTTGAACACAAGACCAACGAGGCACTCAAAAAAAAATAAAAAAATCTCCGACCAAATTTTCGCCTCTTCGGCGATTCCGAAGTCCTAAGAAACTGGCTAACGGACTCGCGCACGACGGGTCCCTTACGATTAACTTACAGACAGTATAGGCAAAAAAATCACGTTTGTATGGAAGCCCCCCTTAAATATTTAATTTATTATGTTTTTTGTTAAAGCGGCAATAGAAATACATCATCTGTGAAAATTTCAACTGTCTAGCTATCACGGTTCATGAGATACAGCCTGGTGACAGAGAGCGGAGGCTTAGTAATAGGGTCCCGTTTTTACTCTTTGGATACGGAACCCTAAAAAAGACCAACTAGATACGCAGGAGACATTAAAACTCTTTTCCTTCACTCTTATATAGTTCGGTGAGACGGCAATATGACCGGAGAGAGAACAGGCGTAGGACTAAGCGTATAACATGCTTTTCATAGTAGAGATCTTCAAAAACTATTATATAATAATAATATATAATCATAATAAATTGTTTCAAAAAACACACCAATTACCTAGCCCCAAACTAAGCGTGAGCTTGTGCTATGGTGACTAGGATAACGAATAGAAATACTTAAATACATATAAACATCCATGACTTAGGTACAAATGCTCGTGCTCATCACGCAAACATTTGCCCCTTGCGGGATTCGAACCCGCAACCGCCTGGTTTAGAAGTCCAATGCGCGAACGACTACACCAAGACGGTCGTCAAATTGAGTTAATAATATTGTTTAGTTGGTCGTATTGAGTTAATAATATTGTTCTTTTTTCAGAGATATAAGCGGCCTGGACAAACTAGTTGAAGAATTGCACAGGGTGTTCGCCCACGACTTCGTCAACATACAGGCTGTTCAACAACTGATGGCTGGGTACAAGTCCGACCCGAAAGACTGGAAGAAATACGCCAAATTTGATCGTTTCAGGTAAGTTATTATCTACAAGCGAAAAGACAGCTCGACTCCAATGTCTAAGATTAAATTTAAGTTCAATCTCTCTCTTTCTCGGTCAAACAAAAGAAAAGAGACAGTCTATGTTAATCTAGACACCTTAGACTAAACAGCTGTCAGTTGCTAAAGAAATGAGAGAACCCATAGACAATTTAGTAGGGATGTCATTCGATGACGACTAAAGTTAAATTCACAACTTGTAAAAATACGTAAAAATACGCATTACTTAATTTGACGTTTCTAAATTAATATAGTCTGTCTCTTTTTGTCATTTAACCTATCTGTCATTGGTTTGAAATTAGCCATTTCTTTTTTAAGTTTTAGGCAGGTTTTAGTGCGTATTTTGTTGATAGTGAATACACACTATTCCGTCAATGTCATGTGAAAAGCATTTACACGATGTTTTACTCGTATTTTTTAAATCAATCGTGCTACAACATACAAAACAAAATAAGACAACAGAGTACATACATCCATACTAATATTATAAATGCGAAAGTGAGTCTGTCTGTCTGTTACCTCTTGACGCTTAAACCACTAAACCGATTGAGATGAAATTGGTATGGAGGCAGACCGAGACCCTGAAAAGGTCATAGGCTACATTTTGTCGCGATATAAAAACATTAAGGGGGTGAAATTTGGGATGAAAGTTTATATGGAAAATCCAACTCTTGCGGGCGAAGTCGCGGGGGACCACTAGTAATAATATAAATAATAAAGACTTATATTTACAGGTTATACAGGGGATAGGGTAGGAGAGGCTTCTTTCTCTCTGAAAGAAGCTAGCAATAGGGGCCGGCACATATTTTTATTTATTATTGAGAAACTGATTTTGTTACACTGAATGGAAAATGATTTCAATAGTTAGACGTTTAACCAATAAGGGACATACTTAATATTATTATTAGCCATTTGATATTTATTCAAGTACTAGTGGTTCCCCGCGACTTCACCCGCAAGAGTTGGATTTTCCATATAAACTTTCATCCCCCATTTCACCCCCTTAATGTTTTTATGTTGCGACAAAATGTCGCCTATGTCCTTTCCAGGGTCTCGAACTGTCTCCATACCAAATTTCATTTTAATCGGTTCAGTGGTTTAAGCGTCAAGAGGTAACAGACAGAAAGACAGACAGACAGACACACTTTCGCATTTATAATATTAGTATGGATTGTTAGGCTCACTTGCGCTTTCGGCGGTTTTTCACGGGCCTATTATTTAAGTTGAAAGCCCAGTTACACTAGTCTGGATTAGCTAATCCGGACTTGCGCAAATGGGCCTAACAGTGATGGCATAAATATTATTAGTAAGGGGGTTAACATCTACTAGCAGTTTTTTAAAGTTAAATAATGGTAAATTCGCTTGTCTGAGAAGGCAAACAATGGACCAGTTTCTTTGTACCTAGTCTTAATTCGATACAGAGATAATACTATTCTTATCATACTAACTAAAACAAAACTAAAGTCACTATGTCGGGTCATCGTCTCATGACGCATGTGTATCCAAGACAAAAATGGTATTTTCTTAAAACAATGACTATCAAATATAAACAAAATATACTATCTCGCCAGCTTGTGCATGCTTGGCCAGCGCATCATACTATAAATTTTCGTCGCAAAAAAACCTCTATTACAACTGAATAAGGTGCCACAGTGTCTACCTTGACTTGCTGTCTTCCGTGCGTCCATACGTTGACCTGACAAGCTGCGTTAAGTGATAATAGCAGATATAGCCTTGGCAACTGGTTGGCAACCCCACGTCATCGAGTATCGAAATGAAAGTCACTGCAAAGAAAATAATTGAATTGAAACACCTAAATTTATTGGCATATCACAAATCAAGAGGTGCTTGTGGTGCTACCTTTGGTAGTCATTCCAAAGTTCAGCAACCCACAGGGCGGTTGCGACTGGATAGGTGACCATTCCGACCATTCGAATGACGTACATGAAAAGCATCTCCGTGCTTCGGAAGACACGTTAAGCAGTTGGTCCTGGCTAATATCTGTTGATATTAATCGTTAAGCCTAGTCAGAGGCCCTATGGCGGCTTGATAACATCTGACAGCGATAGCTTAGACCAATCAATCACTAGTTCATCCGCCTTAAGTAGGTAATCAATTCTTCAAGTGAAATATCTAAATTGCAAAGTTAATGTATCACTTAACTATAAAAAAACACCCTATATAACACGGTCTTTCTTTCTTCAGATACACAAGAAACTTGGTGGATGCCGGCAATGGAGCATTCAACATCATGCTGCTCTGCTGGGGCCCAGGACACGCGTCAGCCATACACGACCATGCTGACTCCCACTGCTTCATGAAGCTGCTGAGTGGCAGTCTTGAGGAAGTCAGGTAGATATGAGCCAAAGACTTATTTGATCTGATGTCCTCCTAGCCGAATTTGACGACTGCCAATATCAACCAAGGTTAGCCAACTGCGCGGGAGATACGAGGGTCAAACTGAAAGTTCTTAGAACTGGCCACTTATAAACAATATAATAAAAAAAATATTCTAAAATTTGAAAATAGAACTCTTTGCCAATATTACTGAGTATATATTTCATTCATTTGTCATTTGTTTTACGACTTGGCGGCAAATTGAAAATTGTCTGTGTCACGTCAAAATGAATTTAACACGAGAAAATTTTCGTGCAATGATTTTTTATGACTTTCGATGTCATTTAAGTCAACTAGAAAGTTATGATAGACTACGATTGGCCTTTCACGATGAAGCCCCATCTCGTGCGACTGTTTACAACTGGTTTAATGAGTTTAAACGTGGTCGCACTAATCTCACTGATGATGTACGTGAGGGACGGCCTTCTACGGCGACGACTGAAAATAACATCTGTGTTGTGCGGCGTATGATAGAGACTGACAAAAGAGTGACCTATCAGCAGATTCGGACAAGCTTAGGCATCGGTATGAGTCAAGTGCACAAAATCCTCCACGAACATTTAGCGGTCAGGAAGCTTTGCGCCCGGTGGATACCTCATAATTTGACTAAGGCTCAAAAACTCCATCGTGTGGATTGGTGCCGTAAAATGATTGAAAGATTTAACGGAGGTGACTCAAATGCTGTGTTCGACATACTAACAGGTGACGAAAGCTGGATTTACTGTTATGATCCTGAAACCAAAAGACAATCTGCTCAGTGGGTGTTTCCTTTCGAGGAGTTGCCAACTAAAGTGAAGAGAGATCGAAGTGCGGGAAAAAAAATGGTGGCCTCGTTCTTTGGAAGGATAGGTCATTTCGCAACAATTGTGTTAGAGGATCAAAAAACAGTTTCTGCAGAATGGTACACTACCAATTGTTTGCCACTTGTCTTGGAAAAAGTTCGAGAGAAACGACCTCGCAGTAGGATCCTCCTTCACCACGACAACGCCTCGTCGCACACCGCCAAGCGAACGATCGACTATTTGGCGACATCAAACGTTGAATTACTGGGTCACCCGCCGTATAGCCCCGACCTCGCGCCTTGTGATTTTTATTTATTTCCAAAAATTAAAGAAAAACTTAAAGGAAAGCGGTTTATGAATGCTGAAGAAGCGGTGGCTGCGTATCGCGATGCCATTGAAGAGACCCCTAAGGACGAGTGGGCAAAGTGCTTTTCCCAGTGGTTCCATCGCATGCAGCGGTGTATTGACGTCAATGGACAATATTTTGAAAAGATATAATAAAACTAATAACTGGCTAATGTAATCAGTTTTTGATTTTCTAAGAACTTTCAGTTTGACCCTCGTATTACATTGTGCTGCAGTTTACTGCCTCGCTGGTCTAGTGGTCACTGGGAACTATTCACGTGGCTTCGAATCCCGGATCGGGCCGAGAGTGTCCAGTTTTTCCGTCTTGAAATAACTCAGACTAAGCTCTGGAGTCAGGAAATAGGTGTTAACACCCCCGTACCTCGTAAAGCATGGTCATTTTGGACTGCCGTCTCACCGAATTATGAGAGTGAAGAAACCACCAAAAAAAAAATGCACCTGTGAATATTGCGCACACACTTGTGCACTATAATATGTCCCGCGCAGTGGGCTAATCTCTATTGAGATAGGCCGCCGTGGTCGAAATTCGGCTAGAAGGACATTATTTACATAATAACTTTGCGGAGTGATCCTTCTGAACTTCCACTATTATTTATTCTGTAACAATATGCAGGTGAACTCTCACTTCATTTACTCTCATAGTTCGGTGAGATGGTAATCCGACACGACCGGAGAGAGATCAGGGTTAATTTTGATGCGCTGTTATAGTTTGAGTATGAATTATAGTCTAGATGCACAACAGTAATAAATAATAAATAAATAAATACAAAGTTTTAACAAAAACACCAATTACCTAGCCCCAAACTAAGCGTGAGCTTGTGCTATGGTGACTAGGATAATGGATAGAAATACTTAAATACATATAAACATCCTTGACTTAGGTACAAATGCTCGTGCTCATCACGCAAACATTTGCCCCTTGCGGGATTCGAACCCGCAACCGCCTGGTTTAGAAGTCCGTGGCGCGGACCACTACACCAAGACGGTCGTCAGATACAAGTGAGATACAAGTGGTCCTCTCTTTATTATACGACACACTACAAATATGTCATGATGACTGGATAGCAATGGAGATATGTCATTTTGCATCATTGATTCTACGCAGGCGAAGTCGCGGGCAACAGCTAGTCTAGAATACATCTCTATTAAATAGATAATTACTAGAAAACAAGCCCATCTCGTGTTAGTCCAGTTATAAGATCAAACCAGTTCTAAGTACATTTCGCTTCGATAGCTTATCTTGTCCAACGACCGTCTTGGTGTAGTGGTCCGCGCTACGGACTACAAAACCAAAGGTCGCAGGCTCAAATCCCGCAAGGGGCAAATGTTTGTGTGATGAGCACGGGCATTTGTACCTAAGTCATGGATGTATAAACGTATATATGTATGTCTATCCGTTATCCTAGTTGCCATTGATAGCACAAGCTCACGCTTAGTTTGGGGCTAGGTAATTGGTGTGTTTGTTCAAACAATTTATTAATTATTATTATTATTAAAGCACAAATATTATTTCTGTTTGTACACTCGTTAAAAGATTCAGTAGGCTTAAATATGATATCTCTTTGAACGAACTTACGGCAAAAAAAATATTATATTACAAAAGTAATAGTACAAGTACAGAAGGATCACTCCGCAAAATTATTTAAATAAATAGCGACTCTTGCTACGGCGCAATAAATTGCAAATTCAGATCGCGGTATGCCGCTACCTTCCGCTATCAATACCTAGATATTTGCCTCTCTTACTATCCACGAGGTCCCGGGTTCGAATCCCGGGTCGGGCCGAGAGTGTTGGGTTTTTCTGTCTTGAAATAACTCAGACACAGCTCCGGAGTCAGAAAGTTGGTGGTGTTAACACCCCCGTGCCTCAGAAAACACGTTAAGTCGTTGGTTCTGCGCCTGATCTCCTTACGGTCATATCGGAATGCCGTCTTACTGAATTATGAGAGTGAAGGAACAGGGACACTGACCCAAGACAGGTGCACCTGTCTAGGGATATACAAAACATAGTATTATCATATCTAAAATACTCCTAGACACTGTTGATTAGTATATTATTATTTGCTTTACTTTCTATCGCGTAACCTTATCGCACCCAACAGCGTAGGGTTGACCGACGCAAAGCCAAACGCGCACTTAAGTCGTCGATCTTACATGCGATGTGGCTGGCTTGTGACATCCTTAACGACCGGACACAAGCATGTACTTGTAGCTTTATACCTAAACTGTGGAGTGAACCAGGGGGCTGATTAGGTTACTCTGTTGCTAGCAATTCTGAATAAAATCGCTTAAAAATGTCACATTTGGCAGCTTCCGTTTCTCTCTTAAGCTGGCCATTCACGGTTAGTTAAAATGACTCACTAACGTAAAAACTATAATTTTAAAACTGTCTTTCAAAAGTTTCTGAATAATCGATTCATCGGTTTAACCGTAAAAAAGTTACAGACAGACAGAAAGAGTTACTTTCATAGTTGTGTTTAAAATACGTACACTGTGTATGTTTTGAGCGAAGCCAAGTTATTACTTGCATCATTTGTTTTTATTACTAATTATCTGAAGTAAACATTCGAGATAAAATTATCAAAACATTATCGTGCGAAGCATGAAATATTATGGCAATAAGATTTATGCAGGAGATTCACATCAATGCCATTTGCTGTCATCGACACATTATTGTGCATACAAAAGCTTTGTTTTTGTTACACTGGGTTGCACCATCTTCATAACCATTTTTGGGGTGGTAAAGGATAATATTTCCTACTGGTTCGCTCCGTGCAACGACATCACAAACTCCAGTTTGTAGGATGAACGATCTTATCAGCGGTGGTAGGCTCGGCCTCTAAGAGCTTGCTGTGTTCCGTCGGTGGGTGGGAGTGCCAGAACCTTCTAGGTGAGCTCGCTCCACCGTCGACTCTGTCTACGTCACGTCTGGCTTAGTCATCAGAGCAAACCCATTTCAAATACAAAAATATACTTTAACTATAACACCACCAAAAGCCAGTCCAACTCTGTACAGAAAGCACCGGTTGTGGTTACCTATTAGTCACGATTCATTAAGATTTGTTAGTGCAACCCAGTCTTATAAGTATTTCCTGATATAATGCTTTGAAAGCATTGCAGATGGCACATAGGTACGCTAAGTCCGATAAATTCGAGCGCGGCCCTCCTTGCACGTCTTTTGGGGGGCATAAAAGCGCCAATCACCCGCGATTTTCAAAGCACATCCATTCCCCGCAACATCACCCGTCACCCGCTGATGTCTATTAGCGTGCCTCGCCTCCCACACCTCTGGCGAGCGCAAGAAGGTCGCGTTTGACTTTGTCGGACTATCTAGAGTCATCCTCGCATGAAAACTTATACAACAACACCTTCATTTATTTTCTTTATACGTTACAGATACGACTGGCCATCAAACGTCGAGCCTGAAGTCAGGAAAGTATTAAGAAGAAACCGTTGCACAGAAAACCAACTTGAATCCAAAATGGCGGACTTGGAACTGAACTGTCAGAATGACAGTTGTCAGAATTTCGGCGGGAGGGTTGACAGGTGTCACAGCGAGTGTCGGAATGGAAATGGCTGTGAGGATGAAGACTACAGTTCGGAGCAAATGGAAGAAATAGGAAGAACGAGATTGGAAGTGAATGATGTTTGTTATATTAATGGTAAGTTCCTGTTACTCGCTGTAGTAACTACATAGTACCTTGGATAAACCATAGATATAATAAATCCTCCTAGCCGAATTCGGACTACTGCGTCAATCTTGGACTACTGCGCCAATCTTTTATTTAATCTGTGTCCAACAGAGATAAGCCAACAGCGCGGGAGATGAAATACTATAGTGAACTCTCGGTTCTTTTATTCTCATATTTCGGCGAGACTGCAATCTGACATGACCAGAGAGAGATCAGCCAGAACCAATATGTAGTTAACGTGCTTTTCGAGGCACGAGGGTGTTAACACCTCCAACTTTCTGACTCTGAGCTATTTCTGAGTAATTTCAAGACAGAAAACCCTATAAGCTTTCGGCACGACTCTGGTTTCGAACCCGGGACCTCTTGACTTGGCACGTTGATAAAACCCATGATAATAAAAGTCGACAGGTCAATCACTGTACAATCACGCAAACACAGTATAAGTGTGAAATGATTTATAATGATTATTTAATGAGAAAATACAGATTTTATTGTGTTTATTAATAGTGATGTACGTAAAATGATTATAATCATTTTACCTAATTAGTAGGTAATTTAATTATAAACATTGGCTAATTAGGTACTAGTCAGGCTTGAAGACTGGCTTATTAGACTACTTTATTTTATAATTTATTTGAGCACTTGCTCAAGGCGATATCTTACTTAAAAACGGTAATTTAAAAAACCTAACTGCGTTTCTGTGTAATTGGAAATTAAAAAACCCTAAAACAAGAAAGAGGTCTAATGTCTAAGATTTAAGAGCTCGAAATATAGATATAACCGATTTGTATTCGAAGTTTTGTTTCTGGATTTTTCAGGGGTCAATCGAAATCGATTGCTCAATTCGAAACGTGCTTATTCGTATGATCGCTCTGGCGCTTGGATATTGGTGTTTGGTTGTAATTGTGTATTTCATTTAAAGGAGTGATGTACACTATTGGAACTATACACTAATAAATGTGATAACATAATTCAAGTTAGTTATTGGTGTCTAAGAAGCGCCAGAGCGATCACACGAGTGCGTGCGTTTTGGAGATTGACGTTGCTCAGATGCAGCCGAAGTTGGTGGTTGTTCCCGTGCCTTGAAAAGCATGTTAGGCCGTTGGTCCTGCGCCTGATCTCTCAGGTCGTGTCGGACTGCCATCTCACCGAACTATAAGAATAAAGGAGCAGAGAGTGCTCTTGTGTGTTGTAAACACACTTGTGCACTATAATATCTTTTGTGCAGTTGGCTAATACTCTCTGTTGAAATTGGTCACTGTAGTCGAAATTCGACTAAGAGCACAGAATAAATAATGTACAGTAATGTAAAACAAAGACATGCATAAAGTAAAAATAAATAAACTTAAAACCTTACAAATTAATAATGAACCGGTGTCCTCGAGGCAAGGCGGCGAGGATACTGGCTGATGATGCTGATGTACGAGTACAGAAGGATCACTCCGCAAAGGTATTTAAGTAAATAGCAACTCTTCTTACGACATAATAAAGGGCAAATTGAGATCGCGGCACACCAAAAGCCTTCCGCTATAAACAATTTGATATTTGCCTCTCTTTATCTCGCGTTGCCTCACCTCACCTGACAGCGTAGGGTCAACTGAAGTGACGCCAAACGCGCGCATGAGTTGTCGATCTTACATGCAATGCGGCCGGCTTGTGTTGTGACATCGATCGATCTGCGCATGTAATTGTAGCTTTAAGCACAGAATAAATACTAGTACTACGTACAGAAGTATTACTCAGCAATGGTATTCAAAGAAACGTCTACTCAATGTCGTTGAAAATATGGTGAAATTTAAGCACCTTTTCGTTTTGACGCTTACCAAAATACATTGCAAGCAAATTTCATTTTTATAACTCTGGATAAAGATTCATAATACACTAAACCTATTCAAGGACGTCAGAACATGCGGCGCAATAGGGTTGACAGCTAACAAGAAACTACTATCCCCATCTAGTGCATATCACGAGCACTACACTCATGTTAGTCCAGCCAGCAACGTAGTACTGCGTGCCGCTCTGGTAAATGAAACGTGCTCGCTCGCGACACTCAAGTTGATTAGCCCACCACAGTGGGTCGCCGCGCGTCGGTACGTTTTAGCTCTCTACGCGGGGAGTGACACAGGCCTTCTTTAAGTTAATTGCGAAGTGATTCAGTCCCGCTAGCAGTACATTATTGTCATTACTTAAATATATTTCTATCTCTTCCGCAGACGCCCTAGGCCTGCACCGGATGGAAAACCCCTCGCACGTGGATAGTGCTGTCTCCCTCCACCTCTACTGCCCCCCCTTCGACTCCTGCCGAGTGTTCGACGCAAGGACCGGGAAACCATCGGAGGTGAAGGTCACCTTCTGGTCTGTCAATGGCAAGAAGATTAAAAGGGTATGTAGATTATTAGTACCCATTTTTAAAAGTTTTAAGCAGTGTATACGAGTAACTATCGGCAATTTTCTCGTCCAAGAAACCGTCTGCTTGCTGGTAAAAGAACATAAGTGCATGAGACATAGTACTGAGATAATGAGGTTTCAAAAATCGAATCGAATTTTGAGTGTTAAATAATTTACTTGTTGCGGAATGTTTCATAGCAAATGATATATTAACTTTTATGTTACATTAAAACAGCATAACTTGCTGATGGTTTTCAAAAAAACTGTGTAAATTGACTAAAGGCATGCACTTAACTTGTTTTACCTGTAATTTAAAAAATAGAATTACTTGCGATAGAATTACTTTATCACTTATTTTGTTTTACCAGTCGATAGAGCGAAAAAAACTGCATATAACTGCATTGTTAACTCGTTTTTGGCAAAAAGTGCATTTATCATGTTTTACCAGTAACCCAACGAAACGTTCAATAGATATACATTCCGTGTAAACAAAAGAGATGCATACATTCATAATTGATCGCTGACTTTTCACACTGCTCGCGATAACTCGTTTGTAGCTGAGCGACAGCGCTATTAAAAATTGACAGTCGCTCGTGATGCAAGCACTGCAGCAGTCGATAAGCGACAAGCTCTGCTCCCTTGTCGCTCATCGTTTCTGGTTGGACAACTGCCTTAAATCAACTTGAAGATATTAAATAAAAATGAAACTGAAATTGTCAAGTCTTAAGGGCGTTTTTAGAGTCGTGAGGATTTTCTCACGCATGAGGATTGAGATACATACGAGTAATCTGTTAGTGCTCATTCACACGGGATCCGTCATGGACGATTCGTGAAAATACAGGATACGTCATAATGGATGGACGTTCACATTGCATACGGAATCGTGTTTTTTCACGATTCGTCAAAATATCCTAATTCAATTTAGTCAAAAACCGGCCAAGTGCGAGTCGGAGTCGCGCGCGAAGGGTTTCGTACCATTAACTTAAATAAAACATTAAATAGTATAGGCAAAAAAAGTATATATTTTTATTTTATTTATAATTTCAAAAGTATTCATCACAGGATACCCGAAACAATTATAAATAAGAGTTTCCGCGCCTGTTTCTCTACGTGAGTGATTCGAAGTTTATAGGTCCAAGACTTTGGAAATTACGGGGGGGGGGGTGGGACACCGTGTAAACGACTTTGGCGGGCTATATCTCGCAAATGGTAAAGCTGATAAAAAAGTGTTGTATGGAAACCCCACCTTATTTTTATAGTTTTTTTCAACGATACCCCACACAAGGGGGTGCACTCAAAAAAAAATGATTCACCCCCCCCTTTACATGTATGGGGAGGTACCCTTAAAAAGGGGTAATTTTATTTTTTTGTATTTTTAAAAATGAGATCTATATGTGAAGTATCCTCGAACCAAGTTACATGCAAATCAGTCCATAAACGTAGAAGATATTCTGCTGTGACAGACTAGGACGGACGGACTGAACGATCTTATAAGGGTTCCTTGTCGGACTACGGAACCCTAAAAATCGGTGTTAAAAAAAATTGGCGATTCGTAATTTTTAAAAACACGATACTAGATTTAAGACGTATCGGCTTTTTTTACGATTCGTGATCCGTGTGAACATGGGCATTCAAAAAGCATCGCCACCGTCAAAAAAAACAACGAATCGTGAATATAGACGAACCCGAACGAAAAGTCTCTCTTGTAAACATTTAAAACGCTCTTTGCGGGTAGATACTTTGCATCACAAATTATGTATCTCGTCCTGCGTGCGAGAAAATTAGTCAATAATACCTCTTTGAAAAGTATCAATCAATCAATCGAAATACGTCATAGGCCCACTTGCGCACGTCTGGATTAGCTATTTCGGACTTGTTCAAGGCCTATTATCTGAGTTGAAAGCCCACTTGCACAAGTCTGGATTAGTTAATCTCGAAGGTCCACTTGCAACAGTCTGGATTAGCTAATCGGAACTGGGTAGCTCTTCTCATCACTAGCTTATGTTATGCCTATTTTTTCAGGTGATCCAATTAAACCAAATAGCAGACAGCCAGCAGTAAAACAAGATGGCGGACAAACAATATGGCTTCCCAGGGGCACATTCCATTTAGTTAAGGCAATAATGTTATTTGAAATCTTACATATTTTATAAGCTTTATAAATACCTACATTTTATTTATTAACAAATAAATATTGTTTAATCGTATCAAGTGTTATTATTCCTTGGAAATATAATTCTCAATTGCATAGAGCCTCACTTTGGATAATTACAGTTGTAATTTAGGAATTAATGTAGGAATTTCTCTATCTCTAAAATTAGTAGGTACTTAAAATCCGCAAGATGGCGTTGAACTACCTATGTCAAGGTTCGAGAAAAAGGCTGGTTTTACCTTTTATTATGGTATAATGAAAATGTTCAGCATGTTTTAGATTCACGCTTACTGACAGGTATTTTTAACAATTTAGTGATTATCACGACCGTCTTGGTGTAGTGGTTCGAGCCACGGACTTCTGAACCAGGCGGTTGCGGGTTCGAATCCCGCAAGGGGCAAATGTTTGTGTGATGAGCACGAGCATTTGTACCTAAGTCATGGATGTTTATACATTTATATAAGTATGTCTATCCGTTATCCTAGTCACCATAGCACAAGCTCACGCTTAGTTTGGGGCTAGGTAATTGGTGTGTTTGGTGAAGCAATTTATTATTTAGTATCAAGACCTTCTTTCCATAAAATTGTATTTTTAACTGCATTTGAAACTTGCTAATTCTTAACGTTAGTTCTTCCACTACATGTCTGTACTACACATAATAAGTATTACAATAATTTGTTTTTGTTTTATGCTCAATGATTTCGATACAATATTTATATAACTTAGATAGACAAAAGAAGACGTGCAAATTACATTTTGGCAGAAGATCTTTTCTATTTATGGGCCCACACATATACAGTAGAATCAATGACTCACTAGAAGTAGTTCAATTGACTAGACACAAGTGCAAATGTGCACTCAGTAAATGGCTATCCAACCTAGACTACACAGACACTGAAAATTTAATATCTGTATAAAATCAATATCATGAAATGAAGGTTCCAAAACTCACACACCCACACCCACACCCACACAGACACACACACATTTTCGTTTTATTATTGTTTGTACCACCTTATTTAAATTTGTACTATAATCAGATGGAAGTGACTGATCCCACAACACAGGGAATCCGAGTGTGGGAATCAGTACCTACCTATGTTTGTAACTCTTGGTGAAATAAAAATTTATCAATTATCTGATGAAACGCCATCTATGAACATAAATTTAAACTAAAATTTTGGGCTGTCAGAAAACCCCTTATTCTTTTAAGGGTCGATCTACTATTTTAACGATCGGTTCCTATTTAATTTATGCTTATTATATTCCAGTAGGCACTTAGCACCTAACTTCTCGACTACAATACAAAGTTCATTCTGACAGTTTTTCTTTGCGTGTCAAACATTGTAATCAATGTTTTATGACTATTAAAACTAACCCTGGTAAAAAAATATTTACTTATAGCTCTAAAACTGCATTTATTAATAATAATAATAAGTAATCTTTATCGCTTCAACAACAGTAATAACTATATTTGAAATCAAGACAGCAAAGCGACGTAAACGTAGCTCAGCTTGTGCTGACTTGGGATGTGATCGCATACAGCGCTGGTTTTCAGCCACACCCATCTCTCCATAGATGTTGGATGAGAGGTTGGTTCTGAGGGATTTTTTTGTCTATCTTATTTTTAAATGAATAATTTTGTTAAAAAGGAATGTCAAGATTGTTTACAATGTTGGACAAGCAATGAAAACCGGTCAAGTGCGAGTCGGACTCGCGCACGAAGGGTTCCGTACTTAGACACTATTTATGTTATGACTTTTAAAAAACACGTTTGTATGGGAGCCTCCCTTAAGTATTTTCAATATTTTAATTTCATAATTTAATTTTAAAGCGTCTATCTGTTGCCGTTATTGATATAGAGCAAAAAACGCCAAAAAACGTTTGTTGTATGGGAGCCCCCCTAAAATACTTTATTTATTCTGTTTTTAGTATTTGTTGTTATAGCGGCAACAGAAATACGTCATCTGTGAAAATTTCAACTGTCTAGCTACCGTGGTTCATCACATCACAGCCTGGTGATAGACAGATAGACGGGCAGACAGCGAAGTCTTAGTAATAGGGTCCCGTTTTTACCCATTGGGTACGGAACCCTAAAACGGACTTTAGGTACACTGATTTGCTACCGCAGGTAGGCGGGTAGGCGTGCGGGGGTACATTATAAAAACATTTTTAAAAAATACTTTCTAATTGATTTTGTTGCTGGGGACTAGAACCTTAGCCCTTAATGTTTGTGGTTTCCATATCAAGTTGTTAGTCCTGGACCCGTAGCCAATTGGCAATCCTTCTGGAGCGAACTTCGCTATCGCCAACGAAATGTCAAAATATGTATGCAAAAGTCACGTGATGTTTCGATGGCTTATGTCAATTTAAAACATTTTGTTAGCGATAACGAACTTTTCTTAAGAATACATTGCCATTTGGCTACGGGCCCTGGGGCCTTAGACAAGGTGCCGTCTTGCTATAGCGAAGTTCGCTATCGCCAACAAAATGTATGCAAAAGTCACGTGATGTTTCGATGGCTTATGTCAGTTTCATACATTTTGTTAGCGATAACGAAATTCGCTTTAGAATAGATTGCATCTTGTCTACGGGCTCTGGGCCCTTAGACAGACAGACTTCGGGAAGAGGAGGGTATTTGGTGTGTTAGTTGAGACAATTTATTTTTATTTAACTTTGCCTGTATTATAATATCTGTGACTTTGCGGATTGGTCCTTCTGTACTTGTACTATTTATTCTGTGGCGGTAGCGGAGTTCGCTTAAGAATAGATTGCATCTTGTCTACGGACCCCGGGTGCACCCAGGTAGGGCATCTTGCACAAATAAATTAAATAATAAATTGTTTCAACAAACACACCAATTACCTAGCCACGAACTAAGCGTGAGCTTGTACCATGCAGCTATGGCTCGTGGTATAATGGATAGACATACTTATATACGTTTATAAACATCCTCGTTCAATCTTATGATAAATCATATGTTCAGTCTTATGATAAATATATAAATTAAGTTCCGTGAATAGCCGATAGATGGCGCTGTGCTCAGTTTACTCGCAATATACATTTGGGAAGTTACGTATAAGTGTTGCGGAACAAATAAATGATGTCTCAATATTGGAACCTTAGTTTCATTTATGCAAGCATTTTTGTGATTTATACACAAATTATATTAGAAGGTAAGAACCCAAACCTAAGCAAGACCTAAAACTATAAGATTTCAAAGAGAAACAAAAAATAATAACTTATTGCTAATAAATGCATTTATTCAATAAATATCACTACGATCATGATTTTCTATATTAACAATTGCACATTTCTTTATCTTATCATTTACAAATTACAATACTGAGTCAATAGAAACAATAAAATAAGTTTGAACAAGTTCTAGTCAATATTCTTAAAATGTCGTCCACACTACAAGTACTGTATTTGTGCATAAGCAATTGTGGGTTCTATTTAAACTACTATTTACAAATAAATAAATACATTTTCTTTAATTGTGGCTCAATAACATGTTGACTAGTTTATCATCAACTTTGTCCCATGGAAGGAAAACTTTCAGGCCATTAGCGCTAGCTGTTGATTCTATATCGTCTCTCTCACAGTTGGCATTGCATATGAAGTCGCAGAGGCCGGTGTTGGCGTTGAAATGTAGACCTTCAGAGCAGGTAAGTAAGACTGCAGTCTCTCCTTCACATCGGTAGAATTTATCGCAGTCTGTTTCGTGGGCCCAAGGGAGGACGTTGCACTCTTCTTGGCATTTGTTAGGGCTGCCTGGGCCTCCGGATCCACCTCCACCACCTGCTCCACCGCCACCGCCGGATCCTCCATCACCACCGGCTCCACCGCCACCGCCAGCTCCACCGTCACCACCGGCTCCACCACCACCGCCGGTTCCACCGTCACCACCGGCTCCACCGCCACCGCCGGATCCTCCGTCACCACCGGCTCCACCGCCACCTCCAGCTCCACCGTCACCACCGGCTCCACCGCCACCGCCGGTTCCACCGTCACCGCCGGCTCCAGAGCCTCCGTCACCGCCGGGGCCTCCAGGGCTTCCAGCGCCTCCGTCACCACCAGGGCTTCCGTCACCACTGCCTCCTCCAGAGCCTCCGTCGCCAGAGCCTGCGTCACCTTCGCATCCCGCGTTCCATGGCCAGTCACAAACCTGAAAAGATGAAATATCATCATTAAGCGATATAAAAATATGAACATTGTCTTTTTTTTTCTTCAAATGGGTTGCTTTTAAATCTAGAATACGAGTAAGCCAGAGGTGGATGGCATAGACAGAGTCGACGGTGGAGCGAGCTCACCCAGAAGGTTCTGGCACTCCCACTCACCCACGGAACACAGCAAGCTGCTTGGCGCCAGGTTTCGGTGGTAGGGTTGTAGCTCCCAGGCTAAAACATATCCTAGCAATGTTTCCCCTGCAATTACTCTCCTATATTGTCGGATTGCCATCTTACTAAATATGAGTGCACCTGTGTATTCTGTACACACTTGGTTACTATTATCTCCTGCGTAGTTGGCTAATCTCTTGTTTGGAAATTCGGCTATGAGAAATTTATGTTATCTAAGTGCCTCAAAAAACACGTCAAGCAGTTGGTGCTGCGCATGATTTCTCACAGGTCATATCGGATTGCCATCTTACCAAATATGACAGTGGAGGAATAAGGGTGCACCTGTGTATTGCGTACACACTTGGTCACTATTATCTCCTGCGTAGTTGACTAATCCCTATTTAGTTTTCCCACCCCAGCATAATTTGTCTAGGAGAACTAACCTGAATTGTTGGATTGAAGTGAAGGCCAGGGGGACATTCCCTCACGACCGTCTCGCCGAAGTTGCAGTAGTAGAACTTGCCGCAGTCCTGATGAGGCAGTAACTGGTGGATGTCGAAGTCAGCTGGGCAGCCGTTGGGGAGGGTGTCTTAAACAAAGACACAGCTCTTTGAATTGAGAAGCAATGGCGGGAAGTTCTCATTCATTTTCGTGTCGACTCTGGCGTTATATTTTTGAGAAATATTTAGTGACTAATAGAGAAAATAAAAATGTTTTGACCAAGTTATTCGCAGCGATCTCAATGTTTCTTCCTGCTTAATATATATAAGCCAAACTCGAGCTCTCAAAAACGGAATTCCTAGTTTGGGGACAAGCAATACATTCAAGTTTTATGCTTTTTATAAGTTTTTTTAATAAGAAACCACAAATTCGCACACCATTACAATTAGCCAAAGGTCGTGGGTTTAGATCCAGTCCGAGCAATTTTTTGGTTTCTTATTAAAATAAAATAACACTGTAAATGTTAAAAAATCTTAAAGCTATTTCATACATTTTGTTAGCGCGTGAGCGATGGCAAACTTTGCTTTAGAATTGAATGCATCTTGTCTAGGGGCCTAGGTGTGGTAAAATCTTACCAGGCGTTCCATCTCCACCACCGCTGCTGGAACCTTCACAGCCAGCATTCCATGGCCAGTCACAGACCTGAAGCAAGAATATTATTATAATTTTAAGGTTATTTGGTCAAGTTGCGCAGCTGTTGATAAAAAAAGCTAACCGCAGAAATCCGACAAAAAGTAGCCTGCAGTGTATTTTCAACCCTATTCAACGGAAAATATGGCTATCTTTTTATTCGACATAGCGCATGCAAGTGGTATGATTACATCGTTGCTCTAGTGGCAGCACGTTGGCTGACGTCCAAGAAACTTTTGGGTTTTTTGTCTTGAAATAACCAGGAATCAGCTTGGAGTTGTTGACACCCCCTACCTTGGAAAACTCAAGAAGCCATTGGTCCTGCGTCTGATCTTAATCCAGTCATGTCGGATTGCCGTCGCACCAAACTTCGCGTATTTGGCAATCTCTCTTGAAATTGGCCGCCGTGGTCCAAATTGGGCTAGAAAGACATTGTGGTAGGCCACAATGTCTTTCTAGCCCAATTTAATGTAACTTCAACAGACGCACTAATGCATTTTCAACAGACGCGACGACCTGACTCGGCTCCTACAGGCTAGATGCTGTCGCCACAACATTATCATAAGTGGTATTTATATAGGTTTGTTAGGTTTATTTAGGTTTGGATTTGGATTCCTTTAAGAAATGAGTGAATAGGCTGCTTCTAGACGGACATGTCACATTCTTGGCCGCATCTTCGCTTGCCATTAGGTGAGATTACGGTCAAATGTCTACCTACTAAATATAAAGTACCTGAAGTACAGGGTTGAAGTGCAGACCAGGTGCGCATTCTCTCTCGACTAGCTCGCCAAAGTTGCAGTAGTAGAACTTGGAGCAGTCCTCATGGGGGAGCAACTGGTGGATGTGGATATCAGCTGGGCAACCGTTGGGGAGGGTTTCTAAAAGAAAGAACAATAGTTTGTTTTAGCATTCCCACCAATTACCCAGCCACAAACTAAGAGTAAACTTGTAGTATGGCGGCTAGAATAACGAGTAGTCACACATATACGTTTATAAACATGTATTACTAAGGTACAAGGAAGTTAAGTACGTATTTATGTATGTATGTAGTCATACGTTTTACGAAAATCATCATCATCATTATCAGCCGCATGCGACCTGCATCTAGTTCCTGCGACCTAAAGGTCGACTAATAAATTAGTCTGTTCATCTTGCTGGTGGACGCCCTGCGCAACGCTTTTAATCCATTATTGGTCTCCAATTAAGAACCTTTCTGCCCCAACGGTTATCAGTTCTTCGCGCAATGTGCTCTGCCTACTGCCAAATTAATAAATAATAATAATAATAAATATATTTACCTCCAGGGCCTCCAGGGCTTCCAGGGCTACCAGGGCTTCCAGGGCTACCGGGTTCGCCAGGACTTCCGGGTCCACCAGCTCCGCCATCGCCTCCAGCACCACCGCCGCCTCCAGCGCCACCACCGTCTCCAGAGCCACCGTCTCCTCCAGCACCACCGCCCCCTCCGGCGCCACCGCCGCCTCCAGAGCCACCACCGCCTCCGGATCCACCGCCGCCTCCGGATCCACCACCGCCTCCAGAGCCACCGTCTCCTCCAGCACCACCGCCTCCTCCAGAGCCACCGCCTCCTCCGGAGCCACCATCGCCTCCAGAGCCACCGCCGCCACTGCTACCTTCGCAACCAGCGTTCCATGGCCAGTCACAGACCTATAATTGAAAGATTTATAAAAATAAGAGATTCTCAGAGTGACTTCAAGCATAGCTTCAAGTGTATGCTAAAATTTATGGGGACTAATTTTTGTTTTCTTTTCCTGGATTATATCTTAAGTCGCTTTATATTTTATGAAATCGTTAGTTTTTTTGTATTTTTTTATAATTAACCAGGATGGTTGAGTTTTTTTTGTAAGAAAATTTTACTTTGACAAATGGGTCTGTGTGTCTTTGAAAGTAAGTTCAAAGCATGATGTTGATGGTGTGTTTTGTTACAAAATGCAGTTCTATGTCTAGAAGATGAAAGTGTTACCTAGATAGGTAGTGATCAATAAAAAGGCGAAGAAGGTATGTTTTTGCTGATGGATCTATCTTTTGCAGACCTATGTTCAACGAAGACTGAAGAGTATAAAACTTGAATATTACCTGAAGAGTAGGGTTAAAGTGAAGACCAGGCGCGCATTCCCTTACGACTTTCTCGCCAAAGTTGCAGTAATAAAACTTGCCGCAGTCCTGATGAGGCAGTAGCTGGTGAACATCGAAGTCAGCTGGGCAGCCATTGGGGAGGGTTTCTGGAATAAAGGATGAACGCTTGAGAGTTGAAGCTTAGCTTTGATTTAGCTTTACCAGCCAGCTAATAGTTACTCAGTAAGGTCTAATTTGGAAATTGATTTGGCCTCTAACACAGCGCCAAGTCCACTCCATATAAGTTGCTGAAATGGAACGGCGGATGGAACACGCCAAGGGTTGACGAGACTCGTGAAGCAATGAACAGGTTCGTGACAGAGCCCGGCAGATGACGTCCATATTTTCGCCTGTTAGCCGTCCCTGTCACACATGCCAGCATGACAGTGCGACGAAGCGTGATGGCTATACTCGAAAATTCGGACATTGTCGTCCAGGGTAAGGCCAGTCTCGGTTTATTCGACATCGCCTATAAGCTCCAAGAGAGTAGGCTCAATAGAGTAACTATTATATAATCTGTGTCAATAGGTGTGGATACGACAGAACAAGTCCTTTTTGAGTACCTGGGTGGTAAAAAGACCAATCTTCGGTTACCCCAAACATTAAGCTGATTCCTGTTCAGCACTCACCATTGTAGTCTTGTGTCTTTATCTATTGTAAGTTTTAATTAAGTTAGTGACAAATGTATTTTTTTTCTTTATTCCTTCCTATCTGAATGTCCCAGAGCCCAGACCTAGAGATCGATCAAAACCAAGATGGGCCGATGTGATCAAGAAAGACCTGCGCCTTTGCAAAGTCTCCATAGACAGTATTTCCAATAGAGCAAATTGGAAAGGAAAACTTAAGAAGTCGGAGAGAGAAAGAGTTACAATAATAATTACAAGTGTCCCATGTTAGGGCTGTATGCGATACAAAGTGCATGCTAACAGCAATCCTTCGTCATCCCGCTAAGCGGACTGAGAAACCACGCAGAGGTTTTAGTGGGTATGCTAGGCCACTCGCCAAGGAGTCCCACATAACCTGCTGCCATCCCCAGGACACCAGGTATGCGTAACGTATTTCCTCCGCGAAAAAAAGGGCTCATGCGAAAATAAATTGAATATGAATTAGGTAGATACTTATTATAGTCCGACATGATCATGAGCGACCCTACTGTGCCTCAAGACGTGCGGAGGGCAAGCTACAATCGCACGCGACTGAAATAAGAAATACCCTTCCCCGCAACACCACCTGTCCTCGCTGACATCAAGCATACCTCGCTCCCCGCATCTCTGGCGGCTGCAGGAAGGTCGCCCACGAACTTGTCAGACTATAGTATATTTGCTTACCTCCGTTATCACTGTCTCCGTTACCACCATCTCCGCTAGCACAATCAACGTTCCATGGCCAGTCACAGACCTGGAAATACAGTAAAATGATAATTACTCAAATTGTGCGTGACATTGTCTTGCCTATATTTCCTAAAAGAAATAAGAAAACCCGTGGATGCAATTTGTTGCGTACTCGTTTGGGAAGAGTTTAATTCAGCAAGGGTCACTGACCTCTATTATACAAGTACGCCAGACTAAACATTCTCTAAGAAATGACAGATAATTTTTGTGCCGAATCAAAGCGCCGCCAGCGAGTGTCCAGGGAACTAAAATAGAGTAACTTGCATATGTTTATGCTAACTCTCATTAAGTTAACCCTATAAAAAGTGTTGACTATTAAATTGTATTCGTAATATTTTACATAAATAACAAAACTCTCATTAGTTCCGTGGACGGTCACTACACGTTCACTTCAATCGTCAGCGCCAAAATGGCGATAATCAAATGGCTTAATTTTTAGGTTGACAGTATGCAGTCCAGTCCAGCGTACTTGTATTATAGAGGTTAGTGGCAAGAGTCAATAAAAGTTTAGAGCGCTTGGTATAATCTGTCTGGTGTGATTCCGGTGGAGGAATGCAGTCTACTGGATTTTTAAATTCTCTTCAAATGTCTCTCTACTCACAATAGCCTTAGTACTGTCCGACTGCTTAACTGAGGCCTCGACTGCGGGGTACAGGGAAGCGGGGGTTGACGAGAACAGGGACAGCGAGCGGTGCGGGCGGCCGGCGCTTCGACTCAGTTAGGCGGTCGGATTACAGGCTTAATTGTCGTTATTTAAAGCTTTTTGTTTTAGAAAAACTATCCGTGTTCCATCAGCATCGTTTTTTAGCTTTTTCGTATATTGAAGCTGGCTGGTTCACTCCGCAATTTAGATCAAAGCTACAAGTACATGCGCACATCGACCGGTCGTCGTTCGGTCGTAATGGATGTCACAAGCCGGCCGCATTGCATGTAGATCTACGACTCACGCGCGCGTTTGGCATCGCGTCGGTCGACCCTACGCTAGCGATGGGCGATTATTACTAAATTAATCGAATTATTCGAATGGTCTCTGTAATCGAATGTATTCGATAAGCAACCGCAGTCATTCGATTATGCGGCGAGCAACACCGGCGCGCGGTATGCAGGCCGTACTACTAACTACTAACGAAAATGAATCGTCATTCGTCGCGTCGAATTATCTTTCGGTCGCTGCCTTGTCCTGTGCGCACAGTCGCGGCAATTCGATCGAATGCATCAAAGGGCCCGGTAGATTATGATTCGATGGTCGATAATTATTCGATTTTTTTTTCGAATTACTAAATCGGCATTCGATAGTTCGAATTGTCGATTATCGATTCATTCGAATATTTTTTTTCGAACAATCGCCCATGGCTACCCTACGCTGTCAGGTAAGATGAGGTTACGCGAGAGAAAGAGAGGCTAATTTGTATGTGCTTATTACTGTAGGCTATTCACGTGTGGCGCGATCTCAATGTTCATTTTATTGTGCCGTACCAAGAGTTGCTATTTACTTAAAAAACACTGCGGAGTTGTCCTTCTGTACTTGTACTATTAATAATATTATCCAAGCCGAATTTCGACTACACCGGCCTACCTCAACAGAGATTAGGTAACTACGCGGAAAATATTATAATGTACAAGTGTGTGCGCAATTCACAGGTGCACCCTCTGTCCCTCTCATAATTCGGTGAGACGGCAGTCCTACATGACCGTAAAGAGATCAGGCGCAGGACCAACAGTTTAACGTGTATTTCGAGGCACGGTCGTGTTAACATCATAAACTTCCTGACTCCGGAGCTGTGTCTGAGTTATTTCAAGACATACAAACCCGACCCGGGATTAGAACCCAGGACCTCGTGGATCTCCCAGAGCGGCCTGACCACTAGACCGACGAGGCAGTCGAACTTGAATATTATTTATTTTGTGTATTTTTACTTGTCCTATTATGAATTCTGTGGCATTAATAGAATTTTTATTAGAAAACTCACCTGGAGCTCAGCATTGAAGTATGTACCAGGACTGCACTCCCTAACTACTTTCTCCCCGAAGTTGCAATAATAGAACTTGTTGCATTCACTTTCGTGGGGCAACAGCTGATGAATGTGGAAGTCAGCTGGGCATCCATTTTCTAGGAGCTCAGGGTCGACTGGCCTCGAGGTTGTTGGGGCCTGAGTTGTTGTTGTTGGCGCCTGAGTTGTAGTTGTCGTTGTTGGCGCCTGAGTTGTAGTTGTCGTTGTGGGCGCCTGAGTTGTAGTTGTCGTTGTTGGCGCCTGAGTTGTAGTTGTCGTTGTTGGCGCCTGAGTTGTTGTTGTTGTCGTTGGTGCCTGAGTTGTTGTTGTTGTCGTTGGCGCCTGAGTTGTTGTTGTCGTTGGTGCCTGAGTTGTTGTTGTTGTAGTTGGCGCCTGAGTTGTTGTTGTTGTCGTTGGTGCCTGAGTAGTTGTGGTTGTCGTAGTTGTCGTCGGAGCTGGAGTGGTTGTTGTGGTTGTTGTCGTGGTTGTGGGAGCTGGTGTAGTTGTTGTGGTTGTGGTTGTTGTTGTTGGAGCCTCTGTTGTTGTTGTAGTAGGCTCAGGGGTAGTTGGGGGTTCAGGTGCATCAGTCGGTGGCACATTTGGTAGCTGGCAGTTTGCTAGCACCGGATGTATGCACACCTGAAAATATTTTTTAAATATTTTAGCGTAGTCGGAATAAACTGCTTGTTTACCTAAATAAACATAATTATGTAGATACCTAATTGAGTTTATTTTTTATAATTTTTTATTTTTATTTTGTATTTCCTATTTAAATCTGTTTTTAATTTATTAGCAAGTATGTCACATTTCAGACACAAACTTTCATCTCCCCCTTAGAGAATGATTTTTTGTAAAACACGTCATTCTTAATTTCTAACCAAATAGAAATAAATATACAAAATGTTTTTTTTTATTTAGTTTTTTTTATTTATTGTAGGTATCTGTGAGTAAAAAAAAGGGTTCCCTACGTGTCTTCGAAACACGTTTGTCTTTGAAATAAATTTTTTTTTAATTACCTGCAATTCAGCACTGAACTGAGTGCCCGGCGCACACGAGGTGGGTTCAATCCACTTCTCCCCATACTCGCAGTAGTAGAACTTGGTGCAATCCCACTCGTGGGGAATTAGGTGGTGTTGCTGGGGGTGGCACAGGTCCGAGGGTTCAGTACGACGGGATTCAACCTCGGGTCGCGCTTGAGCGAGGATCGCCAGGCAGGCGATTAGAAGTAGCTTTGCTGGAAGAGGGTAGTTGTGAGTAAAGCTGGCCATTCACCATCAGTTTAACTGATTAATAGGAATGATGTACGTTCAAAGCATCAGTTGGACTCATCAATTAAACTGATGACATCACTCACGCCTAAAACCATGTCTAAAACTGGTTGTAAGTTTAGTTTTTGAGTGTTGCCAGACCGTGGGCGATTACACACGCCATCGCGCCACGGGCAGTTTTAAGTTTTTCTTACACAAGGGAAACACAAGGGCGGGAAGGCTAGGGTTCGGTAAAATATGGGCCATTTTAAATTATCCGTTTTTCTTTGCGTGTTAAACATTGTAAACTATCTTTTTATGACTTTTAAAACTAATACTGGTGAAAAAATTTACTAATACCTCTAAAAAGCTGCTTATATTAAACGATAAAGTAGGATTAGGATGAACCCTAGGAACCCTATTAGGATGTAGGTATGTTATTTTTGTGTCTATCTTATTTTTAAATGAATAATTTCGTTAAAGAGAAATATCAAGATTGTTTACAACAGTGGACAAGCAATGAAAAAAACAGACTTTAAGTACGCCTAGCCCAAAATGAAGGAGATGAAAAAAAAATTTTTTTAATAAGTAGGCACCCATAGTAGTTAAGTCAGCCTATTAGATCCCACTGCTGGGAAAAGGCCTCACCTCAACTATGAGGAGGAACGAGCCATACTCCACCACGCGGGCTCAGTGCGGATTGGTGGAGGGGTGTCTGTAAGGCAAGTGACAAACCTTACTGTCAGATGTTATCAAGCCGCCCTAGGGCCTCTGACTAGGCTTAACGACTAATACCAAGAGATATTAGCCGGGACCAACTGCTTAACGTGCCTTCCGAAGCACGGAGATGCTTGTCATGGTCGTCACTTTAATGGTCGGAATGGTCACCCATCCAATCACGACCGCGCCGTGGTTGCTTAGCTTTTGGTATCACTACCAAAGCGCTGCCGCCACTGCGCCACAAGCACCCATAGTAGTAGGGGCCCTAATTTCACTGATGGTTAGCGACGACGCAGCCGAAGATAGGTCATCTTGTCTGACTAATAACCAGAGGTCGGAATTAGGTAGAGTTATTCATGTACTTACATTGATTTCATAGAGCGGAAGAATAAAGTAGGCATGCCTCAAATCCCTAGATTAATTTTGAAGAGCAGAAAAAATCCCGTGATTTTTTAAATAAAAAGTTATTTACTTTTACACAATTTAAACTACTGCACGTGCGACGTTGCCAAACTTACATCAATGACATCGGATGTCCGAAGTTGCAAAATTCCAATGCGCGCGATGTTGGCACAGTTGTAGTTTGCACAACATAGCTTGTGAGAACGAAATAATACATTAGCGGAAATGCGGAGCACTCCCCGTTCAACGGAATGTACTATCTATTAGCAATAAATCGGTTTACTCATTCACACAAGCCATTCGCTTACCTCGGTTCGTCTAACTAATTAACTAATAAAAATTGTATGTACTAAGATAATTAATCTTTGTTTTATTTGTCTATCTCTGAGGTTTTAATTATTATTTATTTGTAATATTCCACACACCACACGGGATTGTCATTAGAAATCCCGGGAAGGTCCACATTAATATCAATATTTCGATGCAAGTACATAAATAACTCTACCTAATTCCGGCCTCTGCTAATAACAGCCTGTTCACTATTTTCTTAACAGTAATTCAAATTCCAGATCGTAGTGTTTAAGTTACACTTCAGAGTTTGGAGTGCCATATTTGGACAAAAAGTGGAATTATTTCCCAAACCAAAATACTTTCTTTTAAGTTAATCTGAAAGGTCTATAGTTAAGCTATCTCTAGTGTCAGTTAGACACGCTCTTTTTGGGACACTTCGTATATTAATTAATCATTATAATGTCCTCCTAGCCGAATTTCGACTACAGTGGTCTATCTTAACAGAGATTAGCCAAATTTGCAGGAGATATTATAGTGCACAAGTGTGCGCGCAATACACAGGTGCACTGTTCCTTCACTCTCATAATTCGGTGAGACGGCAGTCCGACATGACCGTAGAGAGATCAGGCGCAGGACCAACGGCTTAACGTGCTTTCCGAGGCACGGGGGTGTTAACACCACCAACTTCCTGACTCTGGAGCTGTGTCTTAGTTATTTCAAGACAGAAAAATCCAACACTCTCGGCCCGAAAGGGATTCGAACCCGGGACCTCGCGGATAGTACCCAGCATGCTGACCACTAGACTAACGAGGCCAGTAATCATTATAAATACCTAATAAAAGGTATCATTAATTAATGAATCATTTTATACTAGCCTCGATTGATTAGTGGAAACTTCCTTATCTTTCAGTTTTAGTCCATTTTTATACGGATTAGTATAATCTAGTTAGGATATTATTATTAGCATTGCATTATGACTGCACTAGACTGTGGCCATGGAAGTTTAGGAGGCCAAGGGAGGATTGGCGGGGAATCACCAAATAGGTAAATATCATTGAAATATGGACTGGATAAAGATTGAAATTCCAAAACAATTGCATGCGCAGTGTAATTTTTAGGGTACCATAGTCCACAAGGACCCTTATTGTTTCGCCATGTCCATCTGTCGGTTCGTCTATCTGTTCGTCTGTTTGTCCGTCTGTCCGTGTTCGCGGAGACCCATACCTACATGGTTACTTTTCAATCAGGTGCCAAATTTTTAGAAACGTCGACGAAGAGTAATTTAAAGAAACGTCTAAGTATATCGCAATTCCTTTAATCATCGTACTTTTCCAATTTATTATTCTAAAATATCTGAAAATAAAGTAAACATAGACTCGACAAGGAGCGTCGGTGGGTGGCGCAGTGCTAGCGGGTTGCCTCTCATGCGAGAGATACCGGTTCGATCCAACGTGCCGCCATGTACCAATGACTTTTTCTGAGTTATGTACATAAGTTGTTTCACTAACCGATATTCTTACAGTGAGGGAAAACATCGTGAGGAAACCTGCACATTAAGGCGACTGAATGTGTAACCATGATCCAAAACGGTCAGATTCCCCTGGTAACAGAGTCACGGGGGTCAGTTGGCAGTCGCTCCTGATCTGTCACAACCTGGATCATGGTCAGCGGACCCTGGGCCCTCGTGTGCGAGAGCACAACTGGGATAACGCTAGGAGGATGATGAGACTCGACAAGTCAATGCAACTTTCGCGGGTACCTATTTTTCAGCTGATCGTTACTGATTATATCGTGTATGCCTATTTTTCTACAAATTTTGTTATCGATGCATAACGATTTTTAACAGCGAATTGGAATAAGAAAAAAATACTTTGCATAGATCGTTATTTTTACTTTTATAAGAAATTTAAAAAACCTGAAACTAACAAGTAACTGCCACTTGGCGTAAATCTTACTTTTTAGGGTTCCGTACCCAATGGGTAAAAACGGGACCCTATTACTAAGTCTTCGGTGTCTGTCTGTCACCAGGCTGTACCATCTCATGAACCGTAATAGCTAGACAGTTGAAATTTTTACAGATGACGTATTTTTGTTGCCGCTATAATAACAAATAAAACCAGAAAAAAATAGTATTTAAGGGGGGCTTCCATACATCAAACGTGTTTTTTTTTACGTTTTTTGCTCTATATTAATAACGTCAACAGGTAGACCCTTGAAATTTACATAGAATATCAATATGTATATAAACTTTAAAAATAAGGAAATAAATTAAAACAATAAAAATATTTAAATGTATTAATAAGGGCAACAGGCAGACGCTTGAAATATTTACAGAATATTGATTCGTATATATAAACTTAAAATATAAATTATTAAATAAATAAAAAAAATAAGGGGAGCTCTCAAACAAACGCGATTTTTTAGCGTTTTAAAACTAAAATTAGATCACGTTATAGTATCTAATCTTATATAGGTACAAAACCCTTCGTGCGCGAGTCCGGCTCGCACTTTGCCAGTTTTTTTACGGGTCCCTATTCGGATAGAAACTGTTAGATTTATCTGCATGTTTCACATGGAAATCAATAACAATGTCCTTCTATTTGGGAATCCTTAGCGAGCGGCCTTTTAATAAATAAAAAAATCCTTCATACTTACATACTTAAATCACTTCCTACAGACCCTTGAGTTAAAGGTGTAATATAGTATAAGCTTGAATTCCTAAACAAACACTATGATTTGGATTCTTTTAAGAAAAGAGAGAATAGACTGTTTCTAGTCATGACATAGACCGACCCTTGGCTGCATCGTCGCTTACTAGCGAAGGGGCGATTATTACTAAATTAATCGAATGGTCTCTGTAATCGAATGTATTCGATGAGCAAACGCAGTCATTCGATTATCCTTCGATTAAGCGGCGAGCAATACCGGAGCGCGATGCGCAGGTCATACTACTAACTACAAACGAATGAATCGTCATTCGACGCGTCGATTAATCATTCGTTGGCTGCTTGTCGCTGATTCGCGAATCGAAGGGCTGAGTTTTAAGCGTAAGTAATAGTTGTTATAGATTATCATTCGAATGTCGAATATAATTCGATTTCTTTTCGAATTACTAAATCGACAATTGATAGTTCAAATGGTTGATTGTCGATTCATTCGATTATTTTTTTCGAACAATCGCCCATCGCTATCGCTTACCATCAAGTGAGATTGGTGTCAAATGTCTGCCTATTAATAAAAAATAAAAACAAATCACGAAGCACTTAAAAAAAAAACACTTTCATCCAGTAGTTCGGACGCGCTGCCAACATAGCGAAAAGTCGCCGGTTCGATTCCCACTCGAAGCACAGTCGAAATATTTATATTAAAAAACTGACAACTCACCTATCATTTTTGTCCGCGTCAGTAAGACGCAATACCTTATAAGGAGAGTTACTATACACAATACTGTTTTGTAGCACTTTCCCTGGCACTATCGATATTGGTTTGCAATTTTCCTTTATATATTAATTCGGTTATGATTTAATACCATTATCTTTCGGCATAGATAAGGTATTATTTTTTGGTAAATTGGCTAGTAATTTATAAGCGCAAGCGAGCGCGGGAGCGGAAGCTTTGAGCTTACCGTGAGCATAACTCATTCTAATATTACAGTACCCGGCGGTAAATATTGCACATCGGCAAATATCGCCTTTACGAACACATAAGAATCCTAATTTCCATGTACATCAATTATTAGATTAATAGTTTATCAGAATTTAAATTCAGTATTAAGTACTTTATTGTTGTTTTGAACAAAACAAACTGCATGGTAGTGTGCGACACAGATGACGCTCTATGACACCAAAACGATGTACAATAACACATTTTTCACTTTACTTTACGTATCGAAAATAACTATTAAAAATCCTCAATAAACAATCGTCCTTAAATTACAAATTACAACAAAAACGGGCACTAATCAAATACGGACTGTCAAATAAACTAAAAATAAGCACCAAATGTCTTACAAAATATTCTAAGCAAGTAAAACAGTTAGGTATAATGTCATCCTAGCCGAATTTCGACCACGGCGGCCTATCTCAACAGAGATTAGCCAGTTGGCTAATATAATATATAATATGTCCCGCGCAGTTGCGCGGGACATATTATAGTGCACAAGTGTGTGCGCAATACACAGGTGCACTCTCTGTTCCTTCACTCTCATAATTCGGTGAGACGGCAGTCCGACATGACCGTAGATAGATCAGTCGCAGGACCAACGACTTAACGTGCTTTCCGAGGCACGGGGGTGATAACACCACCGACTTCCGGACTCCGGAGCTGTGTCTGAGTAATTTCAAGACAGAAACACCCAAACACTCTCGGCCCGACCCGGGATTCGAACCCCGAACCTCGTGGATAGTACCTAGCGTCCTGACCACTAGACCAACGAGGCAGTCAGCAGTACAATTAGGGATATACTTGTAGCTAATCACTTAAACGTAACAAGACAACTGATGATTTAATTAAGTGCAAGCCAGATTTTTGCACAAACGATTAGCAAGTTGATAAATGGTAGTGGCACCACTTAAATGAATACAGTGCAGCACTAATTACCAAACTAGACAGTTCTCTAAGTTTGTTTGTAGACACATAACAATAAACTCGTCTGACCACATCAAATCAAAATCGTCAACAAATACACTTAAATTGAGTACTATTCCATATAATGTAATCTTTTAAACAATAAAATCGGGTTAAGATCGTCTTTTTGCATAAATATAGGGCCCTGTATGAGGGCTATTTCCGTTTATTTTTTTATATATATTATTTATAAGCGTCGGTGGCGTAGAGGCTTGCGGGTTGCCTCTCATGCGGGAGGTTCCGGCTTCGATCCCACGTCCCACCATGATACTAATGACTTTTTCTGAGTTATGTATATAGTTGTTTTACTAACCGATATGCTCTTACGCTGAGGGAAAACATCCTAGGAAAGGTAGGTAGGAAACGTTTATATTCAGGCGACTGAATGTGTAACCGTGATTCAAGCTGGACAGATTCACCTGTTAAAAAAGTCGTGGAGGTCGGATGGCAGTCGGTCCACTGTAATAACCTAATCTGCCATATTCTGGATCAAGGTCCAAAGTAGATGTCTATGCACTCGCACGTGAGTGCTCACCAGGGATAAGAAGATGATGAAATCCTTATATTAATCATTTAATTTTTAACGCTTTCGATATCATTACCGCTAATGACCCTTTTTATTTTTATTTATAATTAATTTGGTAAAATAATAAAATAAAATAATAAGGTGAATTGAGTGGGAAACCCAAATCGCTACCGCCTGTGAGAGGCCAAGCAAATTGATTTTGAAAGCAACAATTTCAAAGAATACTGTGATACAACAACCTAATACAGGATTACCGATATCTTTGAATAATTTGTTAGGATTATAATAATGAATAACAATGGATCAAGTTCATGATGTGTCACATATATACTTGGTTTTAATAATTAATAGAGGTGCTTGTGGCGCAGTGGCGGCAGCGCTTTGGTAGTAATACCAAAGTTAGGCAACCCACGGCGCGGTCGTGATTGGATGGGTGACCATTCCGACCATTTAAGTGACGTCCATGACAAGCATCTCCGTGCTTCGGAAGGCACGTTAAACAGTTGGTCCCGGCTAATATCTGTGGTATTAGTCGTTAAGCCTAGTCAGAGGCCATAGGGCGGCTTGATAACTTTTGACAGTAAGGTTTGTCACTTGCCTTACAGACACCCCTCCACCAATCCGCACTGAGCCCGCGTGGTGGAGTATGGCTCGTACCTCTTCATAGTTGAGGTGAGGCCTTTTCCCAGCAGTGGGATCTAATAGGCTGACTTTTAAGTTCATTCAATTGAAGCAATGTCTCTTTAGGGCATTTTTAGAGTTATTTATTTATTTACAGGATTGCTCACGCATGCAGGATATATGAGAACCGATTTGCGATGTCGATTTTTAGTAATTTTCAATGAACTAAATTAAATATTTTGCAATATTCCCAAAAACATTCCTAATGAGACAAGAGTAAAAGAAAATCTCTTAAAACAGAAATGATTTCGAGTGTTAATTGTAATAGGGGAACAGACCCTCTTGATCATTTGCTTGATATAAATAACTCCCTACCTTCATGATATGACGTAGTTGACAAAAGGACTCCAAAACACCCGACAGAAGGTACCTGTCATAGTTCAGAAATAGATTTTTTATCGTAACATAATTTTCTAATTTTCTACTCTATACACCTGAGTGCAACGAATTTGAAACCCTTGAGGAATATAACTTAGAATCAAATTAAATTTTATGTATAAAACAAATCCTAATGAATTACTTGTTTCATGAAGATATAAGAAAAGAAGAGAGGTTCTTACGGTCAGTGAAAACAACGTGAGCAAACCTCATTCAGGTGACTGATGTGTAACCATGATCCAAAACTGGTCAGGTTCCCCTGTTTACAGGGTCGCGGAGGTCAGACGGCAGTCGCTCCACTGTAACTACCTGATCTGCTATGTCCTGGATCATGAACCAAAGCGGACACTGGGCCCTCGCGCACAACCGGTATAACGCTAAGGCCCACTTGGGCACGTCCGGATTAGCTATTCCGGACGTTTTCAAGGCCTACTATGTGAGTTGAAAGCCTACTTGCGCAAGTCTGGATTAGCTAATCCGGGCTTTCAACTCAGATAATAGGCTATGAACAAATCCAGACTAGCTTATCCGGTCATGCGCAAGTGGGCCTAGAAGATGATTTTTTCCTTATTTTAGATTCATTAGCCTTCTTGTAAAGTGTCAATGAGTTATTAATTCATACACAAATATGAATTCACTGCTCGCGAGTGTCATTTTGTGTATTAGAATTCGGTAATTACATACTCTGATTAGATATATAAATGGTATTAACGTCATAATAAGAATTAAATAACACTCCCATGTTTCCGTGATTAAAAATAATATCAAACTACTTAAGTATGGTTTCAATCGATCAATCGGCATTGGAAGAATCGATAATTTATCTGTTCTATAGATAGTTGCCGCAAAATACCCGATTGCGTAGAAAAAAATTATTAAAGTGAAGGGTAATGCTGACTAGTGGTCCAGTAACTTAGTACATCAGAGCATGCGTCAAATCCGGTAGTTCTGATTTTTTGCAGACTTCTTTATGATGTTAAACCAATTAACAGTTTTTAATATTCTTTTAACACTCACAGTGTAGGCACGTTAAGCAGTTGGTCCCGGCTAATATATGTGGTATTAGTCGTTAAGCCTAGTCAGAGGCCCTAGGGCGGCTTGATAACTTCTGACAGTAAGGTTTGTCACTTGCCTTACAGACACCCCTCCACCAATCCGCACTGAGCCCGCGTGGTGAAGTATGGCTCGTTCCTCCTCATAGTTGAGGTGAGGCCTTTTCCCAGCAGTGGGATCTAATAGGCTGACTTATATAAGCCGATAACAGGGGCATGAATGACACATTTGTGACATAACCTGATAGAAAAGCGCTTTTCTAATTGGCTATCTAATAGCTTGGTCCTGTCTTAAACCCGGTACTAAGTTTTTGGAATAACGGGGTAAAAGTTGAATAAATTCAACATTATTGTAATATCTTGAGAATTTTGATAGTATAACAAGGGGTTATGAAGAATCATGGTCAAAATTGATCCAGAACTTAAAATAACGTAAACTTTGAAGGGCTTTATCGCGGAACCTATTGGGCCTACATAGACACTGCCTCGTTGGTCTAGTGGTCAGCACGGCTGGGTACTATCCACGAGGTCCCGGGTTCAAATCCCGGCTCGGGCCGAAAGTGTTAGGTTTTTCTGTCTTGAAATAACTCAGACACAGCTCCGAGGTCAGGAAGTTGGTGGTGTTAACACACCCGTTCCTCGGAAAGCACGTTAAGCCGTTGGTCCTGCGCCTAATCTCTCTACGGTCATGTCGGACTGCCGACTCACCGAATTATGAGAGTGAAGGAACAGAGAGTGCACCTGTGTATTGCGCACACACTTGTGCACTATAATATCTCCCGCGCAGTTGGTTAATTTCTGTTGAGATAGGCCACTGTAGTCGAAATTCGTCTAGGAGAACATTATTATATATGAAGGTCTATGACATAATCTACCAGTCCGCTCGTGACCACATGCCTGGTGCGATCCATATTACCTATATTTTAAATTCGTGCTTACGTCCGGCCATGTCTAATACTTTTTTAAAACCTTGCTTCATAAAAGATACGCATAGAAAATTGGAGGATTTAAGAAGAAGAGAATAAGAGAGAAAATGAAGAAAAAGGTTTTAAATACTTTTCTTATGAATATCAATTATTAATTTATTTTTATTGTACCTAAGTAGGTAGTTCAATAGCATTTTTATCTTGTTGCAGTAGCAGTAAGATTGATATATCTATCATTTTGATCAATATCAAACATTAACATACTCGTAAATGATAGACATCTATTTTGTGTAGGTACATTATCATTGTCTTGATTAATGGACGTAGCAGAGGTTAAAATATGCATTAAAAACCGACCAAGTGCGAGTCGGATTCGTGCACGAAGGGTTTCGTACCATCCATACTAATATTATAAATGCGAAAGTGTGTCTGTCTGTCTGTCTGTTATTCTTGGCGCTTAAACCACAGAACCGATTGAGATGAAATTTGGTATGAAGACAGTTCGAGACCCTGGAAAGGACATAGGCTACATTTTGTCGCGATATAAAAACATTAAGGGGGTGAAATGGGGGATAAAAGTTTATATGGAAAATCCAGCTCTTGCGGGCGAAGTCGTGGAGAACCACTAGTTATCTATATACAACATTATTATGACACTATATTATGACTTTTCTAAGTTATAACAAGCAACTACTCCATCTTAGTCACTTTGAAGATTTTTTGTAAGGATTTTGTTCAAAATTATCCAACTCCCAAGTTCAACGACTAGTTACTTTTAAACTAATAGTTGTCAGCCGCCTTAATATTCCTTCAAAGTTTATGAAATTCACTATCATCCTGTTTTTGTAGAATTTCTCTTTTAGAGAGGATAATATTTAGTTCTATTCTTTTTTTTAATTGTATAGCATTACACATTGCTCTGATTCCAAAGTAAGTCACTAAAGTACTTGTGTTATAGAAATCTGAACCACAACACCCAGACGCGAGACAATATCTATAGGGTCTAACGAAATTAGTTATCAACCGGCAAAGGGGGATATCTATACGTCACACTGATCACGCTCACCAAATTTGGGCCAAATATTCAGACTGGTTACCGAGATATTCGCAATTCTCAGTTGTGAAAAATCACACTATTTACAGCTGTGTGTGTGTGATTTTCGTACAATGCGTTTTAGATTGTGTTCGTGTAACTACAGTATCTGTGAATTGATGCAATTGTATGCGTAAAGTAAAGATACAGCGTGCTTAATCATTTGCAGTATTTTATTTGAATTATTTTGTTAGAAAACATAACTTATAAATGACTATAAAACTATGGTTCATTTTTTGCCATCGTATCCAGTGTGATGTATAGATACCCCCCTTTGTCGGTTGATAACTAATTTCGTTAGACCCTGTATATCTATATACTATAATAAAACTGTAAAACCGATGCGTCTGTACATTGAGTATTTTTACAAAAAACTAATTGAGGGTGATGTTAAAATAGTAACAGAATAGGAATCTACAACTTTTATTTTTTTTGTCTGTTTGTCCGTTTGTCTGTTTGTCTGTTTGTACACGCTAATCTCCGGAACTACTGAACGGATTTGAATGAAACTTTTTTTAGTAGCTATTGAGTCTGGGCAAATACTAGGCTATAATTTATTTTGAAGATCGAAGTACCTCATGTGGAACCTTAGCAGTACACTTAAACTAAGAGAGATATGAAAGCAGCGGCTTAAGAAAAGTTATTTGGCGTGATGAGCATTTTCTATTGACGTACACAAATTAAAGGTCCGGAGCAACTGATATGGAACCCTAGCAGCTCAGCTCAACTATAAGAGATATGAATAAAGCGCCTCAGGGAACATTGTTCAGCGTGATGGGCACTTTATATTGTCGCACACAAATTGAAGGTCCGGAGCAACTGATATGGAACCCTAGCAGCTCAGCTCAACTATAAGAGATATAAATAGAGCGCCTTAGGGAACATTGTTCAGGGTGATGAGCATTTTCTATTGACGTACACAAATTGAAGTTCTTGAGCAACTGATATAGAACCCTGCTGCTGGTGCTGAGCTTAACGCTAAGTAGTTCGTGGATACTCACCACAGACAGTTTGTCGAAATCTAAATAATCTTACTTACTTACTACTCACTTTACGATAGTAGTAACTTACAAACCGACCTTTGAGTAGGCTAGGGACACCACAGGAACACAAAAATAGATGCTAAACCACTTCCATCTATTAGGGAAGTTTGAGTCTGACTTTTACTGAACACTAAAACCTAAACTTACATAGGTATATTTTATTACAAACGAATAAAGCTGCCTTCAATAAAGTAAACGAAAAAGTAAAAACATTTCCTTTCCACTTTTACTAAGAAAGATATCCGACAAAATGTAGTTTTGGAGTCGATGTCACTGCCATGCGAAATTTTCTTACCAGAAGAGGAGGATGGCGAGGTGATAGTAACCTATCAAAAGTAAAGTGCCCATTGACCTAATTTTTTTATTCCTCTCATCTCCTTACGACATGGTTAACTAAGAGATCATGATAGCTGGATGGCGAAGTATAAAATATTTTGTATCATGGAGTCTACGCGTACGAAGTCGCAGGCAACAGCTAGTAGAAAATATGGTTACTATACTGATCAGATCGGGAACGGTGATTTACTATAACCCAAGGCCAATATAAAAAATATAGATTTCTACACTCACCCGACCGAGGATGGAACCTGGGACCTCAGAAATGCCAACACCTTGAAAACCGGCGTGTTAGCCCGCGCTGGTGGTCAATTATTTAACCGCAGTTCATAAAACGTGTTTCATTTCTCCCATATCTCAAGATATTTGTTTTCGAATGGGTTTGCTCTTGACTCTAGGCTAATCCAGACGTAGGTATCGTAGACAGAGTCAAAGGTGGAGCGAGCTCACTCAGAAGGTTCTGGCACTCCCACTCACCGACGGAACACAGCTAGCTGCTTGGCGTCGGGTTCCGGTGGGCAGGTGGTAGCTACCAGCAAATGCAACAACTTTATCAAAGGAACCAATATGGTGCGGGCACTGCCTTGTAAGTCTAGTGCTCCGGGTCCCGGGTTTAATTCCAGTCATGAAGTTAGTGTTAACACCCCCGTGCGTCGGAAAGCACGTTAAGTCGTTGGTCCTGCGCCTGATCTCTCTACGGTCACGTCAGACTGGCGTCTCGCCGAACTTGAACTGAAAGTAAAGGAACAGAGAGTGCACCTGTGTATTGCACACACACTTGTGCACTATAATATCTACTGCTGATCTAAGACTGCTGATCGATCTCTGTCACGATTGGCTGCTGTAAGAATACTAATTATTATTTGGTATCGTTCGGTATGATTAATTTGGCAAAATATCGTTAGGTGTTTTTTTTTAAAAGAGATGTCATAAAAACAAATATTAAAATTCATTGAAAACATTTTTCGAGAAACGATGTTTTTTAATGACATCATCCTCATTGCAGCATAATATAATTCGCTGAAACAAAACAAATATTAGATGACAAATACATAAAAATAATAGGGATTATTATCGACAAATCACAGTAAATCACTTATTTTAATCCGTGACGAAAATCATCAATAACGATATGGAATTGGCCAAATCGCAAATACCTGATTGGCCGCTAAAAGATAAGTTAATACCATTAAATCTTTGATGATTAGGGCATGGCTAATTTCTACATGATATGCCGATGTTCGCCGAGAACTTGTCAATTGTTTAATTAAATTAAATAAGTTTAGTCTTCAGTAAAAGAAAAGAAAAACAAAGGCATGCATGAAATAGGTATGGGCTAATTCTATGGGGAAACTCAACATCCCTTACGCGTGTCTTTATTTTACAGAAGAGGTGTATTAGATCTATTTGTGATGTCGGATTGATGGAATCGTGTAGGCCTCTCTATAAAAAATTAAGAATTTTAACATTGCCATCCCTGTATATATTCGAAGTTTTATTATTTACGAAGAAAAATACCCATCTCTTTATAAAAACACAGGACGATTGTAGTCGAGGTGGTTCAAGAAGATACCCGTGGAAGTTATCTGTTCCTGTAGCAGATACAGTATGTCTTGCCAGAAACAGGCACAGTATGTGCGTCCGTCTATTAATTTGCTACCGAACCACATTCAAAGATTGTCGTTTAATATTTTTAAAAGAATTATTTTTAAAGTGCTGGTTGAGAACTGTTTCTATGACATAGATGAGTTCACAAAATTCTGTCGTGACGGCCATCTTAAACGAATTGTTATCTAGGTGATAACAATACCTGACATGTTATATATTTCTGTTTATTTTTGACAACTTGACTTGAAAATAACAGGTATGATACCTGTTATTTTATGACATTTACGTTATTATTTATATTTTAATTTTATTGATTATCCAAATTTAAAACTCCTACCAATCTCAATGCTGGACATAAATATTTTCAGATGAAACATGTTTGTTCACTTTTACTAAAATTAAGACTTAGAAAATTAAGATAATCATTCATTCATTCATTTATAAAAATGAATAAACTTAAAACCTACTCAATCAAAAATAAACCCGTGTCCTTGAGGCAAGTAGGTGAGGAGGCTGGCTGCGTTACCGCGTTGGATAGCTATACTTTCTTATCCTTATCTATCTATATATATCTTACTATATTATCTTATCCTTTGACTGCCTCGTTGGTCTAGTGGTCAGCACGCTGGTCCACGAGGTCCCGGGTTCGAATCCCGGGTCGGGCCTAGAGTCTTTAAATAGCTCAGATAGAGCTCCGGAGTCAGGAAGTTGGAGGTGTTAACACCCCCGTGCCTCGGAAAGCACGTTAAGCCGTTGGTCCTGCGCCTGATCTCTCTACGGTCATGTCAGACTGCCGTCTCACCGAATTATGAGAGTGATGGAATAGAGAGTGCACCTGTGTATTGCGCACACACTTGTGCACTTTAATATGTCCCGCGTAGTTGGCTAATCTCTGTTGAGATATGCCGCCGTGGTCGAAATTCGGCTAGGAGGACATTATTATTATTATCCTTCGAGCGAGGAACGAGCCAGTTTTACTATTTGCCAAAACATAATTTAATTTAGGTGCAATATTTCCAAAAAACAAATTTAGCGGATGGTCAATTGTTTCAAGCTACTAGTAACTGTATATATTATCAAATTTTTATTATTCTTGAGACTCGCGGGAATCACATCTACGACCGTCTTGGTGTTGTGGTTTGCGCTACGGACTACAAAACCAGCGGTTGCGGGTTCGAATCCCGGGAAAATGTTAGTGTGATGAGCACGAGCATTTGTACCTAAGTCATGGATATTTATAAACGTATTATAAGTATGTCTATCCGTTATCCTAGTCGCCCTAGCACAAGCTCACAAACTACTCACGGGCTAGCCCCAAACTAACCGTAACTAACTAAACGTAACTAACAATCACACCAAATACCTAGTATTTGGTGTGATTGTTGGAACAATTTATTTATTTATTTATCTACATAATCAGCCACACTGGACGTCGATTACTGAACGTGGGTCTGTGTGAGGCAGTCAAAATTGAAGGATGGTTAATAACGCAATTCTCAATACAATGTTATAAGTTCTTCTAATATTCCACATAGGAAGGTATATAAAAATCAATTTACAAAAGTTTTTATTAATAGGCATACTTACTTACTATCATATTTTGAAATCTTTAAAAAAAAAACTCGTTTTCATTCTAAACTAAGTGGTACCTCTACCACTTTAGTATGAAAATGCTTTTTTTAAATATTTTAAAGTGGGTAAATAATAAAAATATTGTGAATTCGCTTTAAAATACGTTAGAACATTAAAACTTGTCACTGGATATAAGTACGGAATCCTCGGTGTGCAAGTCCGACTCGATCCTAACGATTTTTGACTTGTAAAAACCAAATAGACCAATTTAATAGATTGCTACCTTTTGATTAGATTTTGATCTAGGATAGGAGTTAGGCGGGTAGTTTAAATACAGATTTCGGATAAGATTTTATCTCATTACTTAACCAAAGCAATAAGCAATAAAATTAGTGCGTTATAGTGTGTTACTTTATATATTTTACTAGTAGCTTGTGTGCCGTTAATATTATTAATGAGTATTGAATGTAGAAAACAACATTTATAGTTATTGGAATCAGGCGTTACTTTGCGGAAATCCATTATAAGATGGGAAAAATAAAATAAAATTATTTTGCTTTAAATTTCCGCTAAGAGCGCAGGCACCAAAACCACACCAACCGTAACCGCGCGACTCCTAAGGATGCCGCGTGGAGTGGCGAAACGCGTCGAGGTTTTTTGCACGTTGGTGTTGGTAACTAACAACTGCATTAGCTGTAGTGCATGCGTATTGAGGGAGGGCGGGCGGTGCATTCTGCATTTGCCTGAACTAATACTCAATGCGGTTGCGGTTGGTGTGGTTTTGGTGCCTGCGCCAGCGTCTCTTAGCGGAAATTTAAAGCAAAATAATTTTATTTTATTATTCCTATCTAACATTTATAGTATAGTATTCAATGATAGTGCATTTAAAAAGTGGTAGATGGTCATTAGCGCGCGGAAATTGATTGCCACAAATTTAGTTATTTGCAAAATTTTGCATTCAAATATGACATTTGACACGCAAAAGAACGTCAAACTCGGAACATCAAATTCGAATTGCCGCGCAGTATGAGATGACAGGTCTTCTTATTTTTGAAACAAATACACTGTCAGTGATAGTATTAGTGACAATAAGTACTACTTATACGCACCAAACGTTTTAAATTTACGTTCGACTTACATCTAGAGAGTGGAATTCGTAGCCGGCTTCAGTGTTTTCTAAACACTATGATGGAAAGATAGATAGATAAATCTTTATTTCACACCATAACAGAAATACAGTAAGCACAACGATCTTCTGGATTCCTTTTAAAAAAATGAGAGAATAGGCTGTTGTGTTAGTCAGATATGTCCCATCCTTGGCGGCATCGTCGCTTACCATCTGGTGAGATTGCGGTCAAATGCCTGCCTATATAATAAAAAGCCTGCTTATAAAATTTTTTTTTTATAGATTTAGTTCAAAATTGACGACGTTTTATTCAAACTTGCCCTCTCTTTTTTACGCCCTTAGGGGATGAGTTTCCAAAAATCATTTCTTAGGACTCATTTCACGTCAATTTTGAACTCAATCGATAAAAAAATAACCATTCAGAGACCATGTTTCCACACACAATAGAAAATCAATTCGGTGTCTATGTAAAGTAAAAAACAACCTATGGTAAGTAATTCGAAAACCTCTGAGATTTTATGCCCATAATCACTATACAGTTACTTATTACCACCTAAAATTGAAATATGGAGCTTATTTTTACGAAAATACGGGATAGTAGATTGTTATACAAGGGACGAAAGTTACCGTTCCACTCGAGAAGGTGGAATGGGTGCTTTCACCCGAGTGAAACATACTATTTTTCATTTCGACTGTGAGGAAAGTATCGATAGAATATCGATAGTTGAGGCAAAAGCAATAGTATCGATAAAATATCGATAGTATCGATAGACTATCGATAGAATAGATAGAAACTTCTCGAGTGGAATGGTCACTTTCGTCCCTTGTATAACAATCTACTATATCATTCATATACCCTTATGACGTTACTATTTGCATGTGTGAGAGTTTCCAATTCAGAAAAAAGTTTGCTTCCAAAGACAATCCTGTAAATATGAGAGAAAGTTGACATAGGGATACTTAGACGTAACTAGTTTAAACCAATAATAATCAATTACAAAATAACTACTGAATAAATCGGTCTTATGATTCTCAAGGGGTTTATAAGCTATTAGAAATTAAGAGTGACTTACATAAGGATTTTTGAAAATTCATCCTCTAAGGGGGTTCGAAGTTCGCATGGGAAATTCGACATTTGCGAGGACGAAGTCGCGGGCAATCGCTAGTTTTATTTAAATAGACACCCCAATGCGTCAAAAGGAGGGTAAATGATTTTCAAGTATATTTATTTAGTAACTACACCGCAACTGTAATCTATTTTGTGTTATTATTAAAATAAAATAAAAAATAAAACCTTCATATATAGCATTGAAACTATAGTAACTACAATAGTTGGATTTTCCAAATCAACTTTCATCCCCCTTTTCACCCCCTTAATGTTTTTATATCGCGATAAAATGTAACTTATGTCCTTTCCAGGGTCTTGAACTGTCTTCATACCAAATTCATCATCTCAATCGGTTCACTGATTTAAGCGTCAAGAAGTAACAGACAGACTGACAGACACACTTTCGCATTTATAATATAGTATAGATGAGGTGTCGCTAAATAGTGACTTTACATACATTTTGGGAATAGCGCCCGCAAAAAAGAAAAAGCGGTGGTTCTTACTCTAGCAAGATGGGTATCAAATGAAAGTTAGTGAAAATATCATTTCAAAAATAATATATATTTTTCGTTTTTTCTATATAATTAACCTATTACTTTTAGCGAGTCAGTCCCATTCAAAATCTTACTAGCGACAGAACGTTAACTAAGAAGGTAACTGGGTATCACCGAGCACATAACCTATACATAGAGGCGAAATGTCTTTTTTTTTAAACAAAATTAATGACATTTAGCCTCTATAGGTTACTAGCTGTTGCCCGCGACTTCGCCCGCGTAAACTACTATTTTTGTATCCTACAGGAACTGTAACCAGTTCTTCCAACTCAAAGGAGATTGATGGAAACAATAGAGTGTAGGAGGGGACGAATGTTAGGCCACCTGATTCGACACGACAATTTTATTAAAACGATAATAGAAGGAAGAATAGAAGGAAAAAGGAAGCGAGGAAGACCAAGAATAAGCTACATGCAGCAAATAAAAGAAAAGATAAATGTCGGGTCGTATCAGGAGGTTAAGAGAAGGGCGGAAAGCAGAGAGGAATGGAAAAAACTCCACCGACAAGAGCCTAGCTCTTAAATTTGATGATGATGATGACAGGAACTGTGTTTTTCCCGGGATAAAAAGTAGCCTATATGTTATTCCAGACTATGATCTATCTCTGTGCCAAATTTCATCCATATCCGTTCAGTAGTTTTTGGGTGAAGACGTAACAAACATACACACTTACAAACTTTCGCATTTATAATATTAGTGGGATGTGCTCGGTAACTGGGTATCACCGAGCACATAACTTATAGAGGCAAAATGTCATTTATGTTGTTTCAAAAAAATTCCGTCAAAATCTCTTGGAAATTAATGCCTTTGTTTTCTCTTCAACGCATTTTGTTTAAGAAATTCAGTTATTTCTTTACATATTTTAAATTAAAGGCGCTGTTTAAATGATTTTTATATACGATCACAACCGAAATATCTCATATTTCTTAATACTGATTTGAGAATATATGCTTAAATTGCCACTTTTCGTATCAGTGCCAAGCACTGATAAAATGAAGAAAAATCTCTACAGGTTACGTGCTCGATGCTGGGTATATTGCCTTGTTTTGCCTCCTTTCTAATATCTATGCATCTACTACTCATAGTAGATACCAGTATTGATTCGGGTGAGAACTGACCCTACGACCTATCGCTGTACGAACCAACACTCTTTGTCACACCACTGTGAGTAGCCATTCCAGCAACGGTGTTTTGAATTAATTTATAGTTAAAGTAATGTAGACTTTATCTATTTATTTACTACTAGCAGTTCCCCGCGACTTCGCCCGCGCCAAAAGTCGGATTTTCCATACAAATTTTTATCCCCCATTTCACCCCCCTGATGATTTTATATTGCGACAAAAAGTAGCCTATGTCCTTCCCAGTGTCTCAAACCATCTCTGTGCCAAATTTCATTTGATTCGGTCCAGTAGTTTCGGAGCAAATAAACAAACAAACAAACAAATCTAAAGTATTCATAATTATAAAGAGGAATCTTTATAATATTAGTTAGTATAGATATGTAGGTACAGTCAGAAGCACGTTAAGTTAACCATGTGAATTACGAAAACAACTTTTATTACGTAGGGAATAGAGGCGTTCTCAAGGTCAAAGTGAATGCAAAATAATTTAATACTAATAATATTCTTTCTTCGGAATAATCACGGTAGCTAATTTGATAACATATCAGTACTAATCCATAGAAATATTGTTATTTTTTCTTATCAATACATGCGTATCTTCATTTTAAAAATATTAATTAACTTATCAAGTTCCTGTGAGCGCGGTGGCATAGTGGCTAGCGGGTTGCCTCTCATACGGGAGGTGCCGGTTCGATCCCACGTGCCGCCATGTACCATGACTCTTACGGTGAGGGAAAACATCGTGAGGTAACCTATGTAACCATGATCCAAACTGGTCAGGTTTCCCTGGTAACAGGGTCACGGAGGTCAGATGGCAGTCGCTCCACTGTAATTACCTGATCTGCCACAACCTGGATCATGGTCAGCGGACCCTGGGCCCTCGCGTGCAAGAGCACAACCGGGATAGCGCTAGGAGAATGATGAAGTTCCTGTGGAAAAATAAATTAGTTCAAAAATACTCATACCAATAAAAACGAATTAAAGTCGAAAGTAAAAATAAGTTTTATTTTTCGAATAGGACGGAAAACGTTTTGAAAAACTAATAAACCTAGTGGCCCGCTTGATTCAAAGCCGATTTAAGTATCTTTAGTTTGTATTGGAGAATGATACACGACTATTAAAGACATACTATGTTCCTGAACCCTGAAATTACACTCCTTTTTGGGCAATCGTGAAAATAAATACGAGAGCAGTGACATCTATTGGAATATTTTTAAACTGCCTCACTTCTTCGGAGGGACTTAGTACAGAAATTATACATAGATGGCGCTGTTAATCTTGTTAATTCGTGGATAGATGTCGCTAGGTGCCGTATGATAAAATCAATTTTTACCTTATTTTTCGGCAATGAAAACAGTTGGGGCTTTATATATAATATATTAACTATCAAATCCAAGAACTTACTACATACTATTTTCATGAAATGTATGGCCATAAAACGTCTACTCGACGCTAGATGTCACTACAAGTCCTACAGTAATTTTTCTCTAGTTGTAGTTATTAAATCGAGAATATACGAAAACCACGTGAAAAACAATGATTAACACTAGAACTTAAATAAAATAGTGTAGATACTTACATACCTGTATTGCCCAGTCAAAAAAACCGGCTAAGTGCGAGTCGGACTCGCGCACTAAGAATTCCGTGCCAACTTTAACTGAATTAGGATCCACTTACTTTCACTTAGCCAAAATACCACAATGTTTTGAATATCATTATTTTTTTTTTTTTTGTATGAGATTCGTAAAGCGGTTAACAGGATACATCTACCTACCAAAACTGTGTAATGCTAATAGTTTCAGAGTAAAGTGGCTGTGACATACGGACGGACGGACAGACAGACAGACAGACTTGACGAAACTATAAGGGTTTAGTTTTTTGCCATTTGGCTACGGAACCCTAAAAAGTAAACTTTAAGAAAATAAAATAAACAAAATTATTTAATTTAAAATCAAATGCATCGATTTTTTAGTAAGAACTTTCAAATCTATGTTAGTTTAGTCCGTCAAATTATATCAAATTAAATTGAGATAATTAAAAAAGGACTATATTAAAATTTATTATAAATCACAATTGCTTATTAATTTTATGAATGGTCCACATTCCATGTTGATATAGATTTATAACCGTACTAGTAGTTCCCCGCGACTTCGCCCGCAAAAGTTAGATTTTCCATCTAAACTTTCATCCCCCATTTCACCCCCTAAATGTTTTTATATCGCGAAAAAATGTATAGTCTATGTCCTTTCCAGGGTCTCGAACTGTCTCCACACCAAATTTCATCTCAATCGGTTTAGTGGTTTAAGCGTCAAGAGGTAACAGACAGACACACTTTCGCATTTATAATATTAGTATGGATACCAAATTAATTACCAAGTAGGTATACAAGAAGCTAAAACGACATTATAAATAAGTCAATAAATTGTTTTAACAAGCACACCAATAACCTAGCCCCAAACTAAGCGTGGGCTTGTGCTATGGTGTCTAGGATAACGGATAGACATACTTATATATATTTATATACATCCATCTTTTTGAAAGTTAGCTTTCACCCAAATGTTTCACATTAATACCTATGTAACGAAGTTCACAGGTGGCGGATAGTGAACGGCCACAAGATATGGTTATTAGCTGCGAATATGTAAAATAAGCAGTCCCCGACCACACAGCGGCAGGATACCAGAATGTAGTGGGTAGTTCAGTGGGATGAACTTCTCTACAAAAAGCTACAATATTCATTGACGATCCTGTGCCATGGCGAGTCAACGCCGCCATCAAATAAGAGCTCCCCTGGTGTTGTGCAGCAGCAATATCAGTACTGGCAAAAGGCCGAAGATATAGTATCAAGAAGGGCTTTTGACTGGATATTAAGATGCGGGATAAACCGGTTCTTAAACTGCGGTGTGGAAGGCAAGAGGGAAACCACCACTATCTTTCCTAATTTGGAGTTTTAAAAAACTCCACCGACAAGAGCCTAGCTCTTAAATTTGATGATGATGATGAACGAAGTTCTAACATTCTAGAGACAACTTTTTTTTAAAAATTTACAGCAACTTTTATTAGATATGCTTTGAAATCGTAACGAAAATTGTGTTTTCATACTTAAGTGGTAGAGGTTACGCATATTTTTGTATGAAAATGCGCTTTTTTAGTATTTTAAAGTGTTCTAGTGTGTTCTATTATTAAAAGTTGTTGAAAATTCGCTTTTAAATACCTACTTGGATTGGCCGATTTTGAACTGAAATATTTTAATCTGAAACAAATAGGGTGAATGCCCCAATCTGCAGCGCGGCATTAAGAGGCAGTTTTATTAATTTCTTAAAACACAACCCATTGTGATTCAGCAAGGATCCCCGGCAGTCGTCGAGCGGAATAATATCATAATCCAATCGCGGACAGATGTTTACTTCCGAATCTCATTATGATAGGGTAACTGTGACTGTTGTTGGCCTAGTTATACCTTATGGATTTTAAACAAAAAGTAAAATGATTGTAAAAATTGGGCATGCTTACTTTCAATTAAGCAGTGAGACTTTGTGTTTAAATTAGTAATTTGTTGTAGGTTTTAAATAAGAAAAAGACGAGTTTACCTCATCTGCTTGTATGTACTTGTCCTAATGTCAGAATATTGTGTTTTTAATTTTATAAAAAAAATTTCTAAAATTAAAAACACAATATTTTTTAACTTCAATATACATTTACGACCTCTGTTTATTTGTCCACAAAAATATCAAATTTTCCAAAAATGAAGCACATCCACAACATAAGTACTCGTAATAGAGAAAAACTTTTTATTCCAACATCAAGAATTAAAATGCTTCATGACAGCCCCTACTATATGGCTATTAAGGTTTATAATAAATTACCCCAATTTATAAAATGTGAACAAAAATACAAAATATTTAATAAAAAACTAAAAGAATATTTGATAGATAAATGTTATTACAAACTAGACGAATATTTAAATGGAAAATAAATAATTCAAATAAAAAGATAATAAAGAAGAAATTAATACATAAAAATAAATATATAAATAAAAGCAAATTAAAAATACATTATTGGATGCTTAAATAGTAGGTAAACATCTAGTAACGCTATGACATTGTTATAAATATTGTTATTGCTATAAAGTACTAGTGCATCTTACCTACTGTATATAACATAAAATACATTACTTAGATTCTATTATTATAACGGAAATATTTATTAAGTGCAATGTAGCCCTCTTATTACAATTTGCAATACCCGAATTGTAAGGGTCACTTAGTTATAAGTAAGTTAAAATGTAGCCTAAGACCTGCTGAATTGGTACACTAAGTAAGCAAATAAATAAATAGATATATCATATTTTTTGTCCTAAATTCATCATTTTAATCCATCAGAAGCGCCTGAAATTTTAGTAAGATTTTATTGAAGAAAAAAAAAGTTTTTTTTTTAATTTACCCATTCATAGGTCTACTTAACATCCAAAAACCAAGGAAGCTTAACTTGGTGCTAATTAATTAATAAGTATAGCTTATTAATTAATTAGCACCAAGTCAAGCCTCCGTGGTTTTTGTTATTCTGACATTATATCAGCATACAAAAACACTATAAACTATACTTATCTGAAAGTACAAGTAAATTATCGAATTAAATGTCGGTTATCAACTAAAGAATTTGTTTTTAAAACAAAAACACCGAAAGACGACGAAAAAGGTGGAAGTACTCGTAGGTTATAATTCGACAGTATATTTTCTTTAGCTGAAGATTACTATTTGCGGGATGGAAACACGTGTATTTACCCTACAAGGCAAACAGGAAGACGTTGGATTTGCGGCAGCTTTGCCGGATTTATTCAATGAGACATACATATACATAAGTTTTGTTGAGACATAACAAAATAGAGATGCTGTTTTCTAAAATGTAATCCCACTTATAATTATAATATCCTCCTTGCCGATTTCGACTACATGGCGCCAATCTCAACTGAGTGTATAATAATATTCTAATAATTATGTCAGACGGCCGTCTCACCGAATTATGTGAGTGAAGAAACAGAGATTGCACCTGTGTATTGCGCACACACTTGTGCACTATAATATGTCCCGCGCAGTTGGCTAATCTTTGTTGAGATAGGCCGCTGTAGCCGAAATTCGGCTAGGAGGACATTATTATATTCTAGGAAAGTATAATAGACAGCAAATGTTACTAATAGACTTACCTCGAAATAATAAAAAAAACGTATTACATCCACGACGTTTAGTGTGAAAACGCGATTTTTGGGAATTCGAAGTAGGTAGATCGATTAATAATTATTGTTGTTGTAAATTCGCTTTCATACCTACATAAGTATACATACAGTGTGTCCGAATAAATACCTTAATTTCTATGGATTTGAAGGTCCTAAAAGTTATGAAAATGTAATAGTAACGATCGCCTAGGTATCAAATGAAATAAAGATCAATTCAAAATTATTAACTGTCATAGAAAAAAAAAGTTATTAGTGTTTACTACAATATTTTGATTTATTTGTGTACCCTATTGATACTACGCCGCGCACACTCACACGCATACCTGCCATATTTTTATTTGTTTAAAACGTACCGTGAGAACCCCGACGACGAGTCGACATTGAGACGTTCCCTATGACACATGTACTAGACCGACCAGAGCGCTTTCGCCGCGTGTGTATCCTGTGAAGCTCCTTACAGACATTTCGAGTGATTGTGGCCTGTGAAGTGATACCTAAACCCTGAAAGCGAGATGTGGCAAGTACCTAGCTATAAGTGCTCAGACCTCACTAATTTTCCACCTATCATTGTCGCCCTCCACGTGTAATCCACTGCCTAAACTCTCAAACAATTAGTAATCTTGCTCAACTTTAACACAGATTTTTAAACGTATTATAATCGTGCAACAGAACCGCACTTTTAAATTTTTTTCGTTAAGTTTATAGGTAGATATAATAGAGTTTATACAATAGAGTGTAGGAGGGGGCGAATGTTAGGCCACCTGATTCGACACGACAATTTTATTAAAACGATAATAGAAGGAAGAATAGAAGGAAAAAGGAAGCGAGGAAGACCAAGAATAAGCTACATGCAGCAAATAAAAGAAAAGATAAATGTCGGGTCGTATCAGGAGGTTAAGAGAAGGGCGGAAAGCAGAGAGGAATGGGAAAAACTCCACCGACAAGAGCCTAGCTCTTAAATTTGATGATGATGATGAAGTTTATAGGTATCTTTAATTTTTTTTAAATTAAATCCCTTAAATTATCACTGGTCGAACCCCGGACACACAGTATTACCTAGAATATTAGAATTTCATAATATATCACGTTCTAAAAATAAATATGTATTATACATATTTATTCTTATGGTGGTAGCTCTCAGGTTAGTCTGAGGAACCACCACTCATAATTACTGCCGCACTCAGATACGTCAATTAAATTTAATCTATAATTAAATAAAAAAGGACAGTAACAGGAGCCTTAATCAAGGATCAACTTTAATTAATGTCTCCCAACTTGACCAATGTATAACGACAAACGACGACGTAAACGTAAATACCGAAGGAAATTAAAAAAGTTGTTAAAAACCTAAGCATTGCTTTAAAGTTGCGTTTCAAATTCGTGTAGTTGGCTGGGTCGGGTAGTAATTAGGGTAAAACCGGGATATAGACTTATATCTTCTCTATAAACTTAGCTGACAAAATTAGAATAGTTATTTACGGGATTGCTACCATGTACCTTTTTATTTTCGAGTTTCCGATATTTCGGCGCTGTTGCAAGCGCCATGATCACGGAATAACTGAAGATCTTGCGGGTGGGATGTTATGGGCAAACATATCGGTCTACCCTCCTTCTAAGTCTTTTATTGCGTTCACCTCCGGTACCACTGTTTGCAAACTCACTATTTTCTCGCGTCTGTTCTCGACACACAACACTAACAGTATCCGACCGCGAAACTACACTTGGTTTGTTTTAGAAAATCTACTCACACTGACCACTATCTCAACGCCGCCTCGCATCATCACCCTCATCATCTTAATTCTGTAGTGACCTCATTGACAAATCGAGCCTATGATCTGTGTGATGGAGAACATCTAAACCAAGAGCTAGAACATGTTCGGCGGGTCTTACAGAACAATGGATATAAAGGGAAGCTTCCACCTAGACACAGAGAAAGACAACAGAAAGATACAGTAGACAGAAAGCCGGTATACTTGCCATATTTAAAAGGAGTGACAGACAAGATCTCAAATGTACTTAATAAATATTCAATAAATACTTTTACTCCATTAAGAAAAGTGACACAATGTCTACGTTCGCCTAAAGACTGTTTCCCCTTAGATAAACCTGGTGTCTACAAGGTTGACTGCAGCTGTGGTAGTTCGTATATCGGCCAAACTAAATGTACCATAGCGTGCCGAATGAAGGAACACATTAAGGCGGTCAAGAACAATGACATACAAAAATCGGCGATCGCGGAACATTTGTTGGAATCAGGTCCAAATCATTGGATTGAGTTTCATAACCCTCAGATCATTTCGACAGAACGCCATTACATACCAAGATTGGTCAGAGAAGCAATTGAAATCACCAAATACAAAAATTTCAATCGCGAGGACGGGTTTAAATTGTCAAGTGTCTGGAATCCAGTGATTCGAATGTGCAAAAACCGAAAAAACCAACCAAGTGTAGTTTCGCGGTCGGATACTGTTAGTGTTGTGTGTCGAGAACAGACGCGAGAAATTAGTGAGTTTGCAAACAGTGGTACCGGAGGTGAACGCAATAAAAGACTTAGAAGGAGGGTAGACCGATATGTTTGCCCATAACATCCCACCCGCAAGATCTTCAGTTATTCCGTGATCATGGCGCTTGCAACAGCGCCGAAATATCGGAAACTCGAAAATAAAAAGGTACATGGTAGCAATCCCGTAAATAACTATTCTAATGATAATGACCATGAAAGTTTAAAACAGTATATAGCTGACAAATAGTTAAAATAAGACTTTCTTACCTGCTTACTACAAATATTTTAAGCTTCGGCTGTGTCTGACGCTGGTATCGCTCGGCGGCTTCACGCTCTAATTGTGTTGGTGCAGCCATCATGGACGATATTATGCGAGATGCAGCCAGTCTGCGAATAATAAACTATTTAAAACCATAGGGCCCACTTGGGAAGTCCGGATTAGGTAATCCGGACTGGTTAAAGGCCTATTATCTGAGTTGAAAGTCCACTTGCGCAAGTCTGGATTATTTAATCCGGACGGTCTACTAGAGCCAGTCGGATTAGCTAATCTGAACTAGCGCAAGGCCTATGATCTGAATTGAAAGCCCATTTGAGCAAGTCTGGATTAGTTAATCCGGATTGGCACAAGTGGGCGTAAGACGTAAATATTCTGGTAATACACACTTGGTATTACCAGAATATTTAGTTCTATCACCATACTCTATCACATCTAAACTCGGAGTTGACCAACACAATCATGTTTAATTTTTGATCAACCGATTAAGTATTAATTTGTCAGGAGAACAATAATTAAAAATCTTCTTTTGGTTCCCTCTCGCACACACCGGTCTAAAACAGCGCGGTACACAGACGTTCCGTGCTTTTAAGTTCCGTTTATCGCACCGATTGTGCTTTGAATATAAATATACATTGTATATTGTATGTATGTATATGTCGAACAATGGATGTCGGGATTTGTGAAGCCGCTCGCTTGAAATATCTGCAGTTTGAAATGTTCAAATGTTTGTGTGATGGATACTTCATTTTTACAATACATATCTTACTATTCGAAGAAGCGGTTAGTATAGAAATATCGCTTTTACCGCCCCTCAATCGTAGTGCATTTAAGAAGAGGTAGATGGGTCATTAGCACCTCAAACTGTGTAATTTGTTCAATTTTGCATTCAAATACACACATCAACGCTGTCTAGGGATGTACAAAAAATAGTATTATTATATCCAAAATATCCCTAGATTAGTATATGACTTATAATTATTTTTATAACTTAAGCAATTATTTTGCAAGTTTTTACGAAATCAAATTGAATTTCGCTAACAAAAATTAATCGACTGTGTCATCCGGTGGGACTCGAACCCACGTCCCTTCGCTATCCGGGCGAGTGCTCTTACCAACTAAGCTACGGAGGACGTTAGTTAGTATCCGATGGATATATTTTTACAAAAATTTAACCATCAGTTAAGATAAAATCAGCTTAACTTATAATTATTTTTATAACTTAAGCAATTATTTTGCAAGTATTGATGAAATCGAACGCCGGCTCACTGGCGTAGCAAGCACTTGCAAAAATTCGTCGGCTGACTAACGTCCTCCGTAGCTTAGTTGGTAAGAGCACTCGCCCGGATAGCGAAGGGACGTGGGTTCGAGTCCCACCGGATGACACAGTCGATTAATTTTTGTAAGCGAAATTAAATTTGATTTAGTATATGACTTTTGACACCGTAAAAGATCGTGTGTGGAAAGATAAAGTTGGTGTTCTTTGAATGATGAAAATATGATAACCAGCGTAATTCCTGTATTTAAAAACACCTTTTTGAAAGAGGCTATGACAATAGTGACTCGAGTTTCTTACGCTGCTTCTTCTCAGCACTGGCCCACAATTTGTCACGAAGCAGTAGAAGAGTTTATCTTGTGACGTATAATAATATAAGCGTCCCCAGTAGGTCTAAATCATCGTCATCCTAGCGGTATCCCGGTTGTCTCTGCCTCACTGCCTCGTTAGTCTAGTGGTCAGCACGCTGGGTACTATCCAGAGGTCCCGGGTTCGAATCCCGGGTCGGGCCGAGTGTTTGGGTTTTTCTGTCTTAAAATTACTCAGACACAGCTCCGGAGTCAGGAAGTTGGTGGTGTTAACACCCCCGTGCCTCGGAAAGCACGTCAAGCCGTTGGTCCTGCGCCTGATCTCTCTACGGTCATGTCGGACTGCCGTCTCACCGAATTATGAGAGTGAAGGAACAGAGAGTGCACCTGCGTATTGCGCACACACTTGTGCACTATAATATGTCCTGCGCAGTTGGCTAATCTCTAATGATATAGGCCGCCGTAGTCAAAATCGGCTAGGAGGACATTATTATCCCGGTTGTGCACTCGCACAGGAGGCCCCAGGGTCCACTGACCATAACCCAGGATATGGCAGATCAGGTAATTACATTGGAGCGACTGCCATCTGGCCTCCGTTAACCGAGGAACTTGACCAGTTTGGATCATGGTTGCACATTTAGTTGCCTGAATGTGCAGGTTTCCTCACGATGTTACACCAGTGGTCTACATGCATAATAGATTACTTTAACTAACTTTTAAAACAATGATAGATACTACGGTATGCTACAGGCTACTATTTAGTGGGAAAGCCTAGTGGCTAGTGCTAATAGACTACCTCATAAGATACCACAACAGGCCATTTTTAGATCGAAATTGAAGTTAAAAAATTGATCAACCTGTCATCCGGTGGGACTCGAACCCACGACTCTTCGATGTAATCGAACGCCAGCTCACTGGTGCAGCAAGCAATTACAAAAATTCGTCGAGTGACTAACGTTCTCCGTAGCTCAGTTGGTAAGAGCAATTGCCCGGATAAAGTTTGAGTCCCACCAGATGACAAGGTCGATAAATGTTTGTAAGCGAAATTTTATTTAATTGCGTAAAAACTTGCAAACAAGTTGCGTAAATTATAAAAATAACTACATCTTTAGATCGTTAACCGAATATGACCCGAAATAATATGATACCCGATTTTGAAATTATCGGTTTTTTTTTGCATTTATATTTTTTTAGACATTAAAAAAAATTATCTTTTTTAGGTCTACCTCCACTTTCTTTCGGATTTGCACATTATATCTTAATCCTTTTATCATGTATCCAGACACAAAAGACGCCAGCCAGCGGTCTTTTATGATCCTCGTATTAATGTTTACCCTAGTTATAATTTTAATTAAAAAAACAAAAACAAAATAGGACAAACAAAATACTCTACAGAAATGTAAGAACACAGTGATCCAGTCCGAAATTGGAGTCATACAATCTTTTATGTGTTTCTTCACGGCTGATATCGGCTTACGCTGGCATGTCAACCTGTTTTGTTTTGATCTCTCAATGCCGAGTTATAATTCCAGGTGGAAGTGGGGTTGGCATGGATTGGCTACTTAAAAAAAAAAATTAAAAATACCTACTGGTCTAAGCAATCGTGCGTTACTTTACTAGCGATTTGTTTGGATTTTGTATATCTTCCCAACAATTAGCCAATCCATACCAACTCTACTTTTAGGTTTAAAATACAAATTGTATCCTTTCTGTTTATTTAAATGACTTTGGTGTGCTAAAAAAGTTACGTAGGTACAATCAGGAACAATAAAATGTATACAGTAATTTTAAACAAACAAACAATTAAGGCAGTAATACATAAACCTAATGCCTAAAAGAAATGCATATAATATGAGTATAGTGATGTATAACTTGCTACCGGAAGAAATGAAAATGGTAAATGGACCGGTATTTAAAAATAATTTAACCAAATGGCTTCTGGATAAATGTTTCATAGTCATAAGGAATATTTTAATTGGCGACACCAGTCCACTAATTAATTCATTCAAATTTAATTTTATCTAATTGACATTTATAAAAGAATTACATTTAATGTAATACTAATAATCTAATTTTTGTCTTTCGCGAGCAGACTGAACACATGTACCTCTTTAAACATTTTGTTACCTTTTTTAACTGTGTTTTGGTAAATAAACGTTTGAACTTTGAACTTTAGTATTTGTATTTATTCAATTCAAATCTTTTATTTCGGACTACTACGGATTAAGGTCTTATTATTTATTTATTTAAACTTTATTGCACCAAAAAAAGAAAGTACGATTGGCGGACTTAATGCCATAAGACATTCTCTACCAGTCAACCGCAGGTCTTATTAAATCTAATGCATCTGTTTATATACTAGGTATGGCAGTTCCGATCTGCCAACGGTGGGTATCGCGGTATTAACAAAATTAGTATATTTTAATTTTTTTTAGGTAACAGTTTTGTTTTACATTATAATCTCGCAATTTTTTAAATGCTTAGCTAATTATAGCAGTCTACACTTTTCATCTTAGAAGATTTTTTTTATTTTTTTTTTGCTAGTGAAGAAATATTCAATAGCCAATACTCACCGGCCGCACTACGGATGACACCGTAAAAAGGCCACAATCGTAAAACCGCCGCGATGTCTCACTCCAACACATTACCCATCGATACAGACCATTCGATAATTCGGTACAAGTGATAAGGAGTAGCGAATTTTTGAACAACTTGTGATCCCTCTGTTGGGCAAAGGTCTTGCACTACTAGATATTGCACTTGACAACAGAAATGACCGCTTGAGCCGGGAATCGAACCTGCGTTTACTGAGTGATCGCCTAGGCCACTAAACCCCCAGATATTGGCAAAGCGTGTCAAGATTTCAAGTATTTCTTAACGCTGTTTGCCATCGTCTGGGTGGCTTAGTGGTCTAAACAGAGGGCAGGTATGCGATGAACGCGGGTTCGAATCCTGCCACAACCGGACGTTTTTTCAAGTGGAACCTTAGATTGCATAGTGAATGTTTATCACTAAAAACACTAACATAAAAGGTCAACCATTCTAGCATTAACGACGTAATATACAGGGTATCCGGTAAATTTTTAGCAATAGATATTTATTTTAAATTTTTTTTTTCCTCTTTGACGGTTTATAATTTTGAATTGATCTTTATGCCACTTGATAGGCCATAGCGTTACCTACCAAAAGTATCATTTTCATAACTTTTAGGTACCCCAGATCCATAAAAATAGCATTAAAATTTTTAAAGGGCTGCCATTTCAAGAGATGGGGAGTTAGACCCCCAACATAGGAACCCGGACACACTTTATATATTTTTTGTGCAGCATGTTATATCGATCGACAAATTTATCGCATCGTCCATGTAGGCCTACAAAAATAATCATGGGCTTTTCAACAAAAAATGCCCTTTGGAACCTTCGTTTCTCCCGCTACCGTTCATAACTTGCCGCCATCTTATTTGTAGGGTAATACCACCAGCGCTGGCCCCCTCGCCGCGACCTTAAGGTAAACCACCCAGTTTACGATACCCGTAACGAGGATCAGGGTGATCCCGGGCACACGTAGACTGGTTCTCGGGTGATTTGCCCTATAATTGAATTGTGGTAATCGATTTTTATTCTGTTAGTTTTCGGCTAGGCTATTGGCGTGTGCTTCGTTTCTCTATTTTTAAGAGGTTCCGGACTCAGCTAGAATTTAAATGTTATACATCACCAGAGCAACTTAAAAATTAGCAACGACAGTGATAGCCTAGGATAGTGAACCCTAGGTAATATAGAAAAATACGGTTTCCTAAATTGACGCGACCGGGGATCGAACCCAGAGCTTCAGAGATAGCAACACCGTTCACGGTAGCTGGCTAAATCTGAAAGAAAAAAGCTAATCAACGCAAACGTCTCTAGATAAGTTGCATGCAATCTATTCTACAGAGAACTTCGCTATCACCAACAAAATGTCAAAATATGGATGCAAAAGTCACGTGATGTTTCGATGACTTATATCAGTTTCACACAGTTTAATAACGATGATATAATTAGATATTTTCATAATCATGGGGTGCCATCTTTAAATTGAAGTTTGGAGGTCAGCATGTAGAAACCGATGCGGTCTTGAGCCGCTCTTTTTAGCTGGTCATAAAAACGAAGTTTGGTCCAGTCTTTGATGTCATCTATCCATTTTCTTCTGGGTCGGCCTGGTGATCTCTTGCCAGGAATCTTGCCTTCGAGGATCAGCCTTAAAAACTCATATTGAGAACCTATAGATATTTTGCAGTTTGATAATGACAATATCTAGCATTAGATATATACTTTTCAGTGACCACCGAAAAGTCAAAATTATGTACATAAGTCACATCATGTTTTGATGGCTTAAGTTAGTTATTTTTATTATTTAAGCAATTTCTCGATAATTTTTTGAGTGCGAATTTTTTTTTTTTTTAATATTTTGTAGGCGATAGTACAATTCGCTGTATCTTAAATTAGATTGTATCTTATTATATTAGCTTAAATGTAGGTGAAACTTTTGAAGCCGATTTTTCGGCTTTTTTCTTACTTTTTCTTTTTATATCATCAAGTGATACACTCATCCACAAGTCCCCTACATCCTGCATGTCAATTAGAAAATAGCTTCAGCTCCAGCTCGAATATACCTTGAAAGTTCAAGTGGCCGCGGACTGAATGTAAATGCCGCTTGTGAATAAGGAACGAGGCTGGCAACACTCGGGAACATTGTGGTAGGGTTGCCAATGAATAATAGATAAAATAAATTTTGGGGAAAAATTCTAGGGGTATTTTTCCGAATTCTCGGGTTGGTTTGGTCTTTTCGTTGGATAAGAATAATAAAAGAATGACAAAAATTAATATTTTCTTTTTATACGAAAAATATATAAGTAGGTAGTAAGATTACTCTTGATTGCACATCATAAAATAATAATGGAAATCAGATAGATGATCAATGTAAAAGCGGTGTTATCGCTAAAAGTGATATTTTCCAGTCTTTTTAGGTAAACAACACATTCTCATTTACTGGAAGGGCGGGATTAGTTTACAAATCCATACTAATATTATAAATGCAAAAGTGTGTCTGTCTGTCTGTCAGTCTGTTACCTCTTGACGCTTAAACCACTGAACCGATTGATATGATTTTTGGTATGGAGACAGTTTGAGACCCTGGAAAGGACATAGGCTACATTTTGTCGCGATATAAAAAAGAGGGTGAAATGGGGGATGAAAGTTTATATGGAAAATCCAACTCTTGCGGGCGAAGTCGCGGGGAACCACTAGTATTATATAAACTTTAAGCTAGGATATTGCTAAAAGGCTTAACGATCCTAATCAACCCATCACATAAAAGAGAGTTGATTTATTTATTAATTTTAATGATTATTAGCCTTTGCAAAAAGCGTTGCCGAGTTGTCATTATAATAAAGTAGTATTTTTTTATAAATTTATTTAAATATTCACTTTGCAGACATGTTGAAATTTTGCCAAGTTAAACTTATTTTAATTTTCTTGTATTATTGATTCGTTCCAAAAATGTTTAACCCACAGCCCTTGTTTAACAGCTTAATCACGAATTATGATTGATAAGTAATACTAACGACAAAAACCTCTATACGAAAATCACCAGTATAATTGTTACCTATATCAATAATTAAATCAATGTGATGCAACTTAGTCTAAAACTATTTTCTCAAAGTGGCAGCCCTAGCAGCTAATATGTGAGTGACAGATGGTCGTAAATTACAAACGTCGAGCCGGGGCGGGCCATGGGTTCGGTTCCGGGCTCGACACGAACGGTTATGGCAGGGGTAGTTTAATTTGTTGATATTGAACCTGGTTTTTAGGGTTTCGTAGCGAAGGAACCCTTATAGTTACGCCATGTCCGTCTGTCTGTCTGTCTATTGCTTAGTACTAGAAAGCTGCAGTTAAATATGTATGTTAATAAAATTGCGCCAAGAGAATATTAGAATAAAATGTATAAATATTTTTATGGGTTACTGCCTCTGAATCTCTGATTTTTTATTACATTTTTGTTTTTGTTCTTAGACTTTTTCTAAACTTACCCCCTTAGTTGTCTAGTGGGAGGCAAACATTTCAAATAAGCCGTCTCATAAGCAGAGGTCGGAATTAGGTAGAGTTATTCATGTACTTACACTGATTTCATACTGCGAAAGAATAAAGTGGATATGCCTCAAATCCCGTGATTCATTTTGAAGAGCCGAAAAAATCCCGTGATTTTTTATATAAAAAGTTATTTACTTTTACACAATTTAAACTAATGCACGCGCGACGTTGCCAAACTAACGTCAATGACATCGGATGTCCAAAGTTGCTAAATTCCACTACGCACGATGTTGCCACAGTTGTAGTTCGCACAACATAGCTTGAGAGAACAAAAGGATACAATAGCGGAAATGCAGAGCACTCTCCGCTTAACGGAATTTACTAGATTTTGTCTCTTTCTACCGCATTCAAACTATCTATTAGCAATAAATCGGTTTACTCATTCACACAGCTCATTCGGTAACCTCGATTCGTCAAATGCGCTCACTTGTTTCCTATTGTGTTTTGTGTGGTGAATCCTCTTTTACCCTGGCTTGTTTACTGGATTCTGGACTTTACATAATACGGGACACGGGATTGTCCATGAGAAATCCCGGGAAGGTCCACATTGATATCAACATTTCGATGCAAGTACATAAATAACTCTACCTAATTCCGACCTCTGCTCATAAGATAAGATTTTATTTATAAGCTTAAACCAGGTAAGTAGATAAATGCTCCGTCATCTCATACATCAACATCATAGCGACCTAGTTTAACGTAAATTAATATTATTGAGTGAAGGAAGTTTAATTTTTCATAACTTTGTAATGACATTAGTCTCCCTGTGACCACGAACGCTGTAAAGTGTTCGAAACGTCAGGTTTTAAATAAAATGTAAATAAATCGCGAAGTAATCCGTAAAATTCTGTTTTGATGTGTTTAACAATTCGCGTAAACGTAAGAAACAAAAAAATGTTAGCAATGTCAAAATCATGTCGTAAAGAGAATAAGGTAAAAATGTTCGTGCTTATCATAAAATATTTGCCCGGAAATCGAACCCGCCTCCGCTGGCAGTTCCAAGACTTGCAAGCACGGACAACGTCGTAGGTAGGTGTCATCAAGATGGACGTTTGGTGGGTACCTATAAGTTAAGTTAGTGACTGCCTCGTTGGTCTAGTGGTCAGAATGCTAGGTACTATCCATGAGGTCCCGGGTTTGAATCCCGGGTCGGGTCGAAAGTGTTGAGTTTTTCCGTCTTGAAATATCTCGAACCGGAGTCAGGAAGTTGGTGGTGTTAGCACCCCCGTGCCTCGGAAAGCACGTTAAGCCGTTGGTTCTGCGCCTGATCTCTCTACGGTCATGTCGGACTGCCGTCTCCCCGCGTTATGAGAGTGAACTGATGATGTACCTGTGTATTGCGCACACACTTGTGCACTATAATATCTCCCGCGCAGACGGCTAATCTCTGTTGAAATTGGCCACTGTAGTTGAAATTTGGCTAGGCGGACATTATTATTAGCAAAGTAGAGGTATTGCGGAAGACTTGAACAGCTGGAGACTAATTGATCCATTCTTTCAAATTTAATTCAAAAATGCAATGCTTGTGGGTACACTAGTTGGCTGCGTGTTTGTAAATTTCCTTTTCTAATAATACTAATGATTGATGCTGACTTTACCTGTAGAATACCACAACATTTAATCCTGGAGACTTACCAGGAATGGATATTTCTACTGATTTTCGCTCGTCATTTATAACTCCGCATTTCTGAATCACTCGACTGCTCTCGATCGCTCGAAACTAAGAACCCCTACCCAGTACTACCCACTTGTCATAGAAGGCGAGTTATAGAATAAACGTGTCACAATAATGTTCATTATGGTAATGTGTCAAGTGTGACTCTTTGTGATGACAAACTGATTTGTTTGACAGACAAAAGTGACATTTAATAGTTTTTATAAGACGACAAGGCAAACAATTCTTACTTAAACAGCCAAAAGATTATACAATTTACGTTCAGTTTTACTTGCGGGGATTACCGGTTTTTTTAATTTTTACATAATAATTTAACAATTTATAATATACTGGCAGCACCGAAGCCGACCCTATAAAAATACGGAATTTCAGCGTCATTCGACTTGCTAGAGAAGTGAAAAATAGGTCGCATTCGCCAACAGAATATCATAGTGGTTCAAGAATATAGCACCTGGTCTGCTTCCTAATACCACTAGTCCACTAGGTACAAGCCTGGCAGGTAATTTAGCCAAAAATAATTACTTAGTCAAAATGTCTGACCGTACCACCGGGTTTTAAGTACACGGCAGCGCGTCAGGATACCCATGTGGACCAGTACGAAAACAGCTTTTATTACGTAGGGAATAAAGGCGGTCTCAAGGTCCAAGTAGGGTAGCCTGATGTACAGTCGTGTGAAAATTAGGTTGGCCGCTTGCCAAAGTGTAACTGAAACTATATTAGACAAACATATACAATACTGATGTAGATAAGTATATTCTATAGTATATTATTTAATATTATTCGAATCCCGCAAGGGGCAAATGTTTCTGTGATGAGCACGAGCATTTGTACCTAAGTCATGGATGTTTATATGTATTTAAGTATTTCTATCCGTTATCCTAGTCACCATAGCACAAGCTCACGCTTAGTTAGGGGCTAGGTAATTGGTGCGTCAGTTGAAACAAATTATTATGATTATATTATTATTATTAATATATACAGTAAGTAATAGAATCTACGCCTAATTAACATAAATAAATAAAATAAATTGTTTCAACAAACACATCAATTACCTAGCCCCAAAAAGCGTGAGCTTGTGCTATGGTGACTAGTATAACTGATAGACATACTTATTTCCGTTTATATACATTTATGACTTGGGAGAAATGCCCGTATTCATCACAGAAACATTTGACCCTTGCGGGATTCGAACCCGCAACCTCTGGTTTTGTAATCCGGAGCGCGAACCACTACACCAAGAGGTCGTCAAGAGATGATTCTGGTTTATTTTTTTTATTTATTTAAGAAAACCAACAGCTTTATAATAAGATATACAGACATGGTAGGTACTTAAGAAAAGTTAAGCCAATAAAAGGTTTCCCTTAGTTGCAACTAGTTTAGGACGCGTCAAATTAAGTTATACGTAAAATTTTATATTATTACAAGTTACCAAGTTTTTAGTGTGGCCAGGCCTGTGTATCTTCCCGCGTAGGAAGCAAAAACGTGCGGCGACCCCTTGGTAAGGGACTAAACAAGTTGGGTGTAGCTAGCCGGCAGCGACACGCTCTCGCGTTTTATTCACCGGCGGTGCGCGGCACAAGGTTGCTGGTTGGACGAGACGAGCGTGAATAAAGTCCTAGAAAGATGCGCTAGATGGCGAAGTAGCTTCTTGTGGCAGTCAACCCTATCGCGTTGCGTGATAGTACGTCACTGAATAGGTTTAGTGTATTATGAAACATATTCCAGTGTTATAAGAATGAAATTATCTTGCAATGTATTTCTATAGGTGTCTACACGAAAATGTGCTTGAGTCAGAGGCGAACTGAATTACACCATATCGTTAACAACATTGAGTATTATAGATATTTCTTTGAATTTCATTGCAAAGTCATACTTCTGTACGGAGTACTAGTACTTATTCTGTGGTGTGGCATGAAATATATATGTGTCTCAGAAAAAAATGGTGTTCAAATAGAGCCTTTATGTGGGACCAACATCGCAAAATTAAAAAATTAAACCCTTTTTTAGTCCGATAAGGAAACGGTTTTGCCCTTTGATAATTTTAAAGTGCCTGGTTTTTGGTGAGTTTATGCAGAAGCTTTATGTGATGCTATATCCAAACGTTTGGAAAAATTCATCGAAGGCAATAGGTATGGGATAGTTATTTGTAATAAATGTGTGTAATTCTCTGATTACAAAATTAAAGTGAAAAAAGTTGATTGATTCGACACAAGGGCTATCTAAATATGATATTTACCAAAGTTTGGAAACAAAGGTATTTGGGAAGTATGGAAAACTAAAAAAACTAAATATCTTCACCAATAAAATGTTAAAGTGATTGAAAATTATTTTAGGAAGTACTTTTAAGTTAGGCAAATCTAGTGGAAAAAGTTTGGAAGTCTACGTTTTCTGCTAAATTAAATTTTTGGTTTTTCTTGCGCTACATGTTCTACAAAAATTATTGGTGAAGATATTTAGTTTTTTTAGTTTTCCATACTTCCCAAATACCTATGTTTCCAAACTTTGGTAAATATCATATTTAGATAGCCCTTGTGTCGAATCAATCAACTTTTTTCACTTTAATTTTGTAATCAGAGAGTAACACACATTTATTACAAATACCTATCCCATACCTATTGCCTTCGATGAATTTTTCCAAACTTTTGGATATAGTATCTTAAAAAGCTTCTCTACCCACCCACCAAAAAAGAAACACTTTTATAGTTTCATAACTTTTATTATACATATCCTATAACTTTCCTCGCCTATTTGACCTTTTCGCGAGTACGCGTGTATGTATGTATTAAGTTGATATGAAATACTAAGCAAGGTCATGTATGTATAATAGAGAAAAAACATAGGTAACACATACACAGAATGGGTTCTTTCAGGACTTACAATCTTACAATCATCATCCTCCTAGCGTTACCCCGGTTGTGCACTCGGACGCGAGGGCCCAGGGTCCGCTTTGGACCATGACCAGGATGTGGCAGATCAGGTAATTACAATGGAGCGACTGCCATCTGACCTCCTTGACCCTGTTACCAGGGTAACCTGACCAGTTTGGATCATGGTCACACATTCGCCTGAAAGTGCAGGTTTCTTCACGATGTTTTCCCTCACAGTAAGAGCATGGGTTAGTGAAACAACTAATGTACATAACTCAGAAAAAGTTATTGGTACATGGCGGCACGTAGGATCGAACCGGTACCTCCCGAATGAGAGGCAACCCGCTAGCCACGGCGCCATCGACGCTCAATTATTATTATTATTATTAGGTTTACAACGTAACAATATTTTTAGAAATTACAATAATAAAGTTCTCCTAGCCGAATTTCAGCTACCACGGTTGCCAATCTTAATAGAGAATTAAATACCCAACTGCGTAGGAAATTATGGAGCACTAGTAGTTCCCTGCGACTTCGCCCGCCAGAGTTGGATTTTCCATATAAACTTTCATCCCCCATTTCACCCCCTTAATGTTTTTAAATCGCGACAACATGTAGCTTATGTCCTTTCCAGGGTCTCAAAATGTCTCCATACCAAATTTCATCTTAATCGGTTCAGTGGTTTAAGCGTCGTCTCATTAATAATATTAGTATGGATTATAAGTATGTCCACAAGACGCCGTTGCATTATCTTTTTCTTTACTTTCATAGGTAGTTCGGTGAGACGACAACCCGATATGACGTTAAAGGTCTGGCGCAGGACCAACGCGATAACATGCGCATTGAGGCACACATGGGGGGTCTACACCTCCAACTCCCTGATTCCGTGCTGTTTGTAAGGTATTTAGAGATCAAAAAACAAAGAAACTTTCGGCCCGAGCTGGAATCGAACCCAGGACAGAAGTGAGCGTAGACCAACGAGGCAGTCAAAAGGTAGTAGAGATTACAATAAGGTGTGTTATGATGCAAGCAATCCTCGGCCACATTGTCACTTAACATCGGGTGCGATTGCGGTCAATGAGAGATTTTCTGACATCTTAAAATTTATTTTTATTACTAGATGGCGCTATTTATCTAAGTTATATAAATGTTGCGTTAAAATCATTGAGCATAAAACATAAACAAATTATTGTATTATTATGTGAACAGACATGTAATGGAAGTCATTACGTTAAAAATAAGCAAGTTTCGTATTGCAGTTAAAAATAAAATTTAATGGAAACAAACGTGTTTATGATCATTAAATTGTTAAAAAACCGGCCAAGTGCGAGTCGGACTCGAGCACGAAGGGTTCCGTTTCCGTACCATTCACTTACAGCATTAGATAGTATAAGCAAAAAAACTTTATAAGTTTATACTGTTCTTTTGGAAAAAAGTATATATTTTTATTTTGTTTATAATTTCAAAAGTATTCAACACAGGATACCCGAAACCATGAATAAGAGTTTCCGCGGCTCTTTCTTTACGTGAGTGATTTGAAGTTCATAGGTTCAAGACTTTAGAAATTACAGGGGGGGGGGGGGGGGGACACCGTGTAAACGACTTTGGCGGGCTATATCTCGTAAAAGTGTAAAGCTGATAAAAAAGTGTTGTATCAAACAACGATATCCCACCCCCCTTTACATGTATGGGAAGGTACTCTTAAAAAGGGGTAATTTTATTTTTTTGTATTTTAAAAATGAGATCTATATGTGAAGTATCCTCAAGTTACATGCAAATCAGTCCATAAACGTAGAAGATTCTGCGTTGACAGACTAGGACGGACGGAACGGACGGACAGAACGATCTTATAAGGGTTCCTTGTCGGACTAAGGAACCTTAAAAAGGACCTGTTAGTACGCGTGAATCAAAAAAATGCTTAACATAAAATTATAACATAGTAAACGCTAAACCCAGCCTGTTACTTAAATAAAAATCTACCCGACTTAGTTTAGTTAACGCTGTCTAGCGGATTTTTAAGCACTGATTTTTTACACTAGGAAAACCCCTCATTGTCTAAATAAAAAAAAAAGAAGGCAAGAGTTGAACAGTCTAAATGCCAAAACTCATCGATTGAACCAGACTCCTCCCTGAATTATTAACATATCTGACATTGAGACGTGGCTAAAAACAATAAAATGTCCAAAAACATTGCAGTTCCCTATGTAAACATGTTTACGAGCTTTCCCCACGGGACCCCGACCCTCCGCCTAATTTAGCGGATGTATGGCGGTTTACGTCTTTGCCTCACAAAATTGCGTAGAAAAAAAAGTTTGATCGGAATCCATAGACTTTAACCTTATTTTCTTTTTTAATTGTAAGTGCTAAAGAAAGTGACGGCATGTCTGTGTAATGGGGCACCGAGACGATCAATTGCAATTGTCAATATTTACATTATAGATGGGCCCAATTATCGTCTACAGAGACATTGAAGCGATTGTCATTGGCAACTACGTGATTGAAAGCGAATGATGAAAATTTTAATTAAAGCCCATTGACAATCTCGATGCTATTGACAATCGCTCGGTCAAAATTCGGTATTGTCATTGGTCGACAGCACTGACCTCTATAATACAAGTACGCTGGGCTAAACGTTCTCTAAGAAATGACAGATAATTTTTGTGCCGAATCAAAACGAGTATCACCGAGTGTACAGGAAATCAAAATAGAGTAACTTGCATATCTTTTATGTCATTCTCGTTAGCTCCGTGGACGGTCACCACAAGCTCACTACAGCCGTCGGCGCCAAAATCGCAATAATCAAATGGCTTCATTTTTAGGTTGACAGTATGCAGTCCAGCGTACTTGTATTATAGAGGTCAGTGGTCAACAGAAAGCAAAATGGCGACGAGGAATTGACGCGTCGATTAAATGTCCATCATTCGCACCGTCAATTTAATAATTTGGTCCAACAATAACGTAAATATTGACAATCGCAATTGATCGTCTCGGGGCCACTTTAAGCACGATATGATTGTCAATGGAGTGGATGACGAGTAATATTATTGAATGAAAGATAAAAACATAGGTACGCCGACCTCAAATTTATTTATTTTATTTTCGTTTTAAAAGGATAAACCAATGATGTTGACTATTGTTTTAACCGTTACAGTGATGTATAAATTATAAGTCGACTGATTGAAAATTAATGACAGATTGACATGAAATAATAAAGACAAACATTTCAAATGACGACCGTCTTGGTGTAGTGGTTTGCGCTCCGGACTACAAAACCAGCGCTTGCGGGTTCGAATCCCGTAAGGGGTAAATGTTTGTGTGATGAGCACGAGCATTTGTACCTAAGTCAAGGATGTTTATAAACGTATTAGGAGTATGTCTATCCGTTATCCCAGTCACCATAGTACAAGCTCACGCTTAGTTTTAGGCTAGGTAATTGGTGTAATTGTTAGAACATTCGATTTAAAAAATGTAAATTAGGAGTGTTTTACGTATCTTTAGATTTTAGAATTCTTTTTAATATAAAGAGTGACCTCCTCTGCTCCTCAATTCAAAATACATTTTTGCCAATTTGATAGATTGAATATATTTGACCATGAAAATTTATGTGCACGAAACAACTTCCCACGAATTACCATATTTAACTGGTACCTTACGTATGATCTTGGTCCGTAAATATTGAGCCCTAAGCCTTTCTCCCTAAGGAGTGGAGAAGCAATTATTTTCCCATACGCAACGTATCAAATATTATTTTATTGCTGGACCAATAGTGATGGGATTGTGCGGACTCGAGTACAAATAAATAGTTTTTTTTTATTTATGTCAGGCTTCAGATTACGGACGTAACACAGGCCCATAGTATAGATACTTTATAGACTATCATGCAAACAAATTATTATAAAAAAAATGGCATGGAAAAAATAATTAAATTCAATATATATTTATTTCAGACAAAGTCCATAGTGTTAGTAACAAAAATCTTATGCTAATGTTAGTAAGGGTTAAAAGTAACAAAAAGACCAAAATAAATTAAAAACATATGACTCACTTCAGCGCAAGTCCGTGAGAAATAGCGCTGCAGCGATTCATGTACGCACAGTCCACCCTGTCCGCTATCTCAGGATACTGTTGGTGCTGGCCCGCACCCGGCGCATTAGGGATGCGCATCTTTTACGCATTGTCGCATAGAAGCACTTTAAGCGTGCTTCTGCAAACATCCCTGAGGCACTACTGGCACTACAGAAGCGGGGCAGCCCCAACAGCACCCTGAGGGCGTTGTTGTATTGCACTCGTAGGGCGCTGTAGGCTCGTTGGGTATAGATGTTCCACAGGCTACATGTGTAGAAAGAGGTGCAGTATGCTCTGAAGAGTGTAAGTTTAACTTGGTGAGAGCAGCGTGCAAACCTGCGGGCAATTATATTCGCCCTCACCGACAGCGCCCTCCGCTCACGTTCGATATCATCATCGTCCTTGAGGTCAGTGGTTAATATGTGCCCCAGATACTTAAACTTGGACATTGTAAATTGATTACTAGATTATTCGAAGACATCATTAGTTGAGTCGAGGAACAGAATAATTGATTCCAAAGGAGTAAAATACAAAACCTCAGCGGTTGAAGTGGTAAATTATAGCAATATTGTTTTCATACACGCTTTCAAACATTACGGTTTGTTACGATGTGACCGGAGTCGATATAATATTATAAAAAATACGTATGTCCAATTTATGACTAAACTCATTAAAAGCTTACTGAAAACCAGCTCCAGGGCCTTCAGAAGGCTTATGCTGTGTAAAGTTCTCTTGATTTGGACATCACAGACACAAAGGCACCGTGTGGCTCAATTTGACTGTTACTAATTGTTGTTTTTGAATGTTTGTGTGTTGTACATCGTATATGGATTTTATGTCTTTTTTGTGTGTAATGTGTACATACGTAATGTGATATTTTTTTAATTTAATTTTATTCTGTGTTTTTGAAGTCCCAAATTAAAAAAAACGTTGTTTCTTTCTTTCATTATATTTCAATATCTGTTGATATTAGTCGTTAAGCCTAGTCAGAGGCCCTAGGGCGGCTTGATGACATCTGACAGTAAGGTTTGTCAATTGCCTTACAGACACCTCTCCACCAATCCGTACTGAGCCCGCAAGGTGGAGTATGGCTCGTACCTTCTCATAGTTGAGGTGAGGCCTTTGCCCAGCAGTGGGATCTTAGGCTAACTTGGTTTTACTCCCTGGTTCGAATCCCAGAATCGGGCCGAGGGTGTTTTGGTTTTTCTGTCTTGGAATAACTCAGACAAAGCCAGGAAGTTGGTGGTGTTAACACCCCCGTGCCTCGGAAAGCACGTTAAGCCGTTGGTCCTGCGCCTGATCTCGCTACGGTCATGTCGGACTGCCGTCTCACAGAATTATGAGAGTGAAGGAACAGAAAGATCACCTGTGTATTGCGCACACACTTATGAACTATAATATGTCTCGCGCAGCTGGCTAATCTCTGTTGAGACAGGCCGCTGTAGTCGAAATTCGGCTAGGACGACATTATAATCATTGCTTAGATACTGAGAACTGGACATCACTAGTCCGCCGGCGCAATTCGTCTGAGTGTACACCTCCGTTTTCTTTATAGGCACTTTATTTTTGAAGTACGACTGTACTAAACATGTTATTAGCCGGGCCTCGGATGGGGCGTAAAAAATACCAGTTACAGCATATAAAATTTGTTACAAGCAATTTGTTATTGAAATTAAAGATGGGAAACAAATGGGTGGTCGATTAATGTTGTATTTTTTTATGTACTTATGTGACATGTTGTTGGTTCGATTTCTTGTTTAGTCAATAAATAGTACCTGGGCGACTGAGCTTTGCTCGGTTACTACTATTTAATTTTAAAAAACTTTATAATTAATAAATCTTTAAAAAAACTATAAACTTGAATAAATACAAAAAAACCGGCCAAGTACGAGTCGGACTCGCGCGCGAAGTGTTCCGTACCATTAACTTAAAACATTAGACAGTATAGGCAAAAAAAGTGTATTATATTTTTATTTTATTTATAATTCCAAAAGTATTAATCACAGGATACCCGAAACAATTTTAAATAAGAGTTTCCGCGCCTGTTTCTTTACATAAGTGCTTTGAAGTTTATAAGTCCAAGACTTTAGAAACTACAGTGTGTAAACGACATTTGTACTTATATCTCGCAAATGGTAAAGCTGATAAAAAAGTGTTGTATGAAAACCTTACCTTATTTTCATAGTCCTTTTCAACGATACCCCACACAAGAAGGTGCACTCAAAAAATAATTCACCCCCCTTTACATGTATGGGGAGGTACCCTTAAAAAGGGGTAATTTTAATTTTTCGTATTTTTTAAAATGAGATCTATATGTGAAGTATCTTCGAACCAAATCAGTCCATAAACGTAGAAGATATTCTGCTGTGACAGACTAGGATGGATGGACTGAACGATCTTATAAGGGTTCCTTGTCGGACTACGGAATCCTAAAAACTATAAACTTGAATAAATACAAATAAAAAACTAAAGTAGAAAATACAAACGCTAGAAACCTTTCTCGGACTGTTATACACGAATATTTAAAAAAATATGGTTTAAAAGTGGTCTAGTTTTGCGCTCAACACATTATTTTAGCGATTTATCGTAAAGGCTCCGCGCAGATGGGCCACGGACCGCCGCCACCGGTGGCTGTCGCGCGCCACGCCCTTTGGTCCCGCGCTAACGAAGGTGGTCGGTGGCCGTTACAATTCAACACTCACCTGTACCGTTACCAAAGAATAAGTACTAGTACTCCGTACAGAAGTATGACTTTGCAATGAAATTCAAAGAAATATCTACTCAATGTTGTTAATGATATGGTGTAATTCAGTTCGCCTCTGACTCAAGCACATTTTCGTGTAGATACCTACAGAAATACATAGCAAGATAATTTCATTCTTATAACTCTGGAATATGATTCATAATACACTAAACCTATTCAGTGACGTACTATCACGCAACGAAATAGGGTTGACTGCCACAAGAAGCTACTTACGCCATCTAGCGCATCTTTCTAGGACTTTATTCACGCTCATCCAACCAGCAACCTAGTGTCGCGCACCGCCGTTGAATAAAACGCGGGAGCGTGTCGCTGCCGGCTAGCGACACCCAACTTGTTTAGTCCCTTACCAAGGGGTCGCGACACGTAGGTACGTTTTTGCTACCTACGCGGGAAGATACACAGGCCTGCCGTTACCATGAGTTTACGGCGGTTTTACTCGCTAGCGACGACGTAAAAAAAGAGTATGGAAAATTGCACAGCGCCTCTAGCGGTTGCTTGAAGAACTAAAATTTTCCATACACTTTTTTTACGTCGTCGCTAGCGAGTAAAACCACTGTAAACTCTAAACGGTACTGCTAGATCCTTGAACATAAGTTTTGTCGCGAACACTGAAATGAGTCGCGTGTCGCCGCCACTTGCTTCACGTGTATTGAGTAGATAACAATGTTCACGTGTGCCGGGACTCCATACACGACGTATTTAAAAAAATTGTAAACAGCTTGTCGCTAGCCATCGGTGGCTATGGTCGGTAGCCCATCTGCACGGAGCCCTAGAATAGTTTTATTTTAAAGTTTTAACTATTCTCCTTGCAATTTTTCTCTTCCTACAAACGCTAAAAATCTGTCTCGAGCTAATTCAGTCGACCGTCTTGGTGTAGTCGTTCGCGCACTGGACTTATAAACCAGGCGGTTGCGGGTTCGAATCCCGCTAGGGGCAAATGTTTGTGTGATGAGCACGAGCATTTGTACCTAAGTCATGGTGTCTCGGCCGTTCTCACGTTAGATTGTTAGGTATTTATTTACAGAAACACCATTTGATGAAAACACGTTTTATTCTTTCGACATTTTAGAGCATGACAGTTTTTCTGAAGTATTGATTTATGTCTTATAAATTTTAAACATGGAACACACAACTGTTTTACAATGTTTTACAATCAAAGCAAAGGAGGTTTATATCGTCCTGAACACATGGATGTTTATAAATGTATATAAGTATGTCTATCCGTTATCCTAGTCACCATAGCACAAGCTCACGCTTAGTTTGGGGCTAGGTAATTGGTGTGCTTAAAAAAAAATGAAACAAAATTTTGCGATTTTATTGTTAAGGCTCCGCGCAGATGGGCCACTGACCACCGCCACCGGTGTGGCTGTAGTGCACCACGCTCTTTGGTCCCTCGCAAACGAAGGTGGTCGGCTGCCGCTACATTAGGGTATTTTCCTATTTTTTAAAACATGTTTATATGTGATTATTAATCAATTTTAAGCTAAAAAAATCTCAAATAATAACAGCGTAACAACGATAAAACAAAAAAAAACAAATAAACTTTTCCCGCACAAAACACCTATCGTCGTCACGTGGTCTGCACGACACAATACTGAAACAGGCGTTTACGTCAGTCAGAAAAGTTAAGTTTTTCCACCAGTGTTCGTTGTTGTTTGTTCCTCCTGTCAAGCTTGATTTATTTGACAGCACTTCACATGTTTGAGGAACGTGACGTCACGCTCCGTTATTGTCGTTTACGGTATCGAAAAACATAGATTAAAAAACATTAATTTATTTCATGAAAATATAACAAATTATGGAAATATTTAAAAAAAAATATTTTTTATTTTATTTTTAAAAAATCATACAGAACAAAGACTTAATCTAGGTACATTAATACCAGTGTGATTATAAACCAGTATTGGTTTTACCACAAACTGCGATTCGACGTCTGTCACTCAGTAAAATCGTTATTATAACTTATAGCAGTTATAGCATGCAAATACATAATTAGGTACATGAAGACGTAATTTAAAATTCCTGGCATCTAAATTAACTATATGCGAAACAAGTTTTCTGTTTATTAGTACAGGCAAATATCCTATTCGACACTTACCTGCTAGATCCTTTGGCAGATGTTTTGTCGCGGACACTGCAATGAGTCGCGCGTGGCCGCCACTCGCTTTGCGTGTGCGGCAACTCCAACAAGACGTATTAAAAATAACGTAAACAGCTTATCGCTAGTCACCGGTGGCAATGGTCGGTGCCCATTTGCGCGGAGCCTAACTAGTAACATTTTTTTATTCTAAAGTTTAAAGGACTTTTATCTTAAAAAGACATGCCAGTCCTATTGTACCCTAAAAATAACAAATCACAATACAATAAGTAAAATTTAATTCTAACTGAGATTCAACGACTGTCTACCATATCTGCTAGCCTACTGGCTAAGTCTGAATTAGGTTCTCCCAATATGGATTGAAAGATACCTATTCCAAGACAATTCAGGTGATGTGTATTTATGAGAGACCGTCGCTGGCTCTCATTCCTGACACATTCTGTCAACAAATGTTGGACGTCGTCTATCCTACCACACTCTTCGCAATTTGGTGAGTTGACTTTTTTCATGAGGTATGCAAATTTGTTTGACGGATAGTGTCCGGGTAGTGGATTATGTAACTTTGAATGAAATTATTTCAATGAAAGTTTTGTTGCTAAAGTTGGCCATTCGCGGCCAGTCAAACTAATTAGTCATTCTGAGGTACAACCAAAATTTGACGTTTTCAATATCGGTAATTAAAATTTAGGCTATAGGCATAAGTACTAAAAAAGTAACTTAACCTTATCATTTTTTCCGCAATTGCCCATATTTTACCGGTTCTAAGACCTTCCCGACCATTTTACCCACTAAATTCAAAAACTATAAGTACCCTTTGCGAGGGGAATTGCCCACGTTCTGGCCTCACTGAATGAAATTCAGTTATCAGATTATTTTAATGGTAGTGAGTGGAGTCATTTTTCGAACTGACCGTGAATGGCCAGCTTAACAGAGTAACTGAAGTTGTCAAATGTGACATTTTCAACCGATTTCAATCCTGAATTGTTAGCAACAGAGTTACGTAATTAGCCCCCTGATCTTAATCTGTGTAATAAAACTATTTTATGTCTACTTAATTTAGCTCCACAGCACCATGTAACATTTCTTAAAAGTGACAGGTACTAGAAACTCTTTCAAGACAACGTTGACAAGCCAGCAGTTCGCAGTAAAAAAGTGCAATCAATGACGTTTCAAATGACATCAAGAAAAATATGGAAATTGGTAACAAAAGGTAAGATTTGAGTGTACTTTAATTATTTTTCGATAATACCTTCAAATTATGACGATTTAGCTATTAGAGTAGTTATGAGACTGGACAGAATTTGATAAAATGAATAAATAACGATATAATAAATAAGTTATTACTAATAATGTAGGTATACCATAATAATATTTACCTACCACACTTTTCGGCTACGGCCGTACGCCGGAGATATTATTATATTGCTGCAGTGTTTGCGCAATACACAGGTGCACTCTCTGTCCCTTCACTCGCATAGTTGGTGAGACGGCAGTCCGACATTACCGGATCAGGCGCAGGACCAATGTCTTAACGCACTGAGGCATGGAGGTGTTAACACTACCAACTTCCTGACTCCAAAAAAAATTGTAAATACATGTAGACTTTTAGGATTATGAAGAAAATATTGTGATATTTTCAGACATGGCAAGAAATCGGACAAAGAAACTCAGTCCCCAGTTATAAAAGTGTTCAAGGAGATGATTCAGAGGGAACACAAGTAAGTTTTATCATCACCATCATCATTGATGACCGTCTTGGCGTAGTGGTTCGCGCTCCGGACTTCAATGCAGGTTCGAATCCCTCAAGGAGCAAAATAATGTGAGGTGCAGTGGCGGCAGCGATTTGGTAGTGATACCGAAGTTAAGCAACTCAGGGCGCGGGCGTGATTGGATGGGTGACCATTCCGACCATTTAAGTGACGTCCATGACAAGCATCTCCGTGCTTCGGAAGGCACGTTAAGGAGGTCCTGCACGAAATTGAGAAAATTAACGTATTTCTAAATCACTTTTACGATGAGCTGAATTAGTTAAATACATTAAAACAACTTATTGAAGTTAGCCCAATCATTGTACAATGTCCTGGTCTTGTTGAAATTTGCAACAAATTCTTTATGATATAATAAACATGACTTGTAGCTAATGATATCTAAGAGCATTTTTTTTCGAAAACTTGGTGATTTTTACGCATGAAACAATAATGTGTACATGGAAATGATTGTATTGATATTCCGCAGGTCCCCATCTTTTTAATATCTATACATATAATAAAACTGTAAAACCGATGCATCTGTACATTGAGTATTTTTACCAAAAACTAATTGAGGGTGATGTTAAAATTGTAACGGAATAGGAATCTATAACTTTTAATTTTTTTGTCTGTTTGTCTGTTTGTCTGTTTGTACACGCTAATCTGCGGAACTACTGAACGGATTTGAATGAAACTTTTTTTATTGTGTAGCTATTAAGTCTGGGCAAATACTCGGCTATAACTTATTTTGAAGATCGGAGTACCTGACGTGGAACCTTAGCAGTACACTTAAACTAAGAGAGATATGAAAGCAGCGCCTTAAGAAAAGTTTTTCAGCGTGATGAGCATTTTCTATTGACGCACACAAATTGAAGGTCTGGAACTGATATGGAACCCTAGCAGCTCAGCTTAACTATAAGAGATATGAATAAAGTGCCTTAAGGAACATTGTTCAGCGTGATGAGCACTTTCTATTGACGTACACAAATTGAAGATCTGGAGCAACTGATATAGAACCCTAGCAGTTCAGCTCAACTATATGAGATACGAATAGAGCGCCTTAAGGAACATTGTTGAGTGTGATAAGCATTTTCTATTGACGTACACAAATTGAAGGTCTTGAGCAACTAATATAGAACCCTAGCAGCTCAGCTCAACTATAAGAGATATAAATAGAGGGCCTTAGGGAACATTGTTCAGCGTGATGAGCACTTTCTATTTATACACTTATCACTAACTAATGAAAATTGAACTAAGAGTGTAAGAATAGTCTTACTTACTTTAGGTTATAGGATAAAGTGTAGGGAGGCCTTTGTCCTGCAGTGGGATACGAGAGGATTCTAATTATAATAATAACTTTAGGATAGTAGTGACTTACGAACCGACCTTTGAGTAGGCTAGGGACACAATAAATAAATTCTAAGCCGCATAGATCTATTGCGGTATGGTTTAAGTCTGCCTTTTTTCTGAACACTAATACTAAAGTTACCTATATTTTTTTACAAACGAATAAAACTGCCTTCAATGAAGTAAACTGAAAAGTTTAATAAAATCCTTTGCACTTTTACTAAGAAATATATACGACAAAATTTAGTTTTAGAGTCGGTGTCACTGCCATGCGAAATTTTCTTACCAGAGGAGGATGGCGAGGTGATAGTAACCTTTCAAAAAATTTGACCTTGATTTTTCATTCCTCTTTTCTCCTTACGACGTGGTAGACTAAGAGATCATCTCTTAGTCTACCACGTCGTAAGGAGAAGAGGAGGAGGAATAGCTAGATGGTGACGGGAGTATAAAATATTTTGTATCATCGAGTCCACGCGTACGAAGTCGCGGGCAACAGCTAGTACACAAATAAAATATAAATAAGAAAATATGAACACTTAAGTTTTTAACACAAATGTCTGATGGTTTTGCGCATTGCGCAGAATAAAATTATTGTTCTAATTAAATCATCAAGTCTAAAACTTTAAAGCAAATGGATCTGATTACTAATATTAATAAGTTCGATTCTGCTTGAAGATCGTTTAGATTTAGGTACTTGATTTGCTTCGCGCTGCACCCCCTTAAGCAGTTGGTCCCGGCTAGTAACTGTGGTATTAGTCGTTGAGCCTTATCAGAGGCCCTAGGGCTGCTTGATAACATCTGACAGTAAGGTTTGTCACTTGTCTTACATACACCCCTCCACACTCCGCACTGAGCCCGCGTAGTAGAGTATGGCCCGTACCTCCTCATAGTTGAAGTGAGGCCTTTTCCCAGCAGTGGGATCTAATAGGCTGACTTTACTAAGGAGCAAATATTTGTGCTTTAGCACTTTTGATCAAAGGAATGTGTGATGTGGTCCATTACTTAATTATTTGTTTGTTTTTGCATTTTTTCAACAGCGATCCCGAGAAAGCGAATTTGCTGAAAGATAAACAAGAGAACAGAAAGAGAAGGCAGTATTCAGCATCACGATCCAAACTGGACAGGAACAATGTGAGTCTTGATCACCTTGAATATTTTTGTGGATTTGGATCAGATATTGTTTTATTGAATCTGTCAGCATGCGTAATTTTGCTAACTCCGAATCAAAATATTTATAACAAAAGGTATTAATCAAGGTAATAAATATAAAATAGTCCGCCAAGTTCTTTCGCAACCAAGTCAGACGTGTGGGGGCGAGGAAGCAACATTCGCTCGCCCCGGCAGGCCTGTTTAACTCCCCGCGTAGGTAGCAAAAACGTAAACGTATTCGCGGCGACCCCTTGAAAGGGGCTAATCAAGTTTGGTGTCGCGAGCGAGCAACGAGCCCGCGCGTTTTATTCACCGGCGACGCGCGGCACTACGCGTGACTGCGTTGCTGGCTGGACGAGCATGAATAAAGTGCTAAAAAGGTGCGGTAGATGGCGTAAGTAACTTCTTGTAGCAGTCAACCCTATCGCGTCGCATGATAGTACGTCACTGAATAGGTTTGGTGTATTATTATGATTCATATTCCAGAGTTATAAGAATGAAACTATCTTGCAATGGATTTCTGTAGGTGTCTAAACGAGATTGTGCTTGACTCTGAGGCGAACTAAATTACACCATATCGTTGACGGCATTGAGTAGATATTTTTTAAAATTTCATTGCAAAGTCAAACTTCTGTACGGAGTACTAGTACTTATTCTGTGGCCCCGGTCGGAAAACCCCTTCCCCGCAATACCAACCGTCCCCGCCTGACGTCTAGCATGTCTCGCCCCCCACCCCGCGCGTCTTACTAGAGGTGCGAGCGGCAGGCGCATGCTTGTCAAAATTCAAACGAGTACTTGCGCCTAGTGTTGCCGAACTATCGATTGTAAAACTGTCGATAGTTTTCATCTGAAAAAGCCGATAATCGATAGTCGACTATCGATCGGCAACACTACTTGCGCCCGCCGCCCCCACCTCTTACTGTCCCCTTTCTCGGCTTAGGGCAATTTAAGGGTCCTGATTATTGGATCAGGCATGCGCTCATTGACATACATAATCTGTGATACCGAAGAACATTTGCGAATTCGCATCATCATCATCAAAGTTAAGAGGTAATCCTCTTATCTTGTCGTTGGAGTATACACGACGCCCAACTTCACATTTAATATGTCCTTTTAGCCGAATTTCAACTACAGTGGTGGTAGTGCACAAGTGTGTGCGCAATACACAGGTGCACTCTCTGTTCCTTTACCCTTATAATACGGTGAGACGGCAGTCCGACTTGACCGTAGAGAGATCAGACGCAGGACCAACGACTTAACGTGCTTTCCGAGCCACGTGGGAGTTAACACCACCAACTTCCTGACTCCGGAGCTGTATCTGAGTTATTTCAAGTCAGAAAAACCAAACACCGGCCCGACCCGGGATTCGAACCCGAGACCTCGTGGATAGTACCCAGCGTGCTGACCACTAGACCAACGCGGCAGTCCTTGTTACTTCTCCTTTACTTGGTCATAAATGGTCTAGGTCTCTCTGCCTTTTTCCTTCTATCTTACCCTCAATGTATTTAAGTAATCGTCATGTCATATCAAGTGTACCAGCATCTTTCCTTTTCTATTCCCAATTATTTCAAAAATACTTTGCTTATCTCCAACAGTCCTCTCAAAACCTCACTGGTCTTCTTTTTAAATTCTAAATTTTTCGCAGGAATCTAAAAACGCCCTTACCCCCTTTTAACCTGTATAAGTCTCTTCACCATGCAGGCGAGGACACAATGAGGTGGTCTACCTATACTAGCTGACCTCTTGTTAACTAGGCCTAACAATATAGTCGGTCAAGTTCATTTCTGGTCACAAATTCCTATCGTTGGCAGCGAGGTATGCTAGATATCAGTAGAATAACTACTTGGACCGCTGCTGTTGTAATACAGCTCAAGTAGATCTCGCTGACGTCACGCGATATCGTATTCAAAAGAGACCAAGAATTTCACACGGCTGGATAGACTGCACGGTAGCTCAGTTGGTAAGAGCGTTAGCCCGGGTAGCCAAAGGACGTGTGGGTTCGAATCCTACCAGTTATTATAATAAAGAACACTGTGAGTGTCACAAATATTAAAAACTATTAGATATCTGTAGTAACAGGTGGTGTTGTAGAGAAAAAAAATCCCATCACAGTTGGTGCTTCCTCGCTTCCCGCACGTCTTGCCGAGGCGTAGAAGGGTCGCTCATGAACTTGGCCGACTGTAATAAGTTACTTGCTCATCACCAGAGGTCCCGCGACTCCAGCAGCTCAGAGAAGAACAGACGATGTGTTCAGTACAAGGTGGCTGTTCAGGACCAGAGGACTAAAGAGTGTTTCAACCAGAGGAGCCCTAGCATTGTATGTCAATTAATAATAATGTCCTCCTAGCCGATATGAATACAGTGGGGGATATTATAGTGCATTTAAGTGTGTACGCAATTTATACACAGGTGCACTCTCTGTTACTTCACTGTTATAATTCAGTGAGACGGCTGTCCGGCATGACCGTAGAAAGATCAGGCGCAGGACCAATGGCTAAACGTGTTTTTCGAGGCACGGGGGTGTTAACACAACCAACTTCCTGACTCCGGAGCTGTGTCAGAGTTATTTTAAGACAGAAAAACTGAACACTTTCGGCCTGACCCGAGATTCGAACGCGGGACCACCAGTACCAAGCGATGTCAATTATTAATACCATTATCTTTATCCTCTTTACAAGACTGCAATTCTTAAAAAATGATTTCAGGGTTCATGTATGTATGTACGATTTTTCAACTTCACGTACATCTAAAATTTCTTGATGGTTTTTTTGTCACGTTAGTAAACCTAAATAAAAAAAATCATAGCTTTTTGGACTGACGTAGGTATCAATTTAATAGATTTCTCTTCATTTCAGCCGTTTGAAGGCGACAAAAAAGACAGTTGGTGGTTTTGGGTAAGTAGCAAATCAGACTACACAATATTATTGCAAAATTGCCTCTATCACAACTGCATAGGGTGCCACAGTGTTCATTTTCTTTATAGAATTTAATCTTGTTGTTTTTCAAATACATTTTATTATTATCATCATCTTAGCATTATCAAGGTTGTGTACTCGCTCGCAAGGGACCGGGGTCTATTTTGGACCATGATCCAGGATATGGCAGATCATTTAATTATAGTGGAGCGACTGCCGTCTGACCTCCGAGACCCTGTTAACAGGGTAACCTAACCAGGTTGGATCATAGTTACACATTCAGTCGTTTAGATGTGCTGGTTTCCTCATGATGTTTTCCCTCACCGCAAGAGCATTGGTTAGTGAAACTGTAATGACTAATAGACATAGCTCGGAAAAAGACATTGGTACATGGCGACATATGGGATCAAACCCGGTAGCTCCCGCATGAAAGGCAACCCGCTAGCCACTGCGATTGCTCTGTCTATGATTTGTGTTTGTATGTTCAGTCTCTCTCTTTCTCTGTCAATAATACGAAAAGAGACAGACTATATTGATTTAGAAACGTCAGATTAAACAGCTGTCCGTTACTAAAGAATAAGAGCATCCATAGACAATTTAGCAAGGATGTGATTCGATGACGACTAAAGTTAGCTGAAAACACGCAAACACTTGTAAAAATACGTAAGAAATCGCATCAGTTAATTTGACGTTTCTAAATTACTGTATAGTAAGTGCCAGATAAACGTGCATAAAAGGTCGTTCACCTTGACAGCTAAAACCTTGTGACACGTATCATTTGTCTTTCTAACTAGCGATTATTACGACTTTTGATTTTTGGGTTCAAGGTCGACCCGTACCGAGGTTCATTTGTGAGACAGATTCGTATCGCTACGGCTTATAGTTAGGGTCGCCGCGCTTCGCATACTGGCGTGTAGTGGTACATGGGTGACGGTCTGCAGGGGTGACGGTCTGCAGGGGTGACAGTCTGCAGGGGTGACGGGTTAACGACTTTTTATGCACCGTTAAATGGCACAGACTATAGTCTTTTCGTTTGCTTAGCAGATAAAGAGGAAGAGACTAAACTTCTGTTTTCCTTGTTGCAGGGTGAAACGCAAAATAAACAGTCAGAAGATACATGCTCATGTGTGTCTTGTGCGTAAGTATACATATTACAGAGTTTATTCAAGATCCCAAAATAAAACAGGGTTATTTTGGGAATCGATGTTGGGATTCTTATTGTGACACCTTAAATTTGTTCCTTCTCTCTTCTTGCAACATGAACTGAGAGTATATTATTTTTTGTAGAAGACTATAAAAGCGATTTTCCACGATTTCTTCCACGCGAATATTGAATTTACCATACACACTTCCATCCTTCTTTTCAGCCTAATAGGTTGAGTTATCAAAAATCCTGGAATTCACCATGCTTAGTTCCTAACCAAATAGCTAAATACCAAGTTTTATTCATTGAATTTTAAAACTGACGAAGTTTCAATTACTCCCCCCTTTTTATAACCTTCAGAGGCGAATTTCCGAAAATCCTTTCTTAGTGCTCACTTGTACTATAAATAAATATTATTTTGTCGGCTATATATTAGAAAAAAAAATCTAACTACGGGCTGCCAATTTTATAAATTATAACTTCTCTTTATTTCTTCCAGCCTAAAGAAAATCGTCAGCTCTGAGTACACATGCATCGCCTGTCTCGGAGTTCTGTTTCTTCTATCTGTGCTGGTGGCTTTTATGGTACTCTTCAGGTAAAGTAATCCTATACAGGATGTCCCGAAAATAGTGTTCAACTATATCCCAGAGAAAGAACATCCCTAGACAGTCCCGAATATAGCCGAGCCTATGCTCAACGATTTTCGTTGTTTTGGAGATATTTGCAAATCGATTCCTTTTTTTGAAATGGGTATGCTCTTGACTCTACTAGGCCAGACGTGGCGCAGACAGAGTTGACGGTGGAGCGAGCTCACCCAGAAAGTTCTGGCACTCCCACTCGCCGACGAAACACAGCAAGCTGTTTGCCGGGCTCCGGTGGGAGGGTGGTAGCTACCAGGCGGCACGTAACTGAGCCTATCAACGCAAAAAAGAACTTATCAGATCATAATTGATGGCGGAGGCCATTGTTCAGCAGTGGATGTCCTGCGTTCGATTATGATGAAAATGATAATATTGTTAATCTTTCTATCTTCAGAACGGTTCCAGTCTCTCTGAAGGGTTCGTCTGCGCAGCCGACGGCCAAGAAACCGAGGGAAGTGGGCAGCGAATTGCTGAAGAGGAAGATCGATTTGATACAAAAAGGGGTTACGGATGATGATGACAGGTTATTGTATATACAGGGTGTAAAAAAAGTCCATGCCAAATTCAAGGGAGAGATTTTTAACACTCACAGTGCTCTTTCTTATCTATATAAGTTTTAATAAGAAACCAAAAATTCGCATCTATAGCCAAAGGTCGTAGGTTCATATCCTACTCGTGTGCGAATCGTCGGTTTCTTATTTAAACCAAGGCGGTGGTTAAGAATCGAGTCTAGAATACAAGAAAAATCATGAAACAATAATTTTGTGCACTGGATCACTTTTTTTTAATCACTTTTTTTTAACCTTTGATTTAATCTTTTACCATTTTAGTACTGTATTTGACGGTTCTAAACTCGTTATGTTCAACGATCAAAGGGAAACTGAACAAAGGGCCGTAAAAAAAACTTACCTACAATACAAGACTAGACTGAGGATGTTGGGAGGAGGAGGAGGAGGGAGAACCCGTACGGGCTGCGTTAGTAAGAGCGGCGCGCGCGGCTGCATGAATTAAATGATACTGATGGGGTTTTTCTCAGTAATTGATTTAAATTATACCTACACTAATTACTATAAATGGACAGTGAACTTTTCTGTATAGCATATTATAGAATTTATTGGCAATAAGATTTTTTATCAATTTTCCTAAAACTATTTTTGTATATTATTATTCTAGAATCAACTGACAATCCTTGAATTTGGCACCTACTTTTTACACCCTTTATTATTAGCAGTCAGGATATTTTAATTTAAGGCTTCGCGCAGATGGGCCACCAATTACACCCACCGGTGGCTAGCGACACGCTGTTTACATTATTTTAATACGTTTTGAATAGAGCCGCCGCACACGTTCTTCGTGTTATTCTTATAATTATAAACATTACACACATTCTACCTCACACACGCAAACACATAGACATACACACACACAGACATACACACACACACAATCTTTGGTAGCATCAAAATATAAAATATGTCATCTAAATTAATTTTTATCTAAAGTTGTAACTCTCAGGCTGGAAGCCAGTGTCACAGTTGATACTAGCCTCGTTGGTCTAGTGGTCAGCACGCTGGGTACTATCCACGAGGTCCCGGGTTCGAATCCCGGGTCGGGCCGAGTGTGTTTGGGATTTTCAGTCTTGAAATTACTCAGACAGCTCCGAAGTCAGGAAGATGGTGGTGTTAACACCCCCGTGCCTCGGTAAGCACGTTAAGCCGTTGGTCCTGCGCCTAATCTCTTTACGGTCATGTCAGACTGCCATCTCACCGAATTATGAGAGTGAAGGAACAGAGAGGGCACCTGTGTATTGCGCACACACTTGTGCACTATAATATGTCCTGCGCAAATGGCCAATCTCTGTTGAAATAGGCCGCCGTAGTCGAAATCGGCTAGGAGGACATTCTATATATGATACTAGTACAGCTGTCAACGTATAGAACATAAAACTTTATTGAAAAAATTAAGACATTATGGGGCTTCAATGAATGCATTAAATCTACTTGAATCTTACCTAACAAGTAGAACACAAAAAGTATGCATCAATGGGGTTGAGTCTTTTCGAGCACCTCTGACCATGGGTGTGCCCCAGGGATCGATATTGGGACCTTTATTGTTTTTGATTTATATAAATGACCTTCCACACTTTGTGGAAGATCATTGTGATATAGTATTATTTGCTGATGATACTTCACTTATATTCAAAATTCCCAGGGGGAAAGATACTTTTGACGATGTGAATAATACTCTTTCACAAGCATTGCATTGGTTTACCGTTAACAACCTTTTGCTTTACGGGAATAAGACTAAATGTGTTAAGTTTACGATGCCTAATGTCAGACAGGCCTCAACAGATGTTTTGATAAAAGACAAACTGCTAAATACTATAAATTCAACAACATTTTTAGAAATTACTTTAGATTCCAAACTACAATGGGGTCCTCATATCGTGGCCTTGTCAGGAAGACTTAGTTCAGCTGCTTTTGCTGTAAAAAAGATACGGCGCTTGACTGATGTTGAAACGGCCAGACTAGTCTATTTTAGTTATTTTCACAGCTTGATGTCGTACGGTATTTTACTATGGGGCTCAGCTGCTGATATAGAATCAATTTTTGTACTACAAAAAAGGCCCGTACGTGCTATTTATAACCTCAAGATTCATTGAAAGATTTTTTTGAAAGATTTTTTTAAAGAAATAAGGTTATTAACAGTAGCCTCTCAATATATTTATAAAAATATTATGTATGTGCGTAAAAACTTGCATTTATTTACAAAGAAAAGTGATACGCATAATTTTAACACTAGAAATAAAAATAAACTTGCTATTCCACAATTCAGGCTTCAAAAAGTTGGTCATTCTTTCATGGGAAAATGTGTCAATTACTTTAACAAATTACCGAAAAATATTGTAGAATTACCAATTAACAAATTCAAATCATTTATTAAGGATACTCTAATAACAAAAGGTTATTATAAAGTAGACGATTATTTAAATGATGTAAACGTGTGGACCAGCTCGCACTAGAACAATTTCTGTATTTTTAAACATTATTTTTAAAAGAGGCTTTGACAATAGTAACTAAGTTTCTTGCGCCGCTTCTTCTCAGCACTAGCCCGCAATTGTCAGCACTAGGACGTGTATAAGTGCCCCCTGTGGGCCTACATACATAAATAAATGACTTTTATGACTTTTATAGGGTAAGAGCGGGTATTACCGGTCACCTAAGGATAAAAACAAACAACTCATAAAATAATCAACTTATCTTTATTAAACTTTTACAAAAGGAACATAATCTGATCCTCTAACGAATGACTTGAATTGAGATCAATAGTAATAGTATTTTTGGTATAATCAACTTAAGAAAAAAATATGTGATTGACCGGCGTTAAACTCCATGGAGGACAATTCCGGTCATCACGGTTCTTATGCCGGTCAGAGAAGCCTAAGTCCGGTCAAGCTTTTCTGATACATATATCACACATGTAGTTTTTAGGTGTGTCACTACCCGTACATTCAGCATGTGCCCACAACCCACAAATAACACATCTGTACCAGAGCTCATTGTTTCTTCCGTAGTCATCACATAGAACACACTTGTTTTCCAAATCATTATTTTCTTCAGCATAAACAGTAACAGCCTATTGTTTAGTTTTTAATATTCACACTCACAGTGTTTTTCTTATTTATATAAGCTTAAATTTTTGAAGCATTTGAACCTACGACCTTTGGTCCGGTTAGCCAAAGGTCGTAGGTTCAAATCCTGCCTGTGTGCGAATTTTGGTTCATTATTTAAGCTAATTGTTTGTTCTAGATCTCTATGGGACGATACAAGGACAAGACATATCAGCAGTTTATCTGGATTGCATGGGAACGGTAAGAAAACGATTTTTTATATGCTATGCCCCACTGACCTCTGTTATACAAGTACGCTGGACTAATTGTTTTCTAAGTAATGACAAACACATTTTTGTGCCTAATCAAAGCGCCCTACCAAATTTTTACGGCACTAAAATAGAGTAACATAAGTAGGTTTATGTCAACTCTAATTAGTTCCATGGACGCTCACTACAGCCGTCAGCGCCAAAATGGCGGTAGTCAAATGGCTTTATTTTTAGGTTGACAGTATGCAGTCCAGCGTACTTGTATTATTGAGGTCAGTGTTGTGCCCAGAATAAGCATTATTGTTTCAAAATACCCCTTTTTAAACTAGATAAGATGCTACAGTGGTCAGCTTTACGTACTGTCCCTTAGAACTAGATAATAAGTTGCTACAGTGTTAAGCTTGACATTCTATCGTCCCTACACGTGTTGTTACAATGATGAGTGGGCTGTGTACAAGTTGCAAGCTTTATTGCAAATTTATTTTGATAAATTTTTTTATAACTTTAGCAATTTTTTACGAAATCAAATTAAATTTCGCTCTTAAAAATTGATCGACTGTGTGTTCGGTGTGATCCCACCGAATGACACAGTAGATCAATTTTTGTGAGCGAATTTTTTTTTATTTTTTTTTTATTTAATGGCGTTTAAGGTCCACTTTCGCAAGTCTGGATTAGCTAATCCGGACTTGTTCAAGGCCTAATATCTTAGTTGAAAGCCCACTTGCGCAAGTCTGGATTAGTTAATCCGGCAGGTCTTGCGCCACTGGATTAGCTTACCTGGACTAGCGCAAGGCCAATGATCTTAGTTGAAAGCCAATTTGCGCAAGTCCGGATTAGCTAATCTTGAGTGGCCTAAGAGTCGTCCGTTTTTGCTCACGAACGCGGTGTTTAGATAGGTACAACCGGTCGCACGTCAGACTACTCCACTTTGACCTTGAGACCGCCTCTATTCACTACTAGCGATGAGCGATTATTACTAAATTAATCGAATTATTTGAATGGTCTCTGTAATCGATCATTCATTCGATTATTCTTCGATCATGCGGCGAGCAATACCGGAGCACGCGGTGCGCAGGCCGTACTACTAACTACTAACGAATGAATCGTCATTCGTCGCATCGATTAATCATTCGGTCGCTGCCTGCCTGTGCAGTCGCGGCAATTCGATCGAATGCACCGAAGGGCCCAGTATAGATTATCATTCGATTGTCGATTATTATTCGATTATTTTTTTACGAACTACTAAATTGACATTCGATAGCTCGTATGGTCGATTATCGATTCATTCGATTATTTTTTTCGAACAATCCCCATCGCTATTCCCTACGTAATAAAAGCTGTTTTCGTATTGTACATGGGTAACCTGACGTACTGCCTTCTGTACATAAATAGGCTAAAAATTGTTTTTTTCTGTAAAAGATTTATTACGATTTTTAATGTCTTTGTTTTTGTAGATTTCGATGACGGCAACTATCGAGAATTGGTAAGTTTCAATTTTAATTAATTTACTTAAAAGTTATATAAAAAACATGAAAGTTATTTGTTTTACTCATTGATTTAATATATTTAGGGATATCTCATCACACTGACAGCTATGGCACATGCTCTAATCGGCCGGATCGCCATTTTAAGCCGATTAAGTATCTAATGACGCGTGGTCCGTCAAACAATGAACATGCCTAAGTGTGTCGTCAAAAATTGCAAAAATCACGGCTCAATGAATCGTAAAAAATATGGAATGACGATTCATCGGTAGGTAAATATTATTGATAAGGTTTAAAACCGAAATAATACTTGAAACCTGCTTTAATATTTTATTTTCTAATTTATTTACGTAAAACATTGCCAATCTTCTATCACTTTCACACCCAAAGCTAAAATGAAACAAAATACGTGACGTCATCGGAACAAAGTCAATTTTAAGGATGGAGTCGCCAGTGAATATTTTTTTGTTAAACAAAATACTTGAGTTTTTAGGTTTCCACAAAATTATGTTTGTAAAGAAAATGAAGCAAATTTATCGCAATAAACCAGGACGATGAGTTTTATGAGAAGGGAAAATATAGCGTTGCGTGTTCGTATATTTTTTCTGAATCTGATATGTAGGTATTACACTACACGTAAATAGATGTAGATGCAAAAAAGGTGCAATTAGGCTAGTATTCGGGGCACCCAGCCTATGTTTTTATGTTGTATTTCACTTGCTTGTTGTTTAACTGTCATATATCTTAGCCATCGGTAAAATCCAATGTATAAGTTAGGTATAACGAGTACCTAGACTAAAGAAACGGTTTTTAATTTAGTTCAGCCAGTAGTACGTCAGGTTACATGTGAGCTATAAAACAGCTTTTATTACGTAGTTAATAGGGGTGGTCTTAAAGTGAAAGTGGGGTAGTCTGACGTGAGCCAAGTGTACTTACACACCGCAAGTCAGACTAGACGTGTTGACCTTGATACCGCTTCTACTCCTTACATGATAAACGCTGTTTTTGTAGTTCAAATATATGCCTTGACGTACTTCCGACTGAACTTAACTAGGTTACCTTATTCACCTCATTTTTAAATTAAGTTAGCCAACTGTTTAGAAGAGAACTTTCTAGCTACCTTAGCAGTAAATCAAAGTATTTTCATTAAACCACACTATACTAAATAACTGCAGCTAAAATAAAGACGACAAAAAGTGTTTCATAAATAGTAATTTCTGCTGGAACTCTTGTCTTTTAAACCGTGCTAACAATAAAAACAGCTGCAGAGAAATAATAACGGTATAAAATTTCACTTACAAAAATTAATCGACTGTGTCATCCGGTGGGGCTCGAACCCACGTCCCTTCGCTATCCGGGCAAGTGCTCTTACCAACTAAGCTACGGAGGACGTTAGTCAGTCGACGAATTTTTGCTAGTGCTTGCTACGCCCGTGAGCCGGCGTTCGTTAAGTTATAAAAATATTATTATAATTAAGTTGATTTCATTTTAACTGATGGTTAAATATTTGATAAAATGTTTCCATTTGATACATGCGGGTACATTCCCCAAATATTGATGAAATCGAACGCCGGCTTACTGGCGTAGCAAGCACTTGCAAAAAATCGTCGACTGACTAACGTCCTCCGTAGCTTAGTTGGTAAGAGCACTTGCCCGAATAGCGAAGGGACGTGGGTTCGAGTCCCACCGGATGACACAGTCGATTAATTTTTGTAAGTGATATTGGATTTAATTTCGTAAGAACTTGCAAAATAATTGCTTAAGTTATAAAAATATAATAACGTAATATTCAAAGCATAAGATACATTTTCAAAAGAATAATTTAGTAATCCGATTATAATACTATTACACTCATTAATTAACTAAATTAATACCTGTGGCAGTAGCCTTATGCTTCTTATAAATCTGTGGTAGATGTTGTTGGTGTGTGTGTACTATAGTACCTATAGAATATTTTGCCTCAAATCAATTTTGTACATTATCGTTTGTGTCATTGTCGAGCATCGAAATGTGAACCATCCCCGCATTTCAATGAGTTAGGTTAGGTTAGTTTGTAGTTTAGTGTAGTTGTAGTGTACCTACCCAGAATTGGTGAATTGTGTCAGTATAATTATTATTGGTTGTAGTATGACAAGTTTGGACCTGTATAGTAGAAATATGATTATTATGAAAGTGTCTTCATTAAAAAAACACTTGTATTCTCATACACATAATATACCTAATTTTATGAAAAGTAGTGAATAAAATATAAATTATGACTTTCATCAGTTACTTAATTTCATACAAAACATGAACAAACAATCTACTCCATTACTTCTTTGTTCGTATTATTGGCTTATGAATCTTCAAGTGAATGATATTTGACATATGACGTAGTGTCGTCATCCATTGCTGCTTACACATGACAATTTAAATAGCTGAAGCTTAAGCGGCAATGTATGAACTTAGCCAGTTGAAGCTTCATAAGGTGAATAATAACATGTGCCATGTTTGGGCTTTGATTTTGTATGGCGTAGTGCATCCTTATATATAGATAAATCAGTGGTTTTACTAGTTTTTATTATATACTACTTAAATCTTAAGATTTATTCCGGAAAAAGATACGTTTTTAATCCCAGATATCATCCTTTTACCCAGTTTCTCCTACTATCCTTAAAAAGAACACCTATATGACAGGTACATTTAATAAGTAGATGTTTTTTTTTAGTTTTTCATGTGCTTTCAATATGTTATAAACATAAAAGATGTACCTACCTTTAAATTATTTGGACCTTTTGTAAGTAAATTCTTTCGAATATTTTTAGTATCAATTATATCCGATCTTTGAAGATGTAATTTAGTTCCTTCTTGTCACTTAGGACGTTATGATACCTACTGAGAATTGATTTTTTCGTAACATCTGGGTTAAGAGGTGAAAAAGGGGTTTTGTATCGAAAATAATACGTTTTTGCTGGCGAAGTCGCTTTAAATCGCTATAAAAATTGTATAAGCAACAAAAATACCAAACAAAAACTTAATAAGACTCATGCACTTACTATCTTTTAACCCATCAACGCCCAACAAATAAACATATCAGAAATTGGGACGAAGATTTCGTCCCAGAACTTAAAACCGAGTGTCTGCGTAACGTACGGTCGGCACCACGTCAGGTTACCCATAAGAACTATGAAAACAGCTTTTATTGCGTAGGGAATAGAGGCGGTTTCAAGGTCAAAGTAGGGTAGTTTGATGTGCGTCCGTGTGTACATATGGGTCTCTGGTGGCCCAGCAATGTCGTACCGATGCTTTGACGCAATAATGTACGACGTTTATTGGTGGCTATTTCGTTGTGGAAATAATACTCGTAGAAACAAGGTGGAAGTTGGATAAAAATATTTACGGGTTTTGCGTTTACTATAGCTAAAATATGTATAGATTTCGCTAAGCTAAAAAAAACTGATGACGATAATCATTTTTGCTATACTAGATAGAATATTTTTGTTACTAAGTGTGGACTAAACAATAACTCCTGGGTTTTGGTCAATTCTTGTATGTCAAACCCTAAATTAAGTTTAAACTATTTTATTATGAAAGGTGCCTAAAGAGGCAGACACCCTTCTCACTATTAATTGGCAAATGTATAAGAACATAACCATAATTATTTTAAGGAATTGATGTGTACATTGTGCTGTTGATATACTTTTAAATAAATAAATAAAAAAATATGTGTTGATTTAACTTGCGGCTTCGAATCCCGCAAGTTTGAAATCGTCCGAATAGATTTTGATGCAATTGCAAACCATAACTAGATGGAAAAAAAACTTTACACTTTAAACTTTAAACTTTACATTTCTAACTACTGCTATCTGTGAAGACCTATAAGTCGTTTAATTGTTTTTAGACTGTACTTTTATCATCCATTTGTAAACTCTGGTTTCCTAAAATAAATAAATAAATGTTAATTTCTCAAAAATAGAGTGTATGTTAAAAATACCTAATTGAATATTTAAATATCAAAAAAGTGTTTTAATGAGTTTCCTATAAAATAATACCTTTTTTAAATCTAAAAGATATGTACAGTGTGTCCGGGTTTGAACTAAGGATATTTTATGTGTTATCAGTTCATCAAATTTTACTGACAAAAAACCCCGATGTTGGGTTCTAACATTCCTCTTGAAATGGCTGCCATTACAACTATTAAAAAAAAAAACTATTTCTATGGATCTGGATGTCCTAAAAGTTATGAAAATGATTTATTTGAAAGGCAACGCTATCATCTATCAAGTGAAATTAATATCAAATCAAAATTAATTACCCACCAAAGAGAAAAAAACTTATTTTTAAGAAATCTTGCTAAAAAAATAAAAAAGTTAAATAGTTTTGTAAACCTATTACAAAAGTAAACCCAAAATGAAATTCTACAGTTTTTTTTAAATTTCATTAGAATTGTCTTTAAAATTTAATAAATAAAAGGCCCTTACATTATCGCTAGTTGAAACCCGGACACCCTTTATAACTTAACTATTGATATAGTAAAAAATACATAAGTTATAAACAAAATAAAATATGAGAAAAAAAACTACAGTTTTATAGGTGCCTATTATATCACAGAACATTTTTTTGTCACCGCAACAACACTCCCCGAAATACGACAAATCACCTTTACCGCCATCTCTATAAACAATCGCGGTACAAGGAGACAAACGGGTCCCGAAGGGTTAACACATAAAGCCTTTGACGCCATCTTGTGGGACTCATTTTTATCAATCAGTCCTTTTTTTCGATGGCAGATAAGATAGGTGTTTCCGTGCAAGCCAGTATAAAAAAATATATAGGTGGAGTATAGATTTGATTCTGCCACTCGTGGAACTTGGTTTGAAGAAACGGAATGTGACGGGCTATAGAAATCACAAAGTTTAACTTTTTTTTGAGCAAAACTAGCGGCTGTGGGTTCGAATCCTGCAAGGGGCAAATGTTTGTGTGATGAGCACGAGCATTTGTACCTAAGTCTTGGATGTTTATAAACGTATTATAAGTATATCTATCTGTTATCCTAGTCACCATAGCACAAGCTCCCGCTTAGTTTGAGGGTTGGTAATTGGCGTGGTTGTTGTTACAATTTATTTATTCATTTTCTTAAGGTATCAAAATGTTTGATAAGTATTTATCACATTTTATAAAGTCGTGAGAATTGGGTACCTGATCTCATAGTTATGTTTATTAACTCACTTGTGGTTCCCCGCGACTTCGCTCGCAAGAGTTGGACTTTCTATATAAAATTTCATCCCCCATTTCACCCCCTTTATGTTTTTATATCGCGACAAAATGTAGCCTATGTCCTTTCCAGGGTCTCGAACTGTCTCCACACCAAATTTCATCTTAATCGGTTCAGTGGTTTAAGCGTCAAGAGGTAACAGACAGACCGACACACTTTCGCATTTATAATATTAGTATGGATAGTAGGTACCTGGGCGACTGAGCTTTGCTAATTTAATAAAAAAAGCTTTATAATTCGTAATTTTTGTTTGAAAAACAAGAAATACTTCTACAAAAATTGCCCGTTTTAAGATATAAGATTTACCTATTGTAACAATATAATAACAAAATACGTATACGAGTCACACTTTTTAATAAATTCTATATTTGCACGCTATCAGTAACCACAGAAAATAAAACAGAATATAGCTTTTTTGGTGAATTAAAATGTAATTAAATCGATCTATATTGTACACCCATACTTATGATGTATTCGGTTAAGGAAATAACGTCACATATGAAATACTTATCACTCCTAATCATTTAAGACAATCTTAATGACGAGAATGTATAGACAGTTGTAGCCTGCACTAATCATGTACCTAGTACCTACCTGTTTATTTTGATTTGTGTCAATTTTTGTGGCAGCTAGTGGTGACTGAGTTTGTTCCAGTGCTTCTTCTCAGCACTTGCCAGATTGTTTGTATCTTGTCTCGAAGCGCTAGTAGGGCCCAACAAATAAGGAACCATGTTCTGGCTCCATATAGGCCAGTATTTGCTATTATTCACGTTCATAAGTGACGTTATGTGTCCCAAATTGATGATATGATTTTTTAATCAACTTACAAAAATTTTTGGTGTAGGAAAATGAACTATTATTTGATAATGTACTTATAGTGATGTCTTGATGTATTTTGTTACTTTCTTTCTTCATACTTTTTTAATCTGTTTACAATTCTTACTACTTAAATAGGTAAGTAGGTTCTGTTAATCGCAAGTTTGTGCACAATACACAGGTGCACTGTCTGTTCCTTCACTCTCATAATTCGGTGAGAATCCAGTCCGACATGACCGTAGAGAGATCAAGCGCAGGACCAACGTGCTTAACGTGCTTTCCAACTTCTTGACTCCGAAGCTGTGGGATTCGAACCCGGGACAATCCTTTATAATATAATAAATGAGTAACCGCAATTTCCTATTCTTTTAAACCAAGACATGAAGCAAGTATCAACCTGAATATTAAAACTGAAACTGAAAATTGCTCGCATTGCCTGGAAGCCATATTTAGGTAGATCAAAAAAGTGTCTAGATTCAAAAAGAGCTGAATGCCTGACAAATTATTTTCACTTTCATTTAAAGCTTCGTAGGGCTTGTAACGCAGATCTTTTGTGTCTTATATCTATATATTTTGTAATCTCTCATCTCAGTAATGTTCAATGGAGAGAGATCCAGTAGGTCTTGAAAGATCGTCTTGGTATAGTGGTGCATGCTTACACACCAAAAGTTGCCGGTTAGAATCTCGCTAGGGGCAAGTGTCTGTGTGATGGCATGAGCTTAAGTTATGGATGATTTTAAACGCATAAGTATGATTTTTGTGTGCATTCACGTATGTAGCTCAGTTGAAGAGCATTCGCTTGGTCAGCAAAAGGTCGTGGGTTCAAGTCCCGCCGAAAGACACGGTCGATAAATTTTTGTATGCAAAATTTGCTTTCGTATAAGTATGTCTATCCGTTATCCTAGTCGCCAGCAATGCTCATGCTCATTTAATATGGGATTAACTGGTGCGATAGTTGGAAAAATCCACACTAATATTATAAATGTGAGTGTGTCGGTCTGTCTCTGTTACTTCTTCGCGCCTAAACCGCTGAACCAATTTAGGTGAAATTTTGTACATAGATACTTTGAGCCTCAAACGATATAGGAGTATTTTTATATCAGAGATCATCCTTCAAAGAGGTGAGAAAGGGGCTGGGAGATTGTATGGGAAATCCGACATTAGAACGGGCGAGGTCGCGTAAAATCGCTTAATAGCAGCCTGTAAACCTCTATTTACGATTACTTTGACAGAATTCCCATACAAAATATGTCTAATAATATAATTTAAATAAGAAAGCTCCGGAGTCGGGAAGTTGGTGGTGTTAACACATCCGTACCTCGGAAAGCACGTTAAGCCGTTGGTCCTGCGCCTGATCTCTCTACGGTCATGTCGGACTGCCGTCTCACCGAATTATAAAAGTGAAGGAACAGAGAGTGCACCTGTGTATTGCGCACACACTTGTGCACTATAATATCGCCCGCGCAGTTGGATAATCTCTGTTGAGAAAGGTCACTGTAGTCGAACTTCGGCTAGGAGGATTATTAAATAAATTCGGGCGCGGGTAGGATTTGAACGCACGACCTTTGGCTTACCGGGTCAACGCTCTTTACCAACTGAGCTACCGTGTTTAAAAAAATATTCAATTATATGATTAGTAATTCAACCGGCCGGTAAATTAGCCGGTTCAGCTGATTAAAAAAATCTGCATATGTTTGTGAACTCCCTGACTTAGTAAAGGAAATTTTTTGTGACGTGTGGTGCTACTGCGCCATATTATATTATGTCAAATGCAAGAGTTTTTAATCTACAACTGGCCCGCGGGAGTCCATTGTTCTGGACAGACAGACAGACAGGCCCTTTGTCAACGTTTTATGTATATTATAGTTGGTTGGTAGTAATGTTTGTATGAGTAGTTGACGATACAGTGTCTTGGTGAAGGGTGGCATTCGAAAATGTAACTTGGGAATAGCCCTCATGTTGTAGTAACATGAGGGCTATTCCCATTATTATTACTTACTAGTGGTTCCCCGCGACTTCGCCCGCAAGAGTTGGATTTTCCATATAAACTTTCATCCCCCATTTCACACCCTTAATGTTTTTATATCGCAACAAAATGTAGCCTATGTCCTTTCCAGGGTCGCGAACTGTCTCCATACCAAATTTTATCTTAATCGGTTCAGTGGTTCACGTGTCAAGAGGTAACAGACGGACAGGCAGACACACTCACATTTATAATATTATAAGTATAAGTATGGATTATAATCGATCTAGTCTAGAGAATGCATTGCTTCTGTAATACTAATAACTTATTTTTGTTTTTACATCTAATAATATTGATATGCCTGGAGGTGCCTGTGGCGCAGTGGCGGCAGCGCTTTGGTAGTGATACCAAAAGTTAAGCAACCCACGGCGCGGTCGTGATTGGATGGGTGACCATTCCGACCATTTAAGTGACGTCCATGACAAGCATCTCCGTGCTTCGGAAGGCACGTTAAGCAGTTGGTCCCGGCTAATATCTGTGGTATTAGTCGATAAGCCTAGTCAGAGGCCCTAGGGCGGCTTGATAACTTCTGACAGTAAGGTTTGTCACTTGCCTTACATACACCCCTCCACCAATCCGCACTGAGCCCGCGTGGTGAAGTATGGCTCGTTCCTCCTCATAGTTGAGGTGAGGCCTTTTCCCAGCAGTGGGATCTAATAGGCTGACTTATAATATTGATTTTCGAATTAAAAAAAAATAGGTATAGGTAATTTTTGCCATGCATTTTCTTGTAACGTTTTGATACACTAGAGATTTTAAGAGATAAAACTCATGTAGTATTAAAATTAGGTACGTAATTTAAAAAAAAACAGCCAACTGCGAGTCAGACTCGCGCTGCATATTAGTCACTTTAGAGAATTTATTCTAAGGATTTTGTATTTGGTACAAAATTATCCAACATCCAAGTTCTACGAATATTATTGCTAAAATAATTGAGTTATCTTACCCGTTATAGTCCTCCTTTAAAGTTCATAAAATGTACTATCATCACGATTTTTTACAGATTTTTCAGGCCATCAGTTGAGATTTAGAGGGACGCTTTGAAAATGAAAAATGTTTATTGGCTTTAAATAGTACATAACATGAATAGTGATCATGTCTCCTTTTTAGCTAAAATAAAGCCTGTGCCAGGAGACACTGCTCTTCCTTAAATTGATAGTAGGTAGCATGTAGGTAAAATAACAATCACATTAATATGAGTTTTAGTGCGACGACTGTATGTTCGTGCGTTTGTGTGTGTGCGTGTGTGCGTGCGTGTGTGTGTGTGTGTGTGTGTGTGTGTGTGTGTGTGTGTGTGTGTGTGTGTGCTCTTTGCTTGCATGATTTAATAAGGACGCTATAAAGTCAGTAATTTTAATTGCTGGACGTAAATCTCTGGGGCTGCTAAACCGATTTCTAAAATTCATTCATCAGTAGAAAGCTACATTTATCTAATTAATTATCGACTCATCATCATTATTATCAGCCACAGGACGTCCACTGCTGTACATAGGCCTCCCCCTTAGATTTCCAAAGTGATCTGTTACAAGCGGCCTGCATCCAGTGCGTTTCTGCAACCTTTATCAGGTCGTCTGTCCATCTTGCCGGTAGACGCCCTAAACCACGCTTTCGATCAAATGGTCTCCAATCAAGAACCTTTCTGCCCCAACGGTCATCAGTTCCTCGCGCAATGTGCCCTGCCCACTGCCACTTGAGCTTACTCATCCGGAGGGCTATGTCCGTTACCTTGTTCTTAATGGCATATTTAAATCTTGACTGCCGGAAAAGGGGTGGGTGTTCGTCATTTGGACCATGAACCAGGATATAGCAGATGAGGTTTACTGTGGAGAGACTGCCGTCCGACCTCTGTGACCAGGGGCCCAATTCTCACGCCCTCGATATTATATCACATACGATATTTATCGAAAAAACATGGCGGATATGACAAAATGTGATAAATATCCGACTTTTTCATACTTTGAGAATACGTAAAATCAAAATTTTGTGATATCCGCCATGTTTTTTTCGATAAATATCGTATGTGACATAAGAAATATCGATGGCTTGAAATTGGGCACCAGTTTGGATCATGGTAACACATTCAGTCGCCTGAACGTGCAGGTTTCCTCACGATGTTTTCTCTCACCGTAAGAGCATCGGTCAGCGAAACTCTAATGTACAATCAGGAAAAGTCACGTGGGATCCAACCCGGTACCTCTCGCATGAGAGGCAACCCACTAGCCGCTACGCCACCGACGCATAATCATTTTAGGGTAACCACTTCAACATATTTATATTTTAACCCCAAAATTTTGGAACGCCGTATTTTCTCGAAAACCTTTTGTCTTTCTGACAGCATAAAGTTCAACTTAAAAGCTCACTAAATCAATTTTCCCATAGCAACACAAATTCCATGAGACTATGCAAAAAGTACTACATAATCCCTTGTAATACTGGCAAAGGTATATCAGCGCTTGCTTCAAAAATCTTCAGTCAATTTTCAACTTTATACAAATAATGTTAGGGGTTGAATGAAAATTGTTTGTGAATATATTTCGTAAGAAACCCTCTGGTGATAAATATTAATATCTTACGTTTGTGTAATAGGAGTCAATTGGCGGTAGCACCTTTAAATAAACAGGGTGTATGTTATAGTAATAAATTGAATTAATTAAATTTGTGCTTTATACAGGATATTTTCGGATCTAAATTAAAGGATACTACTAATAGTAGATTAAAAAAATACTAAAATTTTTTTCAATTTTTTGTGTTTGGTATGTTTTTTGTTAAATTGAATCAAATTTCGCTCACAAAGATTAATTTTTGTGTGCGAAGTTTGATTTAATTTCGTAAAAACTTGCAAAATAATTGCTTAAGTTATAAAAACAATTATGTTTTTTGTTTATTAAGATTTGATGTGCTGTGGCGTAAGGCATTAAAATAAGAAGCCTTTTTAGAGAGATTGTTATACGATTTTTATGTTTCTTTACATTTCAAACAGTACATTAATGTTTGCTATAGATAAAAAATTATTCATTTTATTTTTACTTCATACCTAGAAACAGCTATAATCTCTACCTACATGATATACATTACTGAAGTACCTACCTTCTTCATTATTTTTTATATTATTTTTTTTATTTTATATTATTCATAGTATAATAGTAGTATAATAATAGTGGTGGTGGTTTCTTGTAAATTACCCTAACGAAATAAAAATGCAACAAAACTTCGAAAAAAGAAAGAAATTCTACTCATATTGAGTATTTTAGATATATTTAAAAAAAAACAATAAAAACACCCTGTATAGTCGTCTGTGTCCCCGCCAACAAATCATAGGCTGTATTACGCCTTGCGGGACGCGGCTAAGTGATTTGTGGGCGGGCGGGGCGATATCGCCCATGATACTCGTAGCTAGACAGGAAATAGTGATAAGTTGTATCTGTGAGATCGGCTGTTTTTCTGTTATCTGCCAGCAATCAAAAAATAAATGATGAGGAGGTACGAGCCATACTCCACCACGCGGGCTCAGTGCGGATTGGTGGAGGGGTGTCTGTAAGGCAAGTGAACACCTTACTGTTAGATGTTATCAAGCCGCCTTAGGGCCTCTGACTAGGCTTAGCAACTAATATCAACAGATATTAGCCGGGACCAACTGCTTAGAAAAACGTACCCTTCGAAGCATGGAGGTGCTTGTAATGAACGTCACTTAAATGGTCGGGATCGTCACCCATACAATCACGACCGCGCCCTGTGGGTTGCTTAACTTTGGTATTACAAAGCGATAAAAAATGGTATTCAGTTATATCGAAAGAGATTAGAGATAGGAGAGCGTGGTTGGTGCCGTAGTGGTTAGCGGGTTGTCTCTCATGCGTGAGGTACCCTTTCGATCCCTCGATCCCACGTGCCGCCATGTACCAATGCTTTTTTTGAACATTTTGGTACACTAGTTGTTTCACTAACCGATGCTCTTACGGTGAGGGTAAATATCGTGAGGAAACCTGCACATTTGGGCGGCTGAATGTGTAACCGTGATCCAAACTGGTCAGGATCCCCTGTTAACAGGGTCGCGGAGGCAGTCGCTCCACTGTAATTACCTGATCTGCCAAATCTTGGATCTTGGTCAGCGGACCCTGGGCCCTCGTGTGCGAGTGCACAATTGGGATAACGCTAGGATGATAATGTTTTATTTTGTTGGTTAAAAGTATTTTATTTTCACTTCGTTTTAAAAAAAAAAAAAAACCATCAGATCTTAAAATTCAAAGGAGTTGGGACCAAATTTCTTGTGAGTTTCTTCTGAAAAGTCTGATTGACAGTAGCACCAACAACGCGGACCTTGCCAGACTAAAAGCGGTTTCCACCAAGGCGGCAGGATACTGGCTTCATGCCTATCCTTCAGCCAACGTGGGAACCCTTTTGGACTCCGAGACTCTATGACCCGCGATAGGTCTGCGTTTTGGTGCTGAGGTTTGCCTTCCACATAGATGTCCTTGTGGTACTGATGTCAGCTCGTTGGGACATCACGGACTATCCTGTACTAAAAGTGCAGGAAGTTTTTCGCGCCATGCCAGCATCAACGACATCATCCGTCGGTCTCTTGCCTCTATCAACGTGCCGGCTTTACTTGAGTCGAACGGTATTGCGCGTGATGATGGCAAGAGCCCAGACGGGATGTCGCTTGTACCTTGGCGGATGGGTCGGGCTCTTGTGTGGGACGCTACTTGTGTCGACACATTTGCGGTCTCTCATCTGCCCGGTCCTAGCCGGAAGGCTAGTTTGACTGCGGGAAATGCCGAAAACTTAAAAAATAACAAGTACAGGCAGATCGACTCCTGGTACCACTTTGTACCGTTTGGAGTCGAAACACCGGGTCCGTGGGGTCCCAACGCTATCTTTTTTTAAAGAGATTTCCAAGAGGCTGATTGACATCAGTGGTGACCCAAGAGCTGGCAGCAACTTTGCACTGCGTATAAGCATCGCTATCCAGCGGGGTAACGCTGCCAGCATCCTGGGAACCTTACCACAAGGACCCTTTTTATAATTTTAATTTCGTACATAATCATTGTTTATAATATCTGTAAGTTGCCTGTAAATATTTATTAACTTGTAATTAGAAAGTGCAATACAATTAGTTGCTTCCCGTGTCTAGTATGTCAGTTCTTTGTTTTGGTAAAAAACTCTTCAGGGTGCAAAAGCAGAGATTAGGTAACCTACTGTTTTAATTTTTTCGAAAACTTGTGTAATTTGGTTTCTTTTTGAACATTGTTGGGTATGCTATTACTCGTAAATACTTATTACTCATGGGATATCAAATTGAACACGTTGTATACCAACCAGTTTTTCGAAAAATATGTCAACCGTTTCAAGTATTTACAATAACGGAACGTCAATAATGCCACCCGTCTGACATTTTTTGGTCATTTTTCCCCATTGGACGTTCATTTCAGTGGCAAGTTTCTGTACAAAGACGCAAATAGAATGCGGCGGACCACGAGTCAGTCATTACCGACTGTAGAAAAAAAAGGTTATGGGTGAAGCGGTGTAATTTTATTGAGTTCTGTACAATAAATAAATATACTGACATCAGACAAGTGATTGGAGTAGAAAGGTTCTCGAATGGAGACCACGTCTCGGGAAACGTAGTGTTGGACGCCCCTCTGCTAGATGGACCGATGACCTGAGGAAGGTGGCCGGTGGTGGCTGGATGCGAGAAGCGGAGGACCGTGAACGTTGGCGCAGTCTTGGAGAGGCCTATGTCTGTAGTGGACTGCAATAGGTTGATATGAAGACAAGTGATTGTTGTCAATTTTGAACGGGTATTCGGTTTCGCTCATTCGCGCTGTCATGCTGGTATGCAATGATAAGAGGTAGACGAGTCATTAGCTCGCGGAACTTGATTGCTTCAAATTGAGCAACTAAAGTTAGACTAAAACAAGCAAATTATATTGTTGTAGTTTGTCTTTTTTCGTTTGTTTAGCAGAGAAAGATAGAGACTGAACTTATATAAGTTTAAATAGACTGAACTTTATTTGATCTCTAAAGTTTTAGGTACATAATAGCACGGTATATAGATATACAGTATTTTATCTACATACTAGAGCACCCGTATCGACACACACATGCATACACGCCAGTTACACGGCCCGTTGAGCAGACTTGGGCAGACAAACCCACGAAGTGACACGCGGGGCGCGAGCCGGTTCGCTGTCAAAGACTGACTTTCGAAATGCAGATAGATATCATTGAACAAAGTAGGTTATATGAAACATGTATAAAATCATCTTTATTTTGGACGACAGCTGTCAAAATTGAAACTGCCATATCTCGGTAACTACCCACCCTAGACTACTGGTGTGTAGGGACACATTGTAGGGCTCGAAGACATCTTCATTTCGGATGACAGCTGTCAAAATTAAAAAGGAAATATCCCGGAAACTATCCACACAAACCTACTGGTGTGTAGGGACAAATCGTAAGGCTCGACGAGATCTTTATTTCAGATGACAGCTGTCAAAATTGAAACAGTCATAACTTGGAAACTACCCACCCTAAAGAACTGGTGTGCTTGTTAAAAAAAATCAAATTCTTTTCGCAAAATTTTCAATGCCTCCAAAGATTGCGGGAACTGCAGGGTCTGTGGATATTTTTCATACACATAGGATTTAAATATATTTTTTAAGGCTTAATGATGTGTAGGAGCAAACTTGTAAATTGTACCTGGTCTCGTCGAACTGACAATGTAAAAACGGGCCCGTTTTACTAGGAGTCTGTCCACTGTCCGTTTGTCTGTCACCAGGCTGTATCTCATGACCCGCAATAGCTAGACAGTTTTCACATTCCATATTTGAACTATGAAAACAGCTTATATTACGTAGGATATAGAGGTGGTCTTAAGGTCAAAGTGGGGTAGTCTGACATACTGTGCTGTTTATAGACAATTAACTTATTATTATATTTGATATGATAAATAATCTTTAATAAAAATATGACTCATTCCTAAACCTGAAACAATACACATAATATGAGGAATAAAAATCTTAGACATTTTACTTTTTGTGTACCAACCCTAGCGCTCGGCCCATCTGTAGGTTCTGATTTCAAAAATACGGCTGAGTGACACTACTGTTCTGAAAACAAATCTTTTTATTGTGGTAATAGGGACATTAGACATTAGAGACTACATTTTTAAATAACATAAAGTACATTATAGGCACTTGAAAAAATGACCGCCAGAGGCGGGAATCGAACCCGCGTTCCTCGCATGCCGGGCGATTGCCTAACCTCTCGGCCACCCTGGCGTTGGCAGAGCCTGTCGAAATTTTCAAGTGGTTCTTAACGCTGTAATGCCGCGTTGCTTTCATCAATGTTATTGGGATTACACCCTCAACACTCGAAAGAAATACTATTGCAAGTATTTAACAATCGAAAGATGAAGCTTGCAAATACGATAAATTATTGTTTTTAAGTGATAAGCATTCACTTTGCAATCTAAATATATTATTGCACTTGAAAAACGCAACGCGGGTTCGATTCCCGCCTCTGGCGGTCATTTTTTCAAGTGCAATAATATATTTAGATTGCAAAGTGAATGCTTATCACTTAAAAACAATAATTTATTATAGGCACTTACTAGCAGTTCTCCGCGACTTCGCCTGCGCCAAAAGTCGGATTTTCCACACAAACTTTCATCCACCATTTCACTCCCTTGATGTTTTTATATCGCGACAAAAAGTAGCCTATGTCCTTCCCAGGGTATTAAACTATCTCTGTATCAAATTTCATTTGAATCAGTTAAGCGTGATTGCGTTACACACAGACAACTTACTTGTGCATTTATAATAGTAGTTAGGATTGAAATCTTTAAGCTTTTGATAACGTCTAGTGGAACCATTGACAGTGGAACCCTAAAAGTGTGCGCCGTCTCTTGATTCGGAGTTCAACTTGCGTTTTGTCCGCTGCGGCGAATGGGACAATATAGCTTTATAGGCCTAGAGACGGGATAAACTTATTAAAATATTTAAATTTTTAATTTCATACCGTTTCATAACATTAATAGTAGGTGATAATTATAATATATTTACTACCTATTAATAAAATTTTTTATTTAATACACTAGCAAAACAAAAATTATAAAAAGGGTCCTTGTGGTAAGGTTCCCAGGATGCTGGCAGCATTACCGCGCTGGATAGCGATGCTTATACGCTGAGCAAGGTAGCTGCCAGCTCTTGGGTCACCATTGATGACAACCAGCCTCTTGAAAGTCTCTTTGAAAAAGGTTTTAAAATATGTCATACAAAGAAAAACTAACCACTTTTTCATAATAATACTGTTTTAATACTGACTAAATATAATTATTTTTATAACTTAAGCAATTATTTTGCAAGTTTTTTACGAAATTGAAATTAATTTCGCTTACAAAAATTAATTGACTGTGTAAAATAATTGCTTAAGTTATAAAAATAATTATATGTTAAGCTGATTTCATCTTTACTGATGGTCAAATATTTGTAAAAATATTTCCATCGGATACATGCGGATACATTCCCCAAGTATTGATGAAATCGAACGCCGGCTCACGGGCGTAGAAGCACTTACAAAAATTCGTCGGCTGACTAACGTCCTCCGTAGCTCAGTTGGTAAGAGCATTCGCATGGATAGCGAGGGGACGTGGGTTCGTGTCCCACCGGATGACACAGTCGATTAATTTTTGTGAGCGAAATTAATTTTTAATTTTGACTAAATATTACTGATTATTACTAACAACCGAAAAAAAAACGCAAGGATTTTTTTTCTGTCATGTTAGCAATGGGTTTAATAAGCACTTGCTATGTGGACAAGGTCCACCAAGCGAAGCAATTAAAAGTTGAAATATCAGGACATATTTCAAGGACTACTTGACTTGAAGGCTTATATTTAAGCTTTTTGTTAATTTTAAACGGTCACGGAAAGGAGCGTCGGTGGCGCAGTGGCTAGCGGGTTGCCTCTCATGCGGGAGGTACCGGTTTGATCTCACGTACCGCCATGTACCAATGACTTTTTCTGAGTTATGTACATTAGTTGTTTCACTAACCGATGCTCTTACGGTGAGGGAAAACATCGTGAGGAAACCTGCACATTCAGGATACTGCACGTGTAACTATGATCCAAACTGGTCAGGTTCCCCTGGTAACAGGGTCACGGAGGTCAGATGGCAGTCGCTCCACTGTAATTACTCGATCTGCCACATCCTGGATCATGGTCAGCGGACCCTGGGCACACGCGTGCGAGTGCATAACCGGGATAACGCTAGGAGGACGATTTTTATTTTAAACGGTAAAGCAAAACATTCGTTAGCAAACTTGCGCTCTATAGTTTGACAAGTTTTGGCGCGACCCTCCTGCGGTCGCCAGAGGTACGGGGGGCGAGACACGCTAGACGTCAGCGGGTGACGGGTGATGTTGCGGGGAAGGAAATCCTTCTTTGACAATCGCGGTTGATTGGCGCTACCTCGCCTCCTTCGCGTCTTGCAGGGTCGCGCACTAACTTGTCGGACTATAATGATGATGATCAGACATATATCGCCGGTTTCATTCAATTATTAAAATTATTACACCGATTCAAACAATGATAGTGTATTTAAAAAGGGGTAGATGTGTCAATAGCGCGGAATTTGCTTACCTCTAGCAATTTGCTCAATTTTGCATTCAAATTTCGTACACATATGACATTTGACACGTAAACAAACGTGTGCTTGGCGCATCAAATCCGAATCGTCGCGCAGTAGGAGATGACATGTGTACCTCTTTTTTTAATACACTCTCATGTGTTTGAGAGTCGGGCCGAGAGTGTTTGGGTTTTTCTGTCTTGAAATTACAGACAGACACAGCTCCGGAGTCAGGAAGTTGGTGGTGATAACACCCCCGTGCCTCGGAAAGCATGTTAAGCCGTTGGTCCTGCGCCTGATCTCTCTACGGTCATGTCGGACTGCCGTCTCACCGAATTATGAGAGTAAAAGAACAGAGAGTGCACCTGTGTATTGCGCACACACTTGTGCACTATAATATGTCCCGCGAAGTTGGCTAATCTCTGTTGAAATAGGCAGCCGAAGTCGAAATTCGGCTAGGAGGACATTATATACACTGTCATTGGATTCAATTACCCTATCCCCTAGCCTTCAACATTATGATAAAGTCTGCTAGACTTTTTGGTCACAGTCATACTCCTATTTAACTTTACATAAATATACTCAGGTCTGGACCTAAAAAAACACTGTAAGTACAAGTAAAGTAGCATTTTTACGACGCACTGAAAATCTTTTGAACACTTTACAGGTGATATTTTAAATGCTAGTAGTTTTAAAGGTATTTAGTGAAGTTGTTTGCAGTATTCACAAAAGTGTTTTTTTTTCAATTCGCGTACATAAACTAGAAAATAACTACAAGAGAGAGTTATTTTCTAGTCTTTGCGTCTTTCAATTACGAACTCTTTATGTACAGTAGGTCCCACATCAACTTAACCTTCTGCAACTGAGGTGGTAGTCCACAGACACCACTAATCGGAAACTGTGTAATTTTATCGTCGTTGTATACGTCGCGACTCTCGTGATTTTAGTAGTACCTTCCTGGATTGCCATTCAGACGATTCTTGTACAGTGTGGACAGCTTCGGATGACTAATCATGTGTATTTTTGAAAAAAAGTGTCTACAAGACTACCATCTCAGCATTACTGTTTGATATTTTATGTTCTTGTGATTACTATGGAAAAATTAAATTTTATAAAAACTCTAAATTTTATTAATGATATATGTTTTTACTATGTGCTTATTTAGTAGAAAATAAAATTATTTCAAAAAACTTAGTAACAATATCTATAATTCGGATCAAGTGAGACCGTAAAAAATAAATGTTATGAATGCCATTAGAAATATTTGTGTAATTTGCTTATTTAACTGTTATTTTACACTTTTCTCATTTAGATATGATGTATATAGTACACTACATATTTAAGAACAAAAAATACCAACATTAAAGAGTAATTGGTACAACATCTCAAAAAGGTGTCTAACAGTCTACCACCTCAGTAGAATTGAAACAATAATTTCACCTCAGTGGCAGAAGGTTAAATAAATAAAATAAAATTAAATAAATACATTAATAAAATAATAAATTTCCACAACCATATTAATTTCAAACTTATGGTGAACACATAGAGTTCAATATCATCAGCCTATTGCAGCCCACCGCTGGACATAGGCCTCTCCAAGGCAGCGCCAACTTTCACGGTCCTCCGCTTCTCGCATCCAGCCACCACCGGCCACCTTGCTCAGGTCATCCGTCCACCTAGCAGGGGGGCGTCCAATTCCATATCATTTGAGATATTTTGACAAATTTGGGAAGGCTGATGCGAGGCCTATTGTACTTTGTCGTATGGTGAAGAGTTGTGCATCGGACTATACAAGTTAAAACTATGGTTTGAACATAAAAATTAGTTGAGCTGATTTTGAGTCCTTAATAGCACTGATAATATATTTAAACTTACAAACAAAGAAAAAATTCTTAAACTACATTTTTGTATACTACTAAAGCCTAAATTTTTTAAATCAATGTGAAGAATCCACTTTCTTTAGTTTTAATATAATATAGAAAATTTAAATACTTCTGGCAACTGAAAAAATTTATAGCAAATACATCATTATCATCAGCCCAATTTTATCCAGTCTTAGACATGGGTTTCCTCCATTTTTTGCCATGACTGGCGGTCTGGTGCCCGGTTCATCCAGCCATGTCCTGCGTGTCGTCGGATGTCATCAGACCACCGTTGGGGCGGTCGTCCTTTTCCTCTCGTGTTATTACGAGGTCTCCATTCCAGGACTCATTTTGGCCTCGGTTGTTTGCCATTCGGGCTTTATAAGCGAATACAAAGTATAGAATTAATAATTGAAACAACTTTGTGTCAAAATATTGTCCATATATAGCGCCACGTTGTACGCAGGTGTAATTACTTCCCAATAAATATATTGCCAATAAATATCAAGTCAAATTTTAATTCCTTAACCCCTCACACACATCACTTCACCCCTTGGCCCATTGCTCAAGGCGATTCATTGCTTCACAATTAAACGATAATGCAAGACGTAAATATAACTTAATTAGTCAACTAACAGGTGTAAAAGGGTTAAGGGGTGGGCTACGGGGGGTTAAAATGTTATTGGAAAGACGTTAAATATAATTAATTATTCGGCACAAAATTGATAAAGTTTACCTAATAGAATATAAAAAATAAGTAAGTTAAATTTTATTGAGATAATGAAACTTTAAAAAGTAATATACAAGTCTGCTTATAGAATACAAAAGCGAAAACAAGATAATTATCACTCATCTTGTACAAATTTTATACTTTATGTAGGCAACTTACAGATATTATAAAACATGATTATGTACAAAATCAAAATTAAAAATTATTAAAAGTCATGATCATGCGCTTGCCCTGTTCCCATTATATTTGGGGTCGGCGCAGTATGTTTTTCTCTTCCATACAATCCTATCACTCGTCATTGACTCATCCACTCCTTTCACAATCATATCATGCTTTATACAGTCCATCCATCTCTTTCTAGGTCGGCCTCTTCCCTTCCATCCACTAACATTCATACTCATCACTCTTTTTGTCACATGATTCTCCTTTCTTCTCATCACGTGTCCATACCAAGATAAACGGTTTCCCGTCATCTTTAAAAGTAATTACCAATATTTCACAAATAAAGGACTTGTCCATTATTGGTTTTTTATTCGTCAATATTTCTAACCAGAATAAACTAAATATTATATGAAAGAGTTCACAAAAACTAGCCTTTCTGCATAATTAATATATTTTTTAAGGCCTCCGATTTAGAGAAAATTTGAAATTAATTTTTCTCTTTGTCTGTACAAAAACCGCACCTTCGCCTATATCAATTAACGCATGAAAAAAAATTGACAGCAAAATTGACATTCCATTGACAGTAGTATCTATTATATAATCTGTGGTAGTACCTAGTAGTATTTATCCACCAGTGGAAAGGCAATGGTAAATAGCCATACAGCCAGGAAATACAAGTAAGTGATCAATTTATGATGCCTGTTACAAAACATATTTTTTCTCAAAAATGGAGGCGTTTAAAATTCTGATTTCTATGTTTACGTGTTTCATATTTTTGTAGCTTAAAGATAAATATAGGTCATTGGTGGTTGGTGATATCTTGGAATAAAAAACCAGCCTCCATACAAAAAGAGGACAAGACCTTTTCGTTTTGTCACGTTAAAAATAAATAAAAAAATATGTCCCTCGAATAGGACAAAAATCAGCCAATTCGCGTAAACCTCACTTAATTTGATATAAACACCAAAACCTTCCTAAGAGTAAGTCACTCCATGTGTTCGTTCAATTTGATCGGCTGTCTCTCTCTAGCTTCGGTTGGGGAAAAGAGAAGGCGAATGATTTAACTTGTCACGCACGTCACATGTTAATAATGACTGCTTAATTTGGCGTTCTGTTAAGGGGAAGGTCGAGTTTTGAAAATAAGAGTAAATATCAATTTATTTCATAAGCAAATAATAAAAGATAGAGTATAGAATAGAATAGAATATTTATATATATTCTATTTTACACACACTTCATCATGTTCTTACAATTATTTTCGATGTTCAGCCCATTTAGCCATTGCTAACAGCATGCAAATATTTATTACATTATAACTTAAATTCTATTTAAAGTTATACATTTATGATCAACCACGAAAGAAATCAAAAATGACAAAAAAATTTATTAATCAAAGAAATGTATTTGATAATTAGCTATTTAGAAATTCTTGGAGTGAATAAAATGCACGCGCTACTAGCCATTCGTGTAGTGTTCTTTTGAATTGATTGAAGGGTTTATCTTTGATATGTTGAGGAATTCTATTATAATTACAACACACATGCAAAAACAGTTTTTTTTAATCTGTGCACTTGGGAACAATATCAAGGACTAACCTGTTGCAATTTCTGGTACACCGTGCATATAAATCTTTAGCTTGTGTGAAGTGATTGGGGTTTTGTTTAACAAATTTTGTAGCCTCAAATATATATAGACAAGGCAAAGACAGAATACGTAATAAAATACGTATAATCTCTGCCACATCTTTGCATACATTATTTTGTGTGTTTGTTACCTGAACCTTCACGCAACATGTTATCAAACACAATAGAAAATTAATTGTTATCAACTCACATGCGAGTCTAATGGGGTTTGACAGGTTAACGCTAAAACCGCTGAACCTTAGGGGGGCAAAAGGAGGGTGGAAGTTTGTGTGGAAAATATGACGTTTTTGTGGCGGCAAACCGCAAATATTATTGTAATACTACTAACAAACTTGATAAATAAAATTGTTAATATCATCTATTGGTGGTTCAAAATAAATAGTTTAAGAGGTAATTGATAAAGAAAATTGATACTAACACCTATTGGTGGTTCAAAATAGTTTTTAATATAGAGGTAACCTACAATTTCTTGAAACTTCGCCTTAAAGTACCGAAGCAGTATATTTGTTTCCTAAGTTTTAACTCGACAAGTTTCGGGCCGTTCACAAGTTTCACATCGCAAAGTCAATGTTATATCGATTTTAATAAACGTGTGAAAATTAATTTTTGGTGCGCATATTATTTGCGACAATATACCGTTTGCACCTTGCTGAAATGACACTGTCTTGAAAATTATTTGGTCCTATGAAAAGGCCTAGGATAGTTTCAACGGTTCTACCTGCGTAGCAAGCAAATAAATTATTTTTTAGATACTAGGTACTCCCAAAATCATCAAATACAACTTACAAGCACCGCTAGGCAATGACCAAATCCCCTAAAAGTTTTCGTCGTTCGGACGGGGGTATCGCTTGAAGCTCGCACTAAATTTTAGTTTTTATTTTAGTCAGTAGGTATTTGTTCACACCATGCCCGAAGGTTCCCGCTGAAAATCAGTGTCGCGACAATTTTAATTTGTCACGACTTATACTGAGCGGGATCCTTTTTGGCACATGGTATTAGTACAGTTTAAAACAAAATACTGCTTCCAAAATGTTCTTACCTGATGTGTGTCATTTCTTTGAATGACAGTCTTATTAAAATTAAGAAAAAAAAATTAAATTCATTTATTTCAGATAAACATTATCCATAATTTACATAAATGTCAATAATTAATTAAATATAAAATAAATTGAGAGAAAATAAATTACAATCAAATAATGATAAAAAAATAAAATTTAAAATGTCACGTTCTTATCTTATAAAAGGCGATGAATTGGCATATAGCTTCATCTACGACGACCATCTTGGTATAGTCGTTCGCGCACCGGACTTCTAAACCAGGCGGTTGCGGGTTCGAATCCCGCATGGGGCAAATGTTTTTGTGATGAGCACGAGCATTTGTACTTAAGTCATGGATGTTTATAAATGTATATAAGTATGTCTATTCGTTATCCTAGTCACCATAGCACAAGCTCACTCTTAGTTTAGTGCTAGGTAATTGGTGTGTTTGTTGAAACAATTTATTATTATTACTAAGACAGTCGTCGTCGAGTTGTTCGATTTGTAACTGTTTATTAGCTGTCAAAAAACAGCTCGTATTGGTTTATTGAAATTATTTTTATTAGTACAAAATTTTAAAGACATGTATGTATAATGTATCTTACCAAAAATAAGGATATAGATAAGGCTTATTCTATAATAGTGAAAACAATCTCTTCAAAAAAAAAACATTTATTTTCAGACAACTTAGTCTATAGCGTGTTAGTAACAATCAACCTTAGATACTACTCGTATGTTAGTAACAATAGTGCAAACAAAAGACAATTCATTGAGTGAGAGTAGGTACTTAAAGGCCTAGGTACTTAAACCGAGACACACGGTCCAAAATACTCCCATTCAGCAATAGCGGTGGTATAGAATTCGGAAGTTTATTTTTCCCTAGAAAAATCATGAACTCGCCCTTTTTTTTAATTGTATTTTAGACCGTGCAGCCCAGCGTAGTCTCGCACACCTTTAATAACTGCCGCAACCACCGAAACCATCTTTACACCTGTTTGAGCTTCAACAGTTAAAATGTCTTACAAATGACCTTTAACGTGGCCACTTGTTACCTAAACAACCCTTATACCAACCGGGCCTAATTAGACCACAACTCTTGAAAATAAACCACCTCATAACTCAACACTCTACGGCAAAAATGTCGCAAATGGCGCCCGGGCGGTAATACCCACCTGGGGTCTTTTAAATAAAATACTCTAGACATATTTATTGGTTAGGGTTAATTTAGAAAATGGCGACAAAATAGCCGTTCTCGCACTAATAGACTTGTCTCAGGGAGTTTAAGTGTGGGAAAATTGGTGGGGTGGAATGGCCCGGGCCTTCTTAGGCGTCGACTTTGTAAGGATTAAAGCTTTGAAAGCGTTCGTCTAACAGTTTCAATTTAAATTAAGTTTCGACTAGTTTTTAACTAGTCTACCTTGGCTGCATATTTCAACTGTGATTGGCCAACTTCTGGCTGCATTACACAATAAATTGTACTCTCTGTACTTTCACTCTCATAGTTCGGTGAGACGGCACCCCGACATGACCGGAGAGAAATAGGGCGCAGGACCTTTGTTGATGGCTTGATCAATGACAGATGCTAAAGCTGGCTCAGAATATATGTATAGTTATGCTGCTTTATGCTCTATTTCAAACATTACTAAGCCCGTAGGCAAGATACAATTTATTCTATGGCAAAGTTTTTCATCGCTTACAAAATTCGGATTGTCACGTGACTAATTGCACAAGTTCACATTTTGACATTTCATTAGCCATAGTGTAGTTTGCTGTAGAATAGATTAAATCTGGTCTAAGAGCCCAGACATTTATTCAAAGATTTGTTTCAGAATGCCATAGAGTATTCTGGGAGGTCGGACAGCGAGCTGTCTGGTATACTGGACGCTGGAAAGCTGAACGATGGATTGAGCAGCGAAAGGCTAAGAGGTTAGTTTACTTATTGTCATCATGCACGCTTTAACGTCACCCCAATTTTTAATACACTTTTTGTAACACCCTGTTATATTGGGGTGGGAAGTTTTTTTTAATGACGTGGAGCTAACGGTATAATGTCCTCCTAGCCGAATTTAGACTACAGTGGCTAATCTCAACAAAGATAAGCCTACTGCGCGGGAGATGTTATACCTAGTGCACAAGTGTGTGCGCATTACACAGGTGCACAGGTTCTTCACTCTCATAATTCGGTGAGACAGCAGTCCGACATGACCGTAGAGGGATCAGGCGCAGGATTGACGTGCTTGCCGAGGCATGGGGGTGTTAACACCACTAACTTCCTGACTCCGTATCTGTGTCTGAATTAGCTAACGGTATAGTCGGTACCATAACGTATATGGGTTAACCAAATTGTATATGTTTTTTTTATGCCTGCAATAAAGATTATTATTATTATTATATAACCAAAACAGTGTGCTATTTTTTGTGGGTTACATCTTTGTATATTGTGTGATTTTAAATTTATTTTACCTTCACTCGCAGATTTCTACAAAAAACTGATAAAGACAGACGCCCAAATCCGCAACTTGAAGAAGAATGTCAACGAATACACACAAACGAATTACGACGAGCTGAAATACAACTACCCAGACAGATCCAAACGGTCCTTGAGAGCTCAAAGGCTGTTCCATCATTTCGGTAAGAAAAAAGAAGCGGAAGAACAGACGCCAGTGCTAACGGAAAACGATCTATCTGAGCTAAGAAAATTCAATATTTTCTACCCACCCCACTCAGCAGTCAATATATCCAATAAAAACAAGAAAACAAAAAGATTCATCAACGGCACAGACGAACCAACAGGATTCCTGATCGAAAAGAAACAAATACTAGTACAGTACAAGCCGCACGAGGGAAGGAAAGTGCCGAAATGCTCTCACGCACCAAAAGAGTCTAAATCACACGAAAAACAACTGAAGCATCCATTTTACAAGAACACCCAACGGTTAGACGAACTCTTAGATCAGTTTTTAGATAAACATTTACCAGAAATGATGGTTGATCCTTTCGGGGTTGACGTTCTGTTTACAAAGAAAAACAAAGTCAATAAAACACATAAGACTAACGTGAAAATTGTAAACGAAAAGGTTAATAAGAGGCCAGTTGCTAAAACGAATAGTAGAGATGGCAAAGAAAAAGAAAAAAATAAAGATAACAAAATATTTCCTATCAAAGCGGGTAGTAATCGAGTTGGAGAGGAAGATAAAAAGTACTTTGATATGATGCCCAGTCAGATGGAAGGAAAATACTCAACTCCAAGTTCGACTTTAGACTATGGTGTGCTATTGAGTGTATCTACAATTGTGTAAGTTCCTCGCTTTCTTAGTCATTTTTATTATTATGACACTTACAGACGACAGTTAGATAGACAAATTAATTACAGCAGGATATAAAGCCCTACTTAACATCAACCTTATTTGTACCTAAGTCATGGATGTTTATAAACGTATATAAGTATGTCTATCCGTTATCCTAGTCGCCATAGCACAAACTCACGCTTAGTTTGAACTTGGTAATTGGTGTGTTTGTTGAAACGTTTTTATTATTACTTACAGTACAGACTACAGACAGACAGATTGTAGGATAAACTACGCCATATAAAATACCTATAAATAGAAAAACATACAAGAGTTGCTTATTTAAATGTATAAGATTATAATTATGCGCCCAAGGTTGTAAACTAAGGTATGTTCGCTCGCCACAAATAAAAAGAAGTCAAGTTGCTTGTGTCCTCTACAGATGACTTTTAGTTGCCAGTGACCGACACTGGACATTTTGACGAGTATGTGTTATTATGTGTCCACGTTTGCGCAGCCTCTTTACAGCACAACTTATAACTGGCACTTCAAGTGACTAAGTCCTTCGTTAAGTTGACAATAGAATATAATTCAGAACATTAAAGTTTTAGCGCCAATTTAAACGCATAATTGGATATAAGTCCACGAAATCTCCTCAGTGGACTGAATGGACTTAAAATGATCCACAGCTGTTAGTTTAAAGTATGAATTATCAAACTAGCTATCTAAAACCCACGACCTTTGGCAAACCAGGACAACGCTCTTAATAACTGAGCTAACGTGCACGCAATGACGTATTAAAAAAAGTCTATAATTTCGCATGGTAGCTCAGTTAGTAAGAGCGTTGGCCCGGTTAGCCACAGGTCGTGGGTTCAAATCCTACCCGTGTGTGAATTTTTGGTCTCTAATTTCAACTAATATACATACTTATATAAATAAGAAAGAACACTGTGAGTGTTAAAAATATTAATAGCTATCTAGGAACTTGTTTTCAGAAGTCCTGGACATGGAAAAGTGACAAAACCAATGAATATAGCTGGACACACGCCAGGTCTGCTTGAAAGAGTGCCACATCTAAGGAAACTGTTGCAAGTTGACCAAGAAGATGAGGAAGGGCTTGGGTATGAGGACCTCAAAGAGGTCTTAGCCGATGACACCGAGGGACACGATGATACGGAAAAGATTCAGGATAGGAAGAAACGAATGGATGTAAGGCTAGAAAAATATTGATCCAATTGCACAACCATTTGCCCCTTGCAGGATTCGAACCCACAACCACTGGCGTACGAAGAGCGAACAACTACACCAAGATGGCTGACGATGATGACTAAAAAAAACAGATCTTCGTAAAAATGATAAACTTTTAATGCAGGGAATATAAATTAACGTATCGAGTGTTCTTTTTAGCAGGATAACAAAATGGAAGACTTCAAAATACCAAACAACCCGTACAAATACAACCCACCTGGAGTCCACAACCCCAATTGGAAGGGCCCGATGCCTTTATACCCAGACGAACTGTCATCCATGATCAAACAAGCGGCCATGGAAAATTTACAGAACAAAATAAACTTACCTGTCAATACCAAAGATATCTCTTCAGAAGTAGTCAGTCTTGAAAAAGATTTGGATGATATGGAGTACATAGAAAATTATTCTGACAATAAATTTCAAAAGTTAGCTAAGATGGCACAAGCGTACAGCGATTATGGCGTTCTAGAAGGCAAGAAAGAAACGGCGAGGAATGAAAAAGAAGTGGACGGTAAAAATACGGAGAGACGAGTAAAATTGTCTGTGACTAAAGCCAGATTGTTTAAGAACGCGTTTTTTGATCGATTTAAGAAAAGTAAGTATAGAGGAGGTATTGTGCTTAGATATTTAATTTATCATAGTTTTAGTAGTCGGGTCAGTGACGCGTACTGTTGAAAAGCCGGAAAGGTTATAGGATAGCTAAGTTTATTTGGACTGCTTTGTGTTTGTGCATCCTGAACTGAGCCAACTTGGACTTGGATGGAAATAGGTGACCCGTCGGCCTTAGCGAGGTGAAAATTCATGGGAGTGGCATGGCATTCTTGATTTAGATACAGTGCAATCCTTTCCTGTAATGTCGTCCACCGCCCGTAAAAAAATCCCCGTATTTATTTCCCAGTCCAAGTTGGCTCAGTTTGAGATGAACAGGGCGGTTCCATAACAGTTTAGGAGCTCAGAATCCGGTAATTTGGCAATGGTGTTCAGATTAGGCTTAAGAAATATATAGAAAAGGACTTTGTTGAGCAGTGAACGTTCTGCGGCTGATAATGCTGATTTACATTTGTTTCAGGCAAAGTATCAGAAGGAATCAGATTTGAAATAAGACCAACGACGGCATCTAGAGATGACAAACCCACACCCGAGCTTAAGAAAACGCTGGAAAAGCACTTCAAAGTAACCAATTGCAGTCGAAACTCATACACTCGTCCTTTTAACTCTGAAACCAAATACCTTCAGAAGCAACTGAACGCTGAACTTAGTGATACAAGTAGTAAGAAGACGGCTCAAAATGAATTTCCTCATAATGCTGTTGTTTTCACCTTTGCCAGAAATGGAAGGAGATCTCTGAAATCAATTGAAGAACTTGATATAAGTGACAACAATGTGGAGAATGCTACGAGTGAAAAAAACGAATTGCTAGTCAATGTTTTAAGTAATTTTGAGGGTAAAAATGTTGACGGTGAAGACAAAATTATAAAAGCTGAAATGGGAAACGATAGCCATTATCATCACCACCACCACCACCATCATTCTGATCATCACAGTAAAAGTGACATGCATAGCAATGAAAATTCAAATGAGTTTGGAGGGAGGATTTTAGCTATTGTCAACGAAACAGATAATAGAATTAAAGAAAGCACCTCAATATTAAACAATGCAAAGGGTAATAAAGTTGACAGAACCGCTGTACCAGATAATAATTTAATATCGACGATTTTAAATCTGAATGCACCAAAAAACAGTTCAGAAATGGCTCTAAGTGACTTCTTCATGTTGATATCTAATTGGTTCAGTGTTATGGCTGGTTTTGATACTAGCTCTGAGAGTAATGAACCTGAGTAAGTTCTTAATTTAATTATAGTAGACATCGTTGCTTTTCCGACCGCAAGTATTCATCGTCGTGTAATTCATCTAAGCATAGTTCTAGGACGATTGTTGAGGCCCTTTTCTGTTCATACTTCCACATTGCAGTTCATTGATAAAGTTATTTCATTAGAGTAGTCGGTATTACCGACGAGGATTCGTTGCCATTGTCTTTAAAAGCTAAAATCAGGGGGCATTGTCTAGGTTCTGGCAACACTGAATGAAAGTCAGTTATAAGATTGGTTTTCGCCGTAAAAAAGAAACTTTCCAATAGTACATTTCAAACGATTTCAATCCCGAATTTTAGCATCAGAGGTGCCTAATCAGCCCCTTATTAACTTTAAGAAACACGTTACCAGTATCATAAGTTTAAATAAGAAACCAAATAATCGCACAAGGTTAGGATTTGAACCTACGACCTTTGGCTAACCGTGCCAACGCTCTTACCATCCGAGCTACCGTGTAGTCAATTCACCCGTGCGAAATTGCTGGTCTCTTTAAATTTGTCGTTGCGTGACGATTTAACGGGAATTTCTGTTTTTTTATTTAAATTTCTTAGAATCAAATAACACTATCTGCCGCACTCAGAGACGTCAATTAAGTTCAGTCTACAATTAAGTCTCGTTCTGTCACTTTCTTAGTCAATGAAATAGAAAAGGACAGCATGAGACTTAATAAAGGATTAACTTATTTTGACGTCTCTGAGCACGGCAGTATGAGTGTTAAAGATATTTAAAAACGAATACCCTTATCATCACAGTAGAATAGTAAATAATATGTAAATAAAGGCACTCATTTCAGGTCGAACATAATCAAACTGATTACTAAATCGAGATCACCAAGCACAACTCCAAAACTCAACGACACTTTCAAAATCGAATTTCCCATGTACGACTCTGACATGATAGAGAACATAGGCCACAGATCCAGAGTGCTGATGTCTGTTGATGATAGCAACAAATCTACTGATATTGTTGGTGGAAGTGAAATAAGTACAAGTTCCATGACAAGGAAAGATGATGAAATAACCAGTGCTGGTTCTGGTAAGTTGTATGTTAATTGAGTGGTATTCTTCTACCGAATCTCGACTGCGGCCAACCCTTAGGACAAAGATTCTTAAAACTTATCTAACGCCTACTTTGAAAATCAGCTATTTAGTACCGACCCCCATTTTTTATTTACTTTAAAAGCCTCAATAAATTAGTTTCATTTGGAGTTTTAAACATATATTTTAAGCTTTACTTACCAGAGAGAGCAACAATAATGCAACTTTATAATATTCAATCATATCATCATCATCATCAAATTTAAGAGCTAGGCTCTTGTCGGTGGAGTTTTTTCCATTCCTCTCTGCTTTCCGCCCTTCTCTTAACCTTCTGATACGACCCGACATTTATCTTTTCTTTTATTTGCTGCATGTAGCTTATTCTTGGTTAGGCCACCTCATTCGACACGCCAATTTTATTAAAACGATAATAGAAGGAAGAATAGAAGGAAAAAGGAAGCGAGGAAGACCAAGAATAAGCTACATTCAATCATATCAGCACCCCAAATTTTTCGTGGGCCCCTTACCACCCTCTAGGCCTCCAGCGCCCACAAGAGGGCGTTATAACCCACTTTGGGAGAGACTGCCTTAGACAACCAGGTATGCATGAGATATATTGCAAAACTGTGTGCCATACACAGATGCTCCCTGTTCTTTCACTTTCAAAGTTCGGTGAGACGGCAATTCAACATGTCCGGAGAGATGTCAAGCGCACCAACGGCTTTGCGAAGCATCAATACCATCAATTTCCTGACTCCAAGCTGTTTCCGAGTTATTTAAAGGGGGTTATACCCAGAGGTCCTACTCCTGTTGAAGATGTCCGTATTTTCGAGTCTAGCCTTCACGCTCGTTCGCGTTGTCATTTTGTCGTTAGTGAATGGGACGGCTACATTCAAAAATACGGACATCTTCAACCGAAGTAATGCCTCAGTAACCAATATCAGCTCGACCCTGATTCCCTTTGATGTAAAATTTTTCAGTGTTTAATTATATTTTATATATTTTGCTTATCGGGATTGAGATAAATCTAAACAAATAAATCATTACCAACAGCATCGGTCAAGTCGTTCTTAAACTATACATGGAGAACATAACCCGATTTTTGTTTTATGTATTATTTAATATTTATTAATAATACCCATACATGCTTGCTTCCAGCAATTGATCCCAAAGAAGATATGAGCACGCCTTCAGCTATAATATCTACAACAACCGTTGTACATGATGAAACAACGCTGACAAATATCGAAGAAAACATTCCTCTTGCCAAAAATGGAATGAGTGTTGATAATAAAACTGTTGTCAAGAGAAATGTACCCGATGACAGTAGTTTGATATTCTGGAATGATATATACGATGATGAGTATGGCGTCAAACTAGACCCAATAGATGATACGATAGCAGAAAAGCATAACTCAAGAGGTATAAATTTATTAATATGGTAGTAGTAGTCGTGGTGCTCCCGAGCTGCCACGAATTATGCTGATCGGATGTCTTTTCGGTGGATTATCTTGTTTCTTTGTTTTTTAATAATTACGAGGGTCAAACTGAAAGTTCTTAGAAAATCAAAAACTGATTACATTAGCCAGTTATTAGTTTTATTATATCTTTTCAAAATATTGTCCATTGACGTCAATACACCGCTGCATGTGATGGAACCACTGGGAAAAGCACTTTGCCCACTCGTCCTTAGGGGTCTCTTCAATGGCATCGCGATACGCAGCCACCGCTTCTTCAGCATTCATAAACCGCTTTCCTTTAAGTTTTTCTTTAATTTTTGGAAATAAATAAAAATCACAAGGCGCGAGGTCGGGGCTATACGGCGGGTGACCCAGTAATTCAACGTTTGATGTCGCCAAATAGTCGATCGTTCGCTTGGCGGTGTGCGACGAGGCGTTGTCGTGGTGAAGGAGGATCCTACTGCGAGGTCGTTTCTCTCGAACTTTTTCCAAGACAAGTGGCAAACAATTGGTAGTGTACCATTCTGCAGAAACTGTTTTTTGATCCTCTAACACAATTGTTGCGAAATGACCTATCCTTCCAAAGAACGAGGCCACCATTTTTTTTCCTGCACTTCGATCTCTCTTCACTTTAGTTGGCAACTCCTCGAAAGGAAACACCCACTGAGCAGATTGTCTTTTGGTTTCAGGATTATAACAGTAAATCCAGCTTTAGTCACCTGTTAGTATGTCGAACACAGCATTTGAGTCACCTCCGTTAAATCTTTCAATCATTTTACGGCACCAATCCACACGATGGAGTTTTTGAGCCTTAGTCAAATTATGAGGTATCCACCGGGCGCAAAGCTTCCTGACCGCTAAATGTTCGTGGAGGATTTTGTGCACTTGACTCATACCGATGCCTAAGCTTGTCCGAATCTGCTGATAGGTCACTCTTTTGTCAGTCTCTATCATACGCCGCACAACACAGATGTTATTTTCAGTCGTCGCCGTAGAAGGCCGTCCCTCACGTACATCATCAGTGAGATTAGTGCGACCACGTTTAAACTCATTAAACCAGTTGTAAACAGTCGCACGAGATGGGGCTTCATCGTGAAAGGCCAATCGTAGTCTATCATAACTTTCTTGTTGACTTAAATGACATCGAAAGTCATAAAAAATCATTGCACGAAAATTTTCTCGTGTTAAATTCATTTTGACGTGACACAGACAATTTTCAATTTGCCGCCAAGTCGTAAAACAAATGACAAATGAATGAAATATATACTCAGTAATATTGGCAAAGAGTTCTATTTTCAAATTTTAGAATATTTTTTTTATTATATTGTTTATAAGTGGCCAGTTCTAAGAACTTTCAGTTTGACCCTCGTAGAAGGGTTTATTTTGATCGCCGAATTAACAACTTTTCTTTCTTTTTTTCTATTTTAGGTGAAAATTTTGTGAAGAGATCTGGTAATTGGATTCAGGATAAGATGAAGAATTTCGCCAACAATTTTCGAGGGAAGGACAATAATAATAATAATGATAGGAATATTAAAAGAAGAATGTTACGAAATGCCTACCTCCGGTACGTCCAAAGGGGGTAAAATTACAAAAATAGAGGTACAGTCGGCGTTGGCGTAGTGGCTAACGGGTTGGCACTCATGCTGGAGGTGCCGGGTTTGATCCCACGTGCCGCCATGTACCAACAACTTTTTCTGAGTTATGTACATTACTTGTTTCAATAACCGATGCTCTTACGGTGAGGGAAAACATTGTGAGGAAACCTGCACATTCAGGCGATTGTGTAACCAAAATCCAAAAACTGGTCAGATTCCCTTGTTCACTCAGACCCTGGGCAGTTGCGTGCGGGACCGGGATAACGATGATGGTGAGTCGGCAGCCCTTCAAGTCATACATTTGAACCAAAAATAGTTTTTACTACGTAGGGAATAGAGGTGGTTTCAAGGTCAGCCTGTATAGTCTGCAAGTTTTTGCGGATATTTACATTCCAAAAATATTGATAAAATGAAACTCTGGCTCAAAGGCGTAGCAACCACTTACAAAAGTTCTTCGAGTGAGTAACGACATCTGTAGCTTAGTTAGAAGAGCGATCGCCCGGGTAGCGAGAGGTCGTGGGTTCGAGTCCTACCAGAAGACGGTCGAATTTTTGTAAGCGGAATTTAATTCATTGGCATACACAATTTTTTATTTATATTCCTAAAATACTGCTGTTGCAATACAGCTTGGGTAGATTCGCTGCCGTCACGCAATGACGTAAGAAAGAGAAAACAAGAATTTCACACGGGCGGATGGACTGCACGGTAGCTCATTTAATATGAGCGTTGGCCCGGTAAGCCAAAGGTCGTAGGTTTAAATCGTACCCGTGTGCGAATTTTTAGTTTTTTATTTAAACTTATATAAATGATAAGTATTTTTTTTTGTAATAAAACTCGGCATATAATAGTACGGCATGATGTAAATAATTTCTAGCTAAAAAGTTATTCTTCAGTTACTGTACCGTTACCATGAGTTTACGGCGGTTCTACTCTCTAGCGACGACGTAAAAAAAGTGTATGGAAAATTGCACAGCGCCTCTAGCGGTTACTTGGAGAGCTGAATTTTCCATACACTTTTTTTAAGTCGACGCTAGCGAGTAAAACCGGCGTAAACTCATGGTAACGGTACCGGTCACCCTGTGTAAGTAATTGTGCGATGAATACTACAAAATGAGGTTGCTGTTTCTGGTATCCCTTCTGCAAGTTCGATTGCTAGTGTATATATCAATTCAGAACTTTGTTGCTTTTATTCTAGCGAAGACCCGAGAAATATTTACAACAGACACACAAAACGAGCCGCCAAATACAGAGAAGTAAGTGAAAGTTTAAAAATTCAAATTCAATCATTTATTTGGCACGCAGATATAATGAATATTTGGTGGTACATATTAGACCAACTGGTGCCAAAAAGGTCCCTGCTCAGCATTAATAGTGACAGCGCGAGGCATGTCACAATACTGATTTTCAGCAGGAACCCTTTGGGGCACTGTGTACACACATAAAAAGAAAAACAAAATTCAAATAATTAAAAAATATATTTGTTTCTTACGTTAACGCGAATTGTTGAACTCATTAAAACACAATTTTACGGATTAAATCTGCAGTGTGTGAACATGCCTTAGACAATCCCAACCACTTCATTCGTTTTGACCAACCTAAAATACTTGCAAAAGAACGGCGTTTTATTCCTCGAATGCTACGTGAAGCCATTGAAATTAGAAAACATCCAAATTTCAATAGAGAAGATGGTTGGAAAGTTCCACCGGCATGGGATCCTATTCTAGCAAAAACCAAAGCAACACCTAGCACTGCAAGATCTCAAGACACGGTTAGCTCTTTCTGCGTAAATAGGAACGTAAATTAATATTATTGAGTGACGGTAGTTAAAATTTTTCAAAACTTTGTAATGACAAATAATACCTTAGTCTCCCTGTGACCACGATCGCTGTAAAGTTTTCGAAACGTCAGGTTTAAAATATAATGTAAATAAATCGCGAAGTAATCCGTAAAATTGTGTTTTAATGAATTAAAAAATAATTCATTGCTCTGATCCCAAAGAAGTTGCTAAAGTACTTGAGTTAATGGAAAACAGAAGCAACTGTGGTGCAGTCAAGTTTATTAATATATTTGTGAACATTTTCCAAGGTTTAAATAAAAATATACATGGATACATTTATATTTAAAGCCTTGCAAACAGTAATCCATACTAATATTATAAATTCGAAAGTGTGTCTTTCTGTCTGTTACCTCCTGACGCTTAAACCGCTGAACTGATTAAGATGAAATTAGGTATGGAGACAGTTCAAGACCCTGAAAATGACATAGGCTACATTTTGTTGCGATATTATAGTAGATTATTCACCAAGGGGATAAAGTGATGTCTTACGTCACGGGCGTCATCTTGAATCTCAAGCGTAACGAAGGATTCGAGAGTTAACTCCCGAGCGCAGCGAGGGAGTTTAGTGTGTACTCCCGAGCATAACGAGGGAGTTAAAAGTAGATTCCTGAGTGGAGCGAGGGATTTAAGTTCGCCCAAGACGAAGACATCTTTACCCCCGAGGAGAATACTCTGCTTTTCACATTTCCTACGAGGCAATAAAAAAATGTACTACAAAAACCTTATTTTATCTATAAGTATATATTCTTTTTGGGCAGTAAATTATTATTATTAACAATACCAGCAGCTTTACATCTAATGGACTCCGGTGTCATAAACTTCGTCACTCGACAGTTTTACGAAAACATTGTTTTTAATTTCTACATCGTTTTTTTTCTTTATTTATTTCTTTTCTTAAAGCGCGCGCTTTTTTTTTCATTCCATTCGTGCTAAAATTCTTGGCTGCCAGGTTCAAATTTCAAATATGTTCTCTTTGGTGCGGGACGGACTAGTGTGATCATGCCTACGAACTCTTATTCAAAATTCAAATCACTTTGCCTCCCTAGGGGCGTAATGAAATTTCATACAACATTACGTCCTTAGGGATGCAATGACTCACTTTGAGTCAGGTTTACTTGATGTGTAATTGAACGTTGCCGAGTAGGTAGTGTGAAAAAACATTAAGGGGGTGAAATGGGGGATGAAAGTTTATATTATGGAAAATCCAACTCTTGCGGGCGAAGTCGCGGGGAACCACTAGTTATTAATAGACACGACTATACTACACCAAGAACCAACTCAATGTAGAAATATCGTTTTCTGTTTGATTGATTCTACCGGGGTTCGAACTCGGGACCTCAGAGATGGTGATAACATGGAAACCGTTTTTTTGTTTTAGGTAGAAAATGATGAAAAATCAGGTTTCGCAGAATTGACTATGAAGATGAAGGAAGTGTGCAAGGAAGCAGCAAACGCGGTTAAACAGACGCGTAATGTTCAAGGTATGGACGAGAGCACTGTACCTTATGTTTTTTTTTTATTCGAAAGGGCTTTTGACTCTAGACTGAGCCAGACGTGGCGTAGACAGAGTCGATGGTGGAGCGAGCTCACCCAGAAGGTTCTGGCATTCCCACTCACCGACGGAACACAGCAAGCTGCTTGGCGCCGGGCTCCGGTGGGAGGGTGGTAGCTGCCAGGCGGCACCTTACGGAGCCTACCACCGCTGATAAGATCGTTTAGCCGCCATCACAAACTGGAGTTTGTGGTGTCGTGGCCCGGGGTGGACCACTAGGAGGTAGATCCTTCACCACCCCGATGCTGTTGTAATAGAGGCGATTTTGTAATAGAAATGTGTTCGCTGGCTACTATACTTCAGCCAGATCTGCCTTTTACAAACCTTGAAATGCCCGTTTGCACCATCAGACTTTTTCAGTTTTGGTAACTTTGAAATTATACTACTGACTGCCGTATTGAGAGACATCGCTCAAAGAAGATTTTTCATATCGTCCAATGCAGTCCTTTTCTATTTCATTGACAAAGAAAATGGCAGAACGAGACTTTCGTCTGAAATACATTTTGACATATATTAGTGGTAGGGCATGATGTAACCATAGCCCGACATGTTTATTGTACAGTGGGTCCCACCTACATCAACCTACTTTGATCTGTCTTTTCGGAACCATATTTCAACGAAGAGGTATTTGTGGCGCAGTGGCGGCAGAACTTTGGTAGTGATACCAAAGCTAAGCAACCCAAGGCGCGGTCGTGATTAGATAGGTGACCATTCCGACCATATAAATGACGTCCAAGACAAACATCTCCGTGTTGCGGAAGGACGTTCAGCAGTTGGTCCCGTCAAATATCGATTGATATTAGTCGTTAAGCCTAGTCAGGGGCCGTAGGGCGGCCTGATAATATCTGACAGTAAGGATGGTCACTTGCCATACAGACACCCCTCCACCAATCCGCACTGAGCCCGCGTGGTGAAGTATGGCTCATACCTCTTCATAGTTGAGGTGAGACCTTTGCCCAGTGGGATCTATATAGGCTAACTTAACTTTTATTATACTTATATTGCAACCTTAATGTTGATTACATAGAGTTCCATATCATTTGAGACATTTGACAGATTTGGGAAGGTTGATGCAAAGCCCAATGTACGTATTCAAATGTTCTAAAGTTGTACGCGACCCTCCTGCTTCGTGCCAGACGTGCGGGGGGCGAGGCATGCAAGATGTTAGCGGGGACGGGTGGTGTTGAAAAGAAGGGGATTTCTCACGACAGTCGCGTGCGATTGGGATAGTCTGTCTAATATATAGTCCGAAAAGTTTGTGCGTGACCTTCATACGCCTTGCAAGACACGTGGGGATGAGGAAGTTCCAATCATTCCCTACTGTTATAGTAAACCCCATTCCCCGTAACACCATCCGTCCCTGCTGACATCTCGTATACGGCACCTCTGGCTCGAGGTGGGTCGTGAACGAAATTGCCGGACTATGACAAGTACGTAGACTTACAAGGTTATAACATACAGTGCGTCAAAACGAAAAGGAAGACACGGTGACGACATCACTCATGCAGCAGCTGGTGCGTCTGATGTCGGATCTCGTCGATTTCCAAGTGCAGCAGAAGACTTGCGCCAGTAAGTGCTTCAAAGTTATTTCTGACTCAAATTGAATGTCACTCTCAAAAATTTATCGACTGTGTCATCCGGTGGGACTCGAACCCACGTCCCTTTACTACCCGGGCGAATGCTCTTACCAACTGAGCTACGGAGGACGTTAGTTAGTCGACGAATTTTAATATGATTTCGTAAAAACTTGCAAAATAATTGCTTAAGTTATAAAAATAATTATAATTTCTGACTATTGTCACAAAAATGCTAGGATTTTTTTCAATTTTTATAAAAAATAATCTCAAAATTGACACTTGACATTTTTTGCCGACATATGTCACTTTGGTGAAATAGGGCCCTCCTGGAGCCGACCACATAACCTCTGTAACTGTCACTGTCATTTCGCGGATAGCAGCGCCGCGCCGACATTTTTTTAATTATTTCAGAACTGCCTCCTGATCTTCAAGAATTTCTAGTGTGGTTGACTTCTCCAAATTCTGACCAAGTGGATTTGAGAGACCAGAAAATCAGCTACAACGAAGGCAATAGTTTCGGTAAGAAGTGATTCATCTGATTTTAAACCTAGTAGGTTCGACTCTTTTCCAAAGCCGAGCTATGTTGCTTACTGACCACAAGACCAACGCGAGCCCCAAATAGTCCAAAAAGCTCGGAAGCAGGAGGTTGGTGGTGTGGCGGTGCGGTACCCCAGTGTCTTGGAAAGCGCGCTAAACCTTCGCACCTGCGATTGATCTCCCTCAGGTCATGTCGCACGGTGGTTCCAAATAAATAAAAAATGGACATTGATGCTAGAAGCTAGAAAATTTTTCTGATGGTTTACACTAAGTCAACTAATTGACAAAAAATATATATCATCCTACCACGACTACATCGTAGTAAAAAAAATAAGTATATATTTTTTTGTATGGAAGAAATCATATTTCTGTTTATTTCTCGAAACACTTAAAAGCTGTCAAGATGACGATCATATATATAAGAAAACAAGTGATTCTGAGTATTTCATGCAAAGATACTTTGTACTTATCTCTGCGTACTTTTGAGTTATTAAGGGTTGAAAAAACGTAATTTTGTATATTAAAATTAATGTTTATAAGATTGAATCGAAGAAATATAAACTCATTTGATTAGTAGTCACTAAACTAATATGGACTGCAACTATATAAAACAAAAATCACTGAATATTTGGGTCAACGTTTTCTTGAGAAATCTCTGTTTCCTCTGAAAATAATTCACTGTGTGAGATTAATGCGCTGGCCTCTGGAAATAATTGTTATGGGATTGAACAAATTTTGGCTTAATATGAGTGATGTAAGGATCCGAGCTAATTAGGAAGTTGTGGATTATGTCCAAATTAGTTTCAACTCTGCCGATTTTTCTTGTGTGGGCCCGTCTAACGTTTCGGAAATCTTTATTTCGTGCTTCGGATGCTTCTTCGGAAAGCATGCCTATAGGTATAAATGAAAAACTTTCACAAATATCTGCGCCATGAATCAACAGCTTATGTACACTAGAAGGCATGTAATACCATGGGTATAGGTTAGTATACAGTATTGCTGTTTCTTTGCAATATTCCCTAAAAAGGCTAGTATTAATATGTTGCCCAGATGAAATCACTTGAAGAATAACTGCAAATCTTTTGATTAAATCAGGGTGAATACCCGTATTTCAGCAGACAGTTCAAAATTTTTGAAAAACCTACGTGCTGTATTACCATCGTTAGTGGTGCCAAATCCCTGTTTAACTATGTCAATTAACAAACCAGTTTTTTCCCGGAATTCTTCTTGGGTCAATTTTTTTTTGTTACTTTTAACAATTTGTCATCATTTCGGGCTGCCCAGTTTTTAAAATCTAAATTGTAGGAAATATGTAATATACATTCCATACATCTTATCCACATATGCAGCGAGGATAAACCGTATTGGTAAATGTCATCTATGATAGGTTGTTTTGAAACAAAGTCCAAGTCATTCATTTTACTTGGTGGAGTACCACATATATTACATACTGCCATGGACGAAATATATATACTGCTGCAGAAGATGTATTAGAAACCACCGTGGAAATTTCCCATCAATCATAGTCATATGCAAATCATGATGTATCTGAAGGTTTTCTACAATTGTCGGGACAAGAGTGGGAATTTCTTCATTTATAGAAGCAATTCCTTCTTGATCAAATCACTCGTTTCTTTGGTAAATTGAAAACCAATTGGTCGACAGTGTGTTGAAGATGGAGAAGAATTCTGCCAAACGATAGTACCACTATCTTCTACCAAACGAAGCGGAACCAAACTGATCATGAAAACTGAAGAATCGTCAATGTATAAGTCGGACTTTGACTTTTGTTTATAGTTACTTTGAGAAGATGACCCATCACATCCCCATTTACGTATAAATTTTAGTGACTTTGTGTCTGCCGAATGAAACTGAATAACTTTTAAGATTCTATGAACAGTCAAATCCAATAGCCATTGCAGTCGTATTTTAACTCCAGATTCGGTTACAGTTATATCTGCTTCTGAAGGATAACAAGTTTTTTTTTATTTCCAGAAGCTTTTTATAGGACGTAAGTCCAAAAATATTTTTGGAATCGATAATGGCTTTTAAATTGCGATATTACTATTTCGAAAAAATTTATGATGAGCGCTAACGTTTTATCTTCAGGGAGGCACGGTTTTTCATTTGTTTTAGTAAACAAAAGCTTGTCTACTGTTTGTTATTTTTCTTCGTTTTGGAATAATTCTTTGATTATAGCCGCTAATTTGGTTTTGTTAGACTCTTTCAGTTTAGCACATAAAGCATAAACAAGTTCTCCCTCAGAATGATCCAAAAGTGTGAGAGAGCGCCTTTTTTTTTGCTTATCGGATAAATCCATGAAAGGTTTTTTATTTATACTGGAACTCGGTTGATGTACATCTACTTCCGTGGTCTCAATAATTGAAACGTCTTCCGCGGTCCCAATAATTCGAACGTCATCCGCGGTATTAATATTAAAAACACTGTTTAAATCTATATTTTGACATTTCGGCCACACAATTTCGGACTGTAACCAATCTGAACTTTGGTGCAAAAATGTCTTTTGGGCTCTGCTAGCAGCAGACTATCTCTTTGATACATTGCTTGTGAAATTGCGACAAAATGATTTGATAATATTCAAATCTTCGGAGGACAATTCGATGACAATACGTTCGACAATAATTTTGTATAAAAAATCAGTATTTTTTAAACCACCACCTGATTTAAGGGCGCAGTACAAATCTAAATTTGTGACAAATGCGGACATATTATATGATGTTCAAAGAATATGAACAATAACAAAATGAAAAACAACTTGAATACGATTACGATTCGAGAAAAACAAATAAAATAAAATTTAATAAATAAGAAAATTTTACGAGAGCAAGAAACGAACCAAAACTTGGCTGGACTGGACTTTGAAAAAAGAACGAAAACAAAAAACGTAACAATAACAAAAAAAGACAACAACGAAATATTTAATGGAAGCGTACAGAAAAAGTAGTAACACGTCTTATCACAACCACACTTAGCTGTACACTGATGCATACGAGTGCGCACGCGCAGTGCGTGAACGTACATGTCGTAATGAGTCATCAATTGCTTTATTGTTATTCTGGCAAACTCGCGTCGGAGCTACTTTTTGCTGGCCAGCGCACCAAACAATACATATTTTTAAATTATTTCCCTAAACACAGGTTTTTTTAAATATGCGTATATTTTATTTGTACGTACATACTTGTGTTTAATTATAAACAATATTATGTTAATGTTATTTATATATTATGCAGCCCATTTTAAATCTTATTTTATTATTTAATTAAATGGTTTAAGCAATAGGTTAAGGCAAAAAAATATTGTTCAACCCTTAATAACTCAAAAGTACGCCGAGATAAGTACAAAGTATCTTTGCATGAAATACTCAGAATCACTTGTTTTCTTACATATATGATCGTCATCTTGATAGCTTTTAAGTGTTTCGAGAAATAAACAGAAATATGATTTCTTCCATACAAAAAATATATACTTATTTTTTTTTACTACGATGTAGTCGTGATAGGATGATATATTTTTTGTCATATTAGTTGACTTAGTGTAAACCATCAGAAACATTTTCAAGCTTCTAGCATCAATGTCCATTTTTTATTTATTTGGAACCACTGTGTGTCGTATTGCCGTCTCACCGAAATTTGCGAGTAAAAAAAAGAACAGAGAGAAGAAAAACAGAAAGTGGGTCCTTGAATTGCGCACATACTTGTGCACAATAATAACTCCCACGCAGTTGATTAATCTCAGTAAAGAGGTTTTTAATACATTTTTCCTACAACCACACCAACTACGAGTACTTAGCTCCAAACTAAGCGCGAGCTTGTGCTATGGTGACGAGGATAACGGATACGAGGGTCAAACTGAAAGTTCTTAGAACTGGCCACTTATAAACAATATAATAAAAAAAATATTCTAAAATTTGAAAATAGAACTCTTTGCCAATATTACTGAGTATATATTTCATTCATTTGTCATTTGTTTTACGACTTGGCGGCAAATTGAAAATTGTCTGTGTCACGTCAAAATGAATTTAACACGAGAAAATTTTCGTGCAATGATTTTTTATGACTTTCGATGTCATTTAAGTCAACAAGAAAGTTATGATAGACTACGATTGGCCTTTCACGATGAAGCCCCATCTCGTGCGACTGTTTACAACTGGTTTAATGAGTTTAAACGTGGTCGCACTAATCTCACTGATGATGTACGTGAGGGACGGCCTTCTACGGCGACGACTGAAAATAACATCTGTGTTGTGCGGCGTATGATAGAGACTGACAAAAGAGTGACCTATCAGCAGATTCGGACAAGCTTAGGCATCGGTATGAGTCAAGTGCACAAAATCCTCCACGAACATTTAGCGGTCAGGAAGCTTTGCGCCCGGTGGATACCTCATAATTTGACTAAGGCTCAAAAACTCCATCGTGTGGATTGGTGCCGTAAAATGATTGAAAGATTTAACGGAGGTGACTCAAATGCTGTGTTCGACATACTAACAGGTGACGAAAGCTGGATTTACTGTTATGATCCTGAAACCAAAAGACAATCTGCTCAGTGGGTGTTTCCTTTCGAGGAGTTGCCAACTAAAGTGAAGAGAGATCGAAGTGCGGGAAAAAAAATGGTGGCCTCGTTCTTTGGAAGGATAGGTCATTTCGCAACAATTGTGTTAGAGGGTCAAAAAACAGTTTCTGCAGAATGGCACACTACCAATTGTTTGCCACTTGTCTTGGAAAAAGTTCGAGAGAAACGACCTCGCAGTAGGATCCTCCTTCACCACGACAACGCCTCGTCGCACACCGCCAAGCGAACGATCGACTATTTGGCGACATCAAACGTTGAATTACTGGGTCACCCGCCGTATAGCCCCGACCTCGCGCCTTGTGATTTTTATTTATTTCCAAAAATTAAAGAAAAACTTAAAGGAAAGCGGTTTATGAATGCTGAAGAAGCGGTGGCTGCGTATCGCGATGCCATTGAAGAGACCCCTAAGGACGAGTGGGCAAAGTGCTTTTCCCAGTGGTTCCATCGCATGCAGCGGTGTATTGACGTCAATGGACAATATTTTGAAAAGATATAATAAAACTAATAACTGGCTAATGTAATCAGTTTTTGATTTTCTAAGAACTTTCAGTTTGACCCTCGTATACATAAATAACGTTTATGAACATCCATGATTTTGGTAAAAATGCTCGTGCTAATCACACACATTTGCTTCTTGCGGGAATTGAACCCGCAATCGTTGGTTTTGTAGTCCGGAGCGTGAACCACTACACAAAGATTGGCCGCCGACACAGAATAAGTACTAGGTCTTCGTACAGAAGTATGACTTAGCAATTGTATTCAAAGAAATGTCTACTCAATGTCGTCAATAATATGGCGTAATTTAGTTCGCCTCAGAGTCAAGCACATTTTCGTGTAGACACCTACAAAAATCCATTGCAAGATAATTTCATACTTACTGCTCTGGAATATGATTCATAACACACTAAACCTATTCAGTGACGTAATATCACGCGACGCGCGCGCGATAGGTTTGACTGCTCCGAACTTTCTTCTAACGCCATCTAGCGCCTCTTTCTAGTACCTTATTCATTCTCGTCCAGCCAGCAACGTAGCCGCGCGGCCGCCGGTGAATAAAACGCGCGAGCGTGTCGCTGGCCGCTAGCGACACGCAACTTGTTTTAGCCCCTAAGTAAGGGTCGCCGCGCGTAGGTACATTTTGCTACCTACGCGGGGAGATACACAGGCCTGCCGCCGATTAGGAGCCTTTTCAAGGTTACTTCTGCAAATGAAGAGTTTTCCATGCTTCATTTCGATCGATTCCAGAGAAGCCGTCGGATCAGATCATCGACCTGGTGACCACTCCGTCCAGCGAGCGGGAGGACGTCCACTCCAACAGCCGGTCCGAGTGTCTGGGCACGCTCCACGCGGTGCAGGATCTGATGCAGCAGTATGATGAGATGACTGATGAGGATAAGGTTAGTAGGTTAAAAGATTTGCAAGAGTTTCTGAGGAGCAGGGTTTGAATGTACACACACACACACCAATGTCCAAAAACATGGCACACCAGACTGATATAGAAAAGAGCCAAGTGATAAAAGAGATAAAGTTGTTTTATTTTATTGTATATTTATGAATGCTCATTGCACACACACACTCCTAAAGACCTTAGCTTTTATTTGATTTAAAAATATATTCAATTATCTAAAGTATTATTATATATGTATAAGTATGTAGTGTTGGCGCCATTGTCCGCGGACCTCGCTCGGTAGGGGCCCACTGAAAACCAGCGCCAGGGCCTTCTGGGGGCCTGGCTTAAGCTGATTGAGGTCCCCTTGATTTGGACATCACAGACACACAATGGCACTGTCTGGCTAGCATTGACAGTTACTGATTTGTTTGTGTGTTTTTTTTGTATTGTTTTTATTTTCTTTGTAGTTTTGTATTTTTTGTAATTTTGTACGATGTTTGTTTGTGATGTCCCAAATTAATAAATGCTTCTTTTTTTCTTTCTTTCAAATATACAATGGCCTTAGTTCCAATGCGCCCTGTCGAAGATTAAATTTTAGGTTCAGTCTCTCTATTTCTATGTCAAACAAACGAAAAGCGACAGACTACAATAACTTAGAAACGTCAAATTAAGTGATGCGATTTGTTACGTATTTTTACAAGTTTTTGCGTGTTTTCGTCTAACTTTAGTCGTCATCGAATGACATCCCTACTAAATTGTCTATGGATTCTCTAATTTCCTTAGCAACGCACAGCTGTTTAGTCTGACGTTTCTAAACTAATATAGTCTGTCTCTTTTCGTTTGTTTTGCAGAGAAAGAGAGAGACTGAACCTTAATTTAATCTTAAGACAGGGCGCACTCGAATTGAGCCCATTGTCAGGCATTCAGTATCTTCATTCTTCCAAATCATGATACTTTTATTAGCGACATGTTACCTTTATATGAAAGGTATATCTATGGCTAATCTATCTCAGACATCCTAGAATACAGCAATACTGCTATCTACAGTTCGACAAGTTCTGGCGCGACCTTCCTGCGGTTCGCCAGAGGTGCGGGGGGCGAGGCGCGCTAGACGTCAGCGGGTGACGGGTGATGTTGCGGGGAATGGACTTGCTTTGACAATTGCGTGTGTTCGGTGCTTTCTCGCCCTCCGCGCGTCTTGCGGGGTGCAAGAAGGGTCGCACAAGAACTTGTTGGACTAAAGTACATCTCCACCTGATCACCTATCGTTCTTGACTACGTATGTTTTCAGAGCAAAATGACCGGCATCAGAGATTATTTGGAGAATCAGCTGCAGTTCCTACACAAGCAGCTGGCATCGTTTGGTGACTACAACAAAGTGAGTGGAAGTTTCAATCTATCTTTCTCTCTTTCTCTCTCTATTTTTGTTTTTAAAAAGATTTCGCTGCCTAACGATGAAGGGATACATCGTGAGAAAACCTGCACACTAGTAGGCTAGTGTATGAAGCGGAGAAGGCAATGGCACACCCCTCATTAAATTGCCAAGAAAGTCGTTGTGTGCGTTTCATTTCACGTAATTAAACCTATAATGATTACGAGCCTCAGCTATGAGGTATACGATTCTGAAGAATCTTTTTTATTTATTTCTTCATTTTTTTAGGACCTCTTTATCTATTTCTTCATTTTTTGTAGGACCTCTTCATCTATTTCTTCATTTTTGTAGGACCTCTTTATCTATTTCTTCATTTTTTGTAGGACCTCTTTATCTATTTTTTCATTTTTTGTAGGACCTCCATCTTTTTTCCATGCATACGTTTTAATACTATGAAAGAAAAAACCTTTTCTGATGATCATAAATTATGAATACTCTTTAATGTAAAACAAAGCTTCTTGCTAACTGAATACTTTCGAATCGTAGATAATATCTTCTATGGTCTTATATTCTAGCAACCGGCCCCAGGTGCAATTTATAATGTAATATACATTTAGTAACTCAAGGATAATGTTTAATTTTACTACTGATGAAGATTTTTTCAAAATTGGTTAAGTAGTTCCATAGATTACTAATCACAAACAAACTCGCATACTTTATTTATAATATTGGTAAGTAATTGTCTAAATGCCGTATTCAGAGACGTGAATGAAAGTTATCCTTCAGTAAGTCTTATGCAGTCCTTTTCTATTAATTTGACAAAGAAAGTGACAGAACGAGACTTATTTAAAATTAATTGACACCTCTAAGTACGGCAGAGACATTTTTGTTCAAGAGTGTACGGTATCATCTCTCTAATGACTCATCCCTCTAAGTATATAAGTAGTTAGTACTGTAAAGTTAAATTAAATATAATTTCTCCATCCAGATATCCAACATGTTCGAAGATGAAACCCCATCCTATCGCTTCAGACGAGATCTACCTTCAGCCCAAAAACACCGCAGCAATCAACTGAAACTCAGAAGAAACTTCAAAAACAGATTCAAAAGAAGATTCCTCAAAAACTACGGCAAAAAGCACACAAGATCCACTGTTAGTATCTACGACGGGTTTGCTAACACTGAACTTAATAAATTCACTAAAGACAGTGACGGAAAAGATGTAATTAAGAATATTGACAAAAGAGAAAGTAGGAATGTTAAAAGGAATCTTAAAGATGTGTATTATAAAGCGTTGAATGATGCTAAGTCTACTACTTTTAAAACGACAATCAAAAATGAACTAGACGGTTTCGATCATGCCCAAATTGTGAGGATAGATAATTGAACTTCATTTGATAGAAGAGACTCTTGACAGCAAAAAAGTATACCTCTTCCGGATGAGTTAATCCGGACTTGTTCAAGGCCTATTTATCTGAGTTGAGAGCCCACTTGCACAAGTCTGGATTAGCTAACCCGACGGATGTTAGTAATGCTAAATAAAAGCTTAATGGATCCGAGGTAGAAGATTTAAGTAAATCACCGTTGTTTGCATGGATACACAAGTAGCCGAATTATTGTTTATTATTAATTGATTTTAGGCGTAAAGACATTGACATGCGTGAAGTTACTTCAAAGATATTAATGACTTTCACGACCTCTGGCGGTACCATTCTCTCAGGCATTTTATTTCACTCAATTCTCGATAATATAGAGTTAGTAGTAAAATGTCTCGCGAGAATGAAAGAAAATAAAATTTTTGACATCTCTTTCCCACCAAGGCGAAAATAGATAGATAACTCTCTATTGCACACCGTAAAAGTTACAACTATACAGTTTACACAGAAAGACTTAACATTTGATACCATTGACCGAGTTTATTTTAGTAAAAATTATGGGTCAATTCTCGCACTAAACATATTAAATCGTTATATATCATTAGTGATATTTCCTTTCTGATGGAATGGAATGTCTAAAATTAAAACGTTATTGTAAGTTGAGCAAAATAAAGTTTGGGAATAATTCCCCAGGAGTGTTTGGAGGGTAGTATAAGATTTCTCTAGCGTTCTCTTGATCCAATGTCCGACTTTATTTTTATATATTGTTTAAAGTAAATTTTAGATCTTTGTATTTATAGGATTTATGTGAGGTTAAATAAAGTAATTATGAATTTTACATGTTTTTTTTTAGTTTACCCACTTTGAATAGTCCGTTACTAGTCAGTCATCATGACCCATCCTTTCAATCTGAGATTGTGGCCAATGTAAAAATAAATAAGCCTATTATATATTGATGAGAAAAAAATCAATTTAAAATAATAAATTTATGAGAAGCAATTTTCGCTCAAATAACCGACCATTATCTGTATAAAGTCCTACCTATAAAGAATAAAAGTAAAAACTTTTTTATTAACAAAAGAAAAAAGCCAACGAAATTAAAAACCACCTCTTTTTGAAGTCGATTTAAATTATTTAAAAAAAATAAACAATTTCAAAAAAGCCGACGAATTAAGAACTTTTTTGAAGTCTGTAAAACGATATAACCTTCCCGACGGTCTGTTAAACTGAAGTCTGTGTAATTCATCAAAAACAAACAAAACTATCAGAAACATTTTAATGCTCTTGCAGCCTCTGGGATTTGCTATAAAGTGCAGTAATATCGTAAAAGCATTCTAACAAGTTAATATTTCACTCGAGATGCGAAGGCAATAACGTGCAGGCAGCCTGTTTTATTAACTAGTTCTCGTCTGTATGAGGGAGGACATTTGAAAGAAAGAAAATACATTTATTAATAAATGGACATCACATCACAACACACGAAAATAAACAACGTAAAGGACACCTGGGCCCTATTTCATCAAACCCACATGTCAGTGACATAATATATTATAGGTTGCGGGTTCGAATCCCGCAAGGGGCAAATGCTTGTGTGAAGAGCACGAGCATTTGTACCTAAGTCATGGATGCTTATAAATGTATATAAGTATGTCTATCCGTTATCCTAGTCACCATAGCACAAGCTCACGATTAGTTTGGGGCTAGGTAATTGGTGTGTTTGTTAAAACATGTCGGCTAAAATTGTGAACATTCTAGCATATTGTGACAATTGTCAGTATCAGTACAGTTGTGAAATAGGAATATTTTTTACGACTCGACATAATTTGTAGAATTTTCGGGAATTCTTGACATGACGTTGGAGTTGTGTCTGTTCGTGCAAACAAAAGGTACGGCTGTGATAGCGATTTAGACGATTTATCTCATAAAGAAGAATTAATAGAGAATGGATAAATATTTTAATTGAAATCAGTAAATTTGTATTTAAAGAAAACTATAGAATAAGTAAAACCATTGTAAAATATATGATAAATGCAATAACTTAAAAAAATGATTTGATAACTTTTGTGACAATTGTCGCGCCTGTCACGTTTAGTGAAATAGGGCCATGGTCAAGCCTGTGTATATTCCCGCGTAGGTAGCAAAAACGTACCTACGCGCGGCGACCCCTTGGTAAGGGACTAAACAAGTTGTGTGTCGCTAGCCGGCAGCGACACGCTCCCGCGTTTTATTCGCCGGCGGTGCGCGACGACGACTAGGTTGCTGGTTGGACGAGCGTGAATAAAGTCCTAGATAGGTGCGCTAGATGGCGTAAGTAGCTTCTTGTGGCAGTCAACCCTATCGCGTTGCGTGATAGTACGTCACTGAATAGGTTTAGTGTATTATGAATCATATTCCAGAGTTATAAGAATGAAATTATCTTGAAATGTATTTTTGTAGGTGTCTACACGAAAATGTGCTTGAGTCAGAGGCGAACTGAATTACACCATATCGTTAACAACATTGAGTAGATATTTCTTTGAATTTCATTGCAGTCATACTTCTGTACGGAGTACTAGTACTTATTCTGTGCCCTGGTTATAAATAAAAAAACAGTAAAAATACAATTTATGTAGGTAAACCAGTCGGACTGAGCAGTTGTGCGCCTGCGATGTCCATATTAAAAGAGCCCCACTCAGCTTAGGTCGTGACCAGCTAGTGACCATTTGTACAAATTGTAAAGTAAATCATAGTTCAAACAAGTTGGTTGTCTTGGATACTGTCGATAACTAATTTAACTTCGATTAAAATGTGTGTTACAGGGTGCCATGACACAGATTATTTAATAGTTACGACACGACAGAGTTTTCACACATATTTGTGTTACAAATTCATGATAAAAGAACCCAAAACCTAAAAGCTACTTCTGGAGTTTCATTTATCAAAAGGAAATTGTTGTTCCTCTGTTTGTCCGTCTGTTCTGTCAAGTTCTTTTTGTCAAGAACGCGTGGAGGAAGGTATAATGTTTTATTTTTAGGGTTCTGTACCTCAAAAGGAACACCTATAGGATCACTTTGTTGTCTGTCTATCCGTCAGTCTGTCCGTCAGCTGTCAAAATCCTTTACCTCAGAATTACTTGTTTAACCTCAAGATAAACACTAATATTGAAACTAAATCAATCAAGCTTAGTAGACAACGTAATGCTAAGAAGAGGAAAAGGAAGGCTAAGTAGCGATGGGCAATTATTACTAAATTAATCGAATTATTCGAATGGTCTATGTAATCGAATGTATTCGATAAGCAACCGCAGTCATTCGATTATCATTCGATAAATACCGCAATACCGGAGCACGCGGTGCGCAGGCCGTTTTACTAACTACTAACGAATGAATCGTCATTCGTCGCGTCGATTAATCATTCGTTCGCTGCCTGTCCTGTCGCGGCAATTCAATCGAATGCATCGAAGGGCCGAGTATAGATTATCATTCGATTGTCGATTATTATTCGATTATTTATTTTCCGAATTACTTAATCGACATTCGATAGATCGAATGGTCGATTGTCGATTCATGCGATTATTTTTTTTCGAACAATCGCCCATCGCTAAAGCTAAGACCCTACACACAGGAGTTGAGGGAAAAAGCTGATGTCATGACGTATAGGGAGTTGAAGGTGCCGGCAGAGTCCAGAGAAGCGTGGAAATTGCTCCACTGACAAGAGCGCAGTTCTTAAGTTATAATAAGTCAGCCTATTAGATCCCACTGCTGGGAAAAGGCCTCACCTCAACTATGAGGAGGAACGAGCCATACTTCACCACGCGGGCTCAGTGCGGATTGGTGGAGGGGTGTATGTAAGGCAAGTGACAAACCTTACTGTCAGAAGTTATCAAGCCGCCCTAGGGCCTCTGACTAGGCTTAACGACTAATACCACAGATATTAGCCGGGACCAACTGCTTAACGTGCCTTCCGAAGCACGGAGATGCTTGTCATGGACGTCACTTAAATGGTCGGAATGGTCACCCATCCAATCACGACCGCGCCGTGGGTTGCTTAACTTTTGGTATCACTACCAAAGCGCTGCCGCCACTGCGCCACAGGCACCTCAAGTTATGAATGAATAAAATCCAAAGAATATGCAGTGTGTCCGGGTTTGGACTAGCGATAATTTATGGGCTACTAGTGGTTCCCCGCGACTTCGCGCGCAAGAGTTGGATTTTCCACTTTACTTTTATCCCCCATTTCACCCCCTTAATGTTTTTATAAAGCGACAAAATGTAGCCTATGTCCTTTCCAGGGTCTCGAACTGTCTCCATACAAAATTTCATCTCAATCGGTTCAGTGGTTTAAGCGTCAAGAGGTAACAGACAGACAGACAGACAGACACACTTTCGCATTTATAATATTAGTATGGATTGGTTCATCAAATGTTATCGACAAAAAACCCCCATGTCGGGTTCTAACTCCCCCCTCTAAAAATGGCAGCCATTTAAAATTTTAAAATAAAAGTTCTATGGATCTGGAGGTCCTTAAAGTTATGACAATGATTCATTTGAAAGGTAACGCTATCGCCTATCCAGTGTAATAAAGATCAATTCAAAATGATTAACCGTCATAGAGGAAAAAAATATATAAGAAATCTTGCTAAAAATAGAAAAAAGTTAAATAGTTTATTAAACCTATTACAAAACTAAACCCAAAAATGCAATTTTTTGAAATAAAAAAAAATGGAAAAAAATATTTTCATTTAGATTATGTCCCTAAAATGTTATGAATAAAAGGTCCTTAAATTATCGCTAGTCAAAACCTGGACACCCTGTATACAGCCATACAATGAGGTTAAAGACCAGTTGCACAAGCCATAGTTGAAACCTGGACATCTTGTTTACGGCCATACCATAGCATTATTTTTAATTCTTTGCATGAGAATCAAAACCTATAGCGTAACTTTCCACGAACCTTTTATGATGAAAAGAAAGTCTAAGGCCCACTTGTACAAGTCTAGATTAGCTAATCTCGACTTGTTCAAGGGTTATGATCTGAATTGAAAGCCTGTTTGCATAAGTCTAGATTAGCTTATCCGGAAGGTACACTTGCCCTCGTCCGAATTAGCTAATTCGGACTAGCGTTAGGCCAATGATCTGAGGTTAAAGACCAATTGCACAAGCCATAGTTGAAACCTGGACATCCTGTATTCGGCCATACTATGAGGTTAAAGACCAGTTGCACAAGCCATAGTTGTAACCTGGACAGCCTGTATACGGCTATACAATGAGGTTGAATACCAGTTGCACAAGCCATAGTTGTAACCTGGACAGCCTGTATACGGCTATACAATGAGGTTGAAGACCAGTTGCACAAGCCATAGTTGTAACCTGGACAGCCTGTATACGGCTATACAATGAGGTTGAAGACCAGTTGCACAAGCCATAGTTGTAACCTGGACAGCCTGTATACGGCTATACAATGAGGTTGAAGACCAGTTGCACAAGCCATAGTTGTAACCTGGACACCTGTACTCGTATACTGCCATACAATGAGGTTAAAGACCAGTTGCACAAGCCATAGTTGTAACCTGGACAGCCTGTATACGGCTATACAATGAGGTTAAACAGCAGTTGCACAAGCCATAGTTGAAACCTGGACACCCTGTATACGGCCATACAATGAGGTTGAAGACCAGTTGCACAAGCCATAGTTGTAACCTGGACAGCCTGTATACGGCTATACAATGAGGTTGAAGACCAGTTGCACAAGCCATAGTTGTAACCTAGACAGCCTGTATACGGCTATACAATGAGGTTGAAGACCAGTTGCACAAGCCATAGTTGTAACCTGGACACCTGTACTCGTATACTGCCATACAATGAGGTTAAAGACCAGTTGCACAAGTCATAGTTGTAACCTGGACAGCCTGTATACGGCTATACAATGAGGTTAAACAGCAGTTGCACAAGCCATAGTTGAAACCTGGACACCCTGTATACGGCCATACAATGAGGTTAAAGACCAGTTGCACAAGCCATAGCTGAAACCTGGACATCCTGTATACGGCCATAAAATAAGCCTTATTTTTAATACTTTGCATGAGAACCAAAACCTAAAGCGTAACTTTCCACGAACCTTTTATGATGAAAAGAAAGTCTAAATCCCACTTGTAAAAGTCCGGATTAGCTAGACTTGTTCAAGGCCTGTGATCTGAATTGAAAACTTGTTTGCGCAAGTCTAGATTAGCTAATCCAGAAGGTCTACTTGCACTCGTTCGAATTAGCTAATTCGGACTTGCGCTAGGCTTATGATCTGAGGTTAAAGACCAGTTGCACAAGCGATAGCTACTCCGGACTAGTGCAAGGCCTGTGATCCAGACCAGTTAAAGACCAGTTTTGTAAGTCCAGATTAGCTAATCCGGACTTGCTTACGCAAGTCAAGTGGGTCTGATAGCATTACTTGACGACCGTATTGGTGTAGTGGTTCGCGTCACGGACTTCTAAACCAGGCGGTTGCGGGTTCGAATCCCGCAAAGGGCAAATGTTTGATGAGCACTAGCATTTGTACCTAAGTCATGGTTGTTTATAAATGTATATAAGTATGTCTATCCGTTATCCTAGTCGCCATAGCACAAGCTCACGCTTAGTTTGGGGATAGGCAATTGGTGTGTTTATTGAAACAATTTATCATTATTATTATTTGCGATAAAATCATTATTTAAGGATTATTGGTTGTATAAAATCTTTTTGCGACTCCTTTACTACAAACTCTGAAAATAATAAAATATTACAGCTACTAAATGGAGACTGTGTCCATTAATTTTTAAGTTCAATACAAGTATAGTAGAGTGTCTCCTCGTTTGGAGTAACGGTTTAGCGAGGCTGTCCCCAGCTGGGGTGTAGGGTGACCATGAATTGTGTAAAAATCTTGTCACTAAGTAGTGCTAGGCCTGGCTCACTCCGCAGTTTGGGTATGGCTGGATCGAAAATTGGTCTTTCTGGTCTTGTTACTATTATCTTTATTAATATTTTAAATCAGGGGCAGGTACTTAGAGCCCTTACACACTTTAACCTTTTTAATCGGCGATTCCTCGGCAAAGCGAGATCGAAGCGAGCACGCAACGGCTCGCGGCGTGCACGCAACGGTATCGCCGCGAGTTAATAACCGCAGCGATAACGTCGCGTGCTCGGCGAGTACCTACGCGGCGAACTTGCATCAAATTATAACTCGAATTATAATATCGCACATGTATTTACGTGTAATCTAAGGAACGCTGTGCAGAAGACCAAAAACGGTGTCAGAATGAGGGTAGATTGCTACTAACAAATAATTGTGCAAAGTCTGCAGGTACTCGCCGCCAGTACGCGGCGACTCGCTGCGAGCACGCGGCGTTATCGTGGCGGCTTATAACTCACGGCGATATCATTGCGTGTACGCCGCGTGCTCGCTGCGATATCGCTCCGTAAGTTTATTCATTCATTTGTAGTCCTATCTGCCATCTTATTTTGGTCACCCTATTTTAAGTGCTCTTAAAGTAATTTTATTGTACATTGACACGAAAATACAACATTTTGGGGGGAATCATCTCCTAAATGTGTCCTAAGCGGTGAAAGCGGCAATAACTGTTGACAATATGGTTTATTTAATTTCGCCCCTCTTTTCCCATAGCTGATCTGTAGGTACCTACAGATCAGATCTGAGTTAGTATCTACAGATACTAACTCAGATTAAAAACTGATTCTTCAATAGTTCGATTCGAAATTCCATATAAGTACTTAATATTTATTTTATCTGCATCTATGGTCTAGTGGTCAGCACGCTGGGTACTATCCACGTGGTCCCGGGTTCGAATCCCGGGTCGGGCCGAGAGTGTTTGGGTTTTTCTGTATTGAAATTACTCAGACATAGCTCCAGAGTCAGGAAGTTGGTGGTGTTAACACCCCCGTGACTCGGCAAGCACGTTAAGCCGTTGGTCCTGCGCCTGATCTCTCTACGGTCATGTCGGACTGCCGTCTCACCGAATTATGAGAGTGAAGGAATAGGGAGTGCACCTGTGTATTGCGCACACACTTGTGCACTATAATATGTCCCGCACAGTTGGCTAATATCTCTTGAGATAGGCCGCCGTAGTCGAAATTCGGCTAGGAGGTCATTATTTATTTTATTAAGTGAACTTATGTCATTTTTATTTGTGGATAATTTCACAGTAATTTTAACATTTTTTATAATCTCAGTATATTTTTTGACTGAGCTTGTCAATGATAGTGCATTTAAAAAGAGGTAGATGGGTCAATTTAGCACGCTAAAATTGATTGCCTCAAATTGTGTAATTTTTACAATATTGCATTTAAATATGACATTTGACACGTAAAAGAACGTGTGCTCCGAGCATCTAATTCGAATCGCCGCTCAGTACGAGATGACTGGTCTACCTTTTTTTAGGGTTCCGTAGTCCGACAAGGAACCCTTATAAGATCGTTCAGTCCGTCCGTCCCAGTCTGTCACAGCAGAATATCTTCTACGTTTATGGACTGATTTGCATGTAACTTGGTTTGAGGATATTTAACATAAAGATCTCATTTTTAAAAAAACAAAAAATTAAACGTACACGTAAAGGGGGGAGTGAATTATTTTTTTGAGTGCACCCCCTTGTGTGGTATCGTTGAAAAGGACTATGAAAATAAGGTAGTGTTTCCATACAACACTTTTTAACAGCTTTACCATTTGCGAGATATAGCCCGCCAAATTAGTTTACACGGTGTCCCCCCACCTGTAATTTCTAAAGTCTTGGACCTATAAACTTCAGATCACTCAGGTAAAGAAACAGGTGCGGAAACTCTTATTCAAAATTGTTTCGGGTATCCTGTGATGAATATTTTTGAAATTATAAATAAAATAAAAGTATATTTTTTTTTTGCCTATACTGTCTAATGTTTTAAGTTTATGGTACGGAACCCTTCGCGCGCGAGTCCGACTCGCACTTGGCCGGTTTTTGAAATAAATGCACCGTCAGTGGAGCTTCTAATACAATTGCAAGGTATCAAGCATTTTTCGCCTTAAGCATTAGCATAATACATTGAAACTCTTTTTGAGGAGTGTAAGTCATAATATCGCACTAGAATCGGCCCCAATTCAATTTTCATTCTACGCGGAATTCAATATTTTCTTCTGAACTTTTTAGATCGCTTTCACGAAACTCATCTCACAATGATTAGTAGAAAAACATAACCGACAAATCAAATCGCCGAACCTGCTGGGAATCGAACCCGGGTCTCATTCCAGTCACGCGCCTCCATCCGTTCAGGTGGTCGAGACATATCGCGTATTTTAGATGGCGCACGGTAGCAGCCGCCAAGTTGTAGATGTAAATTTTAAATACGTGAGATTAATAAACAATTCGCACTTTTAAAAGATATCTTTCAAAATCAATATCTATTATTTAAAACTACATTTTCAAATATACTTACCTAAGTATATTTATCTTTCACGGAAAGATTATAAAATCGTTAAAAAAAGGGCTAAAGCTTTAAAAAAAGTGTACTTTACTACGCTTCCCAACACCAAGTCCAAACAAAGGAAAGTTATTAACTGACAGTTCTTTTATCTATTGTTATCCATTACAGGTTAACAAAAATGATTAATTAGAAAACCTAAGTTCTTGTGACGATTATTACTAAAGCATAATTGGATTAAAATTTAATAAGTACAACAAATATTGAATTTTGCTCACAAAAATTAATCGATTGTGTTATCCGATGGGACTCTAACTTAACTGATGGTTAAATATTTGTAAAAATATTTCCATAGGATACATGCGGGTACATTCCCCAAGTATTGATGAAATCGAACACCGGCTCACTGGCGTAGCAAGCACTACAAAAAATCGTTAGCTGACTAATGACCTCCGTAGCTCAGTTGGTAAGAGCACTCGCCCGGATAGTAAAGGGACGTGGTTTCGAGTCCCACCGGATGACACAGTCAATTAATTTTTGTGAGCGAAATTCAATTTGACTTCGTAAAAACTTGCAAAATAATTGCATAAGTTATAAAAATAATTATACAATAAATATTTTCAAAAGAAGGCTAAAACATGTCCAAAAAGATACGTGAGTCATAATCGTCAACCACCCCTACCATCGATTTGTTCCGCCTTCATCGTATTCCTAATACATAAATCTTACAGGAGGTGCTTGTGGCGCAGTGGCGGCAGCGCTTTGGTAGTGATACCAAAAGTTAAGCAACCCACGGCGCGGTCGTGATTGGATGGGTGACCATTCCAACCATTTAAGTGACGTCCATGACAAGCATCTCCGTGCTTCGGAAGGCACGTTAAGCAGTTGGTCCCGGCTAATATCTGTGGTATTAGTCGTTAAGCCTAGTCAGAGGCCCTAGGGCGGCTTGATAACTTCTGACAGTAAGGTTTGTCACTTGCCTTACATACACCCCTCCACCAATCCGCACTGAGCCCGCGTGGTGGAGTGTGGCTCGTTCCTCCTCATAGTTGAGGTGAGGCCTTTTCCCAGCAGTGGGATCTAATAGGCTGACTTATAAATCTTACAGTACTTAAACATAAATGTTATAATTTGTAATATGTACCTTTTTAACTGATCCCTTTTTTTAATAAAATATTTGATATTATAAATATTTCGTTTTATATAACAACACGACATAGGCGATGCTCTATCTTCAGTTAGTAAAATATGTAGCTAGCTGTGTCCCAGCTTGTACTCAAACATTTGATTCCTACACTAAACATTTAAGAATTCAGGGAACTTGGCTCATTTTTACCAAAGCGTTTTAGCTGGATATACAACTTCTAGCGTGCGGGCTTGAGTGTACCGGGCCCGATATCAATTTAAATATACATCCCGACTGTACGTGCTTGCTCATTACAGGTAACACAGGATGTTCTCTTTTCCACGGCTACGCGGCTTACTGAAATAGGATTGATATTTTCAATATAGACAAAACCTGAATTGAGATTAGCGATGGGCGATAATTACAAAATTAATCGAATTATTCGAATGGTCCCTGTAATCGAATGTGTTCGATAAGCAAACGCAGTCATTCGATTATTCTTCGATTATGCTACGAGCAATACCGGAGCGCGCGGTGCGCAGGCCGTACTACTAACTACTAACGAATGAATCGTCATTCGTCGCGTCGATTAATCATTCGGTCGCTGTCCTGTGCGCAATTCCATCGAATGCATCGAAGGGCCCAGTAAAGATTATCATTCAATTGTCGATTATTATTCGATTATTTTTTTACGAATGACTAAATCGACATTCGATAGCTCGAATGGTCGATTATCAATTCATTCGATTAATTTTTGTCGAACAGTAGGCCTTCGCTAATTGAGATACACTTAAACGTTTTTGCCCACATGGCTTTTTGGCATTTGTTAAGAAGGTTAAATTATTAACATCCTAATAATAAGCTTTCTCTAAAATTATTCGTTGATTTTATCTTTCTGATAACACTTAGTTTGCACTATAAAATGCATCTTTTCTCTACTTCATGGGTTGTTTTTTTACCTAAAATTAGAATGGGTGGGTACCTGAACTATTCCATCATAACTGTTAGGGTAAAAATATTAAAAAAATATTAAAAAACAGGGTTGTGTCGGCCACAACCACAAACGTAATAAGACTAGGGTGGATTTAAAAATGTCCCACGACTCTCAGCTTCCTACATACAATATTGTACAGTATAGTTGATCTTAATGGATCAACTATACTGTACAATATTAATAGGATCGTGAGGAAACCTGCACATTCAGACGACTGCATGTGTAACCATGATCCAAAACTGGTCAGGTTCCCCTGGTAAACAGGGTCACGGAGGTCAGATGGCAGTCGCTTCATTGTAATTACCTGATCTGCCACATCCTGGATTATGATCAGCGGGCCTTGACTCTCGCGTGCGAGTGCACAACCAGGATAACGCTAGGATGATGATGATGGTTGATCTTGATGAGGGATTTTCTGACAGCTCAAATTTTCAGTTTTATTTTATACGAAATTAAATCAAATTTCGCTTACAAAAATTAATCGACTGTGTCATCCGGTGGGACTCGAACCCACGTCCCTTCGCTTTCCGGACAAGTGCTCTTACCAATTTATTTTATGTTGATAGATAGCGCTATTCATCTAAGTTTATTTATTTATTTAAAAAAACCAACAGCTTTATAATAAGATATACAGACATAGTAGGTACTTAAGAAAAGTTAAGCCAATAACTATACTGTAACTAATAAGTTATACTCGTAAAAATGTTGCGTTGAAATTTTTGAGAATAAAACAAAAACAAATAATTGTAATGTGTACAGACATGTAGTGGTAGTACTTACGATAAAAATTTCCGAATTTCAAAATGCAGTTAATTATTACATTTAGTAGAAAAAACGTCATAATTATTACTAAATTGTTAAAAAAATATCTACCTTTTAGTACACGTGAATATAAAACATGCTGTACATAAACATTATAACGTATTAAACGCTAAAACCAGCCTTTTTCTTAAATAAAAATGTTACTTAAATTGTTCAACGATATCTAGAAGATGTTCAAGTACTGATTTTTGACACTAGGAAAGCCCCTCATTATAATAGCATTTAAAAAAATTCTGAATGATTCCAAAATTATATTTGAATTTAGAACAAAAAAAGAACATCCTTTACATAAATGTTTGCGAGCGGAGAGTATCGAAAGTATCCTGCGCGGTAAAGTGCTGTATTTTGTACGAAAATTATTGCATTGCTACGGAATAGTGATGAGAAAAGATGAATATTGATAAAGGTACTCGTATATCGATAATATAAAAAAACTGACTTTTTATTTTTAAGTTTTAGGTTAGTTTCCTAGTGTATTTAGTTTAATTGTTTGTGTATAAATAAATATGATATTTCGTATTTTTACACCGTTCTATGTGATCTTCTGAATTATCTTCTCATCTTCAGTTTTATTATTTAAAATACCGGACACTCATGAGCCCTAATTATTATAGACTAATTTTAGTACGAATTTTAAAGTCATAGTCATGTTTTAGTCTTAGCTGAATGATAAACATAATTTAAATCACTGTCTTTTTCAACTTAAAACTACCGTCGGATCTTGTTATGAATTAGACATTTAATGATTAATAATTTACCACTGAATCTTGCTAGTTATGGAGGTAGACAGTTGACTAGCACTAATGGATATCCAGGTATCAAATATGTTATAGGTGTAGGTAAACACTAAGTAAGAATTTTCGAAATTTCGTACAATAAGAGGGTAAAAAAGAAACAAAGCTCGGTAAAATTTGGTATTAAACTAATTAGTTAGAAATTGAGACTGACGTTATTCAGGTTTTTTGAAAACTCAACCCCTGAGGCGAAGAAAAGGGGGGGGGGGGTGGAAGTTTGTATGGGAAATTCAATATTTGTGCGAACAAAGTCGCGGGCAACCACTAGTATGCATTCAATTACAAATAATTTATTCCCTCAATTCTATCGAAAGCCCCCGTGTCCCCACACTGGCCTAATCGTCCCAGCAAAGTGCAGTCTCGACGTCATAATGTCGATAATGCACTGCACTAATTACCGTCGTATCGATACAATTTGCGTACATCACTAGTGCATTGTTCTGCGGCTTATGGTATTATGTAGGGGGAGGATTACTTTGACAACTTATAAATTATTTACTTAGTTTTTGCCCGTCTTATGATATCAATTGTCTTGGTTTGTTCAGCTGTACATTTAAGAAGGTAGTCCTGTACTATTTAAAAGATTTCTACGTGTTTCTACGATCCGTTCTGGGGTTCCGTACTTCCTAAAAAAAGAATCCTATTTAGAATCACTTTGTTGTCCGACTGTCTGACAAGATCATTTTTTATTTATTTTGATTTAATTGACGACCGTGCCATCCGGTGGGACCCAGACTGACCACCCTTCGCTATGCGGGCGAATGCTTTTTCCAGGTTAAGTTGACAGAATTCCCATAAAAAATATATCAAAATTCTGTCAAATTAACTGTCAATCGATGTTTAACGTCTGTTTGAAAAATAGTGATCACGCGGCTTAGTCACATCAGAGGCCTTAAGTAAGGAGCGGATTACTAAAATTAACGGTAGTTATTGGTAACTAAAATGAGAACCAATGTCTCTATCCTTGAAGAGCTACAGGAGGCTAAAGGTCACCAAGCGCCTGCTGACTACGTGCCAGGAAAGGATCTGGAGTTTTTTTGGGCACATAATGCGATCCCCATTGCACAGCCTGGAGAAAACCGTAATTCTCGGACAAATGGAGGGGAAGCGCGCTAGAGGAAGAGCGCCAGCTAGATAGGTGGACGAACTCAAGGAGGTGACTGGAGGCCAGATACAGGGAGCGGTACATATGGCGCAGAACTGGACCGAGTGGAGAAGATTGACATACAGTCACGATCCTCAGTATTGAGGGAACGACCAGAAAGAAGATTGGTAACATAGTTTTCACATCAGAAATGATCTCATCATTTACTTGCCAACATCCAATCACTTTGTGTCGTTGCTGCGCAGATTTAGCACATAAATATGTTTTTTTGGACATGAATGAAAATTTGAATAAATGCAAAACCAGCCAAGTGCGAGTTGGACTCGCGCACGAAGGGTTCTATCCATTATCTATTTCATCTTAGTCAGTATAGTAAAATTTATTCCCAGAATTTTGTATTTGATACAAAATTGTTTACCACCCAAGTTCAACGATTATTCCTGCTAAACCAATAAAGTTATATTTGAACTATCGTCATGATTTTTTTGGATTTTTCAAGCTAGCAGTTAAGCCCACTTTACATGTCAGAGAGCTCCTAAATAAAATATTTTCCAAAATTTTATACAGGGTGTTGTTTTGGTCAACAGCTTCCGACTCAGGGCTGGTAGTATTCATAACACTGATGCCAAAAAATATATTTGAAAAATTAAAAATCAAAAATATTTTTGGACTTAAACAAAATCGATCGGTGATTGGCCAACTTTGTATAAAGAAGTCGTTTTTTTTTTTTTTTGGCATCAGTGTTATGAATAATACTACTAGCCCTGAGTCGGAAGCTGTTCACCAAAATAACACCCTGTATATACACCTACAACATAATTACAGCTTTCTAGTACTGACGACAAAATCTCGGATAGATAGACGGACATGACGAAACTATAAGGGTTCCTTGTCAGACTACGTAACCCTCAAAGTTTCCATAGTTTTCGTCTTTGTGTAATGAGAAAAAGAATAAAGAGAAAGCTCCGAAATGTAAGCACCAACAAACATAAAACGGCAAAGTTTGACCAAACTTCAGAAGGAAAAATCGGACCAAATTCCTCTAGTTGGTAAGAGCACTCGCCCGGATAGCGAAGGGACGTGGGTTCGAGTCCACCGGATGACACAGTCGATTAATTTTTTTAAGTGAAATTTGATTTAATTTCCTCTAATCGTGTTTAACACGAGGTTTAAGTGTTATAGCAATGTCAAAATCATTAAAAACAATAATGCTCCTAGCCAAATTTCGACTACAGTGGCCAATCTTAACAGAGATTAGCCGACTGCGCGGAAGATGTTATAAATAATAATAATAAATTGTTTCAACAAACACACCAATTATCTAGCCCCAAACTAAGCGTGAGCTTGTGCTATGGTGACTAGGATAACGGATAGAAATACTTATGTACATAAAAAACAACGATCGCACGGATGAGCAGCGAAGAATTCTCCCTCTACGCGTCAAAATTCTAATTTATTTATAAACAGGCGCCTTGTCCTTTCTTGTGGCGGCCATCAAATGACCAAACATCGTCTGGACTCCATAAAAGACAAGGTAATACATTATTTAACCGATCGGTCTGACCTCTGAATAAGTTGGCAAGTGCAGATGCAAGGGGCTGCGAGAATATCGGGGGTAGTTTGACACGAGTGTGGAAGGTGCAAGTTAAATAATTTGATAAAGTGACATGATTACTCGTACATTGTGTACTATAATAAAACTTGCCAAAATAGATTTTTTTAAATGATATAAAAATACCCCAGGCTTTAAGTTTACGTCCGTGGAGTACAAAATGAATTATACAGTTTTACATAATTATCTTCTTGCTGAAATCAATTTCAGACAATTTTCTTAATATTTTTCACGCAATAACTTCATGTAACTTTAGTTCGAGCTCGTTTTGTTACTTTATTTGGAAATATGTATACATAATAGGAAACTTTTATGATTATTCTGCCTTTTATGGTTAAGAAGTCAGCAACCCTTATAGTTTCGCCATGTCCGTCTGTTTGTCCGCGGTGGTAAGCTGTGTTTTTTTAACTAATAATTTGATTTGTTTGGTCAACAAAACAGTAAAATAAGGTAAGTTACAGGTAGAGTGGCATGATTTTTTCGTCTCCCCATCTGGGCATCGTTGAATATTAAAGATTTAGGAAAACTAATTCTTTATTTAGAGACTCGATTACCAAGTGTAAAAAGCTTTAAAGTGTACAATTTTGTTGGAGTCATGTGTCCTAATCCGTGTAGGTTAAACTCGTAAATGTAGCACAATATAATGAATTTAACAGGAAAAACACAGCAATTACAGGCGCAACACATTTCGTTAGCTCCAAAATTAAAATAAGCTGACTATAGCTTAGAATATAAATAGAGAATGCTTTTGGCTAGTGTGTCATTTGTACAACTTATTGCAAAATGAACTGCAGAGAACTGTACAGAAATTCATTAAAACACAATTTTACGGATTACTTCGCGATTTATTTACATTTTATTTAAAACCTTACGTTTCGAACACTTTACAGCGTTCGTGGTCACAGGTCTCCCTGTGTCCACGAACATAAAGTACGTAATCGTAAAGTGTTCGAAACGTCAGGTTTTAAATAAAATGTAAATAAATCGCGAAGTAATCCGTAAATTGTGTTTAAATGAGTTTAACAATGCTGATGTCTCACTGCACCCGTTGCCATCTTTCTGCATGACCTAAAGGTTTGACTGGCAGAGAATGCTTTTTAGCATTAAGTCCACCTTTTGTACACTTCTATTTGTACACTTCTATTTGTGCAAAAGTTTTTAAATAAATAAACCAATTCGCGTAAACGTAAGAAACAAATATGTACAGAAATTATTAATAAATAATATATAACGTTCGTTTTGTAATTTTTTTTAGGATCATCAGAGACGAGCAACGACGAAACGCTACACTTAGCCTGGAGTTCACCAACCCATGTTTACCTTTTAATCAGCTGATTTAGTATTATTCGACATGTTTTGAATGGGAATGCTGTCAAATTAACCGTCAATCGTTTACCGGTTGTTTTTAAAATTGGTGAACTCTAGTCTTAGCGTTCACCAATTTTAAAATCAACTGGTAAACGCAGTTGGCTGATTTCACCCCACTTCCTTTTTCCCAATTTTTAGGGTTCCGTAGCCCTGACAAGGAATCCTTATAGTTTCGTCATGTCCGTCTGTCTGTCTGTGTGTCTGTCTGTCCGAGATTTTGCAAAGAGAGGTAGTTGTTAAGTTAGTACTAGAAATCTGTAATTTTGTAGGTGTATGTATGTAACTACGCCGACAAAGTAACAGAATAAAATTTTGAAAAATATTTGTAAGGATAGCTCCCCTACATGGTGAAGTGGGGAGTAAACAGTTTTTTTCGTCGCCTACCCCACCGTGTGGGATATCGTACAATAGGTCTTTTCAAGTGACTTAAGGGTTTCTTAGACAATTTTTCGATTTAATGCTCCTTGTACGAAATAATAAACCTTAAAGTGCATTTTTTGGTCCAGGGCGTCCCCCCTCTCAAAGCCTAACTGCTGGCTTGAAAAATCTGATAAAAAATCATGATGATAGTGAATTTCATAAACTTTAAAGGAAAACTATAGCGGTTAAGATACCTCTATTGGTTAAGCAGTTTTGGTCGTTGTACTTGGGTGTTGGATAATTATGTACCAAATATGACATAAATAAAAAATCTTTTACGTGACGGAGATGAAAAAGTTGCCTGTTAAAACTGAAAAACAGTAATTGTTTTTTAAGTGATAAGCATTTACTATGTAATCTAAATATATTATTGCACTTTTTTTAAATTAATTTAAACCATTAAAAAATGGTGAAGCGGCGTGTAAATAGCCGACAACACGCGGGGAGCGCAATTATGAAAGATTATGTTTGTAGATTAATTATATTGATTCCTATGAAACCCACCCTGCAAATTGAAGAAAGAGAAATGGTGTAACGTAAGCACCAAAAACTATTGGCCCACTAACCTGCAGACCAGCTCAGGGAACGCCTCACCAGCTCCTCTCCTCAGCTCACACCGTAAAGCACTTTCACGAAACAGATTGTCAAATCATTGCTGGGTATTTATAACGAGTTTCTTGCAACTTTCAATAAAAATTTTTCAAGTGCAATAATATATTTTGAAAAACAGTCATTATATAGTGTTATATTGTTGTATATAGATAATAATACGGAACCCTTCGTGCGCGAGTCCGACTCGCACTTGCCTGGTTTTTGTAACTTCAGTTCGGTAAAGTTTAAATAACAGCTGCAATACAATACATTGTTTTATGCTTTCATAAACCTAAAATTAAGAAGCCTAGCTACGGATGTTTCCATTACTTTTCTTTTACAACTTTTGCTCGACTGAAAATTCGGTATAAACACAAAGAATACAAAGAATAAGTTACAATCCTTATAAGGGCTACAAAAGTTTTTATTCAGCTTCTGTTTGTTGCTTTTTCTTTGTGTATTCGTGTTAAACACACAAAACAGAATGAAGTACAAAAACGTGATACAATTCAGTTCAACCTAATTTTTGAACACGTGATTCAATTCAATGGGATTTTTGTTCTGAACTTAGATGAAATAAGGATTCAGTAATCTATCTATACAAAACAATATAGAGCAAGAGACCGAACCACAGACCTTCTTAATTTTATAAGAAAAAAATTGTTTAAAGATAAATAAAGCTTTTTGATGCTAACACATTATGGATCTTGTGGTCTGTTTTTTTAAATATTTTTTTTAACAAAAACCTTGCTCTAAACTAAGGAGCTTGTGCTATGGTGACTAGGATAACGGATAGACATAGTTTTAAATGTTTATACAACCCCAGACCTTCGTTATTTTATAAGAAAAACATTTTTTTCAACAAACACACCAATTACCTAGCCCCACACTAAGGAGCTTGTGCTATGGTGACTAGGATAACGGATAGTCATACTTATATATGTTTATACATCCATGTTTTAGGTACAAATGCTAGTGCTCATCACACAAACATTTGACACATGCGGGATTCGAACCCGCAACCTCTGGTTTTGTAGTCCACGGACCACTACACCAAGACGGTCGTCAAATAAGAGCTGTTAGTTTGTCAGCGATTGCTCCTAACATAGGTAAGAATGATGGACCATCATGAAGTTTGGGTCAACGTGGCTTTCGCGTGGTCAGCAGCAGGGAAACCCCTAGTGCAGATGACGGATTTTCCATAAAACTGGTATTAATATCGCGACAAAAAGTAGCCTATCTCCTTCTCAGAGTCTCAAACTATACCGATCTGTGTAGTGGTCCGCGCTCCGCAGAACAAAACCAGAAGTTGCGGGTTCATATCCCGCAAGATGGAAAATGTTTGTGTGATGAGCACGAGCATTTGTACCTAAGTCATGGTATGTCTATCCGTTAACCTAGCTGCCATAGCACAAGTTCACGCTTAGTTTGGGGCTAGGTAATTGGTGTCTGTTGAAACAATTTATGATTATTATTATTAAACTTCATCTTAATCGGTTCAGCAATTTAAGCGTGATAAACAGACAGATAAGTAGACTCACTTTAGCATTTTTAATATTAACCCAAGTTCACAATTTTTTTTATTTGACAGAATTCACACACAGTAATCTACACTAGTATTATAAACAGGAAAGATCTGCCAGTGGATTATGTAACTTTGAATAAAATTATTTTTCAGTCAAAGTTTTGTTGCTAATGTTGGCCATTCACGGTCAGTTACTTTATTAGTCGGTCTGAGGTACGACCAAAATTTTACGTTTTCAATATCGGTAATTAAAATCTATTCTATTGGCCTAAGTACTAAAAAGTAACTTAACGTTATCATTACCACAATAGCCCATATTCTACCGGTTCTAAAACCTTCTCGCCCATTTTACCCACGAAATTAAAAACTTAAAGTCCCCTTAGCATGGGGAATTACCCACTTTCTGGCAGCACTGAATAAAAGTCAGTTTTCAGATTATTTTTATGCTAGTGAGTAGAGTAATTTTTTGAACTGACCGTGTGGTCAATGGCCAGCCAGCTTAACAGAGTAACTGAAGTTGTCAAATGTGTCATTTTCAACCGATTTCAATCCTGAATTGTTAGCAACAGAGTTACGTAATTAGCCCCCTGATTATTTGTTTGTTTGTATGGGCTGTATGCAATAGTAATTTATGTAATTGGCTTCGGAACTACTGGACCGATTCAATTGAAAGATAGATTGAGACCCTGAGAAGGACATAGGCTACTTTATGTCGCGATATAAAATCATCAGGGGGTAAATCCTTTTAGCACGGGCAAAGTCTCGGGGAACTGCTAGTGTTAAATAATGCTAAACCAGCTGTTGAACAATTAAACATGTAGTGGTTAACTCGACCCTAAGTAAGGGTCGTCTGTTGCTAGCTAGTTATGGATACCTAACTGTTTTAATTTTACAGTCCTAGTTTAATTTATCTGACTGCCTCGTTGGTCTAGTGGTCAGCCCGCTGGGTACTATCCACGAGGTCCTGGTTTTGAATCCTGGGTCGGACCGAGAGTGTTGGGTTTTTCTGTCTTGAAATAACTGAGACACAGCCATGGATTCAGGAAGTTTGTGGTGTTAACACCCCCGTGCCTCGGAAAGCACGTTAAGCCGTATAGGAGGCCGTTTGGATAGGAGGACATTATAATTTATCTTAGTTTTGTCTTTTCATAAATAGATGAATATCCAAAATCAATAAAACCAGTGTCTCAAAATAAATGAAATTCTACAGACAGCTTTAATGCTTTATAAGCTGCAACCGAACAGCACAAGCTGCAACAAAGGCAAAAGCTAAAACAATGTTCAAACTTAGACGTGTGAATGTTATCTGTATGGGGGTGTGTTGGGACCACGCCCCCTTTGGTGGGCGGGGCGGGGGAGTAGGCGTGTTTAGATAACACGAATGTAGGAAGGTTGGATGGGGCATTCTTATGGTGGAGCTAAAAATGTTTTCAGTTCCCACCGGAGCCCGGTGTTAAGCAGCTTGCTTGGTTTTGCCGGTGAGTGGGAGTGCCAGAACCTTCTGGGTGAGCTCGCTCCACAGTCGACTGTGTCTGCGCCACGTCTGGCTTGGTCAAGAGTCCAGAGCAAATAATAAAAAAATGTAGCCACAGGATACCAAATAAATCAATATTGGACAACATCACATACATTGCTCAGATCTCAAAGTAAGTAGCTTAAGCACTTGTGATAAGGAAATCTTAAGCAACGGTGGTACCACAACACCCAGACCCGAGACAATATAGAAAAAGAGAATTTCTATAAATTATTGTTTTTAAGTGATAAGCATTCACTTTGCAATCTAAATATATTTTTGCACTTGAAAAAATGACCACCAGAGGCGGGAATCGAACCCGCGTTCCTCGCATACCGGGCGATTGCCTAACCTCTCAGCCTCCCTGGCGTTGGCAGAGCCTGTCGAAATTTTCAAGTGCTTCTTAATGCCGCGTTGCTTTCATCAATGTTATTGACCTTTATGGCAGAATTTCTATATTGACCCGACCGGAAAGTTGGCGACACCTTGAAAACCGGTGTACGAACCACTCGGCTACGGAGGTCGTCAATAGTAGTAGGTAATAGTATCGTCAAATAGTACAAGCACAAAAAAAAAACATTACATCCTTAGTAGATTATTGGTTGGGCTCTTCCAACCTCCCATTCGCCATTCGCATGTTAACAGGGTCACGGAGGTCAGATGGCAGTCGCTCCACTGTAATTACCTGATCTGCTACATCCTGGATCACGGCCAGTGGACCCCGGTCTCCTGCGTGCGAGTGCACAACTGGGAAAACGCTAGGATGATGATGATGAGTAGAAATTGGCGTTACTATGATTACACACTTGTATTACAAGACTTCTGCGCTTTGTGAAAATTGGGCCCAGGTCGTTTCCCGGCTACCGATATATTCACATGTTTTTCTGTAGTGTAGCGTTATCTCTCCTAACTGCATAGGGTTAAACGCAGCGACGCAAAACTCGGTGCGTAAGTGACTATCAAATATCATGTTAGCCGGCGCGTGGCAGCCCTATTGAATTCCACCGACCGGTCGACCCACACCTCCACTTGTAGCTTTATACCTGATCTGCAGAGATCCAGGCTTGATTTAACCTCATTTAAGGATGAAATGAAGTTTACTTGTTAGTTTATTTTTGTTTGCTTGCATACCTCTTTGACTGTCTGCCTGGTTCATTGTATTTTTCTGTCTAATACCAAACCCGGCTCACTCCACTGTTGATTATGAAGTAAGAAGTGGTGCGGGTACAACTGGAGAGTTCAATTCAGTAGGGCCGTCACGTATATAAGACAGTCATGCAGTCATGAAATTAATAATATAAATATATTGGACTATATTGTCTCGGGAAACGTAGTGTTCGACGCCCCCCTGCTAGGTGGACCGACGACCTGAGGAAGGTGGCCGGTCGTGGCTGGATGCGAAAAGTGGAAAACCGTAAAAGTTGGCGCAGTCTTAGAGAGGCCTATGTCCAGCAGTGGACTGCAATAGGCTGATATGAAAAAATAATTGGACTACATCACATACTCGTACATTGTTCAGATCCCAAAGTAAGTAGCTTAAGCACCTGTGTTATAGAAATCTGAAACACGGTGGTACTACAACACCCAGACCCGAGACAATGACGAAAATATGAATTACCATATTGACCCGACCGGCGATCGAACCCGGGCCCTCAAAGATGGCGACACCTTAAAAACCGGTGTGCTATATATGCTGGTTGTCGTAATAATAAATAATATCTAGTATACTTGGATATCCTCATAGTTGTGGTGAGGCCTTTTACCAGCAGTGGGATCTATATAGGCTGAGTTTACTTTCTATACTTGGATAATATCCGTTATCCTAGTCACCATAGCACAAGCTCACGCTTAGTTTGGGGCTAGGTAATTGGTGTGTTTGTTGAAACAACTTATACAATCCATATCCATACTAATATTAAAAATGCAAAAGTGTGTATGTCTGTCTGTTACCTCTTGTCGCTTAAACCACTTAACCGATTGAGATAACAATTGGTGTGGAGACAGTTCAAGACCCTGGACAGGACATAGGTTACATTTTGTCGCGATATAAAAACATTAAGGGGGTAAAATGGGGGATGAAAGTTTATATGGAAAATCCAACTCTTGCGGGCGAAGTCGCGGAGAACCACTAGTTATTATATAAATATCTGTTGAGATTGGCTCTGTTGGAAAAGGAGGGTATTATTAAACGTCATAAAAGTCATTTATTTATTTATTTCGGCCCACAGGAGGCACTTATATATTATTATATACACGTCCAAACATATACAGGGTGTGGCGTAAATAGTGGTCCAAAGCAAAGGTGTGGATACACTGTACACTGAAGCACCACATACCAGTATTAAAAAAAAAAATTATGTACAGGGTTTTCAAAAAAAAAAAAATTTTTTAATTTTTTTAGAAATCGTTACCTTGCCTTACAAATTTGGTTATAATTTCCAAAAATGACGGTTTTTTTTATCCATTTTTTTTATTATTATTGCTGATCACTTGTACTTAGTACTCCATTCGTTTTTTTTTTTTTACAAACTGAATTTAATAAAAAAAACCCTGAAAACCCTGTACATAATTTTTTTTTAAATACTGGTATGTGGTGCTTCAGTGTACAGTGTATCCACACCTTTGCTTTGGACCACACAGAAAAAAATTACAACCCTTGTAAACCCTTGAACTTCAAATAAATTGTTTTTCTGAATTGGGCTCCTTTTTGTTTCGAAAAGCAATATCTTTTTTCCTGTAAGTCGTAACACTTATTGTTGCACCATTTTAGAATCTGCAAAAGATGGGCATTTTTTTTAAACAATGGGCACTGACAGTGTGGTACATTTTTTTTGCACCAAAAGCATTGAAAGTCAAACGATTTGCTAGCAGTGAGTATTGAATTTTGAAAGAAACTTAATTTATTTTTATTAAATTCAGTTTGTAAAAAAAAAAAACGAATGGAGTACTAAGTACAAGTGATCAACAATAATAATAAAAAAAATGGATAAAAAAAACCGTCATTTTTGGAAATTATAACCAAATTTGTAAGGCAAGGTAACGATTTCTAAAAAAATTAAAAAATTTTTTTTTTTGAAAACCCTGTACATAATTTTTTTTTAAATACTGGTATGTGGTGCTTCAGTGTACAGTGTATCCACACCTTTGCTTTGGACCACTATTTACGCCACACCCTGTATATAATATAATATAAATATAATATATAATACAACATATTCTATAAGCAACTGAGCTCACATCTCTGCTCACTCTATTCCTACCTCCACGGTACTTTATAGTAGGCGTCCCTAACATTTGCTATTGGCTCACCGAAAAATCAATACTAGACGAAGTTTTCTACCGATTTTATGAATGTTTCAGGGTACAGAGCTGTTTTTATTGCGGTGTAGGTGTAGAACGATTTCCGGTGCGAGCCAATAACATATGTTTTTCAGTTGAACTCGTATTTCACGAAAAATAGGCGCTTCGGCTTTATTCTTGAGGTTTATGTAGACTCAGTAATTTGCGGCTTACATTCTTGGGTTATCTGAGGATTTGATTCTTTGATGATTGATTGATTCCTCTGGCAAATTTTCATGAGCAAACATCTTTTTAAGACACAATTTTACTTCGCGATTTATTTACATTTTATTTTAAACCTGCAGTTTCCAACACTTTACAGCGTTCGTGGTCACAGGGAGACTAAGGTATTATTTGTCAATAACAAAGTTTTGAAAAATTAAACTACCGTAACTCATTAATATTAATTTACGTTCCTATTTACGCAGAAAGAGCTAACCGTGTCTTGAGATCTTGCACTGCGAGGTGTTGTTTTGGTTTTTGCTAGAATAAGATCCCATGCCGGTGGAACTTTCCAACCATCTTCCCTATTGAAATTTTGATGTTTTCTAATTTCAATGGCTTCACGTAGCATTCGAGGAATAAAACGCCATTCTTTAGCAAATATTTTTGGTTGGTCAAAATTGTGTTTTAATGAGTTCAACAATTCGCGTAAACGTAAGAAACAAATATCTTTTTAAAAAATTATTAATGCTAAACCCACCAAAAACGTTCTGTAAAATTGACGATGGAAAAGTTCGCTGTAGGATGATTATCCTAAAGCGAACTTTTCCATCGTCAACGAAATGTTATATTATGTATGCAAAGTCACGTGATATTTCGATAGCTTAATTCAGTTTCATACATTTTGTTAGCGATAACGAATCTCGCTTTAGAATAGACTAGCAGTTCCCCGCGACTTCGCCCGCGCCAAAAGTCGGATTTGATTACAAAGTTTCATCCCCCATTTCACCCCCCTGATGATTTTATTATCGCGACAAAAAGTAGCCTATGTCCTTTCCAGTGTCTCAAACTATCTCAGTGCCAAATTTCATTTGATTCGGTCCAGTAGTTTCGGAGCCTATTCGATGCAAATAAACAAACAAACAAATCTTTCCTCTTTATAATATCATAAATATATTAGTATAGATTGCATCTTGTGTACCAGCGCTGGGCCCTTAGACAAGATGTAGGTACCTAATCTTCCTACAGCGAACTTTGCCATCGCCAACGAAATGACACAATTATGTATGCAAGTCACGTGATGTTTCGATGGCTTATGTCAGTTTTATACATTAATTTATTTATTATTATAATGGTAACACATAGTAACCCAAAGTAGAAATTGGCCTATAGATACACACTCGTATTACAAGCCATACGTTTTGTGAAATAGGCCCTGGGGAGCCCAGCATCTTGAATTCAAAGATAGGATATTGACCAAAGCCAACCCTCCCTTCTCTTGTAAGACACTATAATATCAATTCTACATAATCTCCCGCAAGCAACAAGTACAATAGACGTGGGCATATCAAGCTGAAAACTATTACGTCTTATGCACTTGTAAAAGGGCTCATTTTGCAACGAAATTGTGCAGTTTAATGTGCTCCCCGCGGCACAATAGACGTCCCCTCTTCTGACACGTCCGTCCGTCTGTCTGTACGTTCATTTGAATATTCTGTTTTGGATCGTTCGGAAAGATTGCTGTGGACATGGCGATGTAATAGAATTACAGTAGTAGCTTTAAGATTTCTTTACCACTCACAGTGTTATGTTTTTATAAGTTAAAAAAAAATTCGCACACAGAAAGGATTTGAAACGATCTTTTGCGAACCGGGATAATAGAATACTATTATACTTTTAGGAACATAATTGTATAAGTTTAGTTTGTATGAAAATCAATAGATGGCGTTGCTTGTATTTACATCGCGATTTGTTTGTATTTTTTCTGGCAGACTAATAGAAATTGATTTGACAGCCAATGAGTTTTCCACACAGTTCTGGGGAATTTTATTTATCTGTGCATTTTATTCATTTTATGGTGTTGACCAACCTAAGCAAGGCAGTTTTTTATTTAAAAAAAAGGCTGGCTTTAGCGTTTATTATGTTATAATGTTTATTTTTAGCATGATTTTAATTCACGCGGACTAACAGGTCATGATCAATTTAACGTTTTTCACATTAAATTCTAATTTGAACTGCAATTCAAAACTTGCAATTTTTAACTTAAGCTCTTCTACTACATGTCAGTACACATAATATTACTTACAAAAATATGTTTTTATTTTATGCTCGAAGATTTTGACGCAATATTTATATAACTTAGGTGAATAGCGCTATTTATCAACACAAAATAAAACTACAATTTTTAGCTGTCAGAAAAACCCTCATACTAACAAAATAAATAATAATAATAATGTCTTCCTAGCCGAATTTCGACTACGGCGGCCTATCACAACAGAGATTAGCCAACTGCGCAGGACTTATTAACCTGCACAAGTGTGTGCGCAATACACAGGTGCACTCTCTGTTCCTTCACTCTCATAATTCGGTGAGACGGCAGTCCGACATGACCGTAGAGAGATCAGGCGCAGGACCAACGGCTTAACGTGCTTTCCGAGACACGGGGGTGTTAAGACCACCAACTTCCTGACTCCGGAGCTGTGTCTGAGTAATTTCAAGACAGAAAAACCCAAACATTCTCAGCCCGAGATAAATAAATATTAATCAAAATGTCATATCCACTTTGTCCTTACGCTCCGGCTAAGCGCTCAAGGATCTAAAACAAACAAAGAAACGTCTTCATTTGCATGCAGATTATGAAGTTAAATTTACCGCTCCTTTTTATAGTTTTCTCGAACAGCTGAGGTCTTAGGTAAACTCGATATTAACAAACAACGAGTTCCAAAGAGGGATTTAGTGAGATTACAGTTAAAAATAAAATCAGGACAGATGGCCCAAGGTAAGTTATCTATACTAAATTATAAAGAGGAGAGTTTTTACCTAGTTTTATCGATTCATTTGTACTAAACTGTAATATTTTTGCTAAATAAACATATTTTGGTTTTCTGTGTTTGTGAAAAATTTGATTGTTTGTTTGTTTGTATTGAATAGGCTCCGAAACTACTGGACCGATTCAAATGAAATTTGGTACAAAGATAGTTTGAGACCCTAGAAATGACATATGCTTTTAGTCGCCATATAAAATCATCAGGGACGTGAAATGGGGGATGAAGTTTTGTATGGAAAATCCGACTTTTGGCGCGAGTGAAGTCGCAGGAAACTCATTAAAACACAATTTTACGGATTACTTCGCGATTTATTTACATTTTATTTAAAAAACCTGACGTTTCGAACACTTTACAGCGTTCGTGGTCACAGGGAGACTAAAGAAACGGTTAGCTCTTTCTGCGTAAATAGGAACCTAAATTAATATTAATGAGTGACGGTAGTTGAATTTTTCAAAACTTTGTAATTGACAAATAATACCTTTCGTTTTGTGACAAACAAAAATGGATTAACTCTTCATTTTTGTTTGCCACCTCTTTCCTTCCCACCCCTCTCCCTTCTCCTTCGCATGTAAATATTTGTAAAATAACTCTGTGTTGTGTTGTCTTTTAAACTGTGTTTGTCTCTTTGTTTTGTTCTAGGTGGAATAATTTGGTTCTATTATTTTTCCTATTTTTGTTGTTTAAACTCATACCGTGTTAATGCTGCACACGTGATATTGGCGGAACAGTGAGCCCAAAACTAGGTGAAGCTTAAGTTCGCTCGCCATAAGAAAGAAGAAGAAGCAAATAATACCTTAGTCTCCCTGTGACCACGAACGCTCTAAAGTGTTCGAAACGTCAGGTTTTAAATAAAATGTAAATAAATCGCGAAGTAATCCGTAAAATTGTGTTTTAATGAGTTCAACAATTCGCGTAAACGTAAGAAATAAATATGTGACCCAGTCGCGGGGAACTACTAATAATATTATATACTAGCGAATCCCCGCGACTTTGTCCGTATGTATCAGGCTTACTAATACTTTTCATACATATACAATCATTGCACACGTGTACAAAAGCAGCTTATGTCCTTTTAGAATAATAACGATGGTATAGGTAATCCAATCGTATAGCTTGAAAAACTTCTTAGGTATAGGTACTACTCGACCAATCCAACTAACACTGTCGACAACTGTTTATGTATTTATTTGTAAAAGTACACAAACAGAATGCTGTTTTAACATGCTAATACTTAGATTTCTAAATTCACAACTACGGCAAGTAGATAAGTACATAAGTAGATTTTTAAGTTTTGTTAAGTGTACATATTTAGTTAATTGATTATTTTTATGTAGTAGTTGAATTAAAATGGTTGTCAAACAGAATTGATTTCTACGTTGAAAATCAATTAAAAATTTTGTGCAATTACTACGGCAATCCAATAATAGTGTACATAACGTGCTTACATTGTCGAAGCGAATTAGCGCGTCCAACGAAATACGACGACGAATACAACGAAGTTACCAAAGGTAATTAAAAAGCAATAATGTTACAATTTAGATGAATTGCCTAAGTTTGTTTTAACACTTACCTATTGCTTTTTAATTTCCATCGGTATTCTCGTTGTATTCGTCGTCGAAAGTCGTTTGACTAGTAGTAGTTTTGATAGTTCTTGAGTTGTTTCGGTGGCCAATTACAGTTGTCTTTATCATCAATTCCACATCAACAAATGGTATCCGAAAGGTGCTTGTGGCGCAGTGGTGGCAGCGCTTTGGTAGTGATACCAAAAGTTAAGCAACCCACGGCGCGGTCGTGATTGGATGGGTGACCATTCCGACCATTTAAGTGACGTTCATGACAAGCATCTCCCTGCTTCGGAAGGCACGTTAAGCAGTTGGTCCCGGCTAATATCTGTGGTATTAGTCGTTAAGCTTAGTCAGAGGCCCTAGGGCGGCTTGATAACTTCTGACAGTAAGGTTTGTCACTTGCCTTACATACACCCCTCCACCAATCCGCACTGAGCCCGCGTGGTGAAGTATGGCTCGTTCCTCCTCATAGTTGAGGTGAGGCCTTTTCCCAGCAGTGGGATCTAATAGGCTGACTTATATCCGAAAGCAAATCAGAAGTTACTATGCAGAACACAAACTCAGTAGAGACATTTAGAGTTCTCAAAAAAGGAAAAGAAAAACAAAGACATTCATGAAATAAAAATGAATAATCTTAAAACCTACTTAATCAAAAGTAAACCCGTGTCCTTGAGGCAAGGAGGTGGAGATGCTGGCTGAGTAACCGCGTTGGATAGCTGTACTTATCCTTTGAGCGAGGAACGAGCCAGCTTTATTATTTGCCAAAACTCAATTTATTGAGAATTCCGTCATCAGATGCTGACCTGATGAGCATGGGTGCACTTGAAAAGTATGCTTTTTAATACAAAAGAATAATTTACCAAACCGGTCCAGGCATCTTTGAAGATGAGAATTCCGGTGCGCGAACGACTACACCAAAACGGTCGATTATTTGAACTAGATCTATTGTTAAACCCTCCTCAAAAAACGTCTTAAGAAAACAAAAATCAGTTCATAGACGATATAATTTTCAAATTGCAAATATTTGTTTCGTTTAACTCTAACAGCGTTACTAGAATAATAATTATTTCTCGGAGGGTGAATAAATATAAAATCTCACATTTGGCAAGTAAAATCTGTGATATTTTCCTCATTTACATGCGAACGGCATTTCTTAACGACTGACTGGGCTTAAGTGTTCGTTTGAATGCTAGTTTTAAATGTGACTTAAGCTGCGATCAAGTTTTTAATATTGCACGTTTATAGTTTCAATTAGGCGGGAATGGAACTAAAAAAATTACAGGTTTGCGAGCTGAATTAAAAATACGTTTTTTGTTATTTATTAACTTACATTACTGAGAAGAGAAGAAGATTACATTTCTGACATCTTCAACTCAAAAAATAGGCCTTGAATAAATACATAGCTAATCCGGACTGGCACAAGTGGGCTTCCAGCTCAGATAATAGGCCTTGAACATCTAAATCCAGATTAGCTAATCCGGGCGCAAGTGGCCCTTACTTGCGTGTTGTAAGTTAGACTACGATGTTATTAAAAAAAATAGGCCAGGCTTAAACTAGGTCTAAATATTAGCCGACGACAGAGGAATGAATGACACATTCGTGACATAACCTAATAGAGAAACGCTTTTCTAATTGGGAACTTGACACTATCTACAAATAATTCCGAAAACCTATTTCTTCAAAATAACATCTTATTTTGAACACACTTTTATTGATATTTTTCAAATAACAACATAGTACACTCTACACTACACGTATATATTTTTTTTTTCATTTCATTTTTCTTTATTGCACCGTTGCGTGTTGCGTAAAAGACACGTAGAAAAAAATAATTAAAAAGTTAAGGTGATACTTGTTAGTACCGAAAATCTGGCATAATCACGATACCTACTGACAAAGTCTGGGAATCGGTTCTACGTCAGTATCTAAATTTTAGAACTTTAATTGTTAATGTGCAGTTCAGCAGTCGTAGTAACTTACCTTATTTCCTGAAATAAACAATTACTTACTGCAGTCAAAAACAAATTGTTTTCAATAACAAACACGCGGTATAGCGCGGTAAAAATGCTCTTTTAAAACGCCACTCATTGCGATATATGTGTCTGGATTAGTTGACACTGTTTCCATTGTACGAAGCAAGCTAGCGTGTCGGGTGTAATTCCAACAAATTAAATGGTAAAAAATGGTAAAACACTGTTTAGGTGCAAAATGGTATATTAGATTGGTAAACTGGTAATGGTTAATGGTATGCGCGATTGGTAGCTGCTGGTGAACTAACTATATACGAATTTTTACCACAAAACGTAATATTTGGGTCAGCGTGCAAAATGCTGACCGCGCGCGCTCGGGTATTGACACTGTACTTCGTACATAGCGCATAAGTATATATTTTTTGTAATTTCATTGACTTGATTGTGAAAGAACTAATAAAGTTTTATTATTATTATTATAAGCTGCGTACAAGCAAACCGTTAAATCATAATTCATGCGTATTGTTGTCATTTTTCAATTCTCACTGTTTGCACTATATGACATTCCTAGAATTGTGATGTGACAACTAAATCCGTAATTCATATATATATTATATATTAATATTATAAATGCGAAAGTTTGTGAGTGTGTGAGTGTGTATGTTTGTTACTTCTTCACGCAAAAACTACTGAACGGATATGGATGAAATTTGGCACAGAGATAGATTATAGTCTGGAATAAAATATAGGCTACTTTTATCCCGAAAAAAACACGGTTCCTGTAGGATACATAAATAGTAGTTTACGCGGGCGAAGTCGCGGGCAACAGCTAGTGTGCAATAATTGTAACAGTCTGATAACATATTAAATAATGTAATGTACAAGACCAACAGGTAATTTTACTTCTACCCGACAGTGGTTTATCAAAAATAATTCCAATTTGGTCCAAATTTCAAGGCCAATATTACAAAGAGGCACTGAATTTAATATGCAATTAATATGTAAGTATTCTATCTTATTCTAGTATCGTAGATTCTGTTATCAGATATAAAAATGTTACATAAATGTAAACAAATAAATACCATTTTTAAATGTTCAGTGGCCAATCTACGCTGGTATGATTATATCAAGTGTTGTCATATAAAAAGGGTTCGTAGCGCCCTTAATTCAGGTCCCATATAGTCATCAGTCAGTCATTTATTTTTATGTATGTAGGCCCACAGGGGGCACTTATACACGTCCCAACATATTATTTTTTAATCCCTACCACTGCTTCGGGACAAATTGTGGGCTAGTGCTGAGAAGAAGCAGCGCAAGAAACTCAGTCACTATTGTCAAAGCCTCTTTTAAAAATAATGTTTAAATACAGAAATTGTACTAGTGCGAGCTGGTCCACACGTTTACATCATTCAAATAATCGTCTACTTTATAATAACCTTTTGTCATTAGGGTATCCTTAATAAATGATTTGAATTTGTTAATTGGTAATTCTACAATATTTTTCGGTAATTTGTTAAAGTAATTGACACATTTTCCCATGAAAGAATGACCAACTTTTTGAAGCCTGAATTGTTGAATAGCAAGCTTATTTTTATTTCTAGTGTTAAAATTATGCGTATCACTTTTCTTTGTAAATAAATGCAAGTTTTTACGCACATACATAATATTTTCATAAATATATTGAGAGGCTACTGTTAATATCCTTATTTCTTTAAAAAAATCTTTCAATGAATCTTGAGGTTTGAGGTTATAAATAGCACGTACGGCCCTTTTTTGTAGTACAAAAATTGATTCTATATCAGCAGCTGAGCCCCATAGTAAAATACCGTACGACATCAAGCTGTGAAAATAACTAAAATAGACTAGTCTGGCCGTTTCAACATCAGTCAAGCGCCGTATCTTTTTTACAGCAAAAGCAGCTGAACTAAGTCTTCCTGACAAGGCCACGATATGAGGACCCCATTGTAGTTTTGAATCTAAAGTAATTCCTAAAAATGTTGTTGAATTTATAGTATTTAGCAGTTTGTCTTTTATCAAAACATCTGTTGAGGCCTGTCTGACATTAGGCATCGTAAACTTAACACATTTAGTCTTATTCCCGTTAAGCAAAAGGTTGTTAACGGTAAACCAATACAATGCTTGTGAAAGAGTATTATTCACATCGTCAAAAGTATCTTTCCCCCTGGGAATTTTAAATATAAGTGAAGTATCATCAGCAAATAATACTATATCACAAAGATCTTCCACAAAGTGTGGAAGATCATTTATATAAATTAAAAACAATAAAGGTCCCAATATCGATCCCTGGGGCACACCCATGGTCAGAGGTGCTCCAGAAGACTCAACCCCATTTATGCATACTTTTTGTGTTCTACTTGTTAGGTAAGATTCAAGTAGATTTAATGCATTCATTGAAGCCCCATAATGTCTTAATTTTTTCAATAAAGTTTTATGTTCTACACAATCAAAAGCTTTTGAAAGATCACAGAAAATACCTAAAGCATCTTGTCTATTATCATAGGCATCAAAGATATGTTTTAATAGAGCAACTCCCGCATCAGCAGTACTTCTACCTTTAGTGAAACCAAATTGTTTTTTGTGTAGTAGATGGTTTAAAGAAAGATGTGCTAGTAGTTGATTGAATATTACCTTTTCAAATATTTTACTGAGGACCGGAAGAATCGATATTGGTCTAAAATTAGAGGGGTCACTTTTTTCGCCGGATTTAAATAGCGGTATAATTTTACTACATTTCATTAGGCTTGGAAACTGGCCATCATCAATGCACTTGTTAAAAATTATTGCTAATTGAGTAGCTATTGTGTTGATAATTTAATATATTTCTGGTCAGGCTATACTTACAAGATAATGTCCTCCTAGCCGAATTTCGACTACAGCGGCCAATCTATACCGAGATTTAGCCAACTACGCGGGAGATATTATAGTGCATGAATGTATGCGCAATACACAGGTGCACTCTCTGTTCCTTCACTCTCATAATTCGGTGAGATGGCAGTCCGACATGACCGTAGAGAGATCAGGCGCAGGACTAATGGCTAAACGTGCTTTCCGAGGTACAGAGGTGTTAACACCACCCCGACTTCCTGACTTCGGAGCTGTGTCTGAGTTATTTCAAGATAAAAAAACCCAGAAACTTTCGGCCCGACCTGGGATTCGAACTTGGAACCTCGTGGATAGTACCCAGCGTGCTGACCACTAGACCATCAAGGCAGTCAGTTCACTTAGAAGATAGGCCAGCTCCAATTGATCGATTTTTTGGATTTTTTTTGTAAAGAATAAAATATATTTTTTCCGCAAGATATCCGGTCATAGGGTCGTAGACCTGAACCACAGACCACATAGGCGAGTCCCATAAAGACGCCGGCGTCCCGATAACAATTAATTGCCTATTGAAACACGCTACTTGAAGGATTGATGTACCTTCCTATAATCTAAGATAAAAAACGTTTAAATAAACATATTTTTAAACTATTTAACATACTAGTTTAAAAATATGTTTATTTAAACAATAGTCATATTGAAATTAAAAAAAAAACCTCGCACTACAGTGGAAACAAACACAGATTTCTGGATAGAGCACGTAGCCGCCATATTGGAAAAGCGCTTCCCGCGCAAATGACTGTCATCTGTCAAAATTGACAGCGCTCCAAAACAACATTAACATTTTAACCCTTCAAACAGGTTTTATGCAAAGTTAAAATTAGGATTGTCTATGCGCAACGGAAATAGTAAGAAATGAACTGGTTAATTTGATTTGATGAACTGGTTAAATTGAGTTTGCTACAGATTTTCTGTTTTTCTTTTATCTGTCTACGTATAGCCCTATCGTCGACAGCACGTCAGGTACCCATTTGACCTACAAAACAGCTTTTATTACGTAGGGAGTATGCAAATATGTGCAATCCTTTCTATGCAGTTGTAACTAGAGTGTTTTTGTGACAAAAAGGTAGGATAAAACCGGGATTGATGCCCCAGTGGTATAGATGCCCCGATTGTTCTTACTCTAGTTTCGCAAATACATAGCGCGTCATTTTATTTTTCCGTCGAGAGGCTTTCCTACTACCTCCAAATGGATCATTTCTAATGTCTCTGTGCGATTGCATGAGACGACTAGGTGCGATCAAAGTTTTTTCGGGATAGATGGCCTATTTGTCAGCAGGTCGTCTATTCTCAACCATATTTATATGGACTTGGCAACTATCCCCTATATTAGATACATGTCTCAAAATTTAGAGGTCCGCAATGATCGGTAATACTCTGGAAATGTCAAAGATAATATTTTTTCTTTCATAAATTATTAGATAAAATATCAAAGTACTTACCAGTTTTACAAATAAAACAATTGTACAGGGAGATATAACATATTTTCAAAAAGGCATTTATCCCTGTTTTACCCTACTCTGAAGTCTGATGTGCTGGCTAACTGGTGAAAAGAAAGAAAGGTTTAACTTATTTAAAACAGAAAAAAAAATAAGTACATAAAACATTACGTATGGACACATTACAATACATAAAGTAACTAAATATTCTGCGAATATTTCAAACGTCTTCCTATTGCCACCTGCTGCTACCTCATATAGTAATATCGAGCAAAAAATAAGGAAAAAACACGTTTGTTGTATGGGAGCCCCACTTAATGTATTAAATCTGTTTTTAGTATTTGTTGTTATAGCGGTAACAGAAATACATAATCTGTAAAAAATCTAACTGTCTAGCTATCACGTTTCATGAGATACAGCCTGGTGACAGACAGACGGATAGCAGACTTCAGCAGTCTTAGCATTAGGGGGTCCCGATTTTGATTTACGTTGATTGATGAATTACGTTACAGTCAATGCCAGCCACAAAATAAAAAGTTTAGTTGTTTGTCTCATTCATACAAAATAAAAAACAATTTATTTAACAACATACATTATAAAAATTTGGCAACGGCCCCCGTACTAGGTTTATCCTGTATCACGGGCGGCCTTATGTTTGATAACAATTGAAATCTTCTTTATCGAACAAATGGGCGGATTGTAAGAAATACGGTCATACTTTGATTCAGCACAAAAATTATCTGTCATTTTTTAAAAAGGTTACCTCTTGTTTGTAAAGCTAGGATTCAATTTAGCCAACAAAACAAAATGAACTCACACACCGTGCATTCGAATTTGCCCGAAGTTCGGCTTTCAGCAGTCGGCGGCGTCAATTTCCGTCGCTCGACACGACCGCTTGCCACAAAAGTCGGTTGGCGAGTGATATCGGTTCCAAATTCAAATTTACCAGCTGACCGGAAGCCGGTGACGCGTCCGGCGGCTGCGTTCCGTTTTATGCAGTTTCGAAGCTAGCTTATCTTGGTTTAAGTTAGGAATAGCGTTTAGTTGGAGTGACTTAACGTTTAACGGAGCTGTTACAGTCTTTTAGGTAGACTTGGAAGTCTTTAAGAACGTTTGAACCAAATTTATGTGGGTGACTCAATGATACTCTAAAAAAGTATATTATATTTTATTGCACACCATAATTTATAAAACAACAATGCAATTTGCTTGTGGCGCAGTAGTGGCAGCGCTTTGGTAGTGATACCAAAATTTAAGCAATCCACGGCGTGGTCGTGATTGGATGGGTGACCATTTAAGTGACGTCCATGACAAGCATCTCCGTGCTTCGGAAATCACGTTAAGCAGTTGGTACCGGCTAATATCTGTCGATATCAGTCATTAAGTCTAGTCAGAGGTCCTAGGGCGGCTTGAAAACATCTGACACTAAGGTATTAAGCCTTACAGACACCCCTTCACCAATCCGCACTGAGCCCGTGGTGGAGTTTGGCTCGTACCTCCACATAGTTGAGGTAAAGCCTTAGCCCAGCAGTGGGATCAATATAGGCTAACTTTACATTGCAATTTACGCAGAAAGATTGTAAGTACCAAGTATGTGTAATTAAACTTTTGTTAGAGAACACCTACCTTGTTTTTAAGGTTAATAATGTTCTTACTCTATTTAAATCTTTATGGTCAAATAGCTTTGATGTGTTCCAGATAGCGTAAGGATTTATATTTGAGATTGTAGATACTATAAAATATCAAGTGAGATTGAAAATTAAATCAATTAGTTTAATTAGGTCATTGTTTTAACCCGACACATGAAATAAAGACACCGATTTTCAGTTTGAAACATTTATTTTTATTTTTATTTAGAACATCACAAAAACAGAACAAAGTTAAGTTTAAAAAATAAATGCGTGAAACGTACGTTTCTACATACATATGAAAATAAAAATAAAAATTGTACTACCCATGACCACATCTTGACCATGTTATAAGCAAATAATAATATTTTATTTCATTTCAACATTTCAATTAGCTTAGAATTTAAAGACTGAATATTTAGTAGTAATTTATTGATATCTAGGTCGCAACAAATACATTTTTTAATTTCATTTCAATTTAAATGGCTTGGAATTTAAAAACTACTTATTTTATAGTAATTTATTGATATCTAGGTCATAAACCTGCAAATAACTTCTCATAACACTTAACAGATACTATCCCAAACTTGAATCTTTGCCCCGCAAACAAACAAAAGTTACAATATACTCACACAAAAGTAACCCATATCAAAGCGCGACGGGCGCGCGTGAAACAGAACGGTACGCTTATAGTCTGTGAAACAATCGAGTTCCCGCGCTTCCGACACCGCCGCCATTTTGAAACGTTTGATAATGTTACTAGTGTTACTCGATAGCAAAGAAGTGAAAATGTTTGGTAAAGATGGATAAATTTTTGTGTATTTTATTTGACATCTTTATAACAACCATAAGTAGTTTGTAAGTTTTTTTTAACATACATTTTAATATGGTGCATGTTATAAATAGTTGTTTTGTTGTGGAACCCGCTGTTATGGGTGATCATGATCCATTCTAAGGTCCTAGTCTAGATGCATATTTTGGGTTATAGTCTAGCTGTAAAACATTTTTATTTCTTATATTTTTCTGATTGATTTCTGACTGTAACCTGTTTTGTGTCTTTATTAATAAATAAATACCCGTATATTGCAAAAAATTAACTGACAGCCGCAGAACATTTTTTACTCTCCTTTGCCAATTTTTGGGTGACTTTTCCAATTACTTATGCGAAAGTATACATCGGGCTCGATTCCAATGTGTCCCGTTTATAAAAAAAAAATTGTTTCAAATTTAAGTTCAGTCTCTCTCTTTCTCTGCCAAAAAAAATGTGTATAAGTGCCCCCCTGTGGGTCTACATGCATAAATAAATGATTTTTTATGAAAAGAGACAGACTTTATTAATTTAGAAACGTCAGATTAAACAGCTGTCAGATGTAAAGGAAATTAGAGAAGCCATAGTCAATTTAGTAGGGATGTCAGATCACGACTGAAGTTATACAAACACGCAAAAACTTGTAAAACTACAAAAGAATTTGCATTACCTAATATGACGTTTGTAAATTATTGTAGTCTGTACCTTTTCGTTTGTTTAGCAGAGAAAGATTAAGCATAAGAATCATTGGACAATTGTGGACAGGGCACATTGGAATTGAGATTGAAATAATAATAAGAAAATGGTTTTAACAAACAAACCAATTAGTTAGCCCCAAACCAAGCGTGAGCTTGTGCTATGGTGACTAGGATAACGGATCATACTTACTTATATAAATAAATACTTACTTATATAAATAAATGATTATTAACATTATAAAGCAATAGGCATTTAGAAAATCTTTAGAAATGTGTTTCGAACACAGATGGGATATTATATCTACTCGTAATTATACTTTAGAGAGAGATTAATATATGTATTAGTGTTAATTATAATGAGATATTAACTATAATATAATAAAGCCCTCTAATACTTTGCAATACCCAAATTTTAAGGGTTACTAAGTAATAAGCTTAATTTTCTAGCATAAGATCAGCTGTAAACAATAAATTAAATTTAAATTGAATTGTTTCAACAAACACACCAATTACCTAGCCCCAAACTAAGCGTGAGCTTGTGCTATGGTGACTAGGATAACGAATAGACATACTTATATACATTTATAAACATCCTTGACTTGGTGCAAATGCTCGTGCTCATCACACAAACATTTGCCCCTTGCGGATTCGAACCCGCAACCGCTGGTTTAGAAGTCCGGGGCGCGAACCACTACACCAAGACGGTCGTCAATTAACATTAATGTAACACTAAGTTTGCAAATAAATGAATATGAATATGATGGTAAAGAAATGATTCGCTACAATGGTAGGGGCTATGTCCGTGTGACGTCACTTCCGACAATCTGCGTATGTAGGAAATTTTAATGGAAACATGTCACAGTTGAATCAGATAACGCAATATAACATCTGTCTGAATGTACCAAATTGAATACAAGCATGTGAACCATAAACAGACCTCTCTCTTCTAAAGTTTTTATCAGATAATTGAGAACCATTGAGCTTTGCCTTGTAAGTAATGCTACTGCGTGACCCACAGACATTACTTCCTATTTTATTTTATTTACTAGAAGGTTTTCCGCGACTTCGTCTGCGAATGAATTTCCTATACAAATCCCCACCCCTCTTTTTACCCCCTAAAGGGTAGAACTTTCTAAAAATTTTGAATTTCAGAACATAATAATGTCCTCTTAGCCGAATTTCTACAACAGCGGCCTATCTCGAAGATTAGCCAACTGCGCGGAAGTAATATAGTGGACAAGTGTATGCGCTATACACAGGTGCACTCTCTGTTCCTTCACTCTCAAAATTTGGACGACTCATATTGTTAAGACATACAATTATCAACGGCGTGTTGGTCGTTGTGTCGCGTAGCCTTTAACGAAGACGCCGTATACCTGCCGGGGCCTTGTCTGTCTGTCTAGCCGGCGGACGCCCTACGCCACGCTTTTGATCAAATGGTCTCCAATCAAGAACCCTTCTGCCCCAACGGCCGTCAATTCCTCGGCCATCAATGTGGGCCTAGTATCGGTTTTCTCAGAGCATTAAACGAGAAACGACAAATCTTGTATCATATCAGCCAATTGCAGTTCACTGCTGGACATAGGCCTCTCCAAGACGGCGCCAACTTTCACTTCGCATCCAGCCACCACCGGCCACCTTCCTCAGGTCGTCGGTTCACCTAGCAGGGGGGCGTCCAACACTACGTTTCCCGAGACGTGCTCTACATTCGAGAACGTTCCTACTCCAACGCCCGTTGGTTCTGCGACAGACATGACCAGCCCACTGCCACTTTAGCTTGCTGCACCTCTAAACGATATCAATGACTTTCGCCTTTTGGCAGATGATCTCGTTCCGGATTCTATTCCTTAGAGAGATCCCCAGCATAGACCATTCCATAGCTCGCTGAGTGACATGCAGTCAGTGGGCATCAAATCTTGTATATTTATTTATATTTTATACATATAACGGCTCTAACGATTTTGCTGAATTTTGGTATGTGAAGGTTATCGGGAGTGTTAAATTGATCTACATTAGTCTTATGTTTAAGAAAACGCGTTTATTCAAGTTTTCATGCGTTTTTCTTTCGTATTGTTCGACGTAGAATATGGTCGCTAATTTCGCACCGGTGCAAGAGCATCGTGACCGAGTGCATAATATGTAGGGCTAACAGCCCTATGTGGATAGGGTTTAAAACTCGTTTGGTGAAATATTTTTTTACTTTTGTTATTTTTGTATTAATTAAAATTTTTAGTTTTTTTTATATTAAGACTTACGAATTATAAAGCTATTTAATAAATAATGAGCGACACCTTTATGGCACAAAGTTTTCAATGTATTCCACTTCTATTATTCCAATGTATTTTTTTCTATTTGGTTTGCCGTGCCAAAAGAAAACTATTATTATTATAATTATTAAATAGTAGTATCCGAGCAAATCTCAGTCGCCCAGGTACTAAAAATATAAATAATACATACACAGAACTTTAATTAACACCTCAAGTTTGAGTGTTTCATTGAATCAGCCACGCTAACGAACAAAGCGAAGACAAAGCCACTATTTACACTGGGTGAAACTTGAATTGAGTTGTTAAGGTGGCAGCTACTTGTTGCTCCGCTACAAAAACTACGAAGTTATTACTTTTTTTTTAATTTAATTTAATAGGGTTTGCTCTTGACTCAACTAACTACACCACTACCAGGCCTGTGTATCTCCCCGCGTAGGTAGCAAAAACGTACCTACGCGCGGCGACCCTTTGTACCTTACAAAGGGTATATTTAGTAGTAGGCTAAAACAAGTTGCGTGTCGCTACCGGCCAGCGACACGCTCGCGCGCTTTCACCGGCGGCCGCGCGGCTATGTTGCTGGCAGGACGAGCATGAATAAAGTTCTAGAAAGAGGCGCTAGATGGCGTTAGTAGCTTCTTGTAGCAGTCAACCCTATCGCGTCGCGTGATCATTACGTCACTGAATAGGTTTAGTGTATTATGAATCATATTCTAGAGCAATAAGTATGAAATTATCTTGCAATGTATTTCTGTAGGTGTCTACATGAAAATGTGCTTGAGTCTAAGGCGAACTAAATTACACCACCATTCACAACATTGAGTAGACATTTCTTTGAATTTCATTGCAAAGTCAAACTTCTGTACGAAGTACTAGTACTTATTCTGTGCCACTAATAAACAACTAACCTAAAGATAAAATTACAAAGTTATTGATGCTGTTGATTATTATTGAGCTATTACAAAATTGGTGCTTGTGGCGCAGTGGCGGCAGCGCTTTGGTAGTGATACCAAAAGTTAAGCAACCCACGGCGCGGTCGTGATTGGATGGGTGACCATTCCGACCATTTAAGTGACGACCATGACAAGCATCTCCGTGCTTCGGAAGGCACGTTAAGCAGTTGGTCCCGGCTAATATCTGTGGTATTAGTCGTTAAGCCTAGTCAGAGGCCCTAGGGCGGCTTGATAACTTCTGACAGTAAGGATTGTCACTTGCCTTACAGACACCCCTCCACCAATCCGCACTGAGCCCGCGTGGTGAAGTATGGCTCGTTCCTCCTCATAGTTGAGGTGAGGCCTTTTCCCAGCAGTGGGATCTAATAGGCTGACTTATTACAAAATTAACCTCTTTTCAGCTGCAACTTATAAGTTGGTCGACTATTACTCATTAACTAATAATGCCTATATAGCCGGGATAGTTTTCCTTTTAAATTCCTTACATGTGCTACCCCCATGATTTTTCAGCGGTGGTGGCTCCATTTAGTGCCGCCTGGTAGCTACCACCCTCCCACCGGAGCCGGGCGCCAAGCAGCTTGCTGTGTTCCGTCGGTGAGTGAGAGTGCCAGAACCTTCTGTGTGAGCTCGCTTCACCGTCGACTCTGTCTACACCACGTCTAGTCTAGTCTAGAGTCAAGAGCGAACCCATCTTCACTAATGTTATAAAGAGGAAAGATTTGACTGTTTGTTTGTATTGAATAGGCTTCGAAACTACTGGACCGATTGAAATGAAAGTTACAGAGATGATTTGACACCCTGGGAAGGACATAGGCTACTTTTTGTCGCGATATAAAATTATCAGGGGGTTGAAATGGGAAAATCCGACTTATGGCACAGAATAAGTACTAGTACTTCGTACAGAAGTATGACTTAGCAATTGTATTCAAAGAAATGTCTACTCAATGTCGTCAACAATATGGCGTAATTTAGTTCGCCTCAGAGTCCAAGCACATTTTCGTGTAGACACCTACAGAAATCCATTGCAAGATAATTTCATACTTATTGCTCTGGAATATGATTCATAATACACTAAACCTATTCAGTGACGTAATATCACGTGACGCGATAGGGTTGACTGCTACGAGAAGCTTCTAACGCCATCTAGCGCCTCTTTCTAGTACTTTATTCATTCTCGTCCAGCCAGCAACCTAGCCGCGCGGCCGCCCGGTGCATAAAACGCGCGAGCGTGTCGCTGGCCGGTAGCGACACGCAACTTGTTTTAAGTAAGGGTCGCCGCGCGTAGGTACGTTTTTGCTACCTACGCGGGGAGATACACAGGCCTGCTTATGGCGCGGGCGAAGTCGCGGGGAACTGCTTGTAAAAATTAGTGCAGTTTATGCTTTATGCTTCGTGCGTAGAGCTTCTTTTGCTTTAAACATTGATTTCGTGCGGCAAGCAGTACCCAAATACGTGAATTCTCAGAGTTGATGATTATTTTTGTGATTATTTTAAGAGCAAAAATATTTTTAGTTTAAAAAAAATCTCGCATGATTCGATAGTACTACTAAAAATAAATCGTTCTGCTGCAGGAAAACAACCACTAAAATTTCAGCGTGTATACATACAATACCTACAATACTTTTTAGTAGTAGTAGTACTATCTCATCTTATCTTAGGCATTCCTGAAAGTTAACATACCTTATAGGGATGTTCGCTAAAGCAGGCGTAGACTGCTTTTACGCAACAATGCGCAAGCGGTGTGCGTCCCTGGTGCGCAGGGTGCGGGCGAGTGGTAACAGCATCCTGAACATGATTGCTTACAGACTGGACTGCCAATACGTCGGTCGATCACGTACCATTTTGGGGGGAGAGGTGCAGAATTGGCCGCTTTAACTATTTATTTCATATTTATTTATTTTTGCTGTGTTTTTAAGCAATTTATTGTATGTATTTTATTGAATTGAACTAACATAGTTTATAAGCTCTACTAACAACGGTGAGTCATTGTTACTTGCAAATAAAAATTTCATTCATTCTTATTTACCCCACGGCAAAATATTCCAAGCTCTAAACTTTAAGCAGTCAGCGTACAAGTAAAACGTTGAAAATTCAATTTCCCTGCGCATTGTGGTGAGTTTCATTGTCTGCTCGACGGGAACTGATAGTGTTAACGCGGCGCTAATAATAGGTGGGTTTCTGTCACTACATACAATAGTTATAGAAAATATAGGATGTTTAGAATACGAGCCAAATAAGGGGGTGTTTCATAAGCGAAAATAAATGGTTCTTGTATGCACCAGATTAGTTTCCGAAGGATTTTAAATTAATTTTTGAGTTAAACTTATTCTTAGTGACAGTTTTTAATAATTAGCTTCCGATCGACGAAATTATTTTGGGGTTCCGTCTGAAATCACTTAATTCACATCGTTATTATATTATTTCCTTTAAAGTTAACCTGGCCTGTGTTTTCTCAAAAAAATGGGTCGAATATACAATGTGATAGGAACTATTTAAAAGCGAAATTACAAACTTCTGTTTATAGATATATTGTACTTTGAAATCGACTGACTATTTTTGACTGCCTCGTTGGTCTCGTGGTCAGCACGGTGGGTACTATCCACGAGGTCCCGGGTTCGAATCCTGGGTCTAGCCGAAAATGTTTGAGTTTTTCTGTCTTGAAATTACTCAGACACAGCTCCGGAGTCAGGAAGTTGGTGGTGTTAACACCCCCGTGCCTCGGAAAGCACGTTAAGCCGTTGGTCCTGCGCCCGATATCTCTACGGTCATGTCAGACTGCCGTCTCACCGGATTATGAAAGGGAAAGAACAGAGAGTGCACATGTGTATTGCGCACACACTTGTGCACTATAATGTTTCCTGCGCAGTTGGCTAATCTCTGTCGAGATAGGCCGCCGTGATCGAAATAGACAAGATGACAGATTTTGAAAAAGTGTTTTTAAATATTCTTAAGTATCTTCTATTTCCGAAAAAATTTATTATTTTTTCAATCAAAAAATGCAATATTTAAAAATGCAATTTAAATGAAATGTACATAAATTGGCGCCAAAACGCGGTCAGGGTGTCATGGCGTCTGCTGTGACGTCACACCTCAGTACACATATTTCAAACGTTAGTGATAAAGTCGAAATTCGTATTATAATTCAGTGACAGTGACTGACAGTGACAGTATTTACTGAGGTGTGACGTAACTCGAATCTAAATGATGTTTTAAAAAACATGGCGGATTTCAGTATTTTGTAATTTTATTTTCTAAAATAAACTAATAAAATCGTCTTAAAAATAATAAAAAAGATTTTTTCATAATCTAAATACTATATTTTACTAGATAGAAACATTATTTAAAAGATTTTGGCTTACTGTCATCTTCCCTATTCGGCTAGGAGGACATTATTACATTGAAATCCTAAAAAAAATCAATTTTTCATACTAAAATTGTAGGTAAGGTACTGCATATTTTAGTATGAAACGCGCATTTTAGGTTTTCAAAGTACATAAGTCGTTGTAAATTTGCTTTACAAATACGTTCCTAGAATATTATTATTAGTGTTTAGTTTTCAATAAAGGATACGTTCTTTGAATAGGATTATTCAACGAGTACGCATGTTCTGCAAAATAGGAGGTTACCTACTCATAAGTGCAATAAGTAGAAGCGGCCCAACTATCTGATATACATCTAAGGAGGAAAATTGGGATGTCGTCTACAGAATACTATTGTGTAATCGTGTACAAAATTGATACTGTATGTCTGTCTAAGTTACATTTAAAAGCTGCATTTTTGTAAAAGAATTTAACTAGGTATTTACAGGATGTTAGGGTATGATATGTCCTTTGGATATGGGAAATTTGACTAGGGGGTTGTGATGGAAACGTAAAAAACAGGTCCTTCATACAAATTATTATGCTACCTCATTTACAATATATGGAGAGCAAAATTTTTTTTTACGATTTCTGATGTCTGATTGTAAATGTTGCATGTGTTATCCCTTAAGGGGGTGAATATGGCCATCAACCATATCCATCCCTTAAGGGTTAACGCTGATTGCAATAACACCCTGTGTATATTTATTTACTACTATTAGCGCTGCGACCCTGCTATCTCTGTTGAAACAATAGGGGCATTATCATTGGATTTAATCTGAATCGAGACGAATACATATAAAATATAAGTTTAAATAAAAAACCAAAAATTCGCACACGAGTAGGATTTGAACCTACAACCTTTGGTTTACCGGGCCAATGCTCTTAGTAACTAAATTCTTAGTCTTTTTTGAATAGGTCATTGCGTGACGTCAGCGACATCTACCCAAACTGTATTGCAACAGCAGTGGGCCAAGTAGTTATTCTTTACAGTATAATTCGACTTCAATGATGATGCTTCGCTATTCAATAGCTTTTAAGATTTTTTAACACTCATAGTGTTTTTCTTATTTGTATAGGGTTAAGTAAGAAACCAATAATTCGCATATGCGTAGGATTTGGACCCACGACCATAGATATAAAATACTTTGAAACGGAGCAACACAGACACGGTATAAACAAAATTCGTAGTCTCAAAACGACAATGTTATTCGTATTGAATATACAAGACGAAAGGTGTAAATCTGTTTGTTTCACCCTCAATAGGGGTTTATTATGTTTGTCGGACATCGGTCAACATGGCCGACGTAAAAATGCCTAGGGGACATTACTTGTTGTTAGGGTTCCATACCCAAAGGGTAAAAACGGGACCCTATTACTAAGCCTCCGCTGTTTGTCTGTCTGTCGGTCACCAGGCTGTATCATGAACCGTGATAGCTAGACAGTTGAAATTTTCACAGAGAATGTATTTCTGTTGCCGCTATGACAAATATAATAAATATTTAAGTGGGGCTCCCATACAACAAACGCGATTTTGTTGCCGCTTTTTGCTCGCTTAAAACGCATAAAATGTTCACAGTACATTAATATGTATATTTACTTTAAAAGTAAATAATTCAATTAATAAAAATAAAAAAGGGGGCCTCCCGTACAAAACTGTTTAAAGGTCATAAGATGACTGTTGTATTATAGATAATAGTACGGACGGAACCCTTCGTGCGCGAGTCTAACTCGCATTTGGCTGGTTTTTTTATTTCACTAAACTTCGTTGCAGGTTTTGAAGAAAAATTTACAAGTTGGAGACGAGGGAGAGATAACGACTTTTACATTCGAAGTGAGCTTACTCTTGACTCTAGGCTAAGCCAGACGTGGCGTAGACAGAGTCAACGGTGGAACGAGCTCACCCAGAAGAAGCCTACACACTCTGACTATGAAGGTTTCTGCTTAGCCCAAAGGTATGACTGGTAGAGAATGCCACTAGGCATTAAGTCCGCCTTTTGTACACAGTTTTAGTTGTGCAATAAAGATTAAATAAATAAATAAATAAATAATCCGTTGGAAACACTGAAGTGGGTAGTGAGTTCCACTACTTAGCTGTGTGCATCATAAATGTCGATGAGAAGCGCTTAGTTCGTATCGTTGGATATCAACGCAATATATGTGGTATCCCGCGGTGCGTCTAAAAGTCATCATCCTCCTAGCGTTAGTTAGTTAGTTTTGCTGGGCTTTTTCCGCACTTAGCCGCGTTGTGGCGTTTCTTTAGCCTCCATGCAGCCTCTGCATAGGGGGCTGTCTGTCACACCTATGGTGAATAGATGCTTGTAAAGGTGGCAGTGACCTGTTATAATTCTTATAACCTTGCGTATTTTGTCCCTGCTTAGTCTTATGAGGTTACGGGCAAACCTTTTTGATGCTACCGGAACCGCATCCTTTGTTTGCCTGTTCTCGTATCCCTCACTGTTTCTCTATTCTTTTAAGTGGGTTTCTTCGGTTTTTTCACGCAGCCATGTTCTTATTTGGGCCTGCGGTATTGGCAACGACAAAAAGTAGTTTCGGTCCATATACTGTCGCCATCGATCCCCTTTTGGCAAGATCGTCAGCCGCATTATTGCCGATCCTCCTAGCGTTATCCCGATAGTGGATTCGCACGCACATTTTTTTAAATGTATATAGCCTATGTCATTCTCATAATTTAGACAAATTCAACGACACTTCATATGTCTAAAAATGTCGAGCTGTTTGGGCTGTAGGACGTGACAAACAATTATACATACATACTCTCAAAAAACATAACCCTCCTTCCGCAGAAGGGTAAAAACGGGCAAATTTTTTATTTTTTTGAACAAAAAACTAAAATATTTTTAAGATTGATTTGTCTTAAAAACTAAGTTTTTGCCTCTGTCTCTCTGATTCAATACACCGAACTTGTGTATCAAACGTAAGCAAGAGTAATCACAACACTTTTTACTTAGAAATCAAAATGTTTTTTGGCGTTTTTCTGGAAACCTACCATATAGAAATAAACATTTTTTTTACAAACATTATTCACTAACGTTGTGACCTTCGCCCTCTAAGCTTCAACCGTTACTAAAATGTAACCTTAATAAAAGTAGCATGAACTAAAAATAAAGCTGATAAAAAGTGTTGTATGGAAACCCTACCTTATTTTCATAATCCTTTTTAACGATACCCCACACAAGGGGGTGCACTCAAAAAAATAATTCACCCCCCCTTTACATGTATTATTGGGAGGAACCCTAAAAAGGGGTAATTTTAATTTTTTGTATTTTTAAAAATGAGATCTATATGTGAAGTATCCTCGAACCAAGTTACATGCAAATCAGTCGATAAACGTAGAAGATATTCTGCTGTGACAGACTAGGACGGACGGACTGAACGATCTTATAAGGGTTCCTTGTCGGACTACGGAACCCTAAAAAACAAAATAAAACACAGTAATCAGGACTTCAACACCAATTTAAAGTTACATACAACAAACAAAAGCATTAAACATCCACATAAATATATAAGCTCCATCACCATGAGACCTAGAACTGCTCCAATATCGTTCCCCTGCCTTATGTTATGGTCAAAACACTTGGTGTCAACGAAAATGCACAGAATCAGAAACGAGAAGCACAGAAAAAAAGACGCCAACATTTGGAAAATGGTCAATCCTATGTACCAGTTTATTAGCTTATATATTCTGTTGCAGACGGCATGTAAGAGAAGTATGTTTGAAACGAATATGATCCACATTATAATCATTATGCCAACTAAAAATACAGCGAATGCCATCTCTTTTTTCTTTATTAACTTTGATAGTTCTGGGTGATATCCTGAAAAAAAAAAATTTTTTTATAAAAAAACAGAAAGTGATAATAAGGCATGCACGTAATCGGAGGGCGTAGTGGCTATCGGGTTGGCCTCTCATGCGGGATGTACCTGGTTCGATCCCACGTGCCGCCATGTACCAGTGACTTTTTCTGAGTTATGTACAGTAACCGATGCGCTTATGGTGAGGCAAAACATCGTAAGGAAACCTACACATTCAGGTGACTCAATCGAACGAAGAAACTCCTCAGGTTATAATATTACGTATAAATGAACCAAATTGTAACTTTATTAATGAACCGTATCTATAAATAAATAAATAAATAGTTTCAAAAACACACCTAGCAACAAACTAAGCGTGAGCTTTTGCTGTGGTGACTAGGATATCGGATAGACATCCATACTAATCCATACTAATATCATAAATGCGAAAGTGTGTCTGTCTGTCTGTCTGTTACCTCTTGACGCTTAAACCACTGAACCGATTGAGATGAAATTTGGTGTGGAGGCAGTTCGAGACCCTAGAAAGGACATAGGCTATATTTAGTCGCGATATAAAACATTAAGGGTGTGAAATGGGGGATGAAAGTTTATATGGAAAATCCAATTCTTGCGGGTGAAGTCGCGGGGAACCACTAGTACTTATATAAATTAATAAACATCTATGACTTATGTACAATAGCTTGTGTTCATCACATAAACATTTGCCCCATGTGGAATTTGAATTCTCAACCGCTGATTTCGTAGTCCGGGGCGCGAAGGTCCAAGATGGTCGTCAAATAATGATAGCCAATTCGATCTAGTCAATAAATCATCATCATCCTAGCGTTATCCCGGTTGTGCACTCGCACGCGAGGCCCAGAGTCCCCTGACCATGATCCAGGATGTGGCAGATCAGGTAATTATATTGGAGCGACTGCCATCTGACCTCCGTGACCCTGTTAACTGGGGAACCTGACCAGTTTTGGATCATGGTTACACATTCAGTCGCCTGAATATGCAGGTTTTCTCACGATGTTTTCTCTGGCATAATTAATGATTTCTATATATTCTATAAAAATATTAAAATAAGATAAACATTACGAATAGATACCTGTTATATATAGCACTGTTTGTAGTGGACCAAACAAAAATGATAATATTATTAAAAATGAAGCAAAGATCATACAAGCAATACTCCAAGTCCAGAACTGACAGAATTTTAAACACATTTTTTTATATATTAATATAAAATATATTTATTTAAATTGTTAACATTTGAAATCGTATTGACATGTTTATAAAAACAGTGTTTGACAAAAATTTTTTTTATTGGATCACGTCATGCTACTGGCAAAGGTTTCCATTCATTCAGCCGAAGCCAAAATGAACTTTTGCGTGGTCCTATAGTTCTCTTTCTTTATCTCAAAATTCATTAAACTTGGTCCAGCAGTTTATGTGTAAGTACTTACACAAAACAAATACTTACTTACTTACTTTAAATAACAGACAAACAGATAACTACTAATATGATTTATAATAATAGTAAGGATGGCTTGCAAAGTTTAAACGCTGTACTTCAATTGACTATATTAATATTATTTATTTGGGCCTGACCTAACAAAGCATAATATGCTCACAATACAATATAACAGCAGACAATACATAAATATATTATATTTATATATTGTCTGCTGTTATATTATGAAGTGAATAAATGAATATGAATATTATTTTTATAATGATTTGAATTCTCTTAATTCATTTTTTTTTAATAAATAATAATAAATAAATTGTTTCTACAAACACACCAATTACCTAGCCCCAAAGTAAGCTTAAACGCTTGTGCTATGGTGACTAGGCTAACGGACAGACATACTTATATATATATATACTTAGGTGCAAATGCTCGTGCTCATCACACAAACATTTGCCCCTTGCGGGATTCGAACCCGCAACCGCCTGGTTTAGAAGTCCGGGGCGCGAACCACTACTCCAAGACGGTCGTCAAATGGGTTTGCTCTTGACTCTAGACTAATCCAGACGTGGCATTGACAGAGTCTTTGGTGGAGCGAGCTCACCCAACCGGTTCTGGCACTCCTACTCACCGACGGAACACAGCAAGCTGTTTGGCGCTGGGCTCTGGTGGGAAGGTGGTAGCTATCAGGAGGCACCTAACGGAACCTAACATCGCTGGTAGAATCGTTCAGCTGCATTTTTAGTTTCCCGGAGTGGACCAGTAGGAGGTAGATCCTTCACCATCCCTGTATCTGGACAGGCAAATATGCTGTTCTTGGTTTACCACCTTTGTCTGGACCATATCTACATTAATATTATAAAGAGATGAGATTTGATTGTTTTTTTGTTTGTATTGAAGAGGCTCCGAAACTACAAGACCGATTCAAATGCAATTTGGTACAGAGATAGTTTGAGACCTGAGAAAGGACATAGGCTACTTTTTGTCGCGATATATAATCATCAGGTGGGTGAAAAGGGTGATGAAAATTTGTATGGAAAATTTGAATTTTGGCGCGGGGGAATTCACGTAGAACTGCTATTTTAAATAAACAAATATTCCATTTCATTTTCAAGACATATTTCAATCTAAAATACGCAGTCAGAAGTCGCAAAATAGTTTTGATTTTCGTAGTCATTATTGCTACGAGTAATCGACTACGTACTACGGCGTAGCTACGCGCTGCCTACGCCGTAGCTTCGAACGACTACGAAAACAATTTCGTAGCATTTTGGACTTAGTTAATTTGTGTGGCTTTGACAGTAGTGACTGAGTTTCTGCGCTGCTTCTTCTCAGCACTAGCCCACAATTTGTCCCGAAACAGTGGTAGGGCTTAAAAAATATATGTTGGGACGTGTATATGTACCTACATACATAAATAAATCGCTTTTATGACTTTTTATGTGGAAATAATGTAAGTTAGATGACGGTTAGATATTGAAATACAGGTTTTTAATGTACAACACGTCAGGTTACCCATGTGAACTGCGAAAACAGCTTTTATTACGTAGAAAATAGAGGCGGACTCAATGTCAAAGTGGGGTAGTCTGACGTACGACCGTGCGTACTCTTCTTCCAAATGAGATGAATGAGATTTAAAAGAAAATAACTGACTAGGTACACATCTTTTGCGATCCGACCAAGCCAACTAATGTCCTTCTAGCTGAATTTTGACCACGGCGACCTATCTCAACAGAGATCAGCCAACTGCGCAGGACATATTATAGTGCACAAGTGTGTGCGCAATACACAGGTGCACTCTCTGTTCCTTCACTCTCATAATTCGGTGAGACGGCAGTCCGACATGACCGTAGAGAGATCAGGCGCAGGACCAACGGCTTAACGTGCTTTCCGAGGCACGGGGGTGTTAACACCACCAACTTCCTGACTCCGGAGCTGTGTCTGAGTAATATCAAGACAGAAAAACTCAAACATTTTCGGCTTGACCCAGGATTCGAACCCGGGACCTCGTGGATAGTACCCACCGTGCTGACCACGAGACCAACGAGGCAGTCAAAAATAGTCAGTCGATTTCAAAGTACAATATATCTATAAACAGAAGTTTGTAATTTCGCTTTTAAATAGTTCCTATCACATTTAGGCACGGGGGTGTTAACACCTCCAACTTCCTGACGCTTATATGGAAACTATACCTTCACACAACTCTCATGACGTCAGAGACCGCGTTGCCGTCGGGTATATTTTCAAAACCAGTAAACTAAAATCATTTCAATAAAGCGTACCTTTATCTAACATTTGTGACGTCACTGTCGCGTGTTGATATCGGGTATACATTGAGATTTAGTATACGCCCCGCGTATTTTAAAACATACCCGACCGCAACGAAGCCATCTTCGGTACTCTTTTGGCACGTTACTATTTCAATCGTTCTATCCTTTTCACCCGCTGGCTGACGCAATATTTTGTTTGTTACATCATTTTGTGACCACGTGCGAGTCAGTACTGTTTAAAATGTGATCGAAGATTGTGATTTCAAGTGTTTTTATTTAAAACAATTGTCATAAGTGCATAGTACGTTTCGATGATTATTATAAAGTGATAACTATAGAGTTTGTGATCCTTTTAGCGTAAAAAGTACGAATAAAAATTATTATTTTTAATTATATAATTACCTACTTATTTTTATAGTTTATCCACTTTTGTTCTCGTATAATTTGCCTCAATCCCTAACCTATAAAATACACGTCCCTTTATCTGATACCTACCCCAAACGGATGTTGCGGTCGGGTATATTTTGAAATCCTTATAACACGACGGTTCATATTTTTAAAGTATCCTCAAAACGAATGTTGCAGTCAGGTATATTTTAAAATGCTCAACAAGGTGGTACATATTTTTATGGTATACCCGAACTCAACACTATAGAGCGTTGAGTAAAGGTATAGATTCCATATAAGCCTTCCTGACTCCGGAGCTGTGTCTGGGTAATTTCAAGACAGAAAAACTCAAACACTCTCACCTCGTGGATAGTACCCAGCGTGCTGACCACTAGACCAACGAGGCAGTCTGCCAAGTCAACTAGACAAGTGTCAAACAACATTCGACGACGAATACAACAAAAATACCGATTGAAATCAAAAAGGAATGCTGTTAAAATAAACTTAGGCATTATATCTAAATTGTAACAATATTGTTTTTTAATTGCCTTCGGTAATTTCGTTGTATTTGTCGTCGTAAGTCGTTTTGTCTAGTTGGCTTGGTCAGGCCTGTGTATCTCCCCGCGTAGGTAGCAAAAACGTACCTACGCGCGGCGACCCTTACTTAGGGGCTAAAACAAGTTGCGTGTCGCTACCGGCCACCGACACGCCCGCGCATTTTATTCACCGGCGGCCGCGCGGCTACGTTGCTGGCTGGACAAGAATGAATAAAGTACTAGAAAGAGGCGCTAGATGGCGTTAGAAGCTTCTCGTAGCAGTCAACCCTAAACCTATTCAGTGACGTAATATCACGCGACGCGTGATATTACGTCACTGAATAGGTTTACGTCACTTAATAGGTTTAGTGTATAATGAATCATATTCCAGAGTTATAAGAATGAAATAATCTTGCAATGTGTTTCTGTAGGTGTCTACACGAAAATGTGCTTGAGTCTGAGGCGAACTGAATTACACCATATCGTAGACAAAATTGAGTAGATATTCCTTTTTAATTTCATTGCAAAGTCAAACTTCTGTACGGAGTACTAGTACTTATTCTGTGGCCCAGGGTCCGCTGACCATGAACCAGGATGTGGCAGATCAGGTAATTACAGTGGAGCTACTGCCCTGTTAACAAGGGAACCTGTTACAGGTTAAAGGTTTTTAAAGAGATGTACTAGATTAATAATTACAACCTACAACTGAAAGTAAGCATTTATCTGCACTTCACATATAAATTCGCGAACAATTTCATGCAGTTCCCGAAGCTATAGCTCAGCTTAGCTAAGCCGGAGTTTAGCAATAACAGGATTGCTGCTGGACGGCCGCCGACAAATGGCGTGGCGTGAGCACTTCATTATGAGGTACACACGAACGACAGAGTGGATCGAGGTAAGGAAGTAATTGATTGGGTTTTAAAAGCAATTGCGAGTAGCGAAGAATGTTTTTGGCATTGATAAAATTATTTATAGGGTATTTTGTTTTTATTAAGTTGTTATTAAAGATAGGTAGGTATACTTTTATAATTAATAAAAACAAAATGTGAAAATTTAGCTTGCTTATTCACAGGGAGGATGGAAACCTATTTTGACTTAATCGACACTATAAATATATGAAAATGGCATGTATTTTAAATAGGCAATGAAGTCCTTATTAAAATTAAAAATTATTAATTTTTAATTGAAAAATACTGCGCCGACATCAAATGTTGATAATGGGAACAGGGCAAGCGATGAATGAATCAAGTTATTATTTAACTTATAACTTTAACAACACCGCCTATATTGTCTAAAATTGTCTATTCGAGGTCGCGTTTTTGAGGATTTTTTTAGCATTATGACCGTTTGTAAAACTACCATTACAAAAAAAAATCAAATTAACCCTGGTAAATACAAAAAAGTACCAAAGCAAGTGATTAGGAACCACCTACCAGGTCGTCAAATCACCAATTTAACAGTGATAATCTGTGTGTGCAACTAAAAACGAAGCTACAGCTCAATCCACAGCGCCCTGTGGGTGTACGTCGCGGAATTTGCAAAAATGTTCATTACAGAGTCCAAAGTACCGTCAGCAACAAAACAATAACACTAATGCACAGGTACAGTCGGCAACAATAGCCGGACAACGTTACAGTTCATTTGTCTGATAAATTGCACGCTTTCCGAGGTGAGCGCGTTTTTGAAATAAGTGAAAAATGGTTTTTTGAGTTAAAATAAGGTTCTCAATTTTTTTTGGAGTCTAGCACGTGTTGGCTTTTTAATTAGTTTCATAAATAACCTAGTTTTTCTTTAGAAACATGAATTTTAAGTAGGGAAAGAGACTAGGTTTTACCACAGGCCCGTAGACAAAATGCAATCTATTCTACAGTGAACTTTGCTGTCGTAAACGAAATGACAAAAGATGTATGCTTGAGTCACGTGATGTTTTAATGGCTTATGTCAGTTTCAATCATTTGGTTAAAGCAAGCGTAGCGAAGCCGTTGAATCGATTGCATCTTGCCTAGGAGACCTGAGGGCTAATTACGTAACTCTGTTGCTAACAATTCAGGATTGAAATCGCTTGAAAATGACACATTTGACAACTTCAGTTACTCTGTTAAGCTGGCCATTCACGGTCAGTTCAGTCTTAGAACCGGTAAAATATGGGCAATTGTGGAAAATAATAACAATGTAAAGTTACTTTTTTAGTACTTATGCCTATAGCCTAGATTTTTATTACCGATATTGAAAACGTCAAATTTTGGTCGTACCTCAGACCGACTAATTAGTGTAACTGGCCGTGAATGGCCAACTTTAGCAACAAAACTTTGATTCCATGGCAGGTTTTTTACACAGTGGCCAACACATCAGAATTATTATTTTTTTCGAAAAATTACGCCTAATAAAATTGCATAAGATGCCATAGTAATCACTTTGCTGATACCGTACTTTATTTTTAGATAAAGAACAAAAAATAAGAATTATTTACTTATTTGCCTAAAAAAAATAAAGTCTATCAGCAATACTATACTAATATTTTGTATCTATTATCAAAGCCTCTTCTAATGAAAACTTTTTTTATTTTCTTCCCGACTATACTCCATACGGTTTTGAAAATCCGTAACGGAATTCCCGTACTGAGAGTACAGTTGTAGAAAAAAACGTGTGCCGAGAAATATTGCATTTTTTAAACTGCATACGGCGAGCTAAGTTTTTTAATAACGTTTCCCAGGTATTTGTGGCGTTTCCAAGTGGATCTGGGTAATGAGTTTCATGTGAGAGCTTTGTTATGATAGTTAGTTGAATAGCGATCCAAAAAGTCAGTTATAAAACGTGGTTGTAACAGGCTTATGATTCTTACATCGCTTGGAGTAAAGACTCACGACTCGACGACCGTCTAGGTGTAATGGTTCGAGCTCCGAACTACTAAACCAGGCTGTTGCAGGTTCGAATCCCGCAAGGGACAAATGTTTGTGTGATGAGCACGAGCATTTGAACCTAAGTCATGGATGTTTATAAATGTATATAAGTATGTCTATCCGTTATCCTGGTCACCATAGCACAAGCTTAAGCATAGTTTGGGGCTAGGTAATTGGTATCTTTGTTAAAGGAATATATTGTATTATTATATATTGTATTACTATTGTATTATATATTGTATTGATTTACCCATATTGCTATGGTAAAGAAGAAAATAATCCCCCATTTCCCCTTTGTTTCTATTTGCGGGCGTACCGCACCCAGACCAGAGACAATATAGAAAATGAGAATTTACTTACGACATGGTACAACTACCCCTTCGTTGTTTCAGATTTCCATAACACAAGTGCTTAAGCTACATACTTTGGGATTTGAGCAATGTACCTATGTGATGTTGTCAAAAATTCATTGCTTTATTAATTTATTTTTTATGATGAAGAGAGGACACTGTGTCTCTGGGTGTACCTACTTTATTGAGATGAAACAATATTTTTTTATATAAATTGCCTAAATTGCCAAAAATAAATAAGAAAATGTTGACTCAAAGGGATGTAACAATTAGATATTTGTTTTTACCCGACTGCGGTAGGTTATGTTTTTTTAAAGGAGTATGTATGTTTGTATAATATTTAACACTAATGGTTCCCCGCGACTTCGCCTGCAAGAGTTGGTTTTTCCATATAAACTTTCATCCCCCATTTCACCCCCTTAATATTTTTATATCGCGACGAAATGTAGCCTTTGTTTTTTTCAGGGTCTTAAACTGTCTCCACACCAAAGTTCATCTCAACCAGTTCAGTGGTTTAAGCGCCAAGAGATAACAGACAGACAGACAGACACACTTTCGCATTTATAATATTAGTATGGATATGAGGTGTCGTTGAATTCGTCAAAATTGTGGTAGTGACATAGGCTATACATATAAAAATGGCACCCGTAAATGGAAACAGAGGGGGGATTATTTTCTTCTTTATCATAGCAATATGGGTATCAAATGAAAGCCAGTAAAAATACCATTTCAAAAATATTATACTTTGCAGTCGGGTGCTTTGTTTTTTTCCAATAATTATGATTTTTCAAATGTTTGGATCGCCGAGTCGCCTTATCGACTACAATAGCACCAAACTATGATCACAAAGCACTCGCATGAAACTCGTTACCCAGATCCACACCATCCAGAAAACGCCACAAGTACCTGGAAAACGTTTTTAAAAAACTTAGCTGGTACAACTAAGGGGTCATCATGATTACTGTCGGGGAGTACGAGTTATTTGTATCATCAAGTCTACGAGGTCAAAGTCACACTAGACTCAAATAAGCTGGTTTAATAAGCAACAAGTTGTTTTCTGTGCTTCAAGTAAAATATCTCTTAAGCCCAAGTATAAGTACTTGGGCTTAAGAGATATTTTAATGTCCTATTGGTAGTACTTTGGTCGGTTACGAAAAAAAGTTAGTTATATTTCGGATTTAGTAAAAGAAAGCAAAAATAGTTCAAGGGTCAAAAATAAGCTTTGACCGAATTTTCTGACTACAACCAGACATGCCATCTAGCGGGGGGTAGTAAAACTTTTTTTCAAGATATCGTATTGAGAAAGTAGTAAAACTATTTATTGAGTTATACATTTCCTTACTAATTTTAGTTAGACATTGCATATTATTCTTATTTGTTCCTTTTTGAACTATGTAAAAAGCTGCGCCATCTATTGGCGAGTAGCGATACTAAATCGCATGTTAAAATATTCAACGAGGGCGAAAAGTTACAACGTTATATAAATCTACTATTTCACGTCAAAATAGGCTGTATTTCGTTCAACTTAGAGTTTAAAGTTCCGGAACCGGTAGTGCCAAGAAATAACATCACTAAAATATTCAGAACGCAGTCGGTCGGTGAAATAGGTATATCGTTGCTCTAGCAATAACGAAAGAGAAGCTGCGTATATTTCTTCTTAATTATTTTCATCTAGTACTCCAGAGAGTATCAAATGTAACTGTATCGGCAACAAAGTAAATATATTTCCCGCGCAAAAGTGACGTTTATTTTTTTCCAGGCCAAGACGCACGTTTTTTGGTGACGAAAAATATTTTTTTAAATTTGCATGACGGAGGCTTTGTATAGTGCAAGGAGTAACAGAGACAGCGCAATATTATTAGAGTGACGCCACAAAGGGTACAAAAGGGTGCACTATATCGAATTTTCTTCTTCTGTGCTTAAACACAGTGTTCAAAATCGTTGCATTGGCAGATCTCAAGCAAATTCTGTGTTGTTAGTTGGAAAACGTAATGCGGTATCTGTGCTGTGTGTCTGTATGTGGGATGGGGTTGTGTGAGTCTGTTTCAGTGTGTGAGTGGAGGGTTGAAGCGGCAGTGATGGTAGAGTGTGCAAAAAAATTTACAACATATTGATTTGCAAATCTGCACTTTAGTATAGATATTTTTGAATAAACTCTCAAATGAATCATACTGATTATATTGCACCTCACAAAATTGAAAATTGCACAATTTTCAACGGACACTTCAAGGGATAATTTAAAGCAATATTGTTAAAGCGACATTCTATTATACATATAATTGGATTATCGCCACATTTTTTTAAAGGGATACTTGAAAATATCTCGTGGATATAATTTTCATGCAATATAATACAGGTGTGGTTGATCTAAGTGTATCAAAATTAAGTTCTCCACTAACATGTTGGGCGCCAAGATTGCGACCCTTTTTTTAACATCGTATTTTTTCTACAAAACCTTATTTTTACTTATGTAACTCACATAACAAAACGAGCATGCCTATTTGTTTAAGATACGGAATCACAGTACGACGTTTATTTATAAAAATTGGAACTTATTATTGGCGCCCAACATGGTAGAATCAAATGATGTCTTGGCTGTCTGCACTACACATAAAATAAAATAAAGTCGAACTTTATACTGGAGTTCAAAAATGTTTGCGATGTGCAAAAGTTTATGGTAAGTTTATTAAATGTCGTCTGTATGTATGTTATCCCGGGTCGGGCCGAGAGTGTTTGGGTTTTTCTGTCTTGAAATTACTCAGACACAGCTCCGGAGTCAGGAAGTTGGTGGTGTTAACACCCCCGTGCCTAGGAAAGCAGGTTAAGCCGTTGGTCCTGCGCCTGATCTCTCTACGGTCATGTCGGACTGCCGTCTCACCGAATTATGAGAGTGAAGGAACAGAGAGTGCACCTGTGTATTGCGCACACACTTGTGCACTATAATATGGCCCGCGCAGTTGGCTAATCTCTGTTGAGATAGGACGCCGTGGTCAAAATTCGGCTAGGAGGACATTTTTTTTTTATTATCTGTGTAGTCGAAATCTGTTGCACTATTTCTGATGCACATTCTATAACTTGAACATTTATAGTCCAGTGCATAGTTTAGGCTATATTTCAACTTAATAGGATAAGTACAACCAAAAATACAGGGTGACCTCTCTTCACTATAAGACTTTATACATAGGAGAGGTCATTATTACTGGACGGCGCTGAGACTATTCTTAATATTTCGATTATTTAAATAAACTTAGTCATAAGCCTTCTCAATTGGCACATTAGAAATATCAGTTTCAGAACCGTATCTTTAAATATTTAAAATAACTTCATACCGACATAAATTTGAATAACAATTAGAAGTCATCTGGGCGTCTTATTCTGCTGTCGATACAACTAATCTCCACCACCCTCCCCTAATAGGCCATCTCCTTGTTGCCATGGCAACCGTGCAAAATGGCTGCCGCCCTCCCCGCCACCCCCGCGCGGGTATATAAACGCCTCCAGGGGCTCCTCTCCTCAGAGAGCCAGTACTTTCTTCCGCGGATGCCCGTCGTCCGTATTTATTTTTCTTTTCGACACATTTCGATATTTTATTTTTAATTTATTTCCAACCAGCCTGCACAGTTTGGCCTTCGAAATAAATTTTTCGTTTTTTTTTCTTTGTTTTATTTTCTTTTTTTCATTTTTCTCGGTGTGGTGCGCTGCTGCTGCCGTCTAGGTAAGTCCAATTTGCGTTTTTTGCTCTTTTTCGCGTTTTCGACACTTCGCGAAGTACGTTTTAATTGAAATTCCATATGGGAGTCATTATTTTTAACACGTGCTCAAATGCCTATCGATTTTCCTGCAGATGAGCGGGGGGTAAAAATAGCACACTGCTCTCGTGCGCTATGTACGAATATCGGCTTTAGCTTTATAGATTTAAGGTTGCAAATCCTTCGACGGTTATGCCGCTTGAGGCTGTATAGGAGCGGTGTAAGAGGTGAAAATAATTAATGTCAAATAGATTGAATGCGACTTAGTAAGACCACAGAATATGAAAAGAGGAAGATTACGGTTTTATTCATAATTGTGTTAAAAATGGCGAGTTGTAAGAAGATTAATGCTGGATTCAAGTAACGATGAACGATGAACGGTCTTGAGTCTGGACGATTCGTTTGTGCCTTCAATGGTTTTTGAATGTATAGTATTTTATTTCAATATTTGTGTCTGTGTTTGCTTAGGCTCTGAACGATAGGATTTAGATTAGATCAGATGTACTTTTAAAATAATTTTCGTTCGTCTGGATGACGTCAATGATCGAACTGTACTTTTAAAAGGATTTGAAGAGTACCAACGGGCTTGATATAGTCATTTCGGTATTTTTTTCAATGCTTTAAATGTTATAGTGTATGTGCTAAATAACTTGAGATTATTTACACTTAAATGTACAACGATTTTAATATATTTTTAACGCATTTTAAAATGTTCATGCCAAAACCGTTAATGTATAAACTTGGCAATGAATGATTCCATAAAAGCACTTATATTTATTTGTGTCTGTCTATAGTAACAAAATAAGATGAACAAGAATTGAGTTTGTTTACCAAAACTGAACATTTTCAGTAAAAGTTCTTAAGTCCTTTGAAAAGCCCAAATACATGCATAAAAAAATACTTGATTATTTTGTTAATCAGTTTGTCCTTTTTCTAGGACCGTTATTACAAAGCTAACTTTTTAAAGCAACTTATTACGAAATTTACACTAACGCATTACAAAATATAAACGTCTATAAAGATAACCTATTTGAAAAGGCGGCATTTTTTTACCGAAAATGAGTTACTTCTGAGTTACTTTCGATTTTAATATCTCAATGAACTAGGTATTCTTTTTTATAGTTTATCGTGCTTTTGCAAAAATAAAAATAAAAATTATTATACCAACAAATAAAAGTATTTATTTAATTGTATAAAAAAAAGTTAAGTCAGCCTATTAGATCCCACTGCTGGGAAAAGGCCTCACCTCAACTATGAAGAGGAATTTAATTGTATATTTAGAAATAAAATAAAAATAGAATAATTTTATCATTAATAATCTAAGAGAACCACTTGCACCAATATTGAAACATGATACAAAATACTTACTATGATTTTATGTGAACAAGATTTTCCCCACATTTGTACAAAGCAATCCCATACCGGAACGGTCCACTCAAAGTAATGATCAATAATTCATACAACAACCAACGAAAAAACCGTAGAAGCAGCTTGTATAGTCGCCACATAAATTTTTCACACTATTCGTTTTGTTGCAAAATGGTTCCTAGTACAATTGGCTAGGATACCAACGCTGGGCCTTTAAACAAGATGCAATCTATTTTATAGCGAACAAATAGACGGTTATAGGAAGCGATAGCGCACTATCGCCAACGAACTGTCAAATTAAGTATGCAAAAGTCACGTGATGTTTCGATGGCTTATGCCAGTTTCATGCATTTTTAACGATGGCAAACTTCGCTTTAGAACCATCTTGTCTACGGGCCTTAGTCTTCGTGGCAGTATTTAGTTACATTGTATATTCCAGTCGTAAAATATAGTGTTTAATTGGAGATGCTGTCGTCCGTACACATATCATTAGCCTACTCGCCAGCCAGACGAGCGGTTCCACGATACGTCTGATCCGAATCCGATCCGTTAAAAAAATCGTATTTTTTAAACAATCTCACCAATTACCTAGCTCCAAACTAAGCGTGAGCTTGTGTTATGGCGACTAGGATAACGGATAGACATATTTTATAAGTGTATAAACATCCATGACTTAGATACAAACGCGTGTGCTCATCACACAAACATTTAACTCTTGCGGGATTCGAACCCCAACACAACGGTTTTGTAATCACCAATATGGTCGCCGAAAGTTTTTGTTTTTATTTTGTAAAGCTTTTTAATCATCTCAGAATAATAAAGAATGTCCTCCTAGCCGAATTTCGATTATAGTGGTCAATCTCAACAGAGATTAGCCGACTGCGCGGGAGATATTATAGTGCACAAGTGTGTGTGCAATACACAGGAGCACTCTCTGTTTTTTCACTTCATAATTCGGTGAGATGGCAGCCTGACAAGACCGTAGAGAGATCAGGCGCAGGACCAACGACTTAACGTACTTTCCGAGGCACGGGTGTGTTAACACCACCAACTTCCTGACTCCGGAGCTGTGTCTCAATTATTTCAAGACAGATAAACCCAACACTTTCTGCCCGACCCGGGAGTCGAACCCAGGATTCGTGGATAGTATCCACTAGACCAACGAGACAGTCGATCATCTCAGAATAATATAGTAACAGATAAAGTGATACAATTTTGGGCCACATAACAGTTACTTCTGTGATTGCATCGTTATTCCCACCCCATAGGTGTGTCTCGTCCCAAGGGTGTAATATTTTGGATTTCTGAGTAACTCAGATCCGGCCCCATCTTATTTTCAATATCATTTCTTGATGCAGTCATTTATTCTCGTATTATTATGCTCTATTGGGACAACGGTGTTCCGTAAAGGGGAGGTTCGATAAATTGTTTATGTGCTATTCTTGGTCAAGACAATATTTTGATTTAACTAAGTAATCTATACTTTATACTAATATTATAAAGAGGAAAGATTTGTTTGTTTGTTTGTTTATTTGCATCTAATAGGCTCCGAAACTATTAGACCGAATCAAATAAAATTTGGCACAGAGATAGTTTGAGACACTGGGAAGGACATAGGCTACTTCTTGTCGCGATATAAAATCATCAGGGGGGTGAAATGAAGGATGAAAATTTGTATGGAAAATCAAACTTTTGGCGCGGGCGAAGTCGCGGGGAACTGCTAGTGATAAATATATTGTCTTATTATGGATATATCTATTTGTTGAAATTTACGATAAATTATTGTTTGAAGTGATAAGCATTCACTATGCAATCTAAATATATTATTGCACTTGAAAAAATGACCGCCAGAGGCGGGAATCGAAGCCGCGTTCCTCGCATGCCGGGCGATTGCCTAACCTCTCGGCCACCTTGGCGTTGGCAGAGCCTGTCGAAATTTTCAAGTGCTTCTTAACGCTGTAATGCCGCGTTGCTTTCATCAATGTTATTGGGATTTCACCCTCAACACTCGAAAGAAACACTACTAGATCTATTTCTATGAAAAGTTTTTAAAAATTACCTGATTGACAAAATTAAATATTACCTAATGCAAATAGGAAAAAAAACTTTATTTCTAAGTAGGTATAAATATTAAGTCCAAAACTCACTATTTTTTTTCATTTTATTAAAACAGTAATTATTTTACTATAAAAATAATTGCAATATTAATATTTTGCTAAAATGTAGCGATATTTTAACATCCTGTAAGAACGAGTATACTGATAATCTGATAATAATCTGATCTATAAAAATAATTCAGTTCTCCAAGCATTAAAAACCCTTATAAAGAACTATTTTCAATGAAATCTGTAAATAACCTCCTATTTTTTCTCAGACAAAACTATTTTGGCTTCATAAAATATTTATATATGAAAATGGGATAGTTTCATACGAGATTGATGGGAATTGAAAGGAAAGACAACGAAATGTTATTTTCCGGTTTCGAGGGGAAATATGTAAGGGAAATTTCATCATATTTAGGGAGGCACCATCCCTCTTTTTGTAAAAGGAATAATATTTCTAATGAGTGTACTATATATATTATTATTTATTTACTAAGAGATCTTGATCCAAAAAATCGTACCTCAAATGTTAGTAGAAAAGTTTATTTAAAAAAAATACAAATTTGATGAAGCCATTAAAAATGTCAGTTCCTGCACCTGAGTGATAGGCTACAGATTAAAAAAGTTGTGTTAACGGTAAGATACACACTCTTTTTTTCACATCACAAAACTATAAAAAAATTGGCAGTAGTCTTACATTAATCTCATGCGATGGAAAAAATATTTTACAATTGAATCGTATTAAAAATCAAAGTTACATCCATTTTTATTAATAGATATTCTTCGAAATTCTGAAACAATTGCGTTCGTACGAGTATCATACTAAATTCGTAGATATTTAGTATTTATATTTTACTAGTGATTCCCCGCGACTTCGCCCGCAAGATTTGAATTTTCCATATCAACTTTCATCCCCCATTTCCCCCTCTTAATGTTTTTATATCGCGACAAAATGTAGCCTATGTCCTTTCCAGGGTCTCGAACTGTCTCTTTACCAAATTTCATCTCAATCGGTTCAGTGGTTTAAGCGTCAAGAAGTAACAGACAGACAGAGAGACACACTTTCGCATTTATAATATTAGTATGGATATGGATAGTTTGGATTATGAAACCACGTTTTTTTAGTATTTCGGAGTAGGTCTATTAAAAAAGGTTGTTGTAAATTATTTCCCTCTCTCGTTTAATACGTTCCTAGTAAATTCGACCTTCGTAACACATCACATTATACATACATTATCAAAGTGTTGTCCACACTATCGACATTCTCACTAAAATTATCGTCACTAAAAATATAAGGGTCATCAGGTCAACGCCCGTGATGGTTAGGTGTGAGAGAAGATCGATATGCAGCGTCTGTGCGCTAGTGATGGGGTAAAAGTGGTATCGATGCACTGAAGTTAATATTTTAGTTGGAGGCCCTATAGATAACTTTTATTTTTTATCGTTATTCAGCGTCTTTAATAGTGATCGATGAATCAAAAATAACTATTTTAGTTTCATAAAATATCAGTACATAAACAGTTATGTACTGATATTTTATGAAACTAAAATAGATATTTTTTAAGGTACAGACCTTACTTACATGTCTAAAACTTTCAAAAAGTAGTTATTTTACTTATGTTTTGTCTGATATTGGAAATAAAATAATGAACAATGAATTTAAATTATTACATATAAGGTAATGGTAGTAAATTATTACATATAGGTATGAAATGTCTTTAATTCAATTCCACTCCCTGTAACTTAATAAAAAAATACTCTTTTAGATAGAACGAAGAGATAGCACTTTCCTTTAAATGAGTTAAAGAAGGCAAGTAAAACTTAAAAGTCTCGGTTAAAATAAAGTGTAGACTTTCTAATTTTAATACAAATAAATATCATCCTAACATAATGATACCTTATTTTTAACAGTCAAAAGTAAAAAAACCTCTTTGAACAGTATATTTTATTCATGATCGTATTTACTATTACTGTTAGTTATTTACAGTTACTGAAAGTTTTCAGATCAATGCTAGTTTGCATCTGACCGAAGAGATTATTTACTAATACAATACAGCTATACTTAGATGCAGTTTTAAATGTTCACAGTACAATTCGACTGGTTAGGTACCTTCATAAATCATGCTAATTAAAGTTTCTATGTCCCCTTGGCCAAATTTGATGTGGTAAAGTTTAAATCATAAGTAAGGTTCTCGATACAAAGAAAATCCTCGAAATACTTATTTATAAATTCTCTAACACTTGATTCACTTCATAGATGTATAATATTAACCTATGGGCTATAAAAACCTGCCGCCTAAAATTTTGGATAACGTATTAGTTCACTTACCCACGAAAATGGCGGGTGATCGGTGCTGCCACAATTTTCAACCAATTAACCTATCTGATGGACTTAAGATGCGATTTTAGTAAATTGAGTTTAGGCAAAGATTAAAATAATGTTATCGATGTCTGACCATCATTGGTCTAATCAGAATTTGTAATTAAAAGTATTTCAATAAATAAATATCTCAAAGTTATTAAACTTTAATTGTGACTAGATGGCGATTTTGAAGTTATAGATTCTAGACAAATTCAAAGATGTTTTTCATATAGATATCGAAGCTATGGATGTTCCTCATATAGGTACTTGTACCTAAAGTCAGATTTTATCATCAAGCGTGCTCCTATTCAGATTCCAATAGCTTTGCCACAAATTCTTGAAAAGTATTATCAACAAAAGGATTTGCAATCGTACTAGATAGTTATTATTAGATGAGATAGTTGTTATTGTACCATTTGTACAAAATTTCATTTGTGTCTATGAAGCTTCAATAAATAAATTAACTTACAACAAAACGCCACATGTTATTTTCTCAGTTTAAATCGATCCTTTATCATCAATCTATAACCACATGAGCCCTGACAAAAGTTTAAACAGTAGGTGCTTTTAGACATATTTAATGGCCATGATGGCAAGCCAAGAGGGAGCGACATGATCTTCCACGCGCTCAGCATATATACATTTCCTAAGGAGATGTTGCGTCCATGATTGTGCCTCTCTGTCTTATGAGCCAGTTCAGCCAATATCACGATATCTGGTTAGCTGGGCTTTTCGCCCATCCATTACAATCCTACATCTCTCACATTTTGGTCAAATTCTCCCAGTTGTGTACGTCCATGTTGAAAACAACCATAAGCCTCTTGGCACAATCATGTATATCCATAAATCGATCCTAAAATTGACTGAGAAATTAAGTTACCGTAAGTACTGTTACGAGGTGCTTGTGGCGCAGTGGTGGCAGCGCTTTGGTAGTGATACCAAAAGTTAAGCAACCCACGGCGCGGTCGTTATTGGATGGGTGACCATTCCGACCATTAAAGTGACAACCATGACAAGCATCTCCGTGCTTCGGAAGGCACGTTAAGCAGTTGGTCCCGGCTAATATCTGTTGGTATTAGTCGTCAAGCCTAGTCAGAGGCCCTAAGGCGGCTTGATAACATCTGACAGTAAGGTTTGTCACTTGCCTTACAGACACCCCTCCACCAATCCGCACTGAGCCCGCGTGGTGGGGTATGGCTCGTTCTTCCTCATAGTTGAGGTGAGGCCTTTTCCGAGCAGTGGGATCTAATAGGCTGACTGTAAGTACTGTTACTAAACAATCATTTAGACAGAGTTCTATTAAGCTAATGAGCTTATCTACAATGTTTTGGCCCTCTTCACTTAGCGGTGAGGGGCGGTTAAATTGTCCAAAAAGTGCATCATCATTGTTATTCTGAAGACCCTCTTTCGAATCGAATTGTAAGACTGACACGTCAACACCTGTTTATCGTCTTTGGACAAAAATTGTATCAAACAGTTTCCATTTCGACTGAAATTTTCTGATTTTTCAACCTACATTCTGCTATGCTAAGAGGTAATGTTTGTACCTTAGCGAGCTTGTTTGTACGAGGTAAGCTCTACTGAACTGATTTCGGAAATTCTTTCACCAGTAGAAAGCATATTATTCCGTTACGTCGCTTTAAGTGACGTAGGCTTTCTTACATTTTTTATAACTTAAAGGGTATCTTTGAAAGCGCTTGTTAATATACAATTAGTGGCAGTTCTCCGGGACTTCGTACGTGCTGTAGAATTTCTCATTAATAATAATAATTTTATTTAATCAGACTAATGGATCCGTCAATGATTACCTTGTAACAATTTTCTTACAACTATATTGATATACAAGGGTATAATATTATTTTACATACAAACTTGGGCATATAAACTTTCGTTCTATATTTTCCACTTTCTAGTTTTATTTTTACGACATTACGTATTAAAGTAAGTACGATTTTTTTAAACTATCTTTTAAATAAAATAAAAGGAAATAAAATATAAATTAAATAATAAAAATAGGAATAAAATGTATAAACTTTAAAACATCTGGACCATTTCCCAGCAAATTTACAGGCAATAAATCAAAACCAAATTAACGACATGGCCATCTACCGACACTTTAGTGTTTAATAAGTTTAATAAAAGTCATATCTTTGAGACATTAATCGTGGGAAAGGGTGCTTTAACTAAATTTGTCGTGAGACGCTTTTCAGTGTCAATTAAGTGACTTGAAATTGATTGGGTCGAGTTCTTTGTTTAAGCGTTCGTTTTACTTAGTCATATCTATGATTACATTTAAGTTCAATCTCTCTCTTTCTCTGCGAAACAAACGAAAAAATACAGACTTCAATAATTTAGAAACGTCAAATTAAGATAATGATTCTTACGTAGGTGCGAATTCTTATGTTTTTTACAAGTATTCGCGTGTTTCCATCTAATTTTAGTCTTCATCGAATAACATCCCAAGTTGTCTATGCATTCTCTAATTTCCTTAGCAACTGACAGCTGTTAAGTGTGACGTTTCTGAATTAATATAGTCTGTCTCTTTTGTTTGTTTAGCAGAGAAAGACAGAGACTGGCTTTTTGATTTATTTATTTCACAAATAAAATGGTGAAAATAACGACCGCGTTGGTGTAGTTTTTCGCACTCCAGACTTAAATGCCAGCAGCTACGGGTTCAAATCTCGTAAGGGGCAAATGTTTGAGTCATGAGCACGAGCATTTGTACTTAACTAAAACGTGGATGTTTTAAAAAAAGTATATGATTACGTGTATCCGTATCCTTATTACCATAGCACAAGCTCATGTACGTCACGTCATCAGTGAGTGAGTAGGTACTTTAGAATCTATTTGATATCTAAAAAAATTAATAATTAATTGGTTGGGAAGTGCAATACTCGAAAGTGGCGGGACCAATTTGGCTAAATAGATTTCAATAAATAAATAAATTGTTTTAACAAACACACCAATTACCTAGCCCCAAACTAAGCGTGAGCTTGTGCAATGGTGACTAGAATAACGGATAGACATACTTATATACATTTTTATAAACATCCATGACTTAGGTACAAATGCTCGTGCTCATCACACAAACACTTGCCCCTTGTGGGACTCGAACCCGCAACCCCCTGGCTTATAAGTCCGGGGTGCGTACGACTACACCAAGACGGTCGTCAATAAATGTTAAAGTTCTGTTCCGTAATATTTAGGTAACTTTCAAGAATTTTTTACATTAGTTAAGAGAATTTTTGTCTTAAATTTCGTAAAAACTTGCAAACAAATTGCTTAAGTTATAAAAATAATTATAGACTTTTTATTTGTAAAACAAATAAAAAGGGGATTGAATGAAGTTAATCAAATCTAAGATCTAAGACCGCCTAAATTGTACCATTCTCAATTAACACATATGTGTGGTGTGCAATAAAGAGTTCTATCTATCTATCTATCATAGAATATAATTATACACTTTAAACCAAATAATATTATTGCAACTAGTAGGAAAACCCTTCTAGTTTTCTTAATTCTAAAACTGTGTTAAGGACTAAGGAGGTTCAGATTTACACATTTTGTAATCACTGAACTTTTTCAAGTTAACTCATTTTTTACTGAACTTTTTCAAGTTAAACTCATTTTTTAATAAATATTTTACGAGTTGGGCAGGCGGCTACCTACATTCAAATCAAATTTATTGATGTGCAGTCAAGCTTTAAACGTGCTTCCGGTCAAATCAGCAAATCAGATCATTTTATTTATATGGTGGAAATTTAGAGATTGAAAAGCAAAGCTAGCGACTCCGAATCGATTTTACATCATTACCAATCATCGAAAACAACTAAACAAAATATCTAAAAGGTACCTAGTTAACTATTAAGTAATTGCTGGATTTTACAATCTATAAGTCAGTGTGTCTATAACCACTTAAATCCTTCACTGTAGAAAGACATGTAGAATCGCTAGTTAAGGATAGCAAATGCATTTGGTTAGATTTCATTACTCAAATTAATTTTAAAACATTTCTATAGACTCGTGGCCGAAGAAAAATAGGAATGTGATTCTCAAAAAGTTTGAATATAAAATTTATCAGGTTTCAACTTATTGAATATGCCTCCAGCATTTCTGGCCTCATGGACACGTTTTTATTTTTAAATAACTAGATTTTAAGTTATAGTTTTGCTTTGTGTTTAAATAAAATAATTTACCTAAACTGTAGTTAGTGTATCGACATATCGATAAAATATCGATGTGTCGATATCGACACAGCACATCACCATCCGTCCCCTCATTCCGCGCGTGTGTGCGTACTGATTGCTGGTACAGCGGCCGTTTGGCGAAGTCTACAAGGGTTTAGTGTTAGGTTTGTGCTGAGATGGGGTATGAATATAAGCAACATTCATGGCGATGGCTGTATTGCAATGGTTGATGACGTACTCTTAGAACTTAGATTTCAAATCCCAACATTTAAGTATTATAAATCGCCATGCAAAGTTGCTGACTGTCATCAAGCTGCACATCAGGTATCCCATTTGAACTAAGAAAAAAGCATTTATTGTGATGTATGATTTTTAATGTCATATTGATGTAATAATGGCGCTCTATGAAAATATGAAGCTAACAAAGAAATTAATTAAATATATTTTTTTTTCAATTTTCAGAAATAATAATATTATTTATTTATTTAAACTATTCGCACACAGTTTATTGTACAAATGGCGGACTTAATGCTAAAAGCATTTTCTACCAGTCAACCATAGGCCCCCAAACAGAGAAAATACAGGAATATATATTACAAATATTTAAAAATATTTTTAACAATCGCGTATTACTTACTAATTGTAACTTAGAAAGTTAAGCTATTACTACAAGAAGACCAGAAAAATTGGTTATTCTTAATTCGACTGTTATACCGTTTTTGTAAAAAAATATTACCTGCTCCAAACCGTAATTTCCACGTGTGTATTTCGGCACTTGACTTGATCTAGTAGGTTTTGTAAATCGTATTTCTCCCCCTAAACAGCGTTGTGGAAGATACTCTCCCCTCAATATCACTACACTTTAATTTCCACGTTGTGGCTGTATGTACGTAATTTTAAAAAATAGCTATGTAGGTGTTCTATCTCTTTCGCCATAGTGGTTATAGTTATCTAGGTTTCTACAATTGGAAGTTAACATGATACAATATCAATAAAATTGGCTACTTGATACCACCAATCGTTGACGTACTTTTAATAATGTCCTCCTAGCCGAATTTCGACTACGGCGGCCTATCTCAACAGAGATTAGCCAACTGCGCGAGACATATTATAGTGCACAAGTGTGGTGCAATACACAGGTGCACTCTCTGTTCCTTTGCTCTCATAATTCGGTGAGACGGCAGTCCGACATGACCGTAGAGAGATCAGGCGCAGGACCAACGGCTTAACGTGCTTTCCGAGGCACAGGGGTGTCAACACCACCAACTTCCTGACTCCGGAGCTGTGTCTGAGTAATTACAAGAGAGAAAAACCCACACACTCTCGGCCCGACCGGATTCGGACCCGGGACCTCGTGGATAGTACCCAGCGAGCTGACCACTAGACCAACGAGGCAGTCAACGTTGACGTACTTTTAATGAACTATCAAAACGCTCTTCTTCCTTTTTAGGGAAATAGCAAACTATGACGTCACATTTCACTATACTCAAATAACATACTTTTATCGAGTAGCTTAATTTAATAACAAATACTGCAGATAGATAAAAAATATCAATGCAAGTGTGTTTAAATATGATGTTATTTTCAAGAAACAGGCTTTCAGAATTATTTGTGGATAGTGTCAAGTACCCAATTGTAGAACATAATTTCACATTCAGTCGGGTTTATTTAAAAAAGCACATAAAAATAAACTAAATATGTACACTTAACAAAACTTAAAAACTTATTCAAAAACGTAACCGTGTCCATGAGGCAAGGAAGCGAGAATGCTGGCTGCGTTTCCGCGTTGGATAGCTATATTTAGCCTCTGAGTGAGAAACGAAACATAGGTACAATCCGAATTTTAGGATCAGATAGGATAACATATAATCTTAAGATTAAACTGAGTACTTAAAGCACATGTGTTACGGCAATCAGTGACAACAGATAAAATTAAAATTTAGTAAATTTCATCTATTCCCGCATATCCGCACAACAAGAGGCACTTAATACGTTCCAATCTTAACCCTAATTCTAATTCTGCTTAGGGACAATTGTGGGCTAGGGCTGAGAAGAAGCAACGCAAGACGGTACCACAACACCCACAACAAAAAATTTGCATTGATTTTAAACAAAAACAAAATTTCGATATTTTTATTTCTGGATTCTATGATCGACACCCCTAACATTAAACACTTTTTGAAGACCCTGTATTGAGCGTGTAGGTAATTATATTCCTCCATTAAAGTTGGTATGTCATCATCCTCCTAGCGTTATCCGGGTTGTGCACACGCACGCGAGGGCCCAGGGTCCGCTGACCATGATCCAGGATGTGGCAGATCAGGTAATTACAGTGGAGCGACTGCCACCTGACCTCCGTGACCCTGTTACCAGGGGAACCTGACCAGTTTTGGATCATGGTTAGGTACACATGCATTCGCCTGAATGTGCAGGTTTCCTCACAATGTTTTCCCTCACTGTAAGAGCATGTATGTGTTTGATCTAAATCTACAATATTACTTACATATTACGCCCTATAATTTAAGTAAAAAAGCATACTTACACAATTTCGGCGTATTCTTTCTAGTAAATTAAGTCTCGTAAAAATTTTCCTGCTTCAAAGGCTGTGCTTTGATCTCATCATTTGATTTAAGTACCTACATCATAAGATTATGTTATGTAAAAAGACATTGTGTGACAAGGAACGCTACGAAGAAAAAAAAACGTATTTAAAAAAAATATATTGTTCCAACAAACACACCAATTACCTAGCCCCATACTAAGCGTGAACTTATGCTGTGGTGACTAGGATAACGGATAGACATACTTAAATACTTTTATAAACATCCATGACTTAGGTACAAATGCTCGTGCTCATCACACAAACATTTGCCCTTTGCGGGATTCGAACCCGCAACCGCCTGGTTTAGAAGTCCGTGGCGCGAACCACTACACCAAGACGGTCGTCAAAATATTATGACAGTTACTTGTAGGGTCGGCCAAGAAAGTGGTTTATAACCTTAAGAGCTCATTCACACGAGGAAGATTCGTGATTTTTGACGATTCGTCTTTTTTCACGATTCGTTCTTTTTTTTGACGGCGGCAATGCTTTTTGAATGCCCATGTTCACATGGATCACGAATCGTGAAAAATGACGATTCGTTTTAATTCTAGTATCGTGTTATAAAAATCACTAATCGTCAAAGTACACAAATCGTGAATTTATTGTAACGGATCCGCTGATGCCACCGATTCGGATATTTTGACGAATCGTGAAAAACACGATTCAGTATGCAATGTGAACGTCCATCCGTCATGACGTATCGTGTATTTTGACGAATCGTCAATGACGGATCCCGTGTGAATGAGCCCTAAGGTTGAAAATCGTTCACACGTCATAAAACAACAGGGTTGAATTTCCCGTGCAAAAAAAAATCTTAGGGAAAATCTGACGCCAGTATGCGAAGCGCGGCGACCTTAACTATAAGCCGTGTAGCGATACGAATCTGTCTAACAAATGAACCTCGGTACGGGTCGACCTTGAACCCAAAAATCAAAAGTCGTAATAATCGCTAGTTAGAAAGACAAATGATACCTGTCACAAGGAATTAGCTGTCAAGGTGAACGACCTTTTATGCACGTTTATCTGGCACGTACTATAGCCCGTTTTTTTAGACGTTCGTTAGACTTTATACAGCCTATATCATACGTATACATTACAAACCATTGCATATTTACTAGGCCTTTTATTTATAAAGTTAAATTACCAAAACACCTCATTCACTTAACGCAAACGTCGTATTCAAAAGTTAATTATCACTTTCATCTCAAAAATACCCACAGTTACCGTGTGCCCAAACAGGGTGCAAATTACTTGCCGAGGGCCCGGACCACCACCCTTATTACGCCCACTACAGGGGCGGAGTAAGGGGTGAAAAGGGCGCGTGCCATTTCATTGCTGTAACCTGGTATTTTTGCGTGGACTTAGATGTAGGGAGTTAGCTTGTTACAGCGTGTTTAATGCACTGACATTGTATTGATTTAATTATTTATTTATTTAGTGCCGTCTCACCGAATTATGAGAGTGAAGGAACGGAGAGTGCACCTGTGTATTGAGCACACACTTGTGCACTATAATATGTCCCGCGCAGTTGGCTAATCTCTGTTGAGATAGGCCGCCGTAGTCGAAATTCGGCTAGGAGGACATTATTATTATTATTTATTTAAAAATAAATAGACCTGTCATCTCGTACTGCGCTGCGATTCAAATTTGATGCTCCGAGCATACGTATTTTTACGTGTTAAATGTCATCAATGTAAGTCTGTATGAAACTTCGTCAGTTTTTGAGCTAATTCGGAAAAAAATATTTATTTATTTATTTATTCTTTATTTTACAAACAAAGAAGTACGAGTGACGGACTAAATGCCGTTCTATTTGGCAAAAATTTAAGTATGTCCTATATTTCAGGATTTTTGGAAACTTGGCCTCTAAGAGGGTAAAAGGGGGGTGAAAGTTTGTATTGAAAATTCCAAATTTTCGCGGACAAAGTCGCGGGCAACCATTAGTTTGTCAAAAGAATCTTGCATTTTGATTAACTCTCGGAAAAGTAAAAATGTAAGCCGATATAGATCCTACTGCTGGGCAAAGGCCTCACCTCAACTATGAGTAGGTACAAGCCATAGAGGCCGTAGAGGGGTGTCTGTAAGGCAAGTGACCAATAATATCAATAGATACTGCTTAACGTGCCTTCCGAAGCACGGAGATGCTTGTCGTGAACGTCACTTAAATGATCGGAATGGTCACCTATCCAATCACGACCGTGCCGTAGGTTGCTTAACTTTGATAACTCGGTAAATTACAAAATACGAATTCCCTCGCCCTGAATACCTCCCTGACCTCCAAGGTAAATGAAAGACGCAATTGATTAACGCAGATAGGCCCAAGAAAACATCTCTTGGGGCTATTCAGGTTAATGCAACCTTTGACAGGTGTTCATAATCTGTCAAACGATTATGACAATCGACAGCCGATTATGGAGTTCGAGATAATCTGTTTTGGATGTTTTTAGTGTTCCGTATCGTAAGTTTGTGCTGAACACTTAGTGCGGGAGTCCAACTCGCACTTTTTCTTTTTTTATCTATTTTTCTTATTTACTTACTAAGAAAAAAAATTGTGTTGTAGGTACTGACAGTGTACTTAAAAAGAGGTAGACCTGTCATCTCCTAATGGGCGGTGATTCGAATTTGATGCGCCGAGCACACGTTCTTTTACATGTCAAATTTTAATGCAAAATTGGGCAAATTGCTCAATTTGAGGCAATCCATTTCCGAGCGCTTATAACACATCTAGGCATCTCTTTTTATATAAACTATCATTGGTTGTAGGTACCTGCCACTTTTATGCGAAATTAGTGATCTGTTTAATAGTCTGGTAACATTAACCCTGTATGCAATCGAAAAAAAATCCTAAGCTTGAACAAATAATTTGTAAATACTACTACTAGTAGGGCCCAAAAGATAAGGAGATACTTTTTTTATTCAATTTAGGACACAAAATGCCACTTACTTCACACACTTACTTCGCGATTTATTTACATTTTATTTAAAACCTGTTACGGTAAACGAAGTAATCCGTAAAAGTTGAACAATTTGCGTAAACGTAAGAAATAAATATAAGGAGACATTTTGGGCACATATGGGCAAATATTGATTGATATTAATTATTAGCTAAATTATTGTTTTTAAGTGATAAGCATTCACTTTTGCAATCTAAATATATTATTGCACTTGAAAAAATGACCGCTAGAGGCGGGAATCGAACCCGCGTTCCTCGCATGCCGGGCGATTGCCTAACCTCTCGGCCACCCTGGCGTTGGCAGAGCCTGTCGAAATTTTCAAGTGCTTCTTAACGCTGTAATGCCGCGTTGCTTTCATCAATGTTATTGGGATTACACCCTCAACACTCGAAAGAAATACTATTGCAAGTATTTAACAATCGAAAGATGAGGCTTGCAAATACGAAAATTTTTTGTTTTTAAGTGATAAGCATTCACTTTATAAGGAACGCGGGTTCGATTCCCGCCTCTGGCGGTCATTTTTTCAAGTGCAATAATATATTTAATTATTAGCGTTCATAAGTGACATTTTGTGTCCTAAATTGAATAAATATTTTTTTTAACTGTCCATTGTTTTTACCTCTCAAATGTTGAAACCGTTTAATTCCATAAACTTAATGCTATTACGTATTACAAACAGATTTAATACAACAGTAAAAAAATCTGAACTGGCGAGCTTATTCTGAACGAAATGGTTTTGTTAACAACCCCTAATGTCGTTTGGCAGAATATTGCACAAACTTCTAGTTACTGCAAAGATAAAGCTACAATCTTTGCAGTTACCTCCTTCAACAAATCAATCCTTACAAAATAAAGTATGAAAATATTAAAACCTACTGTTTCTCGTACAGTCATAATAATGTAATCGTTATATTCCAACCGCCACCGATCACACCTATGGAGACGAAATGTCATTATTTTGTTTAAAAAAAAAATCCATCAAAATCGCTTGGCACTGAATGCGTCCGATTTTCCTTCAACACGTTTTGTCAAAGAAAATCACTTATTTCTTTACATATTTTTAAATAAAAGGGCTGTTTTCAAGATTGTTATTTACAATTTTAACCGAAATATCTCATATTCTATTTTATACCTACTATTAATTTTAAAATACATGCTTAATCAAATTGAATTTCGCTCACAAAAATTAATCGACTGTGCAAGCACTTACAAAAATTAATCGATTATGCAAGCACTTACAAAAATTCGTCGGCTGGCTGACTAACGTCCTCCGTAACTTAGTTGGTAAGAGCACTCGCCCGGATAGCGAAGGGACGTGGGTTCGAGTCCCACCGGATGACACAGTCGATTAATTTTTGTGAGCGAAGTTCAATTTGATTTCGTAAAAACTTGCAAAATAATTGCTTAAGTTATAAAAATAATTATACATGCTTAATTTGACACTTTTCATATCAGTACCAAGCACTGATAAGTTTCGGAAAAATCGCACTTAATTCGCATCTATAGGTTATGTGTTCGATGCCAACCGCTTATCAGAAGCTTCGCCTGCGGGGTACAGAGGGTACACGAGAGCGGTAGGGGCGGAGGGCGCTTGGGAATCGTATGGTTGATTTGAATTTTGTCACAGTCAAAAATAGTTTATTCCATTTAGAACAGAAAATGCCACTTATGTACTTCAAAATTAATAAAAAAAACAATTATTAGCCCATATGGGGCCCGATCTCTCATGTCTCCTTATTTTTTGGACCTTGCTAGTGCTTCGAAACAAGACAGAAAATCTGGCAATCGATCTATTTGAAATTTAAAATTTTTAAAATTCAAAATACCTAATCAACGTCAAAAATTTAAAAATCAGTATAATATTGGCCCTTAGAGGGCCCGAACATGTCTCCTTATCTTTTGGGCCCTACTAGTGCTTCGAGACAAAACACAGACAATCAGGCAAGTGCTGAAAAGAAGCACCGGAACAAACTCAGTCACCACTAGCTACCATAAAAAAGTGAAAAAAAAATACAATAAAAAGGTAGGTACATCAGTTTGGTGCAGGCTGGACTGTCCATACATTCTCGTCATCAAGATAGTCTTGAATTTTATAATACCCTTTTGACATGAGGGTAGTTTTGACATGCGACTTAAACCTATTAATAGGTAGTTCGACAATATTGTGTGGTATATTGTTAAAAAATTTAATACAATTTATCAAAAATGAATTAATTGTTTTGGCCAATCTAAAGTCTGGAACGACAAGTTTGTTTTTGTTTCTTGTATTATAAGAATGAATATCACTTTTTTTCGTGAAAAGATCTAATTTTTTGCGTTTGAATCTATCCCCGCGACTCTGTACTCCGCAGGTGAGGTCTCAGGTAAGCTGTCGGACTATAATTATACCTAATTGTTTTTATGATCTACACTAATATTATAAAAAGGAATTATTTGATTGTTCGTTCGTATTGAATAGGCCCCAAAACTACTGGACCGATTCAAATGAAATTTGGCACAGAGATAGTTTAAGACCCTAGGAAAGACATCGGCTTTTGTCGCGATATAAAATAATCAGGGGGTGACATATCGATGGTTATAATGTCAAAGGGCTTAAAGGACATTTTGGCGAAAATAACTTTTTAATGCAGTTCTATTGAGTATTTTAAGCTCTATCGATTGATAATGAAATGAAAGAAATGATGATAATGAAAGTTTGTATAGAAAACCCGACTTGTGGCGCGGGCGAAGTCGCGGGGTACTGCTAGTTTAATATAATTTAATACAACATAAATGTCGCTTTTCAATTCAAAAATCAGTCTTACAATTCAATGCACAAATTCTTTTTAAAAGGTGAACCATATTTCCCTTTTCCCAAAAGCCATGACATTTACCAAATGGGAATCACTACCCATGATATGCCTTGACATTTTGTGTGGTAGGTTATCCAACTTACCTTCTTAATAGCTTAAGCTATTTTTGGAGGAAAACAATGGTTTATGTTGGTATGAACGAAAGGGCTTGGATCGATGCAGTTGTTAAAATGCGTAAAGCAACTTCGAAATGATAAAAAATGTATATATATACATAAATTGAAGACTTAGTTCACCAAGTAATCTTTAAAAAAATAAAAAACTTAGGGACCGATTCTGATGCCTAAAAAAACTTTCTCAATGGGACCATCAACGAATTCTAAAAATAATTATTAAATACAACAGTATTTTTGAGTTAGTAGGTACTTACCTGAAATGATACCTTTTCGGTAGATCGCTCAAAGAATGTGCCATTCCATTGTAATTTTGATCTTAACTTTGATCGCCGAATAAAGAATTATGTTTTCTTTGTTTTTTTTTCTTTCTAAAATGAACGAGGCAATCATGCCAATAATAACGGTAATTGTAAATTTTTTCGCGATTTCGTTGTTGCTATATTCAAGCACCAATCGGCCCTCAGAGGTTGTTGATTATTTCAAAAAACAAAATTGTAAAACAAAATTAATTTTAAATAATAAAAGGTGCTGAAAATTTTAGTATTAAGCACACGATTCTTTACCAATCGGCAGAGGAGCTATTTTGCTGAATTAAAAAGGGATAAATTCAATATGATTACGTCATCGTGCTTAACAAATTGTTATTACATTTAAAAAAAATATTGCCTTGCTCATTATGACATTTATTTTAAGTATTGTGCTACTGACTGCAAATTGTCATCCACAAATCTGTCTCAAGAATTCGCCAACTATCTTAGGAACTAACAATATCGATAGCAAATCGGAACCATAAAATATGCCTGCGCTATTTCAGCTATTCGCCGCTAGATGGCGGTGTTCCGAACTATTCGAGACTGGATAGTTTACAAGTTCTTGAATTTATGCCAAATTAATAGATGGATGGCATAAACTTTGCTACTGGGAGCCTGCAGATTAGAGCTCGTATTGTGTAGACTCTGCCTTGCGGTTGCGTTCGCAAAACATGACCCTCCTTTTGGGCTATGCCGCAGTCGGGTAAATAGTCGGTTTTTGAGGTTAGGTTTAAGTATTCTGTTTGATTTTGATGCGGTTTCGCGAAGACTGTAAAGCAAGTGTTTTAATTACGAAACTTAAAAGACTTTGAATAGAATCCAGCTCTTATTCTAATATTATTTACTTTGAATGTGGAAATTTATTCGTTGTCGTGATTTCTTAATGTCTACTAAAATGCTAACTATCTTTACCAACCTCATAAACCAAATTTAAACAAAAGGAAAAAAAGATCTATGTGTTCACATTTTTAAACCAAATCAGCCGCCATGTTGCTTTAATGAGATTTCCGAACGTCAAACGTCAGATATCCGACCAAAACGATGTGCACTGTCGAAAAATGCGTGCAAATCGAGCGTGAGCCATCGATATTACTATATTCCTTTGAGTTTCAAATGATAATCAATCATGTTATACGAGTAGAATCGGAAATAATTAAAAAATTAAACGTACCCAACTTATAAAGTATTAGGTAAAATCACTTTTTTAATTTTGCGTATATGCAGTCAACCAACTAATTAAATTAGTATTTTTTTACTGCTTTAATAAAAATTTAATTTTATATTTACTATTCATCAAATTTTAGATAAAACAAAGAAAATTAAACAATCATGTCTACAAAATCTTGATTGTAATCATTGGAGGCGCCGGGTATCGATCCCGGTACCTCTCGCATGCTAAGCGAGCGCTCTACCATCTGAGCTACGCCCCCGATATCAGGTCTGACGAAATTAACGTTCTTAAACTGTACTTGCAATCTTGACAAGTACATAAATGTATACGTACATATTTTTATTATTATTTTAACTAATACAGGGTGTTAGGATTTTACTGGATTTTTTTAGCTTATTTACAAGAGAAAATAAATTGAAAGCTTAAAAACAACAAAATGAAAGCTTAAATAGGTACTAATGATATGAATACTTACATATACATACATACTAGAGATCGTAGTCTAGAAAACGGGAGAATTAAAAAATATTCATTACAAAAGAAATTTAAATACGCGCGCAGTATTCGATTACTTATTGAAGCGTCAAAAAAAGTTCAGAGACCAACATTGACATTATACCTCTTAAAAAACGATAACTTTTGAAAACTAGAAATAAAAAAAATCCCAAGCGGCGATTGTTAAAAACTAAGTTGATTCGAATGCCATCGAAAACCCGAGTTTTGCCATTAATTAGAAAGTTTTGATGGCCTTATATTTCGCGACAATCATTCCGTGGTGCCATTTTTAAGTTGGCTAGTTAGAACCGGTTAAGAGCGGTTAAGGGCGCTTCGGAGTTCGATTTTTGAATTTTTTGACAATAGCGAATGATTGCCGTGGCTAACTTTTGCAAATGTGATGGAGTGATTTTTTTGCATAGAATCTTCTACTAATTAATGCCAGACCTTACTTCCGAAAAACACAAGTTTTTTTTAAATAATTCCAGTAACCAAAATAAATAGGACTTTTTACTTTAAATGCTTTTATACCTACATAAGGTGTCGTTGCAAAATAATACAACTGCATAGATGCAGTGCTTACCAGAACTAGCAGTCGTTCATATGAATCATAAGATACATCGTATAAGGCTCCGCGCTGATGGGCCACCGACCACAGCCACTGGTGGCTAACGACAAGCTGTTTACATTATACACTTCACGACACAAACGGGATTTAATGCAACTAATCAATACTTTTTAAAAGGCAAATTTGTATTTACCTTCCTAGCTACCTACCTAGATCCTTTGAAAAATGTTTTGTCAAAATGGCGAGCGGCCACCACCGGTGGCGAGTCGCGAGTGGCCGCCGCTCGCTTCATGTGTGCGGCGACAAATTAAAAATAATGTAAACAAATAAATTGTTGCACTTGAAAAAATTACCACCCGAGGTGGGAATCGTACCCGCGTTCCTCGCATACCCGGCGATTGCTTAACCTCTCGGCCACCCTGGCGTTGGCAGAGCCTGTCGAATTACAGCTGTAAACAGCTTCGTTAGCCACCGGTGGCAATGGTCGTGGCCCATCTCCATGGAGCCTAAGCATCACAAAGTTTAATTCTGATGACGTGAGTGTGTCACCCCACGTGACTTATTTATTCGTAACACAACAGCATCTCCAGTTAAACACTGTACTATCTTATGCAAATGTAATAGAGTTGAGTTTTCAATAAAAATGTACAGCCTGATGTGCTGGCCGCACGTCAGACTACCCCTTTTTGACCTTCGATCGCCTCTATTCCCTACGTAATAAATGCTGTTTTTGTAGTTCGAATGGGTAACCTTACGTGTTGCTGTACATCAATATTCGATGACATAGACTCCTCACCTCAAGTGTCATCGAGCTTCTGTTGTACAGGCTGAATATTTAAAAGTCCTTTTGATCGAAATTGATCACTTCAGGCTTAGATTTTGTCCCTTTGAAAGAACTTAGACGGTTAGGGTTCAATACGTACCTACATATCTGATTAAACTTTAATAAAAAACTAACACAAAAAAATTTACATATAGTAAATATAAATTAAAACAATAAAAATGTCCTCCTAGCCGAATTCAAGCTTAAATTCGGCTACGAGTATATAAAATAATACGAGGGTCAAACTGAAAGTTCTTAGAACTGGCCACTTATAAACAATATAATAAAAAAAATATTCTAAAATTTGCGACTTGGCGGCAAATTGAAAATTGTCTGTGTCACGTCAAAATGAATTTAACACGAGAAAATTTTCGTGCAATGATTTTTTATGACTTTCGATGTCATTTAAGTCAACAAGAAAGTTATGATAGACTACGATTGGCCTTTCACGATGAAGCCCCATCTTGTGCGACTGTTTACAACTGGTTTAATGAGTTTAAACGTGGTCGCACTAATCTCACTGATGATGTACGTGAGGGACGGCCTTCTACGGCGACGACTGAAAATAACATCTGTGTTGTGCGGCGTATGATAGAGACTGACAAAAGAGTGACCTATCAGCAGATTCGGACAAGCTTAGGCATCGGTATGAGTCAAGTGCACAAAATCCTCCACGAACATTTAGCGGTCAGGAAGCTTTGCGCCCGGTGGATACCTCATAATTTGACTAAGGCTCAAAAACTCCATCGTGTGGATTGGTGCCGTAAAATGATTGAAAGATTTAACGGAGGTGACTCAAATGCTGTGTTCGACATACTAACAGGTGACGAAAGCTGGATTTACTGTTATGATCCTGAAACCAAAAGACAATCTGCTCAGTGGGTGTTTCCTTTCGAGGAGTTGCCAACTAAAGTGAAGAGAGATCGAAGTGCGGGAAAAAAAATGGTGGCCTCGTTCTTTGGAAGGATAGGTCATTTCGCAACAATTGTGTTAGAGGATCAAAAAACAGTTTCTGCAGAATGGTACACTACCAATTGTTTGCCACTTGTCTTGGAAAAAGTTCGAGAGAAACGACCTCGCAGTAGGATCCTCCTTCACCACGACAACGCCTCGTCGCACACCGCCAAGCGAACGATCGACTATTTGGCGACATCAAACGTTGAATTACTGGGTCACCCGCCGTATAGCCCCGACCTCGCGCCTTGTGATTTTTATTTATTTCCAAAAATTATAGAAAAACTTAAAGGAAAGCGGTTTATGAATGCTGAAGAAGCGGTGGCTGCGTATCGCGATGCCATTGAAGAGACCCCTAAGGACGAGTGGGCAAAGTGCTTTTCCCAGTGGTTCCATCGCATGCAGCGGTGTATTGACGTCAATGGACAATATTTTGAAAAGATATAATAAAACTAATAACTGGCTAATGTAATCAGTTTTTGATTTTCTAAGAACTTTCAGTTTGACCCTCGTAACGTATAGTACCGTTACCATGAGTTTACGGCGGCTTTACTCGCTAACAACGACGTAAAAAAAGTGTATGGAAAATTGCATCTAGCGGTTACTTGAAGTACTAAAATTTACAATACACTTTTTTTACGTCGTCGCTAGCGAGTAAAACCACCGTAAACTCATATTAACGGAGGTCAATCTTAACAGAGTTTAGCTAACTGTGCGGGAGATATTACACTGCTCAAGTGTGTGCACAATACACAAGTGCAGTCTCTGTTCCTTCACTCTCATAGTTTGGTGAGACGGCAGTCCGACATGACCGGAGAGAGATCAGGCGCAGGACCAACGGCTTTTAACGTGCTTTCCGAGGCATGGGTGTGTTGACTCCACCAACTTCTAACCCCGGTGCTGTGTCTGAATTATTTCAAGACCGACAAACCCAGAAACAGATTTCGGCCTGACCCGGGTTCCGAAACCGGGACCTCGTGGATAGTAACCTGCGTGGCGATCACTAGATAACGAGGCAGTCCAATCGAAACACATATAAATAATAATAAATAAATTGTTTCAACAAACACACCAATTACCTAGCCACAAACTAAGCGTGAGCTTGTGCTATGGTGACTAGGATAACAGATAGACATACTTAAATACTTTTATAAACATCCATGACTTAGGTAAAATGCTCGTGCTCATCACACAAACATTTGCCCCTTGCGGGATTCGAACCCGCAACCGCCTGGTTTAGAAGTCCTTGGCGCGAACCGCTACACCAAGCCGGTCGTCTTTATCGTCGTTAATATAATTAATAACAACTTATAGACCAATTACGTGACGTACCTATAGAATGACAGTATTTTTTATTCTCCTGTAAATAACCATCACTTGAAGCTATTCGTTTTTAATTTGACATTCACTGTAATTTTTCTCCAGTTTGACTCAATGAATTTTTGACTTCACTTTATTCGATAACATGTTTACGAGCTTTTGGCTTTTATAATCGGATGACATCATTTTCACCCCACACCCTACATATAGGGTGTAACTTTAGTCCAAGTTATACCAAATAAAGTTATTCACCTAGATCTTACCTTAAATCATTACCTATATTAAGAGCGCCTTATAAGGGCATAGTTTTTGGAAATCGTTATAAATCAATTTTGGGAAGTGCGATAGTTTGTAAGACACTATGATCATATTAAATGTTTATTTAAAAATGCGACATATGGTACAAAATCGAGGCATTAATGGCCATTTCCTTCCAAAATAGGGATTTTTAAAAGCTAGTCTGCGGTCCTTATTGGGCACTAGAGTTCCAAATAAAGTCCATTATTGAACTACGAGTTTAAAGAGTTTGTTTACTAGAAAAATCACATATTTTAAAAGTAACGGCTTTAAAATACTTATACCTATTTTTAAAATTATTTTTATAACTTAAGCAATTATTTTGCAAGTTTTTACAAATTGAATTAAGTTTCGCTCACAAAAATTAATAGACAAAAAAATCGGTCAAATATTTGTAAAAATATTTCCATCGGATACATGCGGGTAACCCCAAGTATTGATGAAATCGAACGCCGGCTCACTGGCGTAGCAAGCACTTACAAAAATTCGTCGGCTGCCTAACGTCCTGCGTAGCTCAGGTGGTTGGCATTCGCCCGGATAGCGAAGGGACGTGGGTTCGAGTCCCACCGGATGACACAGTCGATTAATTTTTTTGTGAGCGAAATTTAATTTATCTGTTTAAAAACGAGTTTTTCTAAACGACTAAACGAGTTTAGTTTTGTGAAAATAATGAAAATACAGACTGAAACTACTCTAATAATGTAACAGCCTTTATGTACACATTAAAGTGCAATAAAGATTAAATTTGAATTGAATTGAATTGATAAGAACCACGCCCTATATGTTCAGCTGCATTCGCCATATTTTAATAAACATTGTGCATTAATATTAAAACAATATACCCAAGATATTCTTCTTCAATCTGTAAAAGATATATAGGGTGTCCAGTAATTGTAGGATATTCTTTAACTACCTGCAAATAAGTTGCATCATGTCCAAATTATGCCAATTTTATTTTAAGCGAGTCTAACCGTTTTCGTGAAATTACTAGTTTTAGCCCGCGACTTAGTATGCGTAGACTCATTACCTACAATTTGAATTTTGTATGTACTTTTTACCGGCTGAACCGATATTGATTAAACGTGTCTAAAGGTAGACCTTGGAGCAATGTGGCTTGTGGTTTCTGCTCGCCGCATGCTGCTCCGAGGAGCCGCTCGGCTATCTTGGAACTATGGGAGTGTATGTAATGGCCACATGCGGCCATGACACAACCCTCAAAAAGGTTTCATTACTGCCACTCACATCATCATCAAATTTAAGAGCTAGGCTCTTGTCGGTGGAGTTTTTTCCATTCCTCTCTGCTTTCCGCCCTTCTCTTAACCTCCTGATACGACCCGACATTTATCTTTTCTTTTATTTGCTGCATGTAGCTTATTCTTGGTCTTCCTCGCTTCCTTTTTCCTTCTATTCTTCCTTCTATTATCGTTTTAATAAAATTGTCGTGTCGAATCAGGTGGCCCAACATTCGTCCCCTCCTACACTCTATTGTTTCCATCAATCTCCTTTTTTCCCTAACCATAGACAAAACTTCTTCATTTGTTTTCTTCTCCGTCCAACTTATACGCTCCATTCTCCTCCAGCACCACATCTCGAAGGCTTCCAGTCTCTCTCTGTCCCTCTTTGTCAATGTCCACGCTTCACATCCATAGTGCTATACTCCAAATGTACACTTTAACAAGTTTTTTGCGAACTTTGCTTGATATTCTGGCCTTGAGCAAGTGCCTTTTTGCCACTGCCACTTACATGCCTCCATAATACAAGTACGCTGGACTAAACATTCTCTAAGAAATGACAGATTTTTTTTGTGTCGAATCAAAGCGCCACCAAGAGTCTAGGGAACTAAAATAGAGTAACTTGCATACGTTTATGTCAACTCTCATTAGTTCCGTGGCCCGTCACCACACTCACTGCAGCCGTCAGCGCCAAGATGGCGATAATCAAATGGCTTAATTTTTAGGCAGTCCAGCGTACTTGTATTATGGAGGTCAGTGGGTTTCATACACTCCCATAGTTCAATGATAGCCGCGCGAAGCCTACCTCAAGAACCAAACTGACTTTACATTTCCCTTATAAACAATCTACTAAAGGAAAATCCTAGTTAAAAGTAATATTCATAACTAAACAACAAACTGAAAATATACTCAAATATGGTCAAAACAACATCAAAGCAGACTGACCGGCTATAACTTAATCCAACTGACCGCAATAGGGTACCCATGAGTTTGACTTTTGGATAAAAATTCAGGAATTTTTAGGGTAGAAACTATAGACTCCATATTTTGAACCCTAAATTTGGGTCCAAATTTGTATCATCTTGAAATTAAATATCAGGCATATCGTATCGAGTATGCGTATCCTAAGTTTAGAAGCCCATTTCGTATTTCTCATCGTGTCATGCCACTCTCATGCAAAAAACCACGTCCACACTTACAATACTCTGTAAAGTCAGTAATGCCTTGTGTACAGAGGGCCACACATCAACCTACCCCCTATCTGTCAAAGGTCTTGTCCGCTTTTTGTATGGAGGCTGGTTTTTTATTCCAAGATATCACCATCCACCAATAAACTATATTTATCTTTAAGCTACAAAAATATGAAACACGTAACCATAGAAATCAGAATTTTAAACGCCTCCATTTTTGAGAATTTTTTTTTTGTGATGAAGCATCATCCATTGATCACTTAGTTGTATTTCCTGGCTGTATGGCTATGTACCATTGCCTTTCCACTGGTGGATATATACTACTAGGCACTACCACAGATTATATAATAGGTGTATGCTGTATATGGAATACTGTCAATGGAATGTCAATTTTGATGTCAATTTTTTTTTCATGCGTTAAATGGTATAGGCAAAGGTGCGGTGTATGTACAGACAAAGAGAAAAATAATTCAAATTATTCTCTTAATCGGAGGACTTAAAAATATTTTCATTATGCAGAAAGGCCAGTTTTTGTGAACTCTTTCATATAATATTTAGTTAATTCTGGTTAGAAATATTGACGAATAAAAAACCATTAATGGACAAGTCCTTTCCGCAACCACAATTTAACCTTATTATTGACGTCCCACTGTACATCAAAAAATGCGTCGTCCGTAAAAGCGCTAAAATATGGGTAAAAATGTCACATCTCTCTGGATTTTATGATAAGTAATTGAGAGTGTATTTTTTATTATACTTGTTGGATAGACGGACGTGTTATATATTTTTTGTTTACAATATCTTCATAGCATCAGCAGTGTTTCTGGTGGCGTGTCCTACATGTTACCAGTTAATGACTTGGTTTGTTTTTCAGTAGTTCTACTTTACAAAACTAATTTATCATTACAAATAACATTTTTAATCAAATCCCTATTGAATAAAATGAAAACTATGTGAAGTACAGTCGGCAGCACGTCAGGTTACCAATTTGAACTACGTAGGGAATAGAGGTGGCCTCAAGGTCAAAGTGGGTTAGTCTAACGTGTTTATAATGGGCCACATATCAACCTACCCTCATATGTGAAATTTCCGCAATCTTAATTTAACATTATGTTGATTATATAGTGTTCCATATCATTAATTTGAGACATTTTTACAGATTTGGGTAAGTTGATGTGTGGCTCACTGTACCTACCGAATGACAAAATTTAATTACAATTATAATATAATAAATTCTTGGTAAGTTAAAAAATAACACCGAATGTTAGAAAATCTTTAAGCTATAATAGGTAATTCTCTAAATAAATCACTTTTTGTAAGGCGATGCAGTTTAATCTTAGTTTTTCGTGCATTTTTCCCACTTTGTCCGTGTTTTCCCGCAAACCATGGTCACCCCACTTCACGAGTCATCCACTAACGCACGACCCCTTGTCCACAGGTATACTCGTAGCTGCCTAATCCGGATCGGGTGAGTTTTTATAAATGTTAAAGGGTAGTTGCGCATTCAAACCGATTTTAGGGTAGTTTTGATTTTATGTTTGTTTTATAAAAGTCGGCATTGGGGAATATCGGAGCGGGAAATAGGGTTTGCACGAATGCGTTTAGTTCTTTACAATAGTTAGGTGCATTTTTTGGCAATAAGGAAAATTATGCACCAAATATTTCAGGGTAGCCAGAGAAGAAAATAACAGGTAGGTAACCTAACCCTAATGCTAACTTGAAAGCTTTCGCGATAATGATATCAATCCCAAAGCAATGACATTTTTTATTTTTATTTAATAGGCAGACATTTGGCCGCAATCTCAAAATTAATATTTTAATTTCTTACAATAATGTTAAGCTTATAATCTTAAATCGATATGTATTAATATTAGTCTTTAAGCCCACCCAGACACCTAGGGCGGCTTGATAACATCTGACAAGGTTGGTCACTTGCCTTACAGACACCCCTCCACCAATCCGCACTGAGCCCGCGTGGTGGAGTATGGCTCGTACCTCCTCATAGTTGAGGTGAGGCCTTTGCCCAGCAGTGGGATCTAATAGGCTGACTTAACTTTAAACTTAATAACAGGGTATCGCTTTTAACGACCTTCGTGGCAAAGAGGCTCGCACATCAGTTTTCAAGGTGATCCGCCATCTCTGAGGACCCGGGTTCGATCCCCGGTTTCGGTCTCGGATCTGGGTGTTGTGGTACCACCGTTGTTCCTGATTTCCATAACACAAGTGCCTTAGCTACTTACTTTGGGATCAGAGCAATGTAAATAAGTAAATAAATAAATTCTTTTAACAAACACACCAATTACCTAGCCCCAAACTAAGCGTGAGCATGTGCTATGGTGACTAGGATAACGGATAGACATACTTAAATACATATAAGCATGTGTGATGTTGTCTAATATTTATTAATTTAATTATATTAATTTACTTTTACACAAATTACATATCGAACCATTGTATCTTCACAGTCGTATACCTCAATGACTAAGGGTCGTGATCATTCGCTACCTTGGAGTAGAAAGGTCGTAAAAGCCATACACCTTTTATAGCTTTTACGACCTTTCTACCCAAAGGTAGAGTGGAAAAGCACACAACGAATTCCTTAGCATTTTTGAGGAGTGGTTTGCCATTCCCTTCTCTGTTTCATACACTTGCCAACTTGTGTGCAGGTTTCCTCACGATATTTTCCTTCACCGTTAGGCAGCGATATCTTTGAAAAAGATACAAACTCAGTGGTACAGGCGGGGATCGAACTCACGACCTCACGGATGAGAAGTGATGTCTTCTCCGCTCGGCTTTGTATACGAAACTCAATCTAATAAAAAAAACGCACCAACACACAAACAAAACAAAATATAACCGAACACTAAAACCCTATCATTCACTTATCTATCTGCAAATTAACAATAAAACACAACCATTTTCACAGCCACATAAAACAACCCATACAGTTTCAATCTCACTGAAATCAGCAACCGGTTCTCGTTACAAAACCGGTTAAAACCGGTAAGTCCGCCATTTTGAAACGAAGGGCCGGCTATCGTGCTTCCGTACCCTTAACCCTAATAAACGAACACGCCAATCTTTATTAGTATGTACAAACAAAATGGCGACTAACTAAACTCTCGTGTGCTGTTTTTTACCCGACTGCAGAAGGAGGGTTATGTTTTTCGAGAGTATGTATGTATGTATGTATAATTGTTTGGCACGCCTTACAGCCCAAACGGCTGTTTTTTGACATATAATAAATAATAATAATAAATTTCAACAAACACACCAATTACCTAGCCCCAAACTAAGCGTGAGCTTGTGCTATGGTGACTAGGATAACAGATAGAAATACTTAAATACATATAAACATCCATGACTTAGGTACAAATGCTCGTGCTTATCACACAAACATTTGCCCCTTGCGGGATTCGAACCCGCAACCGCCTGGTTTAGAAGTCCGGTGCGCAAACGACTATACCAAGACGGTCGTCTACGTCGTATATGAGGTGACGTTTAATTTAACAGAATTGTGAGAGTGACATAGGCTATATACATTTAAAAAATGGCGCCCGCAAATGGAAATAAAGGGGGAAAGGGAATGATTTTTCCCTAACACAGCAATATGGGTATCAAATGAAAGCCAGTAAAAATACCATTTCAAAAATATAATAGTTTTTGCAGTCGGTTTTTTGTTTTTTCAATAATTATGTTTGCTTGTTTATGCAAGTCTTGACGAAGGTTACAAAAAGGAAAAACCGGCCAAGTGTGAGTCGGACTCGCGCACTAAGGGTTCCGTATCATTGTCTATACAAAATTAGACACTATATTGTATCCTTTTTTAGAATTTTTATATTGGCAAAGAAGTCACGTTTGTTATATGGGACCTTGAATTTCACTATATTTACTATAATCATGGCTATAATGCTTGAAATTTACTATAATATTTGATTTATTTATTTAAACTTTATTGCACAACTTTTTTTTATAACAAAAGGCAGACTTAATGCCAAGTAGCATTCTCTAGCAGTCATACCTTAGGACTAAGCAGAAATGAGTAGGGGGCAGTGCAACGAAAAAAAAAAGGATAAAAGCAAATTTTCGCATTTATTTAGTTTTTAGTATCAACAGAAATACATAGTCTGTGAAATTTTCAACTAGCTATGATGGTTCTAGAGAAACAGCCTGTTGAAATGGTGACAGACAGACAGTAAAACCTTAGTAATAGGGTCTCCTTTTCACCCTCTAGGTATGGAATCCTTAAAATGGTTGCAAAAAGAGTAAATACTGGAAATAACAAAAAGTTAAGTAATCCTATTATTTATCATTGAATATTTTTTGTTTTTTATACCCTACCATTCATCTAACCTTTAGATGAATAATGAAACTACCTAAGAATGACGACCGTCTTGGTGTAGTTGATTCGCGAACGGGACTTCTAAACCAGGCGGTTGCGGGTTCGAATCCCGCAAGGGGCAAATGTTTGTGTGATGAGCACTAGCATTTGTGCCAAAGTCATGGATGTTTATAAATGTATATAATATTTATGTCTATCCGTTATCCTAGTCGCTAAAGCACAAGCTCACGCTTAGTTTGGGGCTAGGTAATTGGTGTGTTTGTTGAAACAATTTATTATTATTATTATTTTACCTAAGAATGTAAGCGTCTTTATTTAAATGATTACTTTTTCGGTAAATATACGTAGGTATATATTTTTTTAATTAATAGGCAGACATTTGGCCTCAATCTCACCTGATGGTAAGCTACGATGCGGCTAGGATGCGGGAGGATGAGTCAGTAACAGTTTATTTTTAGTTACAGTATTTTATAGGTATTACTAGTGGTTCCCCGCGACTTCGCCCGCAAGAGTTGGATTTGCCATATAAACTTTCATCCCCCATTTCACCCCCTTAATCTATCGTCTGTGTGAAACGCCGCGAAGATGACAGCCCGTCGTCTGTGGCGAGTTTCAAGAGGTTCGCGCGTGTTCAGTTTATGTTAAAAATATACATATTTTTGTATTGGACAATTAAAATGAAGCAGATGTAATCAATATTTGCATAAATTACCTTGTTTATGGATGATAAGTTATTCCTCAAATGTTTCTATTTTCATTTCTTGAGCTGTTTGAAAACGAAGTTTCACCAAAAATGCACACACAAATAAAATTCACTATTTTTAGTATTATTGAATTTACATTCTTATTTTACTTTACTTTTTCTAATAGATTAACTTATTAGAAATCTATTTCTGTAGTAAAGGCAAGCTATGACGATTAGAATATATAAATATTTTACTTTCATAAATCACTCCCGTGCTCGTAACGGTCGGTGAATGAATTTGAAAGTCGATTCATATCAATAAGGTCGATTTTTTTTTTAAAGTGATGCTTGACTATGGTAGCTCTTTCATTCAATTTTATTTTAAATGTACTTGTATACCTTATCGTAATAGAAAAATGGCTTAAAATTGAAAAAAAGTAGGCAAATGTAGTCGCGCTCAGATCCGTATCATACACATACGACGGATACATCTGTATGTGTTTAGGATCCTGAACACCCACAGACGATAGGTTAATGTTTTTATGTCGCGACAAAATGTAGCCTATATCCTTTCTTGGGTCTCGAAATGTCTCCATACCAAATTTCATCTCAATCGGTTCAGTGGTTTAAGTGTCAAGAGGTAACAGACAGACAGACACACTTTCGCATTCATAATAATATTAGTATGGACGTAGTAGCTGATTTTATTAGAAACATGATATTAGACACCCTGATAACAATATTTTTGCACAAAATCTTATTAATTAACCTAAATAAGGTTTAAAAATGTCTGGAAAAAAAAACTTTTTAATTTAATCTGATTAGTGAAAAAATAATACATTTGCTAAAAGAAAGCGTAAAGCCAAAATTGGCACATATTTTGTCGAAATCCTAACCTCTAATCTTATCTTAATAATCTCATTATTCCTAATTAAATAATCCAATCAAATCAAATTAACGCAATCATCATTATGTTAATTTGAATAATTAATTAACAAAACGAAACCCCGTAAATTGTGTTAAACGTAAAAAAACTTAATAATTCTGGTTTATACCTTAGATTAGGCGAGGTTGGTAATGAAATTCCCAAGCTCGGCCATATTGCCTCCCTTATCCCAACCCCCCTTTGTTCATAGTACAGGTATTAAGTATTTCCGTGCAATAAGGAAATTGGCAAAGATAGTGGCGCTATCGGCGGTGAGATTTGGAAGCTGTATTGTAAAATTGACTGGAGCTGTCAAAATGATTTTTAATATTTTTTCAACTTGCATAAAAAGATGGAAGTTTGGTCTTCGTGAACTTTTGTACTTTATTCATTCTCGTCCAGCCAGCAACGTAGCCGCGCGGCCGCCGGTAGCGACACGCAACTACATAGTTTTAGCCCCTAAGGAGGGGCGCCGCGCGTAGATACGTTTTTGCTACTTACGCGGGGAGATACACAGGCCTGGTAATACGAGCCAGGTTACGAGGTTGCTTTTTTGGCATTTTGATGTTATTTAAATTACATTTGCATACTATCCCTTTGAGAAACAAAACAATAGCGAATAGCATGTAACCTAATAGCGGCAGTGTAATATAGATAGATAGATATTCTCTATTGCACAATAAAAAAAAACAAAGGTACAATGAATTTTAAAATTATATTAACCTAAAGTACAATTTAAGTGGTCTTATCGCTGGGAGCGATCTCTTCCAGACAACCTTTAGATAAAGGAAAAAAATATTTATTTTAAAAAGGGCACCACATTGCAAGAAAATGCTAATAATTATAATAAGTTAAACATACATGAAATAAATAAATTGATAATAAGATATAGTGATATAGATAATATAGTGACAGGTAATAATCAATTACTTGGTATAACATCAGATCATAATTTGAAACAGTAAAGTTTTAACGACAGTGTGTAATGCTTGTTTTATATCAGCCTATTGCAGTCCACTGCTGGACATAGGCCTCTCCAAGATTGCGCCAACTTTCACAGTCCTCCGCTTTTCGCATCCAGCCACCACCGGCCACCTTCCTCAGGTCGTCGGTCCACCTAGCAGGGGGGCGTCCAACACTACGTTTCCCGAGACGTGGCCTCCATTCGAGAGCCTTCCCTCTCCAACGCCCGTCGGTTCTGCGACAGACATGACCAGCCCACTGCCACTTCAGCTTACTGCGCCTCTGAACGATATTTATGACTTTTGTCTTTTGGCGTATTTATTTATTTATTTAATATAGGCACAGTAACAATCAAGCAACCAAATAAACTTATGTGGTAACGTTTCTAAATAAAAACATTGCGGGTTGAATGACCTAAAAAAAAACTATGCACAACATTACAAATATACATTCAATCTACAAAAAAGACTATGGCTATGATTTAAAAGAAAAAGAAAAACAGTATTTATAACTTTTTAAGAATATTTTTGAACGCATAAGAACTCTGATTGAAAAGATCGAGGTCGGACGACGCTTCGTTCGTACGCGGTCGTATGATGCTTAGTTTGGGGCTAAATAATCAGTGCCCGCATTCTAAAATGGTGTGTGCATAAAAGATTTATAAAATCTATTGATTTTGATTTACGAGTTGGATCCTGATTTGGCCAATTAAAATCCATACATATTATTGTTGCGGATTCAGGTGTTGAACTCGTAGTACCACCGTGATTTTTAGAACACAAGTACTTCCTTTGGTGACTGCCTCGTTGGTCTAGTGGTCAGCACGCTGGATACTATCCACGAGGTCCTGGGTTCGAATCCCAGGTCGGGCCGAAAGTGTTTGGGTTTTTCTGTCTTGAAATAACTCAGACACAGCTGCGGAGTCAGGAAGTTGGTGGTGTTAACACCCCTGTGCCTCGGTTAAGCCGTCGGTCCTGCGCCTGATCTCTCTACGGTCATGTCGGACTGCCGTCTCACCGAATTATGAGAGTGAAGGAATAGAGAGTGCACGTGTGTATTGCGCACACACTTGTGCACTATAATTATGTCCCGTGCAGTTGGCTAATCTCTGTTGAGATAGGCCGCTGTAGTCGAAATTCGGCTAGGAGGACATTACTTACTTTGTACCAACCAATGTACGTCATGCTTTCCAAATTCCAATATTGTGAATGGACTTCTCTTATAGCTATAGTGACTAGGATAACGAATAGATGTATATCTATCCGTTATCCTAGTCACTATAGCATAAGCTCACGCTTAGTTTGGGGCTGGGTAATTGGTGTGTTTGGTAAAAGAATTTATTTATAGCTGTAAGATTACCGAAAATTGTGAAACAAAACAAAATGTACATTTATGAACGACCGTCTTGGTGTAGTCGTTCGCGCACCGGACTTCTAAACCAGGCGGTTGCGGGTTCGAATACCGCATGGGGCAAATGTTTTTGTGATGAGCACGAGCATTTGTACTTAAGTCATGGATGTTTATAAATGTATATAAGTATGTCTATTCGTTATCCTAGTCACCATAGCACAAGCTCACGCTTAGATTGGGGCTAGGTATTTGGTGTGTTTGTTGAAACAATTATTATTTTTTATTATTATGAAATAAAGCAAAACAAAAAAAAACATTTAAAATGTAAACGGTAATGAAACTTAAATAACATTTGCCCTACTTAAGAAATATGCCAACAAATCCGAATTTTAAGGACATCCTGAAATCCCGAAAAGGTCCGTCCTGTACCCAAAACACCGCAAACAAAACTCGACCTTTACCCATTCGAATAAGGCTTACATTCTTCCAAACGCTTTATAAAACTCCAAACAAATAGACGTGCTAAATTGATCTTTTCGCAAATCGTGATAAGGTCGACTTTGCATTACGTTTATGTACAATACACAGTTTTCAGCCGGCGTTGGAGATTGGTCTTTTTGGGTGTAGTAATAAGGTGTTATATACAAACAACCTGTGTGTTTGTGAAACGTCCATCAGAGCTGGGACTTGGGACAAAGGAAGGCGTTAAAAGATCATATCCATTGTGGGGATGTAGGTCAGCGGTAGGTTTGTGATGAGCGATAGCGGGTTTATGGGCGGAAGCGTTTTAATGAAATCTCCGGTTAAAAGTTTAGGAAGTTTGGGTATCGTATATCCAGTGAAAAGTGGCTAGTTCTACATTTAGAGTCATTGAGTAGGTAAAATAAAACACGAGGATTACAAGTAAACACAGGACAAATAATAGTACCTACACTGCCTCATATCAGACTTCCCCTTATTTGACATTGAGACCGCCTCTGTTCCCTACGCAATAAAAAGCTGTTTTCAGTGGCAGATTTACCAGAAGGCTGAGTAGGCTAGGGCGGCAACTTTAGGCGCGACTTTACACATATCCAGAAAATAAGTTTCAAAAATTCATCAAAAATTTCAATGTTTACTTCAGTCACTTTTACGCGTACGTTTAGAGCAGGACGGAGACAGCTGTCAAACTCAAGAAACTATGAACCCAGATTGAAACAAATTTTTACTTTACACTCACTAGTGTAGAGTAAAAATTTGTTTAAATCTAAACAACACAACTGTGTTGTTTACAAATATAGCTGTACAATGTCAAAATTGAACGTTTCATTCACCATAATCTAAAAAGTCTTTTTTTAAAAACTTTATTTTTGCCTTTAAGAAGTTGGAAAAAATCTTTGAAGGAGATGGTCCAGGTTTCTATGGAACTTTGGCCATCTCTTGTACATTACACCAAAAAATAGGAAAAAGGCTATGGAACCCCATTCTCACACTTATTTAACTTCTTTGTTGTTTTCGTGCAAAAATAAGTTCTTTTTTACATTTTGCGGCAATACTATCACATAACGTGACAGCTACTTTTTTCACGCTTGGAACCAAATGTTTTAGCCGCTAATCGTTCAGAAAACTTATTGGATTTGCATGTGAATTCAGATAAAATAACAGTAACATCATTCAAGTTTTCTTTCTTTCTTAGTGAAATGAATATTGATTCTCGTAACATAGTTTTCTAATGGTTAAAGTCAAAGAGTAAAACTACGATGATTTTTCAATCATTTTTAGAATATACTTCATTTTGATTTCAGAACGTTCTCAAATATGGCGATAGAATTTACCATTATTTTTGAATGTGTTACTATGAAAAATATTTTTGTGCATCAGAAAACCGCAAGATATATATTTTTTAATATTTTTAGGGAGTTTAAACGATTTTTCGTAGTTTTTTGGTTAACTGTACAAGAGATGGCCAAAATTGGAACATCTTTGCTAATCTGTCATAGACTCAAAGCAGAACCTCTTTTCTCCCCACTATGCGCACACCCATAACACTGATTCATCCCGAGAGCATAATTACAAAGCTTTCGCTGGCAACACTGTATTTGCATTACCTACTCAGTTCCAACGCGACCTGAAGTGGGAAAAAACACTTTTCCAACTCACATTTTGTGTGTAATTTCTGCGTAAAATAGTTTTCGAGGAAATGCAATAGTTTTTGTGTTTCAGAAAACACACCCTGTATTTTTAGCAAATTATTTAACCAGCTAGCTGTTGCCCGCGACTTCGCCCGCGTTAACTACTATTTCTGTATCCTACAGGAATTGTGTTTTTTTTTTCGGGATAAAAAGTAGCCTATATGTTATTCCAGACTATAATCTATCTCTGTGCCAAATTTCATCCATATCCGTTCAGTAGCTTGCGTGAAGAAGTAACAAACATACACACTGACACACTCACAAACTTTCGCATTTATAATATTAGTGGGATTATATTCTAAACCAGGCGCAAGGGGCAAATGTTTGTGTGATGAGCACGAGCATTTGTACCTAAGTCATGGATGTTTATTTGTATTTAAGTATTTCTATCCGTTATCCTAGTCACCATAGCACAAGCTCACGCTTAGTTTGAGGCTAGGTAATTGGTGTGTTTGTTGAAACAATTGAAACAATTTATATTATATTATAATATACATTATATATATTATATATTCATATACATTATATATATTATATATTAATATATAAGTAGGATTTAAACGCACACACATCTCTTCTCCCTTACTCTGATATAAACGGATGTTTCTTGTAAGGTGTCAAGCCGTGGTGGTGACTATTGACCACCATACCTACCAATTGAGCCCCATGTATGTTCAGCGATTCTTGGTAGTTATCGAGATATTTTCAATCAAAAATGTACGGGAAAAGTTCAAAATTTTGACAAAAGTGAGCATTTTATTGCTGTTTGTACATATTACACTAGATTTCAGCTTAAACTTAATAGTATGTACATATTTGTTTCTTACGTTTACGTTTAATTGTTGCATTAAAACACAATTTTACGGATTACTTCGCGATTTATTTACATTTTATTTAAAACCTGACGTTTCGAACACTTTACAGCGTTCGTGGTCACAGGGAGACTAAGGTATTATTTGTCAATTACAAAGTTTTGAAAAATTTAACTACCGTCACTCATTAATATTAATTTACGTTCCTTTTTACGCAGAAAGAGCTAACCGTGTATGTACAGTCAAAATAAATCAACCGATTTTTATCAGAACTTTGATTATTGTTTTCGTACATTTTTTTGTTGCAAATATCTCGATAATTATAAAACATCGCTCAACATACACAGGGGTTTAATTGATAGGTATGGTGATCACCTATCACCACACATCGGATTGACACCTTACAAGAAACACCTATATACTTAACGCGTTCAGCTGTTCTCCATATTAAGAAACTGTGACACTTCAGTGACTAGAACTAAAGTAAATGTGCTCTGTCTCCGAGGTAGCCCTGTATATTCTAGTCAACCAGCACATAACTTATAGAGACGAAATGCCATTAATATTGTTTCAGAAAAAATCCGTCAAAATCCCTTTGGGAATGAATGCCTCCATTTTTACCCGACTGCGAAAGGAGGGTTATTTCTTTAACACAGTTTGACTAACAAATTCACTTATTTCTTTACAAATTTTAATACAAAGATGCTGTTTAAAAGATTGTTATTTACGATCGATTATAAACAAGTACACATATTTTTTTTAAAAAAACATCCGTCTGCAAAAAAAAATATATAATTTGAAATAGTCTTTTTACTGGCTTTCATTTGATACCCATATTGCTATGGTAAGAAAAAAATCAATCTCCCTTCCTTTATTTCTATTTGCGGGCGCCATTTTAAAAATGTATATAGTCTATGTCACTCTCACAATTTTGATTCAACGACACCTCATATGTCATTAACTGTCCAGCCGTTTGGGCTGTAGGGCGTGCCAAACAATTATACATACATACATACTCTCGAAAAACATAACCCTCCTTTCGCAGTCGGGTAAATACAGGCTTTATTTGACACGTTTCGTATCAGTGTCGAGCACTGATAAGTTTCGGGGAAAAAGTGCGCTTACTTCGCCTCAATAGGTTACGTGCTCGATGATCCTAGTGTAATTCATCTAAGAAAGGAAGCTCCAAATCTTTCAAACAAAAAACAAGTCAGAAAACAAGCGGAACCGGCCGGAGGGCCAGTCTAAAAAAGTCTTAACCACTAAGTGTCTTCCAATGTACCAAGTTTGCAAGTTAGACCCTCTTTTTACCGACTGCGCCACAGAATAAGTACTAGTACTTGGTACAGAAGTATGACTTAGCAATTGTATTCAAAGAAATGTCTACTGAATGTCGTCAACAATATGGCGTAATTTAGTTCGCCTCAGAGTCAAGCACATTTTCGTGTAGACACCTACAAAAATCCATTGCAAGATAATTTCATACTTATTGCTCTGAAATAATATGATTCATAATACCCTAAACCTATTCAGTGACGTAATATCACGCGACGCGATAGGGTTGACTGCTACGAGAAGCTTCTAACGCCATCTAGCGCCTCTTTCTAGTACTTTATTCATTCTCGTCCAGCCAGCAACGTAGGCGCGCGGCCGCCGGTGAATAAAACGCGCGAGCGTGTCGCTGGCCGGTATCGACACGCAACTTGTTTTAGCCCCTAAGTAAGGGTCGCCGCGCGTAGGTACGTTTTTGATACCTACGCGGGGAGATACACAGGCCTGCCTGCGCGCTGTGCTTAGTATTAGATAATATCACTCTTTTGGCAAAATAAGTTTTTTTTACCCGACTGCGGAAGGAGGGTTATGTTTTTCGAGAGTATGTATGTATAATTGTTTGGCACGTCCCACAGCCCAAACGGCTGGACAGTTTTTGACATAGGAGGTGACGTTGAATTTGTCATAATTTTGAAAATGATATAGGCTATATATATATTTAAAAAATGGCGTTCGCAAATTGAAATAAAGCGGGGAGGGAGGATTGATTTTCTCTTTACCATAGCAATATGGATATAAAATAGTGTTTGGTTATTTGTAAATTTAAATAAAATATTTGGACTAAAATAATATTAGCGTACGCTTGGCGACTAGGAGGACAGAACGACACACTTAAATACGCTTATAAACATCCATGACAGGCACAAATATGCTCGTGCCCATCACACAAACATTTACCCTTGGCCTAGACGGTTGTCAAAATCAGATGTTTATTTATTGCACACTTAAGAAACAACAATGCATATACAAGAAAAATATGTGAAAATAAGTTCCATTGATTTGGGTTCAGAAAAAACTTAACATAGGCCAGTAGGGCTTCTATTTTTAATCCCAATATTTTTTAAATGTGCCGAAAATGTGTCGGTTGCAGTCTTTGTAAAATTTCATAACAAGTCCGTATTAGTCCAGCAGGTTTTTTAGATACAAAAAATTCTTTTACAGTATGACTTTATATCAACTCTAAAAAAGTTAATTTCGTATTTCTATAAAAATGCCCGTTTCATTGTATAAAAAAGAATGCCTGTTTAATACAAATTAAAATAAAGTATAACACATAGTTATTAGAAGTCCAAAGCGGACCCTGGGCCCTCGCGTGCGAGTGCACAACGGGATAACGCTAGGATGACAATGATAATGGCATACCTCATCATCCTCCTAGCGTTATCCCGATTGTGCACTCGCACGCGAGGGCCCAGGGTCCGCTGACCATGATCCAGGTTGTGGCAGATCAGGTAATTACAATGAAGCGACTGCCATCTGACCTCCGTGACCCTGTTTACCAGGGGAACCTGACCACTTTTGAATCACGGTTACACATGCAGTCGCCTGAATGTGCAGGTTTCCTCACGATAATTTCTCTCACCGTAAGAGCATCGGTTAGTGAAACAACTAATGTACATAACTCAGAAAAAGTCATTGGTACATGGCGGCACGTGGGATCGAACCGGTGCCTCCCGCATGAGAGGCAACCCGCTAGCCATTGCACCACAGACGTTCTGTCTAATAATGACGTACCTATTTGTAGTTAACCATTGAAAAAGCAAAAAATAGCCAAGTTCAGTCTCGAGTAGCACAGTTTCATAAGAGGCAACCGCGCGATATTTTCAAAGCATACCTTTGAATTTTCTCTTCTACTTTATGTGAAAAATGTTCACGATGTCATGTGGAACGTTCGAGACGTTCCAAGCAATTTGTTTATACTAAACTTTGTATGGAGTTTGTCTTGTGTTGACGTGTTTCTTTAATAACTTCATCCTGTTTTACGTATGGTAATACAATAATACTTTTAATAGGATTTTACGTTGTTAAAATACTGTGATGTTAAAATTTAAAGCGCCTTCGTAAATTTTCTATGGGAAGTTCAACATGTGAGTACGAATAAAAAAAAAACTTATTACCTTTTTTGCATCTAAAATATCTTACCAACATAACTCTGAACTTCTAATTTATGGAAACGTGCAATTTTATGGGTAAAATATATTTTAACCTTTTTAAGAAAAAAAAAATGCTTTGTCAGTCTAAAATCTAAGTAAACAAAAAACCTAAGCACGACCACATCGCGTTTTAAACATCATTTAATTATTTTGCAATAATAATGAATAAATAAACTATCAGAAGAAAGAAAGAAAGAAAATACATTTATTAATGAATGGATAACACACGAAAATAGACAACGTAAAGGGCACGGGTATAAAACAAAAAACTTAGTAAAATTACAAATTATAATGGTAAACCTTAATCAATTATTTTACTCTGTATCGTTGCTTTCTTTGTGCAATAAAGTCTGAGTTTCTATTTAAAAATCAAAACAAATATTTAATCGAAAAAAAATGGGAATAATCTACACTAAAATAGTATAAAGAGGAAATATTTGATTGTAAAGCTCCGAAACTCCTGGACCGATTCAAATGAATACAGGTACAGATATAGTTTCAGACCCTAGAAAGGACATAGGCTACTTTTTGTCGCGACATAAAATCAAAATTCAAGACTATCTTGATGACGAGAATGAATGGTCAGTCCAGCCTGCACCAAACTTATATACCTACCTTTTTATTGTAACTTTTTTCACTTTTTTATGGCAGCTAGTGGTGACTGAGTTTGTCTTGACTCGAAGCACTAGTAGGGCCCAAAAGATAAGGAGACATGTCCGGGCCCCCTAAGGGCCAATATTACTGATTTTTAAATTATTGACGTTCCTAAGTGGCATTTTCTGTCCTAAATTGAATAAACTATTTTTGACTTTGACTTTGACCAGGGGGTTTAAATTGGGGATGAAATTTGTATAGAAAATCCGTCTTTTGGTGAAGTCGCAGGGAATTTGCTAGTAATCGAATAAAATGTTGATCACCGCTGCCCTACGCTTGCAGAGACACGCATACAAATCACTAACAGCGATTGGTCGGTTTCGCACGCGCCTATGCCGCGATACTGGTTCGCGCATGAGCAGCGGATTTAGCGCTGGATCTGAACTTTTTTTGATGAAGAAAAATAAATGTTTTATTTACTTGAAATGTTTTGATAGATGAAAAAAACTTTTTTTATTTGAAATTATTGGCAGATAATATTGCGTAGTAATGAAATATCATGATGAATAATATTTCCTGTGCTGAATGTAGCGCAGAGAATCAGGGTACACAAAAAAGACAATATTTGTTAATAATAGGTTAAATTTAGATTTTTTAATACATTTTGGCGCCTAAAGTATATAGAAACTAATCATTTTGAAGTTATGAATTTTTTTATTAAGTGTAAATAGATGACTGGTATATTTTTAAATCAAACTGAGTTCTACATTGAACACAAGTTTTGAAAATTATGTATTTTTTTCTTTACATATAATACTTAGGTACCACTTTTGTACAGCCGTATACAATATGATTTTTCAAATTAATGTTGTGATTTACAACAATGAAATTAAGAACATATATAAATACCGTATTCATTTAATTTAAACCAATTAATTATAATTATGCTGAGCACCTTTTCGGTGGATCATCTTGTTTCTTTTTATTTATTATTTTGTAAAAGTTTCATTTTGATTGCCGAATAAGCTATTTTCTTTCTCTTTCTTTCTAAACGTAATGAACTTAAATTATCAATACAATTTTAAATAACCTATCAAACATAGTAAGTATTTAGACTAAACAATACTCTGTTCTAAGTAACAATTACTAAGAATAAAGCAGCCCATTTATAAAGCACATGAATAAATCGCTTCATTCGCTGACCGATCACGTCACCCTATCCACCCTAAAACTATTTTCGTATCTCATTCACTACTTCATTCAGTCTGTAGTGCGTTTTCAGACTTCACACTCGGCGCGCGTCTCTACCGTGCGTCTCAAAAACTAAAAAAGTAAAATAGAAATCAGTTCATTCCATTTTCAAGTTTGAAAACCGTGCAGAAATTCTTGCGTTCTTGACAGATTTCGGGTCATGTGAAGGGTTCGCGTTCTATTTTTGAAATTCGGAAATGGCGGTTATGTGCTTTTGCTGATTGGTATGTATTTTTTTTAAACTATATTGATTTGTGATGTCATCTTCTTTAGATTGACTGCCTAGCTCGATCGTTTACGCTTAAAATTACTTTTTTGACGCTCAGGGTCATGAAAAAAGTATTTGACATTCTGTTGACAGATATACGCCCATTTGCAAAACGAATTTCAGAGGTCGCCAATCGGACCATTGAATTAATGCAAATCATTTTCCTTGTAGACTTTAAATAAATTGATTCTATGTACTATAGAGGTACAATGTCATCCGTATTGCTTCGGTCTAAAGTTCATTTTGTTGCTTGATAAAAGTGCAATATCGCCACTGATGTGAGTGGTTAATCACATCAGTGACGTGATGACCAACCCATGTTACTCATGTCATGAAATATATTATTGATAGTAAGTTGTAGTGCTGATAATATAACCCGTCTTCACATACAGTTTTACTGTTAGTTATCTATAGTATTATATCAGATAAATCATTACCAAATGATAAGACACTTTATTTACGAAGATAATGTGTTTCGTGTATTTTTTAAAATTCTTAAGGGTTTTTGATAATTTTTCATATAAATTTGTATTTATTTATTACACGGTACAGTTTACATCTTAAGCAGTTGTAATAGGGTTAATTTTGCAAATAAAAAGTATAGTGTGATGTGCTGTACTGTGCAGTACGCCGCACGTCAAGTTACCCATTCGAACTACCAAAATAGTGTTTATTGTTTATGGAATAGAAGCGACCTCAAGGGCAAAGTAGGGTAGTATAGTTCATAATGTTTACGTTAATATCACGTTTTGTTTATACTTATCTTATTATAAATACAATCGTCAATTTTTAAAGTAACGGATTTTTCTGATGACCACGTGGTTTTCGAATCTTTTGGCATTTAATATGTAACCTATTAACCTCACTAAACTCGTAGAAAATATGTATTCTTGTATTCTAGACTCGACTCAATTAACCCCTTGAATTTGGCACGTATTCTTTTACCCTGTATGTTAATTTTTTTAGCATCAAATTATACTCGTATTACCAACATTTTTATGCAACTTGTCTAAAAAACCGGCCAAGTGTGAGCGAACTCGCGCACGAAGAGTTCCGCACCTATACAACATTAAATGGTATATTATGTTTTTTTTTAGTTTTAAAACGGTGCAATAATCACGATTCTACGAGATCTTATTAAATTAAAGTTTATATATAACATAATATTCTGTGATTATTTCGAGCGTCTGCCTATTGCCCTTATTATTATAGTAAAAAAACGGCAAAAAACACGTTTGTTGTATGGGAGCCCCCTCGAATATTTATAACTAGCTGTTGCCCGCGACTTGGCCCGCGTAAACTACTATTTCTGTATCCTACAGGAACTGTGTTTTTTTTCTGGATAAAAAGTAGCCTATATGTTATTCCAGACTATAATATATCTCTGTGCCAAATTTCATCCATATCCGTGAAGAAGTGACAAACATACACACTCACACACTCACAAACTTTCGCATTTATAATATTAGTGGGATGGGATATTTATTTTAAAAGTTTATATACATATACATATTCTGTGAAAAAGCGTCTACATGTTGTCGTTGTAAATATAGAACAAAAACCGCCAAAAAATCACGTTTGTTGATGGGAGCCCCTTCGATTATTTATTTCAAACTATTTTTAATATTTCTTGTTGTAGCGGCAACAGAAATACATCATCTGAACAAATTTCAACTGTCTAGCTATCACGGTTCACGAGATACAGCCCAGTGACAGACGGACAGACGAGCAGTGGAGTCTTAGTAATAGGGTCCCGTTTTAAAAGAAAGAAAAAGTGTTTATTTTGCACCAAAATACAAAACAACGGGGCGACTCGGTGCTTAAAACTAATATTTTGGTACCAAAAAGGCCTCCGCTCAGTGTATGTCAATGACGGCAAAAAAGCACGTCACGACTACTGGTATTCTGCTGGGCCGTTTTGGAGATGGGTCTGGGTGAACATCCAGCTCCCAAAAATATGCAAATTATTACTCTTAGTACATTACAAGTATCTACATTCTACTTGATGTATTTAGCCAGTTTTCACCCTTCGGGTGCGAAACCCTGAAATAAACCGAAAATAAACCCAGATTTCTTTATTGAAAAGTTAAAACTTGAATTCACTAAAACATTTAGTTCCTATTGCCGCCGCGGCGCTGTCTTCGTTTCACCAGTTAACCCATAAAGGCATACTTGGGACACTTCAGTCAAAGGCTCCCAAAGTATGTGGCTTTTGATGTGTGTTTTAATTAAATGTTTTAATAATAAAAACTCCGGGTTGACGTTGCATTGAAGAAGCGATTTGTGGGACATAAAAGGTTAATGTGTCAATTTGTCTGTACAAATATTTTAATTAATATTTTTTAACAAAACAAAAAGAACAAAATAAAAAGACAAAAAGAGACCAGGAATTTCACACGGTTGGATGAACTGCACAGTAGCTCAGTTAGTAAGAGCATTGGCCCGGTTAGTCAAAGGTCGTAGGTTCAAATCCTACCTATGTGCGAATATTTGGTTTCTTATTAAAATATTTTGAAGCCAAAAAGAATACATTTTAACCGATCAAACCTTTGAGTACAGATGATAGGCACATCAAGATATACACTGGACTTGATTTCAATTCGTAAGCACGTGTTTGTACCGTTCTTGCTGCAGAATCTTGAGTTATTCAAGCGTAAAACCTTTTGTCATTGAGTAAGATAAGTTTAGTAATTTAACAGCTGATTTTTAGGGTTCTGTAACCGAAGGGTAAAAACGGGACCCTATTACTAAGCCTTCGCTGTCTGTCTGTCACCGGGCTGTATCTCATGAACCGTGATAGCTAGACAGTTGAATTTTTCACAGATGATGTATTTCTGTTGCCACTATAACAACAAATAAAAACAGAATAAAATTAATAAGTATTTAAGGGGGGCTCCCATACAACAAACGTAAATTTTTGCTCGATATTTATAATGTCAGCAGGCAGACGCTAAAAATATTCACATAATATTATGTTGTATTTTACTTTGAAAATAAATGATTAAATTAAAATTAAAAAAAAAAATAAGGGGGCTCCCATACAAACGTGTTTTTATGCCTATACTGTCTAATGTTGTAAGATAATGGTACGGAACCCTTCGTGCGCGAGTCCGACTCGCACTTGGCCGGTTTTTTAAAATTATTATTGATACTTTAACTTAACTATCTGTTCAGATAAATTATTAAAAATAAAATATCTACATTTCCTTAGAAAAATAATCGACAAACCTTCTGAAGTATAATAACAATATAATAATAATAAATTGTTCCAACAAACACACCAATTACCTAGCCTCATACTAAGCGTAAGCTTATGCTATGGTGACTAGGATAACGGATAGATATACTTTTATAAACATGACTTAGGTACAAATGCTCGTGCTCATCACACAAACATTTGCCCCTTGCGGGATTCGAACCCGCAACCGCCTGGTTTAGAAGTCCGTGGCGCGAACCACTACACCAAGACGGTCGTCGTAGTAGTCGAAGTATAAAACGGCAAGCTTATTATTATGTCTTGGACTTAATTTCAAATTATTTTAACAAAACTAGCCGTTACAAAAGCGCCTAAGCAAAATAACGACCAATCTCAGAATTTCGCGAACCCCACCGCCTCTAAATTTCAATTACATTCCATTGTAAAGTCGCACGTCAAGCTGGCCAAAGCTGTCAAATATGCCAAACGATATTGAACTATATGTAATCAATCTAAGGTTGAAATTGGGTTGCGGAAATTTGACAGATGAGGGTAGGTCGACGTGCCATTGTGCGTTCCCATGCGCGCGCATTGTGCTCACCCCACGTGCGGTGCAGATGTGCGGACTTATTTTAGGACGGTAGGGTGACCATGGCACAAAAAAATGGGACAAATGGGAAAAATGTGTGGCTATTTCTGTAGGAAACGTTTTGTTGGCAAAAATAACTGTAGGAGTTGAAGGTTAGACTTTATTGATGAAGTTCTTGGTGTAGTCGAGTGCGTTCCGAAATATAAAAGCGGATGCGGGTTCAAATCTTGCATAGGGAAGTACAGCACAGGAAACAGTGTGGCATCTTATGTAGTTGTAATGAATATGTGCTAACTACTGCACCAAAAAAGTGCAAATGGTTATGATGATCGCCGAACTTCAATAGTTAACTCATACAAATTTTACCTTCTTTTTAAGGTGCCAACTTCTATTGAAGTTGCTGGGTAGCAAGGCATTAGTTTTGCCTTATTTTATACTTGACATTATCTATAAATAATTTTAAACCCCTATTTCTCAACAGCATATTTCAAAAACAACAAATGTAATAAATAATTTTAATTAACCTTAATGCGAAAAAAGTAATGAATACAGCAAAATGTGATGTCACTTATTACTATACCTATAGAAAATCTTTGAAAGAAAAGTGGTTTGACAGTTCATAAAAAGTACACCAACGATTTTTGGGGTCTAGAAATAAGATATTCCTTAAGTGAGTATTAAACCAATTAAAAAACAAGTTAAGAAAAAAGTTTCAACGTCAAAGACTGCACAGCAATCGCTTAATAGTTTTAAATGACCGAAACTACGTTGTACTTTGTAACCTTGACAAAAGCTTTGCAAAATCCACAGAACACGTGTCTTGCAGATGTCTGCAAAACTATTCTAATAATTTTGGGTCTGTGGGTTAACCATGATTCCCTGCATTCTATTTGGGACTACTACTGTATTTTGGAATTTAAAATTCAAAACCATAGTAGTATGTATGTAGGATTTCATCATCATCATCCAATTTAAGAGTTAAGCATTGGGCTTTTTTGGGTGGAGTCTTTTGCACATCATTTCTTGCTTTCCCCTTTTATTTACCTCCTGGTACGTTACGACGTTTATAAATATTCATTTATTTAGTATTCTTAAATACAAAATTTAATACTTATATAATATAAGTCAGCCTATTAGATCCCACTGCTGGGAAAAGGCCTCACCTCAACTATGAGGAGGAACGAGCCATACTTCACCACGCGGGCTCAGTGCGGATTGGTGAAGGGGTGTATGTAAGGCAAGTGACAAACCTTACTGTCAGAAGTTATCAAGCCACCCTAGCCGGGCCTCTGACTAGGCTTAACGACTAATACCACAGATATTAGCCGGGACCAACTGCTTAACGTGCCTTCCGAAGCACGGAATTTAATACTTGCATTGATTAAATAATACTCACTCTTAAATTATCTAAACTGTATTCACTGCCTTATCAATAAACCGAACGATTCACCCGAGAGAGGGACAGACGAGATATCTCTGTCTCTACCAAGATAACCCGTATAATAGTAGTATGACACAGAATTTACAAAATATAGCAATACGCTTCCTATGAAGATAACAGCTGATTACGTGTATTTGCCAACAAATTGATAAGACCATACAGTTATTGTGTTAATTGGGTATAGTTTCAAATGACGACATTGTAATAAATAATCTTGTTTGGTCAGGTTGTAAAAGTGATTTATATTGAAAAGACAATGTAAGAATCTCAAATAACGTACTAAACATACCTTTTTTTAAACAGCAAATAGACGCAGTCTCAAATCGACTTGCTTTCAAAAATAGTCCTAGGGGAGAAAATTCACAAATGTTTTATTTAAAAACTTTACTAAACGAATCTCTTGGCTTAATTAATATGTAATGTGTTAGCTACAGCAATAATTTCCTTAGGGTATTTGGCATTTGCACAAGCCCGACAGATAAGACAGACGGTAATCGAAACTATGGGTTAGAATAAGGGTTAAATAGAGATTTAACAGCGAAATCCGCGCAAAATTACAAACAAGCACACTTGGCACTGGTGCTCACTTTGATCTCAATACGATGCAATTATATTAATAGGCTTCGTGTCAGTTGAAGTGCTTTTTAGTTAAACAAAATAAGTTTAATTTTTGTATTCAGAGTAAAAAAAAATATACTTCCACCTAACCATTGTATTTTAATGACAATTTTGATTAAGGGTTGAACTACATCTGGCAGCAACAAATCGCACTTGTCTATGCATCTATCCTTTTCTAACAATCAGAACTGTCCATTAACTAAAGCGAGAAAGATGTTGTAGTGTGCCTCGTTGATTTTGCCGCACTCTATTTCGTTCTAGTAAATGACGGTTCTGATGATGGTGATAGTATAGGATAGAAGCATAGCCAAGTGCGGTTCGAAAGTGCCATTAGGCTGACCGAGAAAAAACGCAACACTGTATATGGTGAAGAGTACACACGGCCGCACGTCAGATTGACCTTTATTTCCTAGGTAATAAAAGCAGTTTTCCTAGTTCACTTGAGTAAACTACCGTGCCACCGGTTGTACATTGTATTACAAGAAACCCGCACAAGATGTAGGGGATTCCCTAAATAATATTAAAATATATTTACTTACTGATATTATTGCTTACGAATACAAAACGATACAAATAATACAGTCATTCATTCTCTAGATAGGTCAACTATAAATTATATTTCAATCTTATTTCTTTAGCTGCTTATTTCCAATATTTGAATTACTTTTACTGATCTCTACCTATTATATATTAGTTGTTATTTAAATAACCCCGTATTTAAAAGTAGATAATTAGTTTAATAGCTATAATATATTCAATAACACAATAGCCAGAATTTAGTGAAATGTAAATTTTGCATCAAAAACAAACAGCTGCATTAGAATTTTCGGTATTATTACAGGTACAAGTACAGATAAATACTCGGCAAAATCATTTCAATAAAAAAATACACTTGCTATGATAAAATAACACACAATTTTAATCGTGATGCGCCAATATACGGATATATTTGCCTCTCTTTACCTTACTTCACAACGTAGGATTGACAGGACGCAGTGCAGATCACGCGTATGATTCGTCGATCTCGTGCAATCTGGCCAGCGTGTGAGGCCCTACCGACCTTAAGCCCGTGCATGTACCTGTAATATTTACATCTGAACCGCGGAGTAAGCCAAGCAAGATATTAGTAAGAAATGAAACAGCAAATCTAGTTTAGGTGGTTACAGAGGCTATCAGTCGACGATGTTCATAGTTTCGACGATAGCGTCCCTGTCACTCACACCAAAATGACAACGCAAGCGAGCGAAATGGCTAGACTCTAAAATACATCGTCAACCGGAATAGGGCCACAGGTAAATATTTGGCTCACATCAAATATATTTCATCTCGTTGAAAACAAAATTAGCAGCCGTAAAACATGTTACAGATTCTTGGCAATGACCCAGTCACCTAGCAATGATAGAGTTTGTTGAACTAATTCTATTAATACAGTTACTAGTTTCATTTAAAAATAATTAGTTGTTGATGACCTACTAAAAAAAATCAACACGTTATAATATTTTTCATTGTCTTAATTATTTTGTATTATTCGATTGCAAAATAAATAGTTTATATATATTTTTTAATTTGTTTTTATTTAGTAGTGGTAGTGAATCCCTAAATATTGATTCATCTTTGCATTCACATTTTAACTATCAAAATAAAATAAATAAGTGACGCAGTTTTTTTTTATTAACAGCGTCATGTTTTTAATTGAATGGCAAAACTGATCAAACTTTAAGGAAATTTCTTTAACCCCACAAAAAGCCATGGTTACTCTAAACGATTATTTTTCACCAACGGCTTCATGTTGACATGACAAAACTGACCAAATTTTAAGGAAAGTCCTGCACCACCAAAACCATGGTCACCCTACTCGTCCATGGTGATCCCTAGCTCGCCGGGATCACAGATGGCCCCATCCGGGTCTATTGTACCAGACTTGATGCTTTTACAAATAAGTGTACACAAGATCCTTTGCCTCTATGATCATTTTAAATTAAACCTTTTTGACTTTATTAATACTTAACTAATCTACATTCAAGAAGTGTTCATTAAAATCTACAAAATATTAATCGACATTACCCCAAAGTCTTTTTTAATTCAAAGTCATGCGAGATAAACAAAATAAGTAATCCTAAGATTAGATATCGCACTTGAAAAAATGACCTGAGACGGGAATTGAATCGACGTTTCAGACATACAGGGCGATTGCCTAACCACTCGGCCGTCACTTACTATTGTCACAGAATAAATAATAGAATTGTCATAGATTACCGTCCGTTAGACTGTCTTGGTGTAGTGGTTCGCGCTCCGGACTACTAAACCAGGCGGTTGCGGGTTCGATTCCCGCGAGGGGCAAATGTTTGTGTAATGAGCACGAGAATTCGTACCTAAGTCATGGATGCTTATATTTATATGTATATAAGTATGTTTATCCGTTATTCTAGTCACCATAGCACAAGCTCACGCTTAGTTTGGGGCTAGGTAATTGGCGTGTTTGTTGAAACAATTTATTTATTTATTTATTATTATTTTATTCATTTCAAAGTTTTACAAATAAATAAGATGTTCTTGTTTTATCCCGAGCCGCTTTTTAAATCAAACCTACTAATACAGAAGCTGTTAAATACTAATAAAAGCTTTTATCTATTAATAAATAGCTTGAATGTGATTATTAATAAATATCCAATGTAGGCGCCCAGCCGATCGCAGTGGGGTACCAAGGCAATAGCTTTTTAGTGGCCACACCCTGTTTGGTCAAACTCTTAAGATATACGCGATCCCGTCAAACCCCACAAGACCCGCGGGTTGATATCAATTAATTTTCTATTGTGTCTGGAAGCATGATACGCAAAGGTTTAAGATTTTAAGCTATATAATGCTCTATCTTCCTAGAAATAAATTGTTTTAACAAACATGTGAGCTTGTGCTATCGCGACTAGGATAACAGATACACATATATCTACATCTACAATAAATAAATTGTTTCAACAAACACACCAATTACCTAGCCCCAAACTAAGCGTGAGCTTGTGCTTTGGTGACTAGGATAACGGATAGACATACTTATATACATTTATAAACATCCATGACATGGGTACAAACGCTCGTGCTCATCACACAACATTTGCCCCTTGCGGGATTCGAACCCGCAACCGCCTGGTTTAGAAGTCCGAGGCGCGAACCACTAAACGAAGACGGTCGTCAATAATATATAAAGATTTGATTGTTTGTATTGAATAGGCTCCGAAACTACGGGATCGATTCAAATGAAATTTGATACAGAGATAGTTTGAGAACCTGGGAAGGACATAGGCTACTTTTTGTCTCGATATAAAAGTAAACTTTTATATCGAGACAAAAAGTAGCCTATGTCCTTCCCAGACCCCAACACCCAGACTCTAAAGAGTCTGGGTGTTGTGGTAACCTTTCATTCATATTTTATATTGTTTCGTGTCTGGGTGCTGCGGTACCTACCGTTGTTGTTTCTGAATTTCTTACCACAAACGCTATAAATAGCAACTTTCTTTGGGATTTGAGATATTGTCAAATATTTATTGTATTATTTATTAAAATGTCTTTCCCATTGTGTCAAACAGTCTCGTCTTCACCTTTCATTTGAATGTTTAGTGGTTTAGGTATGAGTAACGGACAAACACGACCAATTATTTTCGGATAGACAAACATGACAAAATACTTATTATATTACTAGTGTATAGACTTCGCCCGCAAGAGTTGGATTTTCCATATAAACTTTCATCCCCCATTTCACCCTTTTAATGTTTTTATATCACGACAAAATGTAGCCTATGTCCTTTCCAGGGTCTCGAACTGTCTTCATACCAAATTTTATCTCAATCGGTTCAGTGGTTTAAGCGTCAAGACGTAACAGACAGACAGACACACTTTCACATTTATAATATTATTATGGATGATATTAGTAGCGATAGAAGTAGGAAAACAATTTCTTATCACTCGTACCACTACTGTATGGAATCGATAGCGTAGCCTTACTTCAAGGGATGAAACTCGTTTCTTAGACACACTTACTAGAAATATATTAAACTACTTACATAGATCAAGGAAAGATGCTAGGTGTAGTATATCCTAGGGTAATTTATAGAGATAAGATCTACTAAATATAGAAAAACTGACTTAATGACTGACTGATTTATCAACGCACAGTCTCAACCATAAGTATTGGAGGCTTGAAATTTTGTACTATGCTTCGTTTTGTGGCGTAGGTTAGCGATGGGCGATTATTACTAAATTAATCGAATTATTCGAATAGTCTCTGCAATCGAATGTATGCGATAAGCAACCGAAGTCATTCGATTATGCGGCGAGCAATACCGGAGCGCGCGGTGCAGGCCGTACTACTAACTACTAACGAATGAATCGTCATTCGTCGCGTCGATTAATTATTCGGTCGCTACCTAGACGAGTGCGCACAAGACGTGCGCACTCGAAATGCATCGAAGGGCCCAGTATAGATTATCATTCGACTGTTGATTATTATTCGTTTTTTTTTAGAATTACTTAATCGAAAATCTATAGTTCGAATGGTCGATAATCGATTCATTCGATAAATTTTTTTTCGAACAATCGCCCATCTCTAGTGTAGGTGAGTACTAAGAAAGGATTTGTGGAAATTCATCCCTTAAAGGGGGGTAAATTTGTGTCAAAGTCTGTCAGTTTTGACGACTATCAGTTCATTTACCCCCTTCCTAATTAGAGACAGCTGATTTGAAATGCTTGTCTCATCTAAGTCATATACGTCATGTCACTAATCAGTTAATAATTCCAAACTAGCATCCTTTTATTTAAATAAGTTTAGTGTTTAAATAAATTTACCATTGCTAGGTAAATTAATTATGGTGCTTGTGGCGCAGTGGTGGCAGCGCTTTGGTAGTGATACCAAAAGTTAAGCAACCCACGGCGCGGTCGTGATTGGATGGGTGACCATTCCGACCATTTAAGTGACGTCCATGACAAGCATCTCCGTGCTTCGGAAGGCACGTTAAGCAGTTGGTCCCGGCTAATATCTGTGGTATTAGTCGTTAAGCCTAGTCAGAGGCCCTAGGGCGGCTTGATAACTTCTGACAGTAAGGTTTGTCACTTGTCTTATATACACCCCTCCACCAATCCGCACTGAGCCCGCGTGGTGAAGTATGGCTCGTTCCTCCTCATAGTTGAGGTGAGGCCTTTTCCCAGCAGTGGGATCTAATAGGCTGACTTATAAATTAATTATTAGTAAGGGGATTAGATTAGACGAAAGTCATAGATATCGTTCAGAGGTGCAGTAAGCTGAAGTAGCAGTGGGCTGGTAATGTCTGTCGCAGAACCGACGGGCGGTGGAGTAGGAAGGTTCTCGAATGGAGACCACATCTCGGGAAACGTAGTGTTGGACGCCCCCCTGCTAGATGAACCGATGACCTGAGGAAGGTGGCCGGTGGTGGCTGGATGCGAGAAGCGGAGGACCGTGAAAGTTGGCGATGTCATGGAGAGGCCTATCTCCAGCAGTGGACTGCAATAGGCTGATATGAAGGGGATTAGAAAAAAGGAATGGCAAGTTTATTGAAATTTTAACTTATTTGATAGTTACACGGACAAAGTCGCGGGAGTCAGCTAGTCACAATCATAGTCTAGTCATTAATAAAAATGGAATACGAATGTACTTAACCCTAAAAGGTTGAGTTGCACTTCCATACCTTAACCCTATAAAAATATCCTGTGTTTTTGTTTAGCGCTTGGTTTTTCACGTTTTGTGCAACCCAGTCATAAAAATCACACAATACTTTGAATCCAAATATTAATTCCAGACGTATGCATACATACTCGTAAATTAATAATAACATAGTCAACCTCCAACTCCAAATATTAATAAAGTTATTTGTACTCCCATTATTTCCCGCCATGTTCAAATGAGTGACATATTCCATAGAGTATGATCGGCGCGCCATATGTCGTTAATGGCTACAACTTGATGGGAATTGGGGCGCAAGTTTCTGTAAGATTTTGTTTATTAATTACATACTAGCAGTTCCCCGCGACTTCACCCGCGCCAATAGTCCGATTTTCCATGCAAACTTTCATCCCCCATTTCACCTCCCTGATGATTTTATTTGAAAAGTAACCTATGTCCTTCACAGGGTCTCAAACTATCTCTGTACCAAATTTCACTTGAAACGGTCCAATAGTTTCGGAGCCAAAATACAAACAAACAATCAAATCTTTCCTCTTTATAATATTAGTGTAGACTAGTGAGGCCCCGTGACTTGGTCTGCATGATTGCCTGTTTTAAGGTAAACTGCTTTCCTGTATTTAACCGCCTTGATGTGTCAATTTTTGCTGTTTTCATCACAGAACAGAAAAAACGAGGTTTTCACTGTTAGTCTGTTATTCGTGGAGAAAACGATTATAACTTCAGATCAGGGAAAATATTTTGAAATGAGATTGTAACTAATCAAATATCATGAAAATCGGTCCAGCTGTTCTTCATTCATGAATGGCTTGACCAATTAAAACACAATTTTACGGATTACTTCGCGATTCATTTACATTTTATTTATTTATTTATACTTTTCTGCACAAATAAAAACAATGTACAAATGGCGGACTTAATGCCAAAAGCATTCTCTACCAGTCAACCATAGGTCAAACACAGAGAAGATACAGGCGGTGCAAAAGAAGAAAGAGAGAAATTATCAACGAAAGTCTCAAGTGAGAGTATGCAGAACGTAAAGACAAAATAATGAATAAACATACATACTACTACTAATTCTATAACTTGTAATCTATCATCTTCCTTCCACTTATATGCAGACGAGCTCCAAATATATTCACAAGGATTCCTTGAAGACCTTCCTAGTGTTGTAAGGGTGGTTAACACCGATTTAAGTCGTATTCTTGACTGGAGCAAATCCTTCGGTCTCAAGGTTAACCCTACTAAAACGCAGGTTATAATCGTGGGAGGTTCTTGGCAAATTGCTAGAATTGACTGGCCGGCCATGCAACCTACCACATTTGACGGTGTCCAAATTCCTTTTAGCGAGTCCGTTAAGAACTTGGGTATCTACATCGACTGTTCACTTTCTTGGGTAAAACAAATCGCAGAAGTAAGCCGAAAATTGTTCGCCGCAGCAGCTTCTTTAAAGAGACTCCGGAATTTCTTACCAATACCCACCAAAATTGCACTTGTTCAGGCTCTTTTGTTTCCAATTCTCGATTGTGCAGATTGCTCCTACTTAGACCTGAACGAAAACCTACTCAATAAGCTGGAGCGCTTACAAAATTTTTGCATACGGATAATCTTTGGTCTTCGAAAGTATGATCATATTTCTGAATACCGTGCTCGACTCAAGTGGCTCCCTATTAGACTTCGGCGAAACTCCTACATTCTCTCTTTGCTGTTTACAATACTTTTTAACCCAAAATCCCCACCATATCTAAAAGAGCGTTTCCAATTTTTGCAGCCGGCACGAGGTCACGACTTGCGGGCATCCAGAAAACTCCACCACCAAATCCCCTCTCATTCCTCTAAATGTTATTCAGATTCGTTCACTGTTCAATCTGTGCGCTTGTGGAACTCTCTAGCCTTAGCTATCAGACAATCCGAGTCTCTTTTCATATTCAAAAATCGACTTAAGGAACATTTTCTTTCACTGTAAATTAATTACACTGCCGTTGGTTGAGTACTTGTCATATTGGTATATAATACGTATATTATGTATGATTTATATGTAGGTATATTGATATTTTTATGTATATATAGTATGTGTAGTATATTATAGTGATAGTATATAATATGTGTATGTATGTCTGTTTCGTACCTATTATTTATAATATGTCTTTTGCACCAATCACCCCCTTCCTGTAATTAAGTATTTCCTATACCCACAGGTTGTCTGGAAGAGATCGCTCTTAGCGATAAGACCGCCTAGTTTGTACATCTTTCTATGTAAATTGTATTGTTGTTACTTTTATGGTGTGCAATAAAGAGTTATCTATCTATCTATACTACTTACTTAAATAATATCGACATAATATATACTTACATATTTATACGTACATAAACATTATAATAATAATCGTACACAAATCTCATGTCACTGAGTCAAGACCGAAATTTCATTGTTATAATAATTCCGCAAAGCCCTCTTAAGGGAAAGTTTTGAGGTACATTTCCGAATCTCTTTGGGGAGCCCGTTTCAGAGCCGGATGGCTGTGAGAGTGAAGGAATTGGACATGAAGCCCAGGACATGAAGCAGAAGAATTTTATTTAAAACCTGACGTTTCGAACACTTTACAGCGTTCGCACACTTTACACTTTTGTCTCCCTGTGACCACGAACGCTGTAAAGTGTTCGAAACATCAGGTTGTAAATAAAATGTAAATGAATCGCGAAGTAATCCGTAAAATTGTGTTTTAATGAGTTCTACTATTCGCGTAAACGTAAGAAACAAATATGGATAGGCCAACCTAATTTTGTTTTGTTTTAAAAGATGATTTTAAAATAATTTATAAATTAACGTTACATAAAATTGTCGGGTAATACAATAAATCACACTTTAAGGATGGTCTAAATTATTTATTTGTATCAAAAGGCTAAACCATAGGTAATTCTAATCAGCGTATTTAAGTTCAACGGTGAAAGACCACAAATGTGAGTTGGTGGTCATAAGTACATAAAAAAATATACACGTCGACTTGATAACCTCCTCTGTTTTTGAAGTCGGTTAAAAAGAGAGTAGGTACCACTTTGCTACACCAAAAACTAAACTCGGTAAGGTTCCCAGGATGCTGGCAGCATTACCGCGCTAGATAGCGATGCTTATACGCTGAGCAAGGTAGCTGCCAGCTTTTGGGTCACTGATGTCAACCAGCCTCTTGGAAATCTCTTTGAAAAAAGAGATAAGCATCGCTACTCACCGTGCTAAGGCCAGCATCCTGGGAACCTTACCACAAGGACCCTTTTTATAATTTTTGTTTTGTTTTAAATAATTTATCTCAATTTTTATCAATAAGTTGTTTATACGTGTCTATTATAGTTAAGTAACCTCGGTTAGTAAAATTGATAGAGACCCCTATCTCCTCAACATTTTTTTCATCGCAAACACTGGTCCACCGAAAAACAGCCATCTTTTATCGACTTCCTATCAAAGTATACTTATTATGTTTATGTAAGGCGACGACCCTTCGTATTGGTATCTCGCGTTATCATACCGAAGGCCAGACGCTATCTATCGTGTATTTGTATTTGTGATACAATTTTTTCTTGTATTTTAGTAGCAATCTAATATTTGTGCCATGTCTGACAACTGTACTAAAATCGAACGACAAAAAGATATTGCCTTGCGCATTAAATTGTTGTCCTAATAATTGAATGTTTAGGCTGTTTTTCTTATAAATATGAAATTATGTACATCTTTCAAATTTTGGTTCGTACCTTTTTAGGGTTCCGTAGTTCCGTAGGAACCCTTATAAGCTCGTTCAGTCCGTCCGTCCTAGTCTGTCACAGCAGAATATCTTCTACGTTTATGAACTGATTTGCATGTAACTTGGTTCGAGGATACTTCACATATAGATCTCATTTTAAAAAATACAAAAAATTTAAATTACCCCTTTTTAAGGGTACCTCCCCATACCTGTAAAGGGGGGGTGAATTATTTTTTGAGTGCACCCCCTTTTGTGGGGTATCGTTGAAAAGGACTATGAAAATAAGGTAGGGTTTCCATACAACACTTTTTTATCAGCTTTACCATTTGCGAGATATAGCCCGCCAAAGTCGTTTACACGGTGTGTGTGTGAGTGTGTCCCCTTGTAATTTCTAAAGTCTTGGACCTATAAACTTCAAATCACTCACGTAAAGAAACAGGCGCGGAAACTCTTATTTAAAATTGTTTTGGGTATCCTGTGATGAATACTTTTGAAATTATAAATAAAATAAAAATATATACTTTGTCTATACTGTTTAATGTTGTAAACTAATAGTACGGAAAACTTCGCGCGCGAGTCCAACTCGCACTTGGCCAGGATTTTTTATTTTAATTTTATTAAGTGTTTAAATTAACTTTATTTAGATCTCCGTGCAAAAGTGGGGTCAAATTCAACACTAGTTATAAGTATTTTATTCTTGTATATGGTGTAAAATATTTTTTTTTTTTTACAGTTAATTACTATTTTTATTATTTAATTAGGCTTGGTTTCACCATCTTACTTTAACAATTACCACGTCAAACTTTTTCAACGCGTTCCTTCCTAACTAAGCTTCTCATACATTTGCAAGGCATCCAGCATGAGGCGCCTTGTCTGTTGCTATGCAAGTTTCTATTGGTATTGGCTCTCGTTCGGTTGATAATATGCTGATACCACGACATTCGATATAGCAACGTCGTATCGTGTGTTCGACAAATTAAGATAGGAATGGAATGTTCACTAGTTTATGCAGTTGATTATACTTGCAATATATTATATTACTAGTGTGAATGTGTGTGAAATGTCGAATTTCTCAAATAAACTTCCTCCTTTTTTCACCTCCTGAAAAGGTGATGTCCATGATAAAAACTATTCTATGTCCTTCACCGGGACTCAAACTACCTACCAGTCAAAGTGTGGAATGGTTCATCTGTTTCCAAGTGCGTATAATTGTTTCAACAAACACACAAATTACCTAGCCCCAAACTAAGCGTGAGCTTGTGCTATGGTGACTAGGATAACGGATAGACATCCATACTAATATTATACGCGATAGTGTGTCTGTCTGTTAGCTCTTGACGCTTAAACCACTGAACCGATTGAGATGAAATTTGGTATGAAGGCAGTTCGAGACCCTGAAAAGGACATATGCTACATTTTGTCATGATATAAAATCATTAAGGCGGTGAAATGGGGGATGAAAGTTTATATGGATAATCCAACTCTTGCGGTCGAAGTCGCGGGGAACCACTAGTACTTATATACATTTATAAACATTCATGACTTAGGTACAAATGCTCGTGCTCATCACACAAACATTTGCCCCTTGCGGGATTCGAACCCGCAACCGCCTGGTTTATAAGTCCGTGACGCGGACCACTACACCAAGATGGCCATCTAACCCGAAATTATTTAAGGTGCGTGTAAATAGGCTTCTCCTGAGCTAGCTCGCTTCATCGTAGACCTTGTCTTTGCTCTCGGGCTAAGATGAAGATCAAGAGTGACCCGGGTCAGAGAATAAGTACTAGTCCCGGGTGTCGAATCGAATTCCGTGTTCGGTGCGAAAGTCATGAAATAAGTATGTAAAATCTTTGAGAGGTTAAAAAGTAATTGATTTTTACCCGACTGCGGAAGAAGGGTTATGTTTTTCGAGAGTATGTATGTATGTACAATTGTTTGGCACGCTCTACAGCTCAAACGGCTGGACAGTTTTTGACATATGAGGTGTCGTTGAATTCGTCAAAATTGTGGTAGAGACATAGGCTATATACATTTGAAAAATGGCGCCCGCAAATGGAAATAAAGGGGGAAGAGGGAGGTTGATTTTTCCCTTATCATAACAATATGGGTATTAAATGAAAGCCAGTAAAAAGACAATATCAAAAATACCTATAATAACTTTTGCAGTCGTGTGTTTTGTTTTTTCAAAATTATGTTTGCTGTTTAATAGGGAAGATGACAGTAAGCAAACATCTTTAAAATAATGTGTCTATCTAGTAAAATATAGTATTTAGATTATGGAAAAAACTTAATTTTTAATTTTAAGACGATTTTATTAGTTTATTTTAGAAAATAAAATTGCAAAATACTGAAATCCGCCATGTTTTTTATAACACCATTCAGATTCGAGTTACGTCACACCTCAGTAAATACTGTCCCTGTCAGTCACTTTTACTGAATTATAATACGAATTTCGACTTTATCACTAACGTTTGAAATATGTTTACTGAGGTGTGACGTCACAGCAGACGCCATGACACCCTGAACGCGTTTTTGCCGCCAATTTATGAACATTTAATTGAAATTGCATTATTTTTTTAATATTACCTTTGTTGATTGCAAAAATAATATATTTTTTTGGAAACAGAAGATACTTAAGAATATTTTGGAACACTTTTTCAAAATTCGTCATCTTGCCTATTAGAAATGGGCTTGCTCTTGTCTCTAGACTAGTAGACAGAGTCGACGGTAGAGCAAGCTCACCCACGACGCAGAAGTTTCTGGCACTCCTACTCACGGACGCAACACAGCAGGGAATAGAGGAAATCCGATTTTAACAGACAAAGTCAGAAGAAACTACTAGTATACATAATAAATACTGGCTTACCGTAAAACGGTGACATCCCAAAACCATTGAAAAGGCCACAAACTGAAATCGATTTTTTAAGCCACAAAGGGAACCGATTCTCTAGTGCTCTTTATATATTCTACCTCAGAATTTGGCAGGTACATACGGCAACACGTCTCAGTAAACAGTGTGTCATTTTATTTCATGGTAATAGGGGTCAATCTGCGATGACAACGCAGGTGCTGATCACTGTATAAGAGTTTAAAACCCTTGCGATGACAAATAGGTGTTTTTTAGGTTAAAAACGAGATTGACCCAGTGTCGAATGAAGGTTAAATCTTACTTTTGGTTCTATGAAAGCTTGCGATTTATAACTCTACTGATATTTTCATGTACTCGTATTTAGTTAATTTAATTTGGTTGTTTGATCAACTTTACTCTGCTGAATTATATTATAAACTAGCAGTTCCCCGCGACTTCGCCCGCGCCAAAAGTGGGATTTTCCATACATATTTTCATCCCCCATTTCACCCCCCTGATGATTTTATATCGCGACAAAAAGTAGCCTATGTCCTTCCCAGTGTCTCAAACTATCTCTGTGCCAAATTTCATTTGATTTGGTCTAGTACCTAGTTTCGGAGCCTATTCGATGCAAATAAACAAACAAACAAACAAATCTTTCCTGTTTATAATATTAGTATAGATAAATATTATCAGGAACATCATATTATCATAACTATTATATAATCTGTGATATTATGTATATTTGGAGGGCGCACTCGCATAGGGCGACATTTTAAGTTAATGTTACATTGACATTTTAAGTAATGTACATCTTATCAATTTAATCAAATTTCACTTACAAAAATTAATCGACTGTGTCATCCGGTTGGACTCGAACCCACGTCCCTTCGCTATCCGGGCGAGTGCTCTTACCAACTAAGCTACGGAGGACGTTAGTCAGTCGATTAGTTAGTTAGTCATTGGATACATGCGGGTACATTTCCCAAGTATTGATGAAATCGAACGCCGGCTCACTGGCGTAGCAAGCACTTGCAAAAATTCGTCGACTGACTAACGTCCTCCGTAGCTTAGTTGGTAAGAGCTCTCGCCCGGATAGCGAATGACACAGTCGATTTTTGTAAGTGAAATTTGATTTAATTTCGTAAAAACTTGCAAAATAATTGCTTAAGTTATAAAAATACCTATAATCTTATTTTTTTTTCTTTAGTTCTGCTGTCAGTCACTTAATATTTAGCCATGAAGTGTATGACAATTTAGTTGTCAATCTAGTTCTAAGATACTAACCTTAAACTTTGTGCAACAAAAGTTATTATCAACTGTATTGTATAATACCATATAAATAAATAAATAGTATAGATTATAGACTTAGATTTTAACCAGACAGAACTTGGCTAGATATCTACTTTTTGTCGCAAAAACTTGAAGGAGATCAAATGGGGGTAAAGTTTGTAATGAGAAATCACAGAATTTTATATTCATCTATTTTGTTAGGAACTTTTCCAAGAAAAATTTTGATTTTGATGAAAACAATAAAACTTATAATATTCCTTCGTGTTTCGTGTAAGTTGCTAATGTGGACGAGTCTTAGTAAAGTAGGTCTGTATATTTCTCCTCTACATGTAAAATATAAGTAATTTTAATTTCTACTTCCTAAAATGCATGATCACGCCATCTCTCTTAGCATACTCATTCAAAAAACTACCTCATATAGATTAGAAATAAAGTCCAAAATTCTATAAAAAGTGATTCCCCTACTATTTGTGAACTCAAAGGACAGTCAGCTGCTTGCCAACAATAAGTCTGCGTTAAAAAAGGTTTTATTATTTTTATTTTTTTCTAAAATACAATAGCGTTTTCGGAAGCGATTGCCGAGGTTTTTGAACGGACCTTTGCAGCTTTGTGCGTTTAATGATGCCGGTTTCGCGCCGAAAGTATTATTATTTTTTCTGCCGGTTGGCAACTCTGTCGCCAAGGAGTTTTAACTTACGGTCCGAATTGCACTGTACCGTTACCATGAGTTTATAGCGGTTTCACTCGCTAGCGACGACGTAAAAAAAGTGTATGGAAAATTGCACAGCGCCTCTAGCGGTTACTTGGAGAACTAAAATTTTCAATACACTTTTTTTACGTCGTTGCTAGCGAGTAAAACCACCGTAAACTCATGGTAACGGTCCTGAAAATGTTTTTAACTACTGCATTATATTAAATTATGGACTAATTAGCAATATTACGTTTGGTAAAAATAAATGTGTTTTTTTCTGATATCGCTAAGATTCGTTATTGAGTAGATGTGAGTGTTGTATATTATTTTAATTAAAACCACTTGCTACTTACAAAGTTGTGTGGTTACAAGGAAAACATGTAACTTGTTAACTATATTTTTCCTGTAAGTTATTATCCAAACTTCATAGCTACTACTAATTTAATCAAGTACCTACCTAAGTAGGAAAAAAAAACATTAGAATGTTTTCAGTTACATACATAGCTATAAATATACCTTATTTTACTTTATAAATAATATCGTTACCAGTTACCGTGCTAAGATGAAAACTACCTTCATGAACATCTTTTCCGAATCACTTAATACTATAAAGTCTAGATTGCATCATCTAATCTTATTACAAACTTTAAAAAAATTAAACTCTTTTAAATCAATGCATATGCATTTATGTTCAGGATTAAGGTACCTATATGCAACTTAGTCTAAGTATCACTGAGTTAAAATTGAAACTACCGATGGTTCATCGTTTTTTTCATAGATAAAACAAACATACCAACTCGCTTCCACCATACCTCAGATACACCCCATTTGCCCAAAAGGCACTTTGACATCCATAAAAGTGTGTCCACACATCCCCGATCCAATCATAACCGCCGTTTCCCGCGCGTTCCATTTCCAAATTATTTCAAATATGGCCGCCTAACGAGTACGATGGACAAACAGCAATTGACCCCAATTCGGAGCTAATGGCACGCGGAACAGTAGCCGTTACGGCCAGTATTGTTTTTGGCATTATAACTTGACGCCTTTGCTTGGGAGATGTCACCATCTTGTAATAGAAGAAAAAAATAATTGACATAAAGAAACGTCAGCACTTCTACCACAGACTCCCAGAATCGTTGTAAATGAATCAGTATTTGTGCAGTTAACTAGTACGGTGTAGTACTTATTCTGTGACTACAGTTTTGAAATCTGTGACGCATATTAGTACTTTACAAAAAGATCATCACAAAGATCGTCCATGGTGGTCCCTGACTTTTTGTAAAAGCCTTACTCTTTTACAAATAATCAGGGACCATCATGAATTGGTTTTTTGACAATTCAATTAAACAGCTGTACAAAAGGTGATTGTCCATAGAAAAATACGATGCGATGAGCAAACTATTTAGGCCCTAAGACTGGTTAGGCACATTTGTCCTCGATAGTACGTTAGTTTGTACAGAATAGCCTCCGTAGACGATATTCGGTAGTAAAATATTATTGCCACCGCTAGAAAAAAAACAATTAGCTCTATGCCTAAGACAACACTAATCTTGAGATATAAACTCTCTCTCTCACTCTCCTTTCTTCTGGGCATTATTAATCCAATCATGATCCCATCTAATGGTGGGGTCTACTTTCTTAATTTTTATTTTCCACTCTTACCTATTGGGCGATTCGTCTATAGAGAAATATATTAAATTATGTATTATAATATATTTAAGTGACGATGGCAAAAAAGTAACACGTTACAAAACTATGTAAGTTAAATACTGGTGTGATTATTTACACCATTACCAGAATATATATAATTAAATAATTATGATTGTTATTAAACTTTAGTTTATTCAAACATAAACCGTTTTATCAGTCATTGTACTTTCAATAAGAAACATCTAAGAGCTGTTTTCTCGAACTAACTGATAAGGAAACAAGACTGTTCGTTATTAATTATATTTAAATGAAACTTGGACTCGTTTGCATATTACTAGGTATTAAACCTACTTCTATTTTTATTCATCAGTGAACTCGATTCCAATGTCTATGATACACTAGTAACTAAAATATAAAAGTAATATAAAAATATTATAAAAAGGGTCCTTGATGCTGGCAGCATAAAGTCTAAGATTAAATTTGAGTTTAGACTCTGTCTTTTTCTGCTAAGCAAACGAAAGGAGACAGACCACAATAATGTCATATTAATGACGCGATTTCTCACGTATCTTTATAAGTTTTTGCGTGTTTTCGTCTAACTTAAGTCGTCGTCGAATTACACCCCTACTAAATTGTCTATTGATGCTTTAATTTCTTTAGCAACTGACAGCTGTTTAATCTGACGTTTCTAAATTAATATAAGTACTCATAGCTCTTTTCGTTTGTTTGTCAGAGAAAGAGAGACACTGAACTTTTTCAAGGACTAAGGTAAAAGAAATGACCAAATATGTATGGGACTTGGTCCAGTTAAGATCATATGAAATAGACTGGAGGCAGCAAACTCTAGCAGAGAATACTACTCTATTAAGCCAACTAGACGAATGTCTAACGACTTACATCGAATACAACGGAGATACCTACCGAAGGCAATAAAAAAATATTAATGGTAAAATTTTGATGAAATGCCTAAGTTTATCTTAACACCATTGCTTTTTAATTTCCATCGGTATTTTCATTGTATTCGTCGTCGAAAGTCGTTTGACATTCTACACACCGACTGACAGTCTACTTGGATTGGTCGGGTAGTACTGTATACAAAATGTTACATGATGATAAGATAATTATAAAAAATAACTTGCCAAAAACCTTTTCCTAACTGAAGAAAAACGTTTTAACAATGTTTTTTGGCAAATGAAAATTTGCGTAAAATAGTTTGTGATGTGATATTTTGGGATTTTTTTGGACATATGTTGGTAATGATGAAGTCGAATTAGCCGTAATAATTAATTCATTGTTTTAATTCGACGGATATTTCGAATCTGACTTATAAAAAAATCAGGAACGTGCTCCAAATATGCCATTTAAAATACCCAGGCTAAGAGGTTACTCATTGACATTACAGGGCAAGGGAAGTTGCCACACCCACACACACGAAACCCTTCGTCGTCAATTGTCAATGTGGAAACATGACGTGGTTTTAGTCCGTACAAGGCACGACGACTATAGCCCTCCTTGTCACGCATGCCAGCATGGGAATGCGAGTGAGCGGAGCAGAGCTAAGTCTTATTGCATAGGTTCCCTGAGATGTGCGTGCATCTGACAACTGACTGAGGGCTGTGATGCGGGCAAATGCGCGAATGAATCAAGGGCTTTATGGCTGTCTGTAAAGGTTTTAACACACAAAGAGGACTTTTTTATTATTGTTTATGCTTTTCTTCTTTTATTCGCCGCTATTCCAAGACGCCACGAATATAAGCCAAAATATGATACCTTAATAAACGTTGTTGTAGCTGCACGAATAGCTGATTTGTTCATGATTATGGTCTTGGTGATATAATTAATTATGTATTTCCAATGTAACTGCTTTGTGTAAGGGTTTTCATAAGCAATAACCAAGTTTTATCTTTTTTTAGGCAAACTCTATTACTTTTTAAACAATATCTACGAGTATTTATCCACCCATAATGAAAGCTTGCAGCTTTTTTTATACACATAATATGTCGAAAACCATGTCTGATCCCAATAGAAAATCTAATTCTCAAGTCTTTTTAGTATTATTATCAGTATCTGATATTGCATTACATTCTGCTGCTGAAGATATTAGTTTAAACAAACTGATATCGCAACTTATTTTATCGCGAGCGTGTGTGACGACCTTTACTATTTATCAGAACCACACAGCTGCATTTTCGTAACGATAACGATACGAAGTATAGTAATACTAATGATAATAAGAAACTTTGACCACGTGTTGTTTAGTTCTTTGTTGACAGCTCACACAGTGCGTAGAGGAATGTGGAGTGGACTAGATTGGTCAAATTGTTACATTAGTGCTCCTATTAACAGTTCGGCCGGCACCATCTTACTTAAGCTGTAACTGTATCCACAACTGGTGTTTTTAGTTTGACAGACTTTTGACGTTTGTTATAATTAAAGTACGAGTGTGATGGTGTAACTCTGCCTAAAATGTCATAAAAATGATAAGTTAAGTCCGAATTTGCCAGTAGAGATTAGTTGTCTTTTTTAGGGTTTCGTAGTCCGACAAGGAACCCTTATAAGATCGTTCAGTCCGTCCGTCCTAGTCTGTCACAGCAGAATATCATCTACGTTTATGAACTGATTTGCATGTAACTTGGTTCGAGGATATTTCACATATAGATCTCATTTTTAAAAATACAAAAACTTAAAATTACCCCTTTTTAAGGGTACATACATGTAAATGGGGGGTAAATTATTTTTTTGAGTGCACTCACTTGTGTAGGTTTTGTTGAAAAGGACTATGAAAATTAGTTAGGGTTTCCATACAACACTTTTTTATCAGCTTTACCATTTGCGAGATATAGCCCGCCAAAGTCGTTTACACGGTGTCCCCCTCCCCCCCCTGTAATTTCTAAAGTCGTGGACCTATAAACTTCAAATCACTCACGTAAAGAAACAGGCGCGGAAACTCTTATTTAAAATTGTTCCGGGTATCCTGTGATAAATACTTTTGAAATTATAAAAATATTCACTTCTTTTGCCTATTACTGTCGTTTTAAGTTATTTTTGTTTCGGTTTAATTGCAAATACATGCTAGGCAAACATGCTTTTTTAACATTATACCTACTATGGTACCTACCTACCAGTAAAATCATTGTTAAAAACAAATTTTCGGATCTGATTGGGTCACGCCCAATCAGATCCGAAAATTTGTTTTTAATAATTAAATAATCATCGATCCACATTTTTCTTTAATTTTATCCGTTAAAAGTTTAATACAAAAAATTTGAAAAAGTTTCAATTTCTCAAAAAAGAATTGTGTTCAATTCGGACCGGACAGTCGTGCCAACAATGCGAAACTATCTTTCTTATCTGCCACTATATCGCGCTGTCAAGTCCTAGATCACCGCTGTCTGTAGCATTCGGAGATAAAGATTTTTAATCTGTGGCCGGATAAGGACCTCCTTTTTGAGTGAACATTCTGTGGACTGTAACTGGATTTTAGTGAATTTCGTTGAGTTTTTTTAAATATGTTTATTTTAGTGGCTAGTCATTCTCTAGTAATCTCTACTCAACTGTGCCCGTAGGAATCTTTTCTTAGTTGTAATTTTGATTAGAAGCCTATCGCATCCCTGCAGTGGGATGCGAAAAAAAGGCCAAAGGCCTCCCTGACCGTTTCCCATTCGATTTTGTGTGTTTTATCTATGGTTGACTGGTAGAGAATGCTTTTGGCATTAAGTCCGCCATTTGTACATTGTTTTTTAATTTGTGCAGAAAAGTAGAATACCTCCTTACGCCACCGCCTTCTGGGTCGACCACGTGGCCGTCTTCCATTTAAAGGGTATATTTTAACAGCCAGCCATTTGGTCCATATTTTGTACCAGATTCTTATTCTTAATACATAAATAAAACAGCAGTTAAGTAATGATACTGTTTTTCTATTTTCTAAGATAACACAGGTTAATATAAAATACTAACTCTGAATAGAAACCTAAACACCTGCAATACGTGGGCTTTTTTTAAAAACTATTCATGTTGTAACATTTTTCGGACCGTTTCGATAAAATTTTAACTGTCAACCTTATCTGCAGGCGTAACGAGAGCCATCATCATCACCGTACCAACCGAACGACAAAAATTAATATCGAATCAAATTCAAAATTCAAAAATGGAACGCTAGACGGACATCCGTGGCGTTCAATTTGCGGGCAGGAAGCAACCAATCGCGCGCGCTCCCGCCTCGTGTGATGTTCGCGCATGCGTTAACAACCTACAAACTGTCATGACGCAAACAATTATCGACCTTATAATTATCTCCATACGGCCATGACAAACGCAAATAAAAGTATGCTACCGAACCACGCTTGCAAGCCCTAGTATAGTCAGACCGAATCAATTCCAGCTCTATTTGTAAGCTGTTAAGAGTCATTCCAACAGCTTTTGTAACCGTGTCCAAGTGCCGACTTTGGAAGTGGAATGGGTGTAGAAACTTGAGCTTTATTTGCCTAAGGATAAAAGCTAATGGATCGCAAATGTAATTTTGCTCATTTAGCACCGTAGACGTCCATGTTTTTAGCTAATGACTGCCTATGGGGTTAGAAGTGGCAAATTAAAATGCAGGGATGAATCTCGTGCAAACTCATTTTAAGAGGTACCTATTTTACTAAAGTACTAACTTATCAAAGATATCGCTGCCTAACGGTGAAGGAAAACACACTTGTTGGCTTGTGTGTGAAATGGAGAAGACAATGGCAAACCACTCCATTAAAATTACCAAGAAAGTCGTTGTGTGTGTTTCATTCTACATAGTAATCACGACCCTCAGTCATTGAGGTATACGACTGTGAAGAAAATTTTACTAAACTTCAAAACTGGTAGTTTAATCAAAGCAAACTGTAATTTTATTAAAACCCAGCAAGAAATCAATCCTCTATTATAAAAAAATCATCGACTATACCTAATTACATAAAACAAGGTTTTACTATTTGTAGCCCAATAACGGCTGGTCCGATTTTCAGAATTCAGCAGAATCTATAAAAACATCAAAAATTACACATTAAGGAGATAAATTTGGGGATAACATCGGGTCACATAGGTGGGATTTGCGTAAACAACATCAGTTATGCGGATGATATGGTGTTGCTGGCCCCATCGATCAGTGCTATGCGTAGGCTGTTGCAGATCTGCGAACGATACGTAGATGCTCACGGACTCAGATACAACGCGAGAAAGAGTGAGTTAATGGTTTTCAAAGCAGGTAATAAAACCTATGCCAATGTACCTCCTTTGTATCTGCGTGGTACTCCTCTTAATATAGTGGATCGTTTTAAGTATCTGGGTCACTGGGTGTCGGAAGATTCGACTGATAACCTGGACATAGAACGCGAGCGCAGGGCTCTGTCAGTGCGTTGCAATATGCTGGCCCGAAGGTTTGCAAGGTGTACGGATCAGGTCAAGGTGACGCTGTTTAAAGCTTACTGCCAAACCTTTACACTTGCAGCCTATGGGTAAGGTATACGCAGCGTGCTTACAGCGCGCTGAGAGTTCAATACAATAACGCACTGAGGGTGCTGCTTGGGCTGCCGCGATATTGCAGCGCATCCACCATGTTTGCTGAAATGCAAATAGATGGATTCCACGCCATTGTTAGAAAGCGTTGTGCGTCGCTTTTAAGTCGGCTGAGGAGCAGCCCAAACCGCATCCTCAGCACATTAGCCGAACGGTGGGACTCACCGCTGCTACGGCACTGGATGCGCCTGCACACCCTCAAAGGTGTATAGACGCACCCCGGTGCGTCATTAATTATAAAATTAATTTGTATAAACCAACACTAGTTTTTAAGATTGCGTGTACTATTGCGTGTAATTTAATTTAATTTAATAACAGTTTGTATGGGAAATTTTGCATTAGTCTTCTTTTGCATCTTGTGTAAGTATAACACTCTCGGCCCGAGAGTGTTTGGGTTTTTCTGTCTTGAAATTACTCAGACACAGCTCCGGAGTCAGGAAGTTGGTGGTGTTAACACTCCCGTGCCTCGGAAAGCACGTTAAGCCGTTGGTCCTGCGCCTGATCTCTCTACGGTCATGTCGGACTGCCGTCTTACCGAATAGTGAGAGTAAAGGAACAGAGAGTGCACCTGTGTATTGCGCACACACTTGTGCACTATAATATGTCCCGTGTAGTTGGCTAATCTCCGTTGAGATAGGCCGCCGTAGTCGAAATTAGGCTAGGAGGACATTATTATTATTAAGTATAAGTAACAGATCACTCGTGTCAAGATTAGTCGTACTTTCCTATACTTCTATCAAAATGTCAGTAATATATTTCCTATGTAATCAGTACCTTACAAACAACATAAGTTAACTAAAACAACTCGCAAAACACATCGTTGCATTTCCGTGGGTCAATAGGAATCGTTGAATGCCATTTTGATATTCGTATGAATTCATTAATTTGACTTTCGGATTGATATTTCGTATGCCACGAGCTATTTCTGAGTCAGCATATATTTGAGTTTTGACTGACATTTTGTTAAGTAAATGTGATTTAAATACCAAACTGTTTGACTTACCCTCTGTATTTTTTATCATGGCGAAACTTGCTGACCTAAGTATTGTGCGCACCCAACTGAGATTACAAATTATTTCTGCGAAATCACTTTTATAGCACTCCAAAAATTGTGCTGTTGGAGGGGCGTATAGGTACAACATTTAATTTGATATTATTTTTAAATTGCGAAATTAAAAATTGCAAAGAATAGTCAAAAATTAAAACCGTTAATATGTTTCTGACGTTTACGCAAATAGTCGAAATCAATGAAACACAATTTTATCCAGTGCAATTTGAAATGTAAATCAATCGCGAAGTAATTCCTTAAATTGTGACTAGTCATATTTTTCCTGGATATGGTTTTACTCGTATAGAAAAAAATACGAACGTTCGGATTTATAGAAAAAAAACGGTCTGCGGCTCAAACGTCATAAAAAGTACACCTTGTATAAAAAGACGAAACAAATACAAATTTTATAAGAAAGTTATATTTTTAGAACGAAAAAAAAACATAAGAAACCAATCTGGGACACAACATACCCTTGATTTTACAATTCAAAATCACGACAAATTTAAAATTCGAAGACTTATTCAGAGCTCTATATTATGCGTGAACACTTTTTTTGTTTGGTTGTAAACCTTATTTGTGAAGTGCAAAGCGTTTAAATTTGAATGCAGTGCTGTTTGTAATAGTTTGAATTTTAAATTCAAATATGGCGCGATGTCATCACCGATAAAACAGGGCGTTTATTGTCTGGGTGCTTTACAGTGTCCTCGTTGTGAATGATTTCTTAAGCTACCGTTTTTTGTGCTCTGGCCTATTTTTTTAAAAATCGTATCGTTACACGTGCACGCAGGGATGGTAGGAAGTCGAATAAAAACTTTTAATAATAATAAAAACTTTTAAATGAAAACACTTATTGAAATTATGCTGGATTTAACCAACTTTTTAAATTAAGTTTTTTTATATACAGTGAGCCACACATCTAATTACCCAAATCTGACAACATATCTCAAATGATATGGAACTCTATGTAATCAATATAAGGTTGAATTAAGGATGCGGAAATTTGATAGATCAGGGTAGGTTGATTAGTACTTACAATATGTTACAAATAAATATAAAATCGGAAGCCGTTTTATCGTAAGAAATCACTACTTAATACCAAACTTTACCTGAGTACCTATTAATAATAATTTATCTAGTGTTTGTTTATTTATGCCATGCGGTGCCATGTATGTACCTACTTATATTTATTTTCGTGTATTTTGTAAGTTATTTAATAATGTAGAAAGAAAGAAGCATTTATTAATTTGGGACATCACAAAAAAACATCGTACAGAATTAAAAAAAATACAAAATTACAAAGATCACAAAAAAATAATAAAAACAACAATACAAAATAGAAACCACAAACAAATCAACGCAATCAAGGGGGCCTCACTCAGTTTTAGCCAGGTCCCCAGAAGGCCCTGGCGCTGATTTTCAGTGGGCCCCTATGTATTATTATCTATATCAGAAATTACATCCATTTGGGCTACAAAAAAATACTTTTTAACTAATGTTAGTAATTATAAATATGCACTAGTTTTAGGTATTATATTTAATTTGGTTCGACCAGCGAAAACTGTTACCACTGCCACGCAATCTGATTCTGATCATCAAAGACGCAGTTCTTTTGCGTAAGATGGCTGCAAACCCATATAAATAGCACGGTTATGAATTTGTACATTTATGTAGAAAATACATATATTTATAGTGAACGCGGAAAACTTTTAACCCCGTCGGACAAACGTATTCAAATTGAACACAAAACAAGATAACGAATTGTAAAACTTTTCCACCTACAAAAATTTTGAATTTGCGATGGAAGAGACACGACATTCATACAAAGAAAAGTTTTATTAAATAATTAGTAATGTTTCTTCTATGTATGCTTTCAATTAATTTTATTATTTTATATCAAAATATTTTGGCGAAAAAAGTTGCAACTCAAAAATAAAATGAAATATATTTTTATTTACTTACTTAAAAAAACTTTTAAGAAATTAAGTTTTTTTACAGCAGCTACAAAAAGTTTTTAACAAATGAAAAGATATGGATTATTTATATGATATTTGACATGACCTACACGTTGGCTTTATCAGAAATTAAATCGTTATTTACCAACTAACTCGAATCTTAACCATTTTATCCATTGTCATGTTCTTTATCGGACCAAAACTTCTACGTGATCCTGATAACCAAAACCCTCCTCTTAGGCACAAAATTGTTTACATTATAAATGACCTATAAAAGTCCCTGACTCCCTGGCTATTTCTCACGTCAGCCCTATAAAAAAAACAATACCGAGAAAAAACTGTATTTATAAAGATGGCGGTGTCACCATTTGAATTTGAATTTCGTATATTCCACGACGTTATCGCTGGGGTCAGCGCTTCCTATCGTTTTTATCGTGCTCGTTTCCTGTTCGACATTTGAAATATTGAATTTTTTGCTCCACTGTTCGTTTGATGACAGTTTTTGGAATTTTATTTTTTTATTTCTTTTTTATTCTCACCGGCCAGTCTGCGAATGAGAATAACGAACATACCGACAATCGCAGGCAGAGTGCAATACCAATGCATATTTTATCCGTCTAACTGAATTTGTACTTTTTTACTTGTACTTTCTAGCAGTTTTTACTAATTCAATGTAAGTTACATAAAATTGATATTGTTTTAAACATTTCTAATAAATACGTACCTATTGCATTAAGCACAAACAGTATGTACAAATAAATAGATAATTACCTAATGTCATTTAAATAATAATAAATAACAACTAATTACCATAATTGTCATCAAAACCGCTCTTAACAAACAATCGAGAATCAACTAACAAAGAATTACGTACATGGGAAACAGACAATAGGGGCCATCGCGGACTTTTGTCTCAAAAATATTCATTCTCTGTTCAAATTTCGAATACGCCCTCCATTTTTGAAATTAGAGTTTTTTAATTAAAAGGGCCCGGGCGATGCTATCGTGCTTTGTCGACGGAACGAGGTTCTCTATTTACTTTTTCCTTTTTCGCGGCTAAAGTAATGCCTGTAATTATGCCAGTATTTTTTTTGCGTTTTTTTGAAAGAGGTTACGCACTTATCAAGACTTTGTTGTTTAATGTTCATTTTGACAAAGTTTTTTTACCAATTAAAATGTGAGATGTTGTTTTTTAAGCATTTATTTGTCGTTTTCTTTCGTTTGTTTTACAGTGTCTTGTTTATTCTACTGAAGTTAAGGTACAGTTAAATCTAGGATAGCAAAATTATAACCATTTTTACTAAAAATAAAGAAAAAATAATAATCAAAGGGTGTATTTAAGGAGTAACCTAATAACTAATTGTTATTATTTATCGCTCTTCTAAAGTTACTTAACCTTGTGGCAGATGTAGGTCACTATTACTACATCTGTATGGTCAGCTGTCGAATTTTGTTGCAAAATATTAAATATTGACCGCCATGCCAATAGAATCTATAGGGGCACGGCCCAAATAGCACGTTCTAATCTCAAACGTGTAAAAAAAAAATTCACGCTACCCAATATTGAACAATTACTTACATTACGAATACGGTCCATTCAAAACCATACACCCGGTGTGCCTTTGCCCGCATTCTTAGAAAAGAAAAAAAACATCTGCTTGTACGATATTGTCTGACATCCTTTTTCGTTTGTCCACAGATAATACGCAGCTGGATTGGGTTGCGGAGGAGATGCGTTCGAGAATAAACCACTACGGAGTGTTGACAGAGTCGTTGCTTGGTTTTGTGTTGAGTTTAAAGTACCTAAGCAAATAATTTCTTTGCCATATTTGATAAAAGTAACAGCAGTAATTCCTAAATATAATTTCCAGTTTTTAATTTTTTTGCTATTAAGTACCATTCATCTCTGCTTAGCCCAAAGAGGCATTAAGTCCGCCTTTTGTACAATTTTCAGCAATAAATGTTTGCTATAACGCAGGCATAAAACAGAACTTTTTGGTCGTTATTCTCAACACAAAATATTAGTAACGATTATTTTTTCATTGAATTAGGTAAGTTGATCTTTTATTTATTACTTACTGCTAAAAAATCTGGTGAATCTAAGAGGTGCTTGTGGCGCAGTGGCGGCAGCGCTTTGGTAGTGATACCAAAAGTTAAGCAACCCACGGCGCGGTCGTGATTGGATGGGTGACCATTCCGACCATTTAAGTGACGTCCATGACAAGCATCTCCGTGCTTCGGAAGGCACGTTAAGCAGTTGGTCCCGGCTAATATCTGTGGTATTAGTCGTTAAGCCTAGTCAGAGGCCCTAGGGCGGCTTCATAACTTCTGACAGTAAGGTTTGTCACTTGCCTTACATACACCCCTCCACCAATCCGCACTGAGCCCGCGTGGTGAAGTATGGCTCGTTCCTCCTCATAGTTGAGGTGAGGCCTTTTCCCAGCAGTGGGATCTAATAGGCTGACTTATTATACTGCTAAAAAATCTGTTTTATTAGTGCCTACTTACTGTTAAAAATAATGTTCATTTCTACCAGGTCCACATTTATTACTTATTTTCTATATAAAATATTCTACACTAAAATATTTGATACTCAAACGCCTTTACTACTTTTAATAAAATATTTTCTAACCAACCCCAATATTTGAAATTACAAAGTTTAAATTTGCCATCAAACTAAATTGACTTGGTCATTAGTACATCTCTAAGCTGATAAGCTAATTAATTATTGTCAGTCAACATTGATTAGGCAGATCATTATGCAATCAATTAAAGATCAGTTAACTAGGCTTTAACTAACTGTCTATTTGTAATAATGTAACACTTAAGTAAATAAGTAACACTTGTAAGTTAAAAAAAACGATTTTGCTGTCATAACAAACATACGATATGATTGAAAAAGATACTAGAAACGCCAAACCTTTTATAATGTAACACTTAGGGCCAATTTGCCAAATTGTCAGTTAAAAATGTGTGATTCTTACATATAGGTACTTAGATAGTCAACTCTTTAGTGCACTACATAAATAGATACTGAAGCACACATTTACGGTTATCAGTAAGAGCGATCACTTCCAGACAACCTTTGGGGTATAGAAAATTCTAAAGCACTTGAAGGTATTCGGTAAGTTTCAGAAATAGCAGATTGTTATACAAGGGCCGAAAGTAAAAATTCCACTCGAGAAGTTTCTGGCGCTCGAACGAAGTGAGAGCGCCAATAGTTTGAGAGTGGAATGGGTGCTTTCACCCGAGTTAAATATACTATTTTTAATTTCGACTGTCTGGAAATCGAGGGTGTCGATAGACTATCGATAATTGAGGCAAAAGGAATAGTATCGATAAAATATCGATAGTATCAATGTTTAATTCAAATTCAAATTCAAATTCAAAAGATTTATTTCAGACAAAGTCCATACCACAATACAATACAGTTGAGTCAGTAACACCAATAGCACTACACATATATAAAAAAAAATACAAAAAGATAAAAAAAAAATAGGTAACATATGAGACAATTTAAGGGTTTTTTTATGTGCAGTCGAACCCAGTGCTGCATAAACGGGCAGTCCACTCGCCCTGCTACAACACGCAGGATACTGCTGGAGCTCCCGCGGACACGGCTTAGCATCGAGGCGGCTCTTTTGCGTAGAATGGTAGAATGAATCAATACTAAAATCACTATCGATAGCTGATACAGCTCTGACTATTGCAATAACTATTGATACTCTCGATAGTGGCCTTTTATTAAATAGTAGGGGAGTATAAAGTAGGAGGGAAAATCTATTTCCCACCCGGCTATCTACACACGAAAGTTCAACTTTCCGAACAGGTGACATGAAAAATACATTTGTCATATGATATATAATATATATCATATGACAAATGTAAACATGATATGTATTAAAAACTTTGTTATATGTGTATTTTACGGTATTACGAGTAAAGCATTTAGTTAAATACAAACTTAGCAGCTTAAGCTTAGCATTCAGCCGAATAAATAAAAAACGCTGAAAAGTTTTCACAGTGAAGTAGGTCTACTTAATTTATTTATAATAATATTTAAAACAGACTTTAAAAAATATGGCTTCTTTACTTACCAAAGAAATATTATCTTTACAGCATTAACATGCATTAAATGTTAACCCTCCATTAGATTTAATTAAAGCATGTGTGTACGACATTTATATCAGACTAGCTGTTGCCCGCGACTTCGCCCGCATAAACTACTATTTCTGTATCCTACAGGAACTGTGTTTTTTCCGGGATAAAAAGAAGCCTATATGTTATTCCAGACTATAGTCTATCTCTGTGCCAAATTTCATTCATATCCGTTTAGTAGTTTTTGCGTGAAGAAGTAACAAACATACACACTCACACACTCACAAACTTTCGCATTTATAATATTAGTGGGATACCAATGAGGGATTTTCTGACAACTCAAAATTTTAATTTTATTGTATTTTGACAGATGGCGCGAATTATCTAAGTTATACAAATATTGCGTCAAAATCATTGAGCATTAAACAAAAACAAATTATTGTAATATTATGTGTACAGACATGTAGTGAAAGTATTTACATTACAAATAAGCAAGATTGAAATTACAGTTAAAAATAAAGGACTTGTCCATTAATGGTTTTTTATTCGTCAACATTTCTAACCAGAATAAACTAAATATTATATGAAAGAGTTCACAAAAACTGGCCTTTCTGCATAATTAATTTATTTTTTAAGGCCTCCGATTTAGAGAGAAATTCTCTTTGTACATAAACCGCACCTTGGCCTATACCAATTAACGCATGAAAAAAAATTTACAGCAAAATTGACATTCCATTGACAGTAGTACCTATTATATAATCTGTGGTAGTACCTAGTAGTATTTATCCACCAGTGGAAAGGCAATGGTACATAGCCACAGCCAGGAAACACAAGTAATGATCAATGGATGATGCCTCATTACAAAACATATTTTTTCTCAAAAATTGAGGCGTTGTAAATTCTGATTTCTATGTTCACGTGTTTCATATTTTTGTAGCATAAAGATAAATATAGTTTATTGGTGGTTGGTGATATCTTGGAATAAAAAACCAGCCTCCATACAAAAAGTGGACAAGACCTTTAAAGAAAATACGTATTGATGCTCACTACATTGTTAGAAAACGACCTCTTAGTACGCAAGAATCAAAAACATGCCAAACATAAGCGTAAAAACATATTAAATGCAAAAACCAGCCTTTTTCGTAAATAAAAATCTACCTGACTTAGCTTGGTCAACGCCATCTAGTGGATTTTATGTACTGATTTTTGACACACCCTCATTATTCCCATAATGGCAGCTTGTATCTGGCAAGACCTAGTCCGATAAGAATCACAGTGCCGCGTCATCCGATACTCGCACACGTGACCGGCAACTCGGGATCGTCCCCAAATTGACAGATGTCATAAAGGTCATCCAACGCCGCGCTTAGGGGCGCGACTGTAGAGATGTAAAGATACTAGAAACGTCAAACTTTTTTCTTGAGTCCGTACAAAAAAGGTTTTTTAAAACGTTTAGGTATTAAAAAAAATTGCTGTCAAAATGTATTGACCAAGATCAAATTCAAAAGTAATTTATGTTAATATTCAAAATGTGTATGTGTACACACCTATAAAAAACTTTAAAAATTAATAAAATATACGCGGCACTTACAATTTAATTATCAAATAAAAATATAAGTACATATTATAACACTTACAAACATGCAAACTGCACAGATTATAACGATGTAAGTACCTGAAAAATATTAATTCGGCTATTAGTTTTTCACGGAAGTGGATCTAGTTCCATAACCAGACATGAAAATGAGTTTAATTATAGTGTAACTACTTATTTGGCTAATTTAATACACATAAATAATCGAGCGCGCGCTATAGGTAAGTAGGTTCGGCTTTTTTTCTTATTCTTAATAGCTATAAATTACCACCGACAGGGATTATTAACGATGTTTCGAAGCCTGGAAGGATTTTTTTCCAGCAGTTTGATAGATAATTCTATTGCAAACCTTTAAAAAAACAATAAGTAATGCAATTTACAAATAAATCTGTAAAAATTAGGCATTCTTATCGCTAAGAGCTATTATTTCCAGATAAAAATTAAAATGTATATATATATATATATATATATATATTATTTTAAAACACACCAATTACCTAGCCCCAAACTAAGCGTGAGCTTGTGCTATGGTGACTAGGATACGGGTAGAAATACTTAAATACATATAAACATCCATGACTTAGGTACAAATGCTCGTGCTCATCACACAAACATTTGCCCCTTGCGGGATTCGAACCCGCAACCGCCTGGTTTAGAAGTCCGGTGCGCTAACGACTACACCAAGACGGTCGTCATATATATATACGGCCGTCGTATATATATCAGAGGAATAATAAAAGTTAATAAAAAATAAAAATGTTTTGAAATAAGACTTAGTCACTTCCAGTAACTCTACCTCCACTGTTCAAACTATCAGACAGTAAAACACAGGAAATTACTGTTTTGTCGCCTCGCGGCCGAATTGCAGCCCAACCCCGTATTAACCAGGGTGGCACACGCCCAGCACCAGATAATGATTGTATTGACGACCTCTTGGTGTAGTGGTTCGCGCTTCGGACTTTGGCTTTTTGCCAGAGGTTGCGGGTTCGAATACCGCAAGGGGCAATTTTTTGTGTGATGAGCACGAACATTTGTACCTAAGTCATGGATGTTTATAAACATATATAAGTATGTCTATCCGTTATCCTAGTCGCCATAGCACAAGCTCACGCTTAGTTTGGGGCTAGGTAATTGGTGTTTGTTGAAAGAATTTATTTATTTAATTGTATGGATTTTAGGGCGTTACGAGTATATTACATTGCAAAGAGTATTTTACAGAGTTACGAGTATATTACCTACATTGCAAAGAAGTGACAAATTTTCAGAAGCGACTTAGAATCAGTAGCCTAAGGATAATACGGAAAAGACAATGATTGTACGTGTATTTAAGGCTTACTTACATATTATTTAACTTTAGAACATACGTGGATATAAGTTACAGGGTTACAATCACTGACCTCTGAATACAAGTAGGCTGGACTAAACATTATCTAAGAAATGACAGATAATTTTTGTGCCTAATCAAACCGCCCCCCAGTACATGACGGCACGTGGGGTCAAACCGCTACTTCCCGCATGAGAGGCAACCCGCTAGCCACTACGCCACCGAAGTTTCATATAAGTAGACGTCTAGGTGCTTGTTGGTGACTATCTATTTTTGAAACCATAAATAATATTTTTTTAACAAAACACACAAATTACATAGCCCCAAACTATGCGTGAGCTTGTGCTATGGCAACTAGGATAACGGATAGACATATAGGGTAAAACCGGGATAGATGCCACGCTTTTTAAAAATATGTTATATCTTCTTGTACAAATATTTCATTCTTTTATTTAGAAAACTGGCAAGTACTTTGGTATATTATTATCTATGAATTTATGAAAGGAAAAAAATATTACCTTTGACATTTACAGAGTATTCCCGATTATTGCGCACCTCTAAATTTTGAGACATCTATCCCATATAGGGGATAGTTGCCAAGTCCATATGATCGCACCTAGCTGTCCCATCAATGCAATCGCACAGAGACATGAGATACGGTCCATTTGGTGGTAGTTGGAAAGTCTCTCAATAGATAAATAAAATAACACGCGTATTTGCAAACTAGAGTAATAACAATCGGGGCACCTATACCACTGGGGCGACAGTCTCGGTTTTACCCTACATTTATTAACTATTGTCAAATGACTCTCAAAGTAACTTTAAAAGCGGCGATACCTGAGGAAAGAAAACTTTGATTCTAATAAAATGTTCTTGTTTCTGAGGCGGGCTAAATTACACTGTATTGTCAACGATATTGAGTAGATATGTCTTTGAATAACATTGCAAAGTCATGTCATGTCTGTCGCAGAACCGACGGGCGTTGGAGTAGGAAGGTTCTCGAATGGAGACCACGTCTCGAAAAACGTAGCGTTGGACACCCCCTTGCTAGGTGGACCGATGACCTGAGGAAGGTGGCCGGTGGTGGCTGGATGCGAGAAGCGGAGGACCGTGAAAGTTAGCGCAGTCTTGGAGAGGCCTATGTCCAGCAGTGGGCTCAATGGGCTGATATGAGGATGATGATTCTGTACGGAGTACTAGTATTTATTTTGTAGTCCTGGCTCAATCTTTCGCCCCTCAAAATGTGAAGCGCAAACCTCATTAACATTAGCGGCCGAGTGACCCCTATGCGTTACCCAATGTCTGCGGTTCCCAAACTATTGACTACCGCTTAGTTTCAAAGATATTGCGATTATGATAGCAATTGCAAAGCAAAATCCATTTTATAATTTAACAAATTCCTTAGCAAGTTTTTTTACGTGTACACAAATGTATCAAATACTAGCAGTTTCCCGCGACTTCGCCCGCGCCAAAAGTCGGATTTTCCATACAAATTTTCATCCCCCATTTCACCCCCCTGATGATTTTATATCGCGACAAAAAGTAGCCTATGTCCTTCCCAGTGTCTTAAACTATCTCTGTGCCAAATTTCATTTGATTCGGTCCAGTAGTTTCGGAGCCTATTCGATGCAAATAAACAAACAAACAAACAAATCTTTCCTCTTTATAATATTAGTATAGAAGATATAGATTTGGTTACCTTTTTAAGTCCTGACAAGGAACCCTTACGGTGTTATTAAAAAAAAATAGACCAGGCTTAAACTAGATCTTAATATTAGCCGACAACAGAGAAATAAACGACGCATTCGTGACATAACCTAATAGGGAAACGCTTTTCTAATTGGCTAGCTAATAGCTTAGTCCTGGCTTAAACCCGGCACTAAGTTTGTAATGACGGGGTTATAGTTTCGTCATGTCCGTCTGTCCATCTGTCTGTCTGTTCAGTAGACCATCCCTCCCCTCTGAAAGATTAACTGCTGGCCTGAAAAAAATCATTATGATAATCCATTTCATAAACTTTAAAGAAAAACTATAGCGGTTAAAATAACTTTATTAGTTGAGCAGTAATATTAAACCTGGGTGTTAAATAATTTTGTACCAAATCCAAAAATCCTTAGAATAACTTCTCTAAAGTGACTAAGATGACGTAGACAATGTTACGGAACCCTTCGTGGGCGAGTCCGATTCGCACTTGGCCGGTATGTTGAATGTCTTTTGTCAAATAAACTTTGGAACATAAACTTGAACTAAAGCAAGTGAAATATTGAGAACCAATGACCCATAGCATTTAAACCAATGGAACACAAATCCCTATGCGGGCGCCATATGCTTTGTAATCTGTACATCTTTTGGGGTGAATGCAATTGTTTAATGCAGTAAGGTTGCATCACGATATATTAACCTTTACGAAACGCAGGGCAAAGAGTTTATATTGAACGAATTCATACAAGCTCATGAGTACCTTTGATAGTAACTACCATAATAAAACTAGAAAGTGCAATCCTGAATGCATTGATTTATTTTAAAAAACAAAATACTCGATTGTAAAAATTATAATATTTTTGAAATATAAATCAGGTTTATTTAATAAAAGAAAAGAAAAACAAAGACATGCATGAAATAAAAATAAATAAACTTAAAACCTACTTAATCAAAATTAAACCCGTGTCCTTTAGGTAAGGAGGCGAGGATGCTGGCTGCGTAACCGCGTTGGATGGCTATACTTAGGTATCCTTTGAGCGAGGAACGAGCCAGCTTTACTATTTTTTGAAATTATATTTTTACTGGTTTTAATTTGATACCCACATTGCTATGGTAAGAAAAAAATCATTCCCCCCTTCCCTCTTTGTTTCTATTTGCGGGCTATTTTCTAAACGTAAGTATATAGCCTATGACACTACCACAATTTTGACAAAAACGACATCTTATATGTCAAAAACTGACTGCCGTTTGGGCTGTAGGGCGTGCCCGATAATTATATAAACATACATAGGGTAGACTGGGGGCCAAAGTAACACTTTTTGTTTGACGGACCCTGGTGCAAAATCTATTTGTTTTTAAGATACTTTGTCTGTGTACTTAGAGACTAAGGTTATTCATCTACAATATTTTCTCCTAATATTGAACTTAACACATAAGAGAAACGTAAAAAAACAATTTATCCCGAACGAAGACGAGTGTTACAATTGTACCCATTATGTGGTCAATTGTAACAAAAGTTTTATATGAAATAAAACACCAGTAAGTTAATTAGAAAAACTAAAACTATTATTTATTTACAGTCTCATAGATAAGGAATCAGTCTTAAATCAAATTAACAAGGTACTTCCTAAAATAATTAAACTATACATAATAGTGTTCATAAAAAATAACAAAGCTTCTCTAGCTTAACAAAATAAACGAAAATGACTTCTTTGTTTGACAAATGATAATTTTAAATCTTACATTCAATTTAAGCTTATTATAAGCATTAGATCTCTTTTAAAATTCGAAATATTCAACAATTTTTATTTGTATGGTGTTACAATTGTCCACTGTTACAAATATCCCCAGCCATGTGACTCATATTATTTGGCATATCCACGTTATTAAATTAATCAACAAATAGGTATTAAAATAATAATAAAAAAAAAACATTCTAAAAAAAACCTCTTGTGTGGTGCACTCCTCGTGTGCCCACATTTTACAATCAGTGCACTGTATTAAAGTCCATTTGTACGCCTCATAAAGGAATACGTCTTTGGTTCCTCGTTCCGTCTTTCTTACTCTGTTCCGTGGCATCTGAAACAAAATATATCAATTTAAGACGGAGAATAACAGTTAACAAATAGTGACTACATGCAGTATAGATTCCAACATACATATTTACCTACCTACCTACTCACCCACTATGCAGGCCACAGCTGACTGACCATCATCTAACTATCATAATAGAACATATATTTATTGCCAACAGACACGGGGACAATTGTAACACGTGGACGATTGTAACGTTACAATTGTCCCCATTGGCGGTGGTACAACTGTCCTTTACAAACAATCTATGGAAAAATGTAAATATCTTATAATTTACTGGATATTAATGGACCAAAACTTGGCTTTGCCAAGTCTGATAACTCTGTAGTTGACTGAATAAAAAACCTGGAGAGAATATAGTGATTTTAAGGAAAGGGCACACCGATAATAAGAACGAATAACTTACTTTGGTTCTGCAGAAAACGAAAATCCGTCGTCGACACGTCAGTTTCGCAGCTCGCGCGCCGCCGACTGGTGAGCAGGTCGGGACTCGTTCGGCGCATATTCTTGCTGACGCACACACATATAAATGGCTTTGTAGTAGAAATATCGCCAATGTTACAATTGTCCACTGTTACTACTGCCCCCAGTCTACCCTACTCTGGAAAAGCAAACGGGTAAAAATACTTACCCCCCAGATCTGTAGGTATAAATAATTTTAAAAATAACACCGAACCTGTTGTAGATATCATTTAAGATATTCATCAATCAAATAAACATCCCCAAATATCTTTTTTCAATTCAACCCCCTCAATTTAACCACTTGCGTGCCCATTAAAAGTCGTCTCACATTTCAACCCTGCCAGAGAAATGTCACGAACTTTCAATTTTCCAGTCCGCCATTATGATATTCTACCCTCAAATATCGTACCCCCGGGCGGTCTGGGGGTTAAATGTACCCAGCAAAAATATTTTGCAGGTTCATAGATGAATAACTGAAACTAGGATATAGATGACCGTCTTGGTGTAGTGGTTCGCGCTCCGGTACAAAGCCAGAGGTTGCTGGTTCAAATTCAACAATCATTAATTCAATTTAGGGCACAAAATGATACTTATGAACTTCAATAATTAATTATAGAGAGCCCAATAGGCTCAATTCCAATGCGCCCTGTCTAAGATTAAATTTAGGTTCAGTCGCTCTCTTTCGCTACTAAACAAACGAAAAGAGACAGACTACAATAATTTAGAAACGTCAAATTAAGTGATGCGATTTCTAACGTATTTGTACAAGTTTTTGCGTGTTTTCGTCTAACTTTAGTCGTCAGCGAATGTCATCCCTACTGAATTCCTTGTTCTATGGGTTCTCTAATTTCCTTAGCAACGGACAGCTGTTTAGTCTGACGTTTCTAAATTAATACAGTCTGTCTCTTTTCGTTTGTTTGGCAGAGACAGAGAGAGACTGAACCTTAATTTAATCTTAGACATGGTGCATTGGAATTTAGCCCAATGACTTATTTCTAGACTGAAGTAATACTGAGTCCATTAATTTCCATATGTAACTTTACGTTCAACTCTTTTTAGGGTTCTGCCTTAAGAGAAAAAAATAAACCCAGTGGGTATAATTACAACAAAAATAGACCAGGTTTAAAATTGCGCTAATAATTAGCCGACAACAGAGGAATGAATGACACATTCGTGACATAACTAATAGAAAAGCGTGGGTTCGAGTCCCACCGGATGACACAGTCGATTAATTTTTGTAAGTGAAATTTGATTTAATTTCGTAAAAACTTGCAAAATAATTGCTTAAGTTATAAAAATATAAAAGGTTAAGCTGATTGCATCTTAACTGATGGTTAAATATTTGTAAAAATATTTCCATTGGATACATGCGGGTACATTTCCCAAGTATTGATGAAATCGAACGCCGGCTCACTGGCGTAGCAAGCACTTGCAAAAATTCGTCGACTCACTAACGTCCTCCGTAGCTTAGTTGGTAAGAGCACTCGCCCGGATAGCGAAGGGACGTGGGTTCGAGTCCCACCGGATGACACAGTCGATTAATTTTTGTAAGTGAAATTTGATTTAATTTAATAGAAAAGCGTTTTTCTAATTGTCTAGCTAATAGCTTAGTCCTGGCTTAAACCCGGTACTAAGTTTTTGGAATAACGGGGTTTGGGATTACCTTGTTGTCCGTCTATCTGTCAAGATCCTTTTTCTCAAGTACACGTGGAGTTATCAAGTTAAAATTAACATTAAATACATATGTCTGCAGTCCGTTGAAGCTGTAAAAAGTGCCTCGGAAAGCACGTTAAGCCGTTGGTCCTGCGCCTGATCTCTACGGTCATGTCGGACTGCCGTCTCACCGAGTTATGAGAGTGAAGGAACAGAGAGTGCACCTGTGTATTCCACACATACTTGTGCACTATAATATCTCCCGCGCAGTTGGCTTGGCAGATGACGAAATTCGGCTACGAGGACATTATTATTTGATTAAGTAAAAATAGTCACTTTAAAACATCATTTCTAAAGAATATATCAGTGCATACCTGGCGTTTTCTAAAGAGGTCATGTCAGAAAGAGGTCACCTGAAGAGGAGGACAAAGCTTCCTCAGCGGTTTCCTCTTTACGATTGTCGCGCAATTACCGGTCGTCCTAAGCAAACGAATTTATATTTAATATGGCCGCACGTCGGGCTTACATGCCGGCGAGATAGGTTAATAAATAAACCACCAAGTCTAGAGCAACCAACACAATGTTTAGTTTTTAATCAGCCGGTTTAGCATTTTGTATGGGAATTTTGTTAAATTAACCGTCAATTCATGTTTAGCGACTGTTTGAAAATTGGTGAACTCGGGTCTAAGTACTAACCCTCTTATTATTAATGAATTTGCCACTGCTATAACACTTGTTTAAATATAAGACGGTTAGTTTGGAGTTAATGATAGACAGGTGACATGACATAGTGGAGACAAACATTTCAAATTATTAATTTTGTTTAAAAAAAAAATTACCTAGTTTCAAACTAAGCGTGAACTTGTGCTACAGTGACTAGGATGACGTATACACAAAACCACGGTCCTCATTATTAATACTGCAAAAAACATACAAATCGAATTAAATTTAACTATAAATCATTTAATTAGTTCTTAGTTTTTATATTATGTAGATAGAATTATTAATTATTAACTAGATACAAATTAGTAATGTAATAAAAACAGAATTCTATTTACAAATTTTACTATAAATCTGAATTTTAGATAAATCTTGATCAAATTGTATCAATACTGAATGTCCCGCCACTGATTATCTTTCTGCATTCCCACGCGGTTGACTGGTAGAGAGTGCCTTAAGGCATTAAGTCCGCCAATTGTATTTTATTTTTTGGTGCAATAAAGTTTAAATAAATAAAATTGTAACTTCACCATGCACCATAAATTTAAGTGGTATTATTTGTCATAAAATACTTCTCTGCCATATTGACGTCCATGTAAGCCCACCCTATGATATGCGGCGAGCATAATCAGTGCAAGCAGGTGTATAGCTGAGCCCTCATTTATGTGTAACCACAGCCGTGGGGGGAGGGGGGAGGGACACACAAAAGGCTAAACTTTAGCCACTGGGCAACTATTGGCCTCTTTCAGGCTTGAGTAGTGAAATTGAGTATCTTGGTAAAAAATGCCATGACGTTTTCAAGTATGTATGTACATATGACTATCCGTGATCCTAGTCTTCTTGTGATAAAGTATTTCCTTTAACCAAATGTTGTCTGGAAGAGATCGCTCTTAGCGATAAGACCGCCTAACTTGTACATCTTTCTGTGTAAATTGTATTGTTCTTACTCTTAGGGTGTGCAATAAAGAGTTATCTATCTGTCTAGTCACCATACCACGAAGCCAACGCATTAATTGGGTCTTAATTCTAGGTGCTTTTAGGAAGTTATGTTGGGAAGTAGGCTAGGTTTTCATTTCCATGCGAAATGTTAGGAAATAAGAATTGAATGATGGCCATAGATTTGATTTGGATTGTGTTGACTTCAAAGCATAGTATATTTACATCTTCAAGGGACTGCAGACGTATACTCTGCGCGCTCTTGAAGAAGGGTCTCAACAGACAGATGGACAGTCGAACAGACAGACAACAAAGTAATCCAATAAGGAACCTTAATTTGGCGAAATTAGAACAAAGCAATTGAATTAAAGTTATTTAACAAAACATGGTATGGTATGTAGAGTAAGCAATAGGTAGTAATTATTATAGTAACTAGTGGTTCCCTGCGACTTCGCCTGCAAGAGTTGGATTTTCCATATAAACTTTCATCCCCCATTTCACCCCCTTAATGTTTTTATATCGCGACAAAATGTAGCTTTCCAGGGTTTCCAACTGTCTCCATACCAAATTTCATCTTAATCGGTTTAATGGTTTAAGCGTCATAAGGTAATAGACAGACAGACTGACACACTTTCGCATTTGTAATATAAGTATGGAAGTATGGATTAAATGTCAGCTCTTACTGCGCGGAGCTCTGAATACATTTAAATTAAAACTTTAACACTAAACTCAAAAAGACACGGATCAAAGAGTCTGTGGATGTAAAAAAAATAATTATCTAACTTGTCATGATAACCAATGACCGACCAAGCTCAAATTTAAATAATGTAAATCTATTTATATAAGTCTCAATAAAAAACCAAAAATTCGCACACGGGCAGGATTTGAACCCACGACCTTTGGCTAACCGGGCCAACGTTCTTACCAACTGAGCTACCATGCAGTCCATCCATGCATGTCTATTTTATCTCCACAAAACAATTTCGTAACACTTCCAGTATCACTTACAGTGTGTATTTACCTCTTTGTACCTGAGGACAGCTGCGGACTTGTGGTCCCACATAATTAGTAGAATAAACACTGCACTGATTACACTCCTCGCCACTAGGGGGCACCTGAGTCGAGTTAGCTCGCGCGTTTATCTTTAAATAAGAGAGACTGCTCTTTAGTATGAAGAGTCTATGTAGGGAGACTTTTCGGGTTTTCGTTAAAGTTTTGAGTATTTTATAATGTGAAATTCTTTTAAGGATCATTGTATATGCTTAATAAGATTGTATTTATAAATATTAGATAGTAAGTACCTTCATTGTAAAATCGTACCAATTTTTCTTGCAGATTTTCGTAGTAATGTTTTATAGAACGAAAAACATAGTTCATTAAGTATAATTTATGTAATTAAATGGATATGTTCTGATGTCGGCTCGTTGGGTCATCACGGACTCTCCTGTATTAAAAGCGCAGGCCGCTTTTCGCGTCATGCCAGCATCAACGACATCATCCGTCGGTCTCTTGCCTCTATCAACGTGCCGGCTTTACTCGAGCCGAACGGTATCGCGCGTGATGATGGCAAGAGACCAGACGGGATGTCACTTGTTCCTTGGTGGATGGGTCGGGCTCTTGTGTGGGACGCTACCTGTGTCGACACACTTGCAGCCTCTCATCTGCCCGGGACAAGCCGTGATGCTGGTTTGGCTGCGACAAGTGCCAAAAACTTTAAAAAGAACAAGTACAGGCAAATCGACTCCCGGTACCACTTTGTACCGTTTGGAGTCGAAACACTGGGTTCGTGGGGTCCCAACGCTATCTCTTTTTTCAAAGAGATTTCCAAGAGGCTAGTTGACATCAGAGGTGACCCAAGAGCTGGCAGCTACCTTGCTCAGCGTATAAGCATCGCTATACAGCGCGGTAATGCTGCCAGCATCCTAGGAACCTTACCACAAGGACCTTTTTTTATAATTTTTGTTTTTGTGTTGTATTAAGTAATTTATCTTAATTTTTATTAATAAGTTGTAAATATAGTTATATACAATGGCGTGCACATCAGACAATATACTTCATTGCAAAATAACCCCAATTACAACTGCTTAAGATACAACAGTCCATACCTTGACGTGGTGTTGTCCGTACAATGTAAATTTACCATATAACATTAATCCTGAATTTATGAGGTAAACGTGTGTGGATAAAAATAGCAACAAAAATGTTAAACAGGGAAAAAAATTAAGCTTAAACTAAAGTAACAAACTCCTGTTTAAGTTATTTATTCAGATCAAATTCAATAGAATCTTTTAAGATGATCAACAACACAACCTTGTATACTTAGCATAACGCCACAGAAAAACAATAAAAAAACGAACGTCAAACGAAAAAATTTCCCGCTTTTTCTTTCACGCCCTTGCAGTGATACAGTCTTTCATGTCAAACATCGTTTTTCCCGTTTTGATTTTACCAAACGAGAAATTCTTTCTCATCGGGTTTCCCGCGTTTTTTAGTTCCTTTCATTCGTCTGTATCCATCGGGGGCATTATTTCTGGAACCGTGCATCCCATAATGAGATTACAAGTGGCGCCGCCAAGCGGGGAGTGGCGGAAACAATTGCGGATCCGGCCGCACGGTTTTTAAGCCATGTTTTAATGAACGCATTACTTAATGGATTCGATTATGTTCTGCTCGTTAGCGTATTGTAATCGCATTCAAATTATTTTTTGAGTCTGTTTATAAATATAAATACTATCGGTAACGAAGGAAAACATATTTTGCATGGTTTTAAAACAAAAGTGTATAAAGAATCTAATCTAATCAAATATCCAGAAATCTACCTTAAAATTTTCCTTCAAGAAGGCTTTGAGAATTCATTACCAGGAAGAACTCTCTGTTCTGTCTTAATGGAAGAAATGTGTTCTGTGTATTACTTATGTAATGTGTATCATGTGTATGTTTATGTATCAATATGTATAGCATCTATTTTATTTGTGTATGTATGATGTATGTCTATTGCTATGTTCATTTTTCTTCATTGCTATGCTTATTTTGCATTGGTTTTCTCGTTTTCATCTTTTTCCTAATTTACGATATCTTGCACGGCCTGTATTTCTCTGTTTGGACCTATGGTTGACTGGTAGAGAATACTTTTAGCGTTAAGTCCGCCATTTGTACAATAAACTGTGTGCAAAAAGTTTAAATAAATAAATCTATTTTCATACGTAATCAACAACGTGAATATAAGATTAACCTAACGTGGACTTTTATAAAATTGACATATGTTAAAATAGTTCACAGTTAGATGATATTTTTCAAAAACAAAGTTAAGTAGGTATTTTGTTAAAAAATCTTCGAAAATACTACATTAAACCCTAAAATAGCCACACAGTAATACAACTCTCATTACACGCTAGTGACATCTATCGGCAACCACCGACCATACCACATCTCGCCATCTATCGGCAAGTAGCCGCAGCCACTTCACTACTGCCCAAACTAGATGGCGCCACTGACAATTGACGGCGCGTCAATACAACGCCATGCATACTTCATGTACTCAGAGCATCATAACACGTATATTCCAGAGGGTATACGTCATCAGCTAGTATGTATTCTCTCTCTGGGATACGTACACCGCGAAATGGGTTCTAAAATATTCAGTAACACGGTAACTGCTTTTGTTTAACGAATGAACGATGGACCGGGGATAGACTTTTTGAGATGATTAGGTCAGATACAGGGTTGTACGGCGTTTGGGTAATCCGTTTAGGGGTATACTCAAATGCAATTGGGTATTAATGAAGTTTGATCATCATCTAACTTTAACCTTCGATTTAGCACACATTTTGCAACATAACGTCTGATAATATCTGGTAGGTCTCAAGTTTTTTTATACCTTCTGCAATATGTATATATATCACTCTACACAAAACGTAATTGAGACAATATAACTAAGCCGAGGTCGTTTACTCGACTAAACAAACTTGACGGCCGTCTTGGTGTAGTCGTTCGCGCACCGGACTTTTAAACCAGGCGGTTGCGGGTTCGAATCCCGCAAGGGGCAAATGTTTGTGTGATGAGCACGAGCATTTGTACCTAGGTCATGGATGTTTATATGTATTTAAGTATCGTAGTCACCATAGCACAAGCTCACGCTTAGTTTGGGGCTAGGTAATTGGTAATTGGTTTATTTATTTATTTAAATAAGCTCATACAATAGCTAATATGCTTATAAATTTAGCAGATTTGAGTCCTAGATAAAAATCAAGTCCTATATTTTTCTTCTTCGCTACCTAAGACCTGTGAGATGGACCTTTGGTTTTTTTAAACGTATAAAATGCGAATTTCTACAGCTTAAGAACCTACATGTACAGATAATATTCCACCAAAAACATAGCCCCTAATCCGATTAATATTACAATTAACCCTTTAGCGTTATGTCATTTAATATTCACGAGTTTACCCTCAGCTGTTAATCATTTAGCACTCCGGGCCGGGCCTGGCTCTTGCAAATTGCGATAAACAATGCTGTCGGGTGCATTCTATAACCCTCTTGTGCATGCAATTTATTGATGGGCCATATACGACCCCAAACTCTGTTAGGCCATAGGATGTGCTAAGTTTTGAAATAATTTCAAAAGTAATGATGAATAAGAAGCTGTGAAAACACCAACTTAGTACTGAATTACATTTTAAACTATTACACCTACTTAAAATTAATGACCCAATGGTGGCACAGGTTAATCCAATGCGTTTTGAGAACAAACTTAGAGTTTTTTAAGGCAAATAATGCTTAATAATTTAATTAACTTTCTAGTTATAACCGCTTAAAATTAAAATATGCCTGAATCGGTCACTTTTACCTGAGCGTATAAAAAAGAGGAATATTTCACTTTATAATAATTATATTTTTACGAAAACGTAGCGTAAAAAGATTTATGAATCATATAGAGCAAAAAGTTACGGCTATAAGAAAAATTTAAGATGTCAGCAAATCATTTTTTATTTGAAAAATTATGCATTAAATAGACCCTTAAATGAAAATCGATGCGATGTTAATGGATTCATCAATAAAAATCATAAAATACCCATTTTTGTTACCATGATATTTACACCCATTGAAGGAATATAATTCAAATGACCAAAATGACACTCGCAAATCATTACGAGCCTATAAACGGGACGATTGAGGAACTTAATGATTATTAGGGCCTTGAGTCGTAGATGGGACATTTAGATATAACATCTTCAGGGGGACATAATGCTATTCACATTTCAATTTAGCAACAGTGTCCCATGAAAATCACCATTGGAATTACTTTTTAATATCTTATATTATTAACTCCTTAAAAAACATAACTGATTTGACAATGCTTTTAAAACGTGAATACTTTCTAAATATTAATTTTTACTTGTAATAACATTGAAAATACATAGATTACACGCCCTATTTAATTACCTCCGTGACATTGTATTTCAGTAACATAGATTTTTATCTCCTGGAGTTAAGATGCCCCTTTCCTGCGTTCATCAATTTGAAACCATTGATTTTACTTCAAGATTCAGGTCTTAGGAACTGAAGTCCTAGTACGCTTGTCTATTATGATGAAATATTAAATAAGTATATATACAATGATCGCACATGATAAAAATGATTGTCTGTTTTTATTCCAGCTCTAATAAGGAATTTATTTTAAAATAATAAATGTCATCCTAAGGGTTTCTATTCCAAGGCGGTATCAAAGCCTACAGAGCTTAGCCGAACTAAATAATGATGCTGTTTATGTCATTGTCACAGAGCTAATTTGGCATGATGAATGACGCGACATCAGCGCCACACCTGCGCTGTTTTGTCGCTAAATAAACTGATATTTTGACAGATTGTAAACGTTATTTGAATTACCGCTATTAAGAAATTAGGAAGTGAAAATCACTCAATATTTTAGCGAAAGAATGTACCTAATTAATAATATCACAAATATAAATTGCGGGTGCTTGTGGCGCAGTGGCGGCAGCGCTTTGGTAGTGATACCAAGCATCTCCGTTCTTCAGAAGGCACGTTAAGCAGTTGGTACCGGCTAATATCTGTTGGTATTAGTCGTTAAGCCTAGTCAGAGGCCCTAAGGCGGCTTGATAACATCTGATAGTAAGGTTTGTCACTTGCCTTACAAACACCCCTCCACCAATCCGCACTGAGCCCGCGTGGTGGAGTATGGCTCGTTCCTCCTCATAGTTGAGGTGAGGCCTTTGCCCAGCAGTGGGATCTAATAGGCTGACTTTACAAATATACATTATTTAAATTGAAATTATTACACTTTGTGCCACAGCAAAGACTAAGAAAGGCGACAGACCTAAAAACAACACATTTAATTTTGACGTCATAAAAATTTATCCTAAAATAAAATAATATAGTTGCGCCCTACTACTTACTGTATATTTGTTGTTAAAACAGTTTATGTATCAAACTCACGTCATCCAACATTCTGACTCCATTAGCTTCAAATTTAGTATCTTACGTTTTTCTCTAGCCAAAACAAACAGCTGCCATCACCATTATCTGCCAGATAGCATATTTCCTAAAGCCTTAGGATCCTCCTCCACCACACTTGGAGTTGTTCCAAATATGGCCGGGTCCTAATTTTTTATTTGCCACGAGAAATGTTGCGGTGGCAGTCTAAGGATTAATGCGGTGGCTCTGATTGTGTTTCATTTTTTATTGCTAGTAAAAGTTGTGGTTTTCGTTTAGAGTATGATCTCCTATATTTGTTGGTGGTGACCCCTTTCTCAACCATAATGATTTCAAGGGATAACCAGCGCCAATGGTTGCCACGGCAAAGAATTGAGTAGGGACCAAGTTGGTTACACATTGTAGTTTTTTTTTTATTATAAGTTTACTACTCCTGTTTTTATATTATTTTATTTTTATATTATGTCTGTAATTCGATGTGTACCAAATAAAATAAAACTTTCATTCTTTCTATTTTTGTTTGTATTTTTCTTAATGTTTATGAGCATGTCTAGGTCATGAACGGACGACAGCACGTCAAAGTCAACACTGACTGGTATCTAATGTAGTTGTAATAAATGCAAATCTGCATCAAAAATGGGTGGTCTGATGTGCTGGCCACTTGGCTATGCAATCAATCAAGGGCTTTATAGGTGCAGTCGGCTTGAAACCCTATTACATCATCATCACCCTAGCGTTATCCCAATTGTGCAATCGCACGTGAGGGCTATGGGTCCACTTTGGACCATGAAACAAGATGTGGCAGATCAGGTTATTACAGTGGAGCAACTACCATCTGACCTCCGCGACTCTGTTAACAGGGGAACCTGACCAGTTTGGATCATGGTTACACATTTTGTTAAAACCCTATTGTAATGACATAAAATCACATCGGTGTACATATTTGTTACTCGTGATTACACTTACAAGTAAAGCCACATATTAAGGTGAACTGCTACCTGACAGACAGACGGAACCCTCGTCAACTGACATTAACCGCGTCGTTAGTAACCCGCGGTGACTCGCTCAATATTTGACACATATTATTCCGGCGGTATCTCCCGACTCACATGCAGATTTGAAACTATGGCGTATTGACAGTTAATGAAGTTTCATGTGTAATTGATGAGCTAGCAGTTCGGTAATACGTAAAGTAACAAATAAAAAAGTATAACCTACAAAACTTTACATAGGTACAGGATTTATCTTTGTAACTGAAAGTCTAATGTAGTTTCTTCAGAATCGAGATTACAATATATCAAAGTAATTTTTGGTACATATTATTTATTTTTAATTTCGATTTCCATACCTGTTTAAATCTAAATATTAATAAATTCTGGTTGTATTCTCCCGACTCACATGCGGATTTGAAACTGTGGGAACTTTTATGTGTGATTAATGAACGAATAATCAATATAGGTTATTACAAATAAGTATACAGGTATTTTTAGCTGAATAATATTAGCATATATAGATACCTACGCATTAAAACATAAACATCAACTAATAATAAATTTCGTAAAATAAAATGATTATTTATTCACAATTTTCAATCCATTACTGGTAATTTAGTGACAATTTAAAGGCATAATTGGATCTGAAGTCCCCTAAATATTTTCAAAAAGGGGACTTGAAAACATCTCGCAGTTCAGATCAGATTCATGAAATATTTGAATACCAGTTAGACTAAAAAATGCAATGTTTTTTACATAAAACTTGCTTCGGTTTATATAATTTTAACTATCCATACATTTCCCGTGGCCATAAATAGAAAATTGCACCGTCTCGTGCTAAATTAAATAAATTAATATAATCGCCCAAGTGTGGGAGAAATTAAAAATTGATTTAGAAGTACCAATAATGCTGTTAACGACCCCTGGTGGTCATTTTGGGGGATTAATCGCCTCTTATGACCTTTTTCTGTCGAGTGTAAGTACTAAGTGTTATGAATTGGCCTTATTACGAGGTACGGCCGTAATGGTTTTGAAAATACTTTCGTGGAAGCTAAGTTGGGAGAGACACAATTAAGTAAGTGATTATGACAGTAAGCAATTTAGAGTTTAAGTATTTTATAGTTTTTAATATTTTTTAACACTCAGTGTTCTTTCTTATTTATATAAGTTTAAATATGAAACCAAAAAATCGCATCTTATTTATTTAAACTTATCGTTTAATCGTTTCTTATTTAAACTTATATAAGCGTTATTTTGCCAAATATTTGTATACGCTTTAATTTTGATAATACCCATAACATGACATGAATCAGTAAAACTATTGAATCTCTAATAGGTACGTGCATTTATACAAAATATTTGTTTTGTTTCTTACGTTTACTCGAATAAGCGAAGTGATTAATACACAATTTTAAGGATTAGTTTCATTTCTTTAAAAAATAATACTGTTTTTTAAAACCAGTGGAACCAATATTATGCCATCAATCAATAACATTTAAGTTAGCCATTCTCGAAATTCATAAATACACTTTACAAGTAATGTAGTTTTAACACTAAGAAAATAATTAAAACTAGCCAATCTTAACACAAGAAGTCAATAAATCATATTTCTTTGTTAGCAACTTAACTATTACCACAATTCAGCTATCAAAAACCTCAGTGGCACTTTGCAACACGTCTCTATTAACTCAGCTCGCAGAGAAATTGAATTTAAATCATAACAATTGGCGACTATTTTCACGGTCGATCGCAGCGCCACGCTCGGGCGAGCGGCGAACGCTCGGTTTGAGCGTAGGACCATAAATCTGCCGCGGGTCCATTTGACCCAGACGGTCAGTTTGGGGTTTTTTGCTGTACGTAACATGTGACGGTTGGGGTTGATTTGGCGATGTCTTTGTATAGTGTGAGAAAAGAACATAATATATTTGTTTTGTGTTTTCTTATTATAAACGTCTTAAGAATTAGAAAAAAAAATTAGGATAACACAACGACACCGAAGCAGCGAGAGTCTATTTAAGATTCCGTTTCCTAGTCTTCATAACATGATTCAATCACTAAACAAAGTTTAAAAAATATTTTTTAAATATTTAGATGCATCATAATTAATTACCTAAACGAATAAAAATATAATTTTAAACTTTCGAGGTACATTATAAGTACTAACCATAACGATACCATATAATCCGGTTCGATTCTGCTGAAACGTCGAGCAGTAAGTATGAAATATTAATTCATTAATTCGAGTTAAACTTTTAGGAATAAAAACATTTTAAAACACGATCCCACATGATAAATGCGTTATTGGCCTCAATTCTACACTTGCTCCGAATCTGCAGCAAATCTACCCGATACTTGAAATACCTAATAAAATTATTGAAACACTTGTTATGTCAAAAAAAACGAGTGTCAACTTATTTAATTTAATATTGTCCGAAACCAATTGAAGCTATTTAAAATATATTCATTTAATTTCAGTTATTCAGGTAAGTCATCATCATCATTCGCTTGCCGTTCGATCTCGTTCAAACCAATTTTCGTTGCAAGAATTTGTTACGATCACGTATTTTTTTCAAAGTTTACACTTGCTTAGTTCAAAGGTTAGTTAGTTAATTATCTACTGATAATTAAAATCTGCTTTTAAAAAATATATTTATTTATTCTAAGCCACAGAATATTTTAAGCCCCGGACCACATTGACCAACCATCCGAATACCTCGACGGGCCGCAGCGAAAAACGTACCTATCGGTGTAATGACCGATTTTATTCTAATAAATAACAGTGCCACCTGGGTTTGACAGCCGGCTCACTGCCGTTTTCGTCCGGTTTCGGATATTTCCGTCCCTTTTCGGATATTTTCGTTCTAGTTTTATTATTTGTACTGATTGGAGAAATAAGTTCAGTTGCATTTCAGGTTCTATTCTCTATTTGAGTTTACTTAATTCAATGTCGTATTGCAGTTTGTTGATGTATCTATTAATTTTGAAGTCGCTAACGCGAGAATAAGATAAAACACCACTAAATGTCTGTTTTTTGATGAATCGCGAATATTGTAAACAATCTCGACAACCCCTTTTATTGAAAGTAATGTAACCCCTTTTATTCATTCAAAAATGATTTTAACAAAGATGAGTACCTACTACAAGTATGGTGGTTTATCATCTATTTACATAAAAATATTTTTTAAAAAGCCATACAGACATTCGATTGAGTAATTTGATTGTGTTTTTGAGTATGCGAATACATCCTCTTTATTACGTTTTTTTATTATTCTATGTAGTTACGCGTTGGGCGCCAATTAGATTTTTGTGTACTTACTTTTAATTTTTTTATACTTATTAGGTGGGCGTACTTAATCTAATATTCATTAATGTGTTTTTTTTCTCTTGTTACAGGTATTGTGGAGAACGTGCTTCCTGAAAATTATAGTGTTCAAATCGCGCAGAATTTAAACTTATAGAAATATTGTGCCTAATTTTAAGAACGGTTGTTAATGTACTTTCTGTTTCTATATGCTGTTGTGTTATTATAAAATGCAGATTTTTTTAAATAAGTATCATGTACATAAATGCACATTACGATAGTTAGTTGACTGTGTAGAAGCACAGCTTTATAGTTTACCCTGCAAACTAGTAATCTAAAAAGTCAGCACTAACTAAATTTTATTTGTGACTGTACCTCCACACAGGTGAAGAGACCCTTTATATTCACAACTCCATCGAAAACGGGGCACAACAACGAAGAACTAACATCATTTTCTGCATTTTACGTAGTGACAGAGTCTTTACGACTTTGAAACACTCTTGGGATGCTGAAATATGACCAATCTACAGAATTCTCAACTCAATGCTCAGCGCGCCATCTATGAGAAACTTTTGTCACTAAAAGCTGCGTCTACTCGCTGATAGATGGTGCTAGTCGCTGCTTAAACTTGCTGCTATTGGCAATAGATGGCGTGGCATTTTGGAAAACAAGAAAAAATAATGCGGACTTAAAGTCGACGTGAAATCTCTTCAGTCTAAATGTATCGTGACGGGCCCTTGTCATTCTTCCTGCCCCGTGTGTTTATACAACTGGACGGAGAACTGATAAGGGCTTGTTCTTTACGAAATCGTCGAGAGACGCCATTTTGAAGAAAGGAACAGAAGATCTTTCGTTTTTTTACCTTTTTAAACCAAATAAATGTGTCTTTGTAATAAATTGTTATTGTAAGATTTGTGATAATGTACCTATGCCTACTATGACTGTGACTAATATTTTTTTCTCTATGTTTCAATAATTTCTGTTTTGAGTAGGTAACTTAAGTGAAAAACAAACGAAGGTATAAAATGTTATAAAATTCTTAATGTCCATCCACGATTTTTCATTCTGAATGATATTCATTCATACTTGTATATAGTAATTATCACATTAATTCTAGATTATATGTTAAGAGTTACCTAAAAAGAATACAAGAGTAGTATACAAGAGTAGTGTACTTACTTAGATCCAATATTTAGACACGTAAAAAACTTAATACACTTTATACTACGTTAACTTAATATTACGTTATTTTACGATCTTTGGATTTGGTTGTAATAAATTAAGAAAATACATTTATTTCTTTATTAAGGAAACAAACAGCTGTCTTATAGTACATTTAAGAAGGTAACAAATTAACTTATACACTAGCATTTAAAGTTTCCAATGCTAACTTTTACAATAAGTGCTAATAAGAAGACATAATATGTGAAAAGTAATGCCTTACTTACAACATATATTTTTTTACATCCATACATGAAAACTTTTACAAAAATTAGGGTTCAATAATTATATATAACGAAATTTGTTTGTATTTATGCAGATCTTAAAAGGCGACGAAAACTTATCAATCGCTTATAAAAAATATCTATATGACTATAAGATGCATTGTATTTGCTTGTGGCTCTTATTATAAAACTATTTTTACGGTAATTAGTCCTACTACTAGTAGTACTAGTATTTTCTTATATACTCCGTACCAACCTAAAATTGTACGGATAGGTTATTTAATATCCTCAATGACTTATGTATGTGTGTGACCACGGTAACTATTTAAATCTTGTGATTTTTGATTATTATGACTAAAGCCGTGTAAAATAAAAATATCAAACCATATTTCTTAGTTTCATTTTTAAAATTCGCTAGTCAATAATCATCATACAATAACTATTTTTCTTAAAGTGATAAGCATTCACTTTGCTATATTGTACTTGAAAAAATTATATCCCGCCTCAGGCGGTCATTTCAAGTGAAATATCTTTAGTTTTTAATATTTTTTAACACTCATAGTGTTTTCCTCATTTATATAGGTTTAAATAAGAAACTAAAGGTCGTAGGTTCAAATCCTATCTGTGTGCAAATTTTTGGTTTCTTATTTAAACTTATATGAAACTAGCAGTTTCCCGCGACTTCGCCCGCGCCAAAAGTCGGATTTTCCATACAAATTTTCATCCCCCATTTGACCCCCCTGATGATTTTATATCGCGACAAAAAGTATGTTCTTCCCAGTGTCTCAAACTATCTCTGTGCCGAATTTCAATTGATTCGGTCCAGTAGTTTCGGAGCCTATTCGATGCAAATAAACAAATCTTTCCTCTTTATAATATTAGTATAGATATCTTTTTTTTGCCCGTCTCTCTCTCCGTCAAGTGCAATTTCTAATCTTTAATATTCATCAGCACTAATGAAACGTTTTATTTGATTTTAACAATAATTACTTAGTTGTTTCTTACGTTTACGCGAATTGTTAAACTCATTAAAACACAATTAGAAAACATCCAAAAGTCAATAGAGAAGATGGTTGGAAAATTTCCCCGGCATGGGATCCTATTCTAGCAAAAACCAAAGCAACCCCTCGCACTGCAAGATCTCAAGACACGGTTAGCTCTTTCTACGTAAATAGGAACGTAAATTAATATTATTGAGTGACGGTAGTTTAATTTTTCAAAACTTTGATGTGACAAATAATACCTTAGTCTCCCTGTGACCACGAACGCTGTAAAGTGTTTGAAACGTCAGGTTTTAAATAAATCGCGAAGTAATCCGCAAAATTGTGTTTTAATGAATTACTTAGTTCCCTCTAATTTCCTACTTAACTTTATTTAGGGGATAAAAGCCCTAACAGTAAATCTGGGAGTGGCATAATTACCTTTGGGTGTGGTTTAAACCGTCGCCATGGCAACGAAACCCAAAACAAACTCTGACCAATAGAAAAACTAGGTGCAGTAGTAGGTTGGGCATTATTATTAAAGGTGGATTAGTATTCACAATATCAATAATAAGGTACACTTCTGAGCAATGCGGCTTGCGGCTCCAAGGAGCCGCGCGGCTAATATAGATCTATGGGAGTGTATGAAACCAACCAAACATGCGGTCATTCCACACACTCCCATGCTTTCATGATAGCCGCATACCACATTGCTCTGATTCCGAAGTCTACCTTAACAAATTACAAAAAAAGCCTTGCAGCGATACGTGCGTCATGATCGAGTGGCTAGCACACCGGTTTTCAAGGGGTCGCCATTTCCGAGGTCCGATCGACCGAGGGTTCGATCCCCGGTCGAGTCGATAAGTATACAAATTCTATATTGTCTCTTGTTGTGGTAACACAGTTGTTTCTGTTTTCCATAACACAAGTGCTAAAACTACTAACTTTGGCATCAGAGCAATCTATGAGACGTTGTTCAATATTTATTTTTTATTATTACTTTAAAGGTAGAGCTTGCATACCAGTTATGATATCGACGCCTCTTAGGTCCCGGGTTCGATCCCCGGTCGTTTCAATAGTATAGAAAACCATATTTTCTATGGTATCTCGGGTCTGGGTGTTGTGGTACCACCGTTGTTCTGATTTCATAACACAAACACCCTTAATGAACGAGCTACTGCTATTATGAGCCGAATTACGACTACAGTGTCCAATCTCAACAGAGATTAGCCTACTGCGCGGGAGATATTATAGTGCACAAGTGTCTGCGCAATACACAGGTGCACTCTCTGTTCTTTCACTCTCATAGTTCGGTGAGACGGCAGTCCGACATGACCGTAGAGAGATCAGGCGCAGGACCAACGGCTTAACGTGCTTTCCGAGGCACGGGGGTGTTAAACACCACCAACTTCCTGACTCCGGAGCTGTGTCTAAGTAATTACAAGACAGAAAAACCCAAACACTCTCGGCCCGACCCGGGATTCGAACCCGTGACCTCGTGGATAGTACCCAGCGTGCTGACCACTACTAAGATTGGAATTCACCAATTATTAAACAGTCGGTAAACATCGATTGACGGTTAAATTGGCATTCCCATACAAAATTGTGTCAAAAAATATATAATGGCTGTTTAAAAATTTAACATAAGTACTTGTTTGTTAACCAAACTCTAAAGTCGACCCTACGAACCTCACAGCTATATAAGTATTTAGATAAATTATACATTAATCACATATCAATACAAATACAATATCTATAGCCTTAACCAATAAGGGGAACTCAAAAGTTTGTTAATTAGTAACCATGGCACAGATTATATAATAGTTACTACGTAACAGATAAATCACTCCAAGCAAAATCGTCCATACCTACTCTTATAATAGCCTACAATTTTTTGACGCAGACCGCTGCGCCCGAAAATGTGCCTTAAGTTTCAAACATTATGTTACTCCTCACGGTATTACCTCCTCCACCTCCTTACGGTATTCCTCTGCAGCTACGCGACCTTGGAGTAAAACTAATAATGTCAGGGTTGCCTCTTTCGAGACAAGTCCTATTTTATTTGTAGCTTGGTTTGAAATGTTTTATAATGATATATTGTTTTACAAAATGTTTACCTGTGCAAAATTTTCGGTTGTCCTGAAAAACAAATCGGATTCGTACAAACAGTTTTAATAAGTAGTAATGGGGAAAACAAGATGTAAGATGTTGTTCTGTGCTAAGTTATTTTCAACAATGTATTCATACATAGTTATAAAAAGCATCTGTGGGAACTTTCAGCCTGCCGTAAAATTATGATGACTTATTAAAAGATTTAAAAAGTTCTAACATTTGAGACTCTGATAAGTCATATTACTTAATTAGTTTGCATAGAAACGAATCGACCGTAACACAAATAATTCAACAGCGCGTACGCGTGCGTCCGTCGGTTGTTGGCAGCCTACTGATTTACGCACCGCCGTCGGTGCGCTCGAGAGAAGGCTATTAATGCGCGCAAGTACATTGAGTGAGAGATGCCTGACCATGGTAACTGCTAGACCACACCTCAATGTGTCACCGAGAATCGAAAGCCGGACCGAATGGCAGTGATTTAGCGTGACGATTGGTCGAATAACAATCGTGAGGTTTGTATCACAAATTGTAAGTATACTACATAAGGACTGGTTTCACAATACGCAATCATAATAATTTTAATACAACTATCGTACAGTATCGGTATTGGTATCTACCAAATGATAATAAATAATTGAATCAAAAAAATACATTTAATACTAAAAAAACTGACTAACCGACCGAAAAATCCGACAGGCTTTGCCAACGTCTGGGAAGCAGTGGCTAAGCAATCACCCGGTGTGCGAAGAACGCGGGTTCGATTCCCGCCTCAGTTAATTATTTTTTTAATTGAACAATATCTAATCTTTTGATAAAGATGTTGTTTCAAGTCCCTTAAAAAATAACAAGAATAGAAACCGATAATCCATATCTAAATAAATAAATAATCCATCCCGCAAGGGGCAAATGTTTGTGTGATGAGCACGAGCGATTTGTACCTAAGTCATGGATGTTTATATGTATTTATGTATTTCTATCCGTTATCCTAGTCACCATAGCACAAGCTCACGCTTAGTTTGGGGCTAGGTAATTGGTGTGTTTGTTGAAACAATTTATTTATTTATTTATATCTCTATAACATTTATTACGAAATCGAACTATTGGAACGGCATATTATAATTAGAAATATTTGTCAGTTTGTTGACCCGAGCACCGAACCGTGGACCTTACGATATCAACAGCTTAAGCAATCGCAGCTACATGATAATTATGGTGTAGTCGTAATGAAGGCTATGATTAATGATGTTAAGTTTTTGTGGGCTTACATGATGATACCTAATAAAACAATGTCTCGCTCGTTCGACTCTTCGATGTATAAATAAAAAGAAAGTTTCTTTGTACGTCAATTTTGAAATAACGTCAGATAGATTTTGGAGTTGTTTGGAAAAGATCAAGTGGATGTCAAAAAATGTTACGTTGATAAAGATTTTATCTGTAAAATGAAGAAATAAACAACTAGAAAAAAAATTGTTTTTAGTGTTATATAGTTAAATACAATTTCTCGAGTATATAGATACTTTCATAGGATATAGAGAGGACTTCGCATCCAGAGGAAGTTCTACAGTGGAGCTCCTTTCCGATCCCGCACCCCAATCAAGAAACAAGAGTGGTATAAATTACATAAAAAAGGACAAATATACAATTTTATCTAATTGAGACGATCAAAATCGGAGAATACATAACTAATGGAAGCTTGAATGACTAAAGAAAATCAATAATAAAGAAAAAGCCATAACCGGATACAAGAGCGAGAGGAATTGTAACTCCGCTATCTCCAGGATTATAAAGCTAAGTACTAAATATATAACAGCCATCATGGCATCTATATTTGATGGACACTTAGGACATGTACATGAATTTCTAGAACAGTTTGAGACAATAGCGTCTCTTAATGGTTGGTCAGACGAGACCAAAACCAGTGTCTTGAGAGCCTATTTATCGGGCGCTGCTCTTTCATTTTATAGGAAAATTACCAATAAGTCTTTATTAAGTTTCACCGAAATCAAAGCTAAATTTGTGTCCGAATTCTCTGCAGAAGAGGACCATATCGCAAATTTTTACAATGCCAAACAAAATTATAACGAATCTATTATAAATTACCTCTATAGACTCGAAAAACTAGCCTCAAAAGCTGAAATAATGGAAGATAGATCCATTATTAATCAATTCCTACGAAACCTATCAAATTAAACTAAGCTTCTATAAAAATAAACGAAGCTTCCACACTTTTATGTCCCTAAAAGAATTGAAAAAAGCTCTTGTACAGTCAGATCACTTATTTAAAAAAATCATGATTTGACATTCAATTTGCCACGTAGAGGACCATTTAATCAGAATGATTACCGATTGAGATACAATTTGAGGATTAATCGGATGGATGAGTCCCCAAACGACGATCGCCGTCAATGAGCCGGGCTGCATTGGCGATAGATAGTTTTAAATGCCCGAAGAAACAAGAAGATTCAATCCCAGTGAAAAGTTCTCAATGTCCGAAGGAATTAGAAGATTCTTTCCCAAGTTTGAAGATGATTATCAATGACATCCAAGTGTCAGGACTTATAGATACTGGTGCTTCAGTGTCCGCTATTTCTTTTAATTTTTGTAAAAAACTTAATGTTAACCCTTTGCCAAATAAAGATAACTTGTTACTCCGAAGTGTAGATGGAAACTTGTTAAATATTTCTGGGAATGCAAGTATAAGGTGTAAAATAGAGTCTTTTTTTTTATTGATTTTTTAGTTGTACATAAATTAGCTACTGATGTTATTTTGGGACAGGAGTTCTTAAAAAATAACTCTGCAATAATTAATTTTAGAGATAAGTTTGTAGACTTAAAGCGCCACCGTAAATGTAAAGCGCCATTTTGTCAAAAAAAAAAACTGAAGTTGAATCATGTTCTTTGGAATTGATTAATGAGATAGGATCTGTGTCTTTGTCAAAACAAGACTACATTTATTTTAGTGAATTTGTTAAAAATGAAAACTTATTTAATTATAAGGAAGTCGATAACATGAAATTTGAGATCGATGAAAGTCTTTCAAAGCAACATAAAGAACTTTTATATAATTTATTATACAAATATAAACAAAATTTTGCTTTTTCATCTGATCAGTTAGGATGTTGTAATTTGATAGAAGTCGAGATTAAAACTATTGACGAGAACCCAGTTCACAGACCACCATACAGGGTGTCACATGAACAACATAGGATAATTAGAAAACAAGTCGAACAAATGCTTAAGCAGAATATTATTCGAGAATCGAATAGTGCTTATGCATCACCAGTTGTTTTAGTAAAGAAACCTGATGATTCTTGGAGATTTTGTGTTAATTATAGAGTTCTTAATAAAAAAGTTATTTGTGATAGTTATCCATTACCAATTATTGATGACATAATTCTTTATCTATCCAATGCTAAATATTTTGCAGATTTAGATTTAAATTCAGGTTATTGGCAACTTCCTGTAAAGGAAACTGATAAACATAAAACAGCTTTTGTAACACCATCAGGTTTATACGAGTTTAACGTTTTACCATTTGGTTTGAAGACTAGTGGTGCGATTTTTCAAAGAACAATGGATAAAATTTTAGCAGGCATCAAATATAAGAATGCGATTGTTTATATTGATAATATTATAGTTTATGGTTCGACATTTGATGAATTTTATAAATCATTACAACAGGTTCTCGAAAGAATTAAACAAGCAAATTTAACTTTGAAACCAACAAAGTGTAAGTTTGGGTTTAAATAAGCGACAGTATTAGGATACGAGATTTCAGCTGAAGGAATTCATCCCAATAAAATTAAAATGGATGAAATTAGATCTATTAAACCACCTTCTAATATCAAAGAACTCAAGTCAATAAGTTTATTGATGATTATGCAAATATAGCAATACCATTGACAAGTTTATTAAAAAAAGGAACTAAATTCGTTTGGAATTTGATTCATCAACAAGCGTTTGATCATATTTTATATCGAATTCAAAACCCACCATTATTACAACATTTTTCTAATAATGTTAGAGTAACTAGATTGTATGTTGATGCTAGTGATGTGGCATAAGGAGCATGTTTAATGCAAGGGGATAACAGTTTATTACCGGTGCATTTGCTTCTAGAAAGTTATCTGCTTGTGAAAGGAGATATTCTATAACAGAAATAGAATGTTTAGCGATAGTATTGGCGTTGAATTATTTTAAGCATTTATTGTGGGGTATGAAATTTGACATTTTGACAGATCATAAGGCTTTAGTATGGTTGAAAGATAGAAAGGATATGAATGGAAAACTAGCACGATGGGCTCTCGCAGTCCAACAGTATGATTTCAATATCGTACATTGTTCTGGAAAAGCTAATATAATAGCTGATTTTCTTAGTAGAAATCCATTGATTGATGATAATAAGAAAGATGAAAATCAGAATAAGAAAGGAAATTTAGTTGAGGATGGAATGGAATTATTTAGAATAGATGTTGTTAGATTTGAGGTAGAACAACAAAATGATGAATTTTGTAGACGTATTTCCGATAGACTACGTTCTGGACGTCGACAGAATTATAAAGGATTTTTTATTGAGGATAATAAATTGTATCATAAAATTAGAGTCAGTAATAATTTTAAAAATCGTATTGTTGTTCCGAAAAACCTTTTACAAGCGGTTTTGTATGAAATTCATGATGATAAATGGATGGGTGGACATTTTGGCTTATGTAAGACGTTATGTAAGTTCCGGGAAAGATATTATTTTCTAGATGCTGAGAAAGAGATTGAAAGATATATAGGAGGTTGTAAATTGTGTTTAGAAAAGAAAAAGAGTAATCTAATAGCGCCATTACAACCTATCGAAGTTAATGGTATTTTTGATAAAATCGGCATTGATATAGTGGGTCCATTTAGAAAGTCCCTCAGAGGTAATAGATATATAATAGTTTGTTTAGAATATTTAACAAAATATGCTATTTGTAGAGCTATCCCCAGAGCTAACGCGGGAGAGATAGTAGATTTTCTAATTAATGAGATATTTTGTAAATTTGGATCTGTAAGACAAATTATAAATGATCGTGTATCCGTGTTCACATCTCGTGTCGTACGGGAAACGATAGTTTTTTTTGATAGTTCACTCTCAACCGCTACTACTAGACACCCTCAAACACTAGGTCTAATCGAAAGATTTAATCGGACATTGTTACAAGGATTATCGATGTATGTCAGGGATGATCAGAAAGATTGGTGTAATTTCGTACCAATAGTAACTTTTTTTTATAATTTTTCAAAACAGTCTTCTACGAATCTAGTTCCTTATACATTGATGTTCGCTAGAGAACCTGAATTTCGTTCTGAAAGAGAGTTAAATTTGAATAATAATATCGGTAATTCCATTGAATCACGTAGGAAGCAGAATAGAATATTTATTACAAGGGGTCCAAAAAACATACATAAAGCTCAAATAAGACAAAAGTTCAATTTTGATCGTAAGGTAAGTTTTGGAATTTCCGAGTTAATGAATTAGTATTGGTTTATAATCCAAAAAGGATTACTGGTATTCGTTCATCATAATAGATTAAAACCATTTAAGTTAAGAATTTGATTGAAGTTAATTGATAGTCATTCTATGCTTGTATACTCACTTTACACTTTGTTAGTAGTATGGCTAAATAGTTAAGTCACAGACCGTAAAAGTAATAAAAAAAAATAAGTTGTCCATAGATTGATTTTGATTGATATTTGTCAAGTGTCAAATGACATCAACATTGAATGTTATTGTCAAGTGTCAGTTTTATTTTAATGTAAACAAATTATTTTGTTTGTTGTTTTAAATATTAGAAATAGTTACAATAATTATGAATTGTATTATCAAATAGGTGTGTAAATAATTAATGAATATATTGGTGAACTGTTAGTTAGTGATATAACTATGTGAACAGTTTTTCATTGTTGTATTGTTTCAGTATATCAAATGGGGAAGAGATATGATGATGAAGGATGGCCCAAACACCATCCAATAGATGAACAGAAATGTAGGGAAGATATAGGTATGATATTTTTGGGGTAAATTTGTGTAATATTGGGATGTTAAGTAAAGATAGAGAGGTAGTTAGGATAGAGAGCTAGTGGTTATTTATGTGTAAACCCATTGATTCGCATAGCGATTGGGTGGTGTCTATGTTGGATACTATACATTATAAATGATTACAAGTTTTGGGGAGATTTTAGATAAGGAGTGAAGGGTGATTGTATTTTCAGTAAGAAGAAGAAGAGGGGGAAGAGTTTAGTTAGGGAATTTTTCATCACAGGTCTTGGATATTCAAACAGTTGGTTGTGTGATCAGATTTACTGGTGTCACGAGTTGTCAATGTGTAATATCAAGTCTGACTGGTTGAATTATTCAATTTAATGATGGGTAAGTAATTAAATTTTTCCAAATTTATACTATTATGTCTGATCTTGTTAAATTAGTAGACAACAATGTTGATTGTGTAGTTTGATTTTTATGTGGGTTTTTTCAACCTAAAGTTTGAACGATTTTAACTTGTAAATAATTTAGTTTTACTTATTAATTAATTAATGTTTATTTTCATATCGTTCCAACTAGTTGCTAGCTGCAACCATATGAGACATTGTTGTATTGTAAATTATGTTCCCACATAGGAAGGTTTTGTAAGTAATGAATTGATAGGCAAATTTCACATTTTGAAATTTTATCGACCGGGGGGGATGTAGAGGTTTGGAGCTACGCGTAAAACCTCTATGTCTCGCTCGTTCGACTCTTCGATGTATAAATAAAAAGAAAGTTTCTTTGTACGTCAATTTTGAAATAACGTCAGATAGATTTTGGAGTTGTTTGGAAAAGATCAAGTGGATGTCAAAAAATGTTACGTTGATAAAGATTTTATCTGTAAAATGAAGAAATAAACAACTAGAAAAAATATTGTTTTTAGTGTTATATAGTTAAATACAATTTCTCGAGTATATGGATACTTTCATAGGATATAGAGAGGACTTCGCATCCAGAGGAAGTTCTACAGTACACATGACCGCACGTCAGGCTGCCCCACTTCGACCTTGAGATCGCCTCTATTCCCTACGTAATAGAAGCTGTTGCCGTAGTTCACATGGGTAACCTGACGTGCTGCCGGCTGTACATACATGGCCCGTTGACAACCATACGAGTATTAGCCGTGGGCCTGTGTATCTCCCCGCGTAGGTAGCAAAAACGTGCCTACGCGCGGCGACCCGTTGGAAGAGGCTAAACAAGTTGGGTGTTGCGAACGAGACGCCCGCGCGTTTTATTCACCGGCGGCGCACGGCACTTACGTGTGAACGTTGCTGGCTGGACAAGCATGAATGAAGTGCAAGAAAGGTGCGCTAGATGGTGTAACTAGCTTCTAGTAGCAGTCAACCCTATCGCGTCGCATGATAGTACTTCACTGAATAGGTTTAGTGTATTATGATTCATATTCCAGAGTTATAAGAATGAAATTATCTTGCATTGGAATTCTGTAGGTGTCTAAACGAGAATGTGCTTAACTCTGAGTCGAATTAAATTACACCATATCGTTGACGACATTGCGTAGATATTTTATCAAATTTCATTGCAAAGTCAAACTTCTGTACGGAGTACTAGTACTTATTCTGTGGCCGTGCCATAGGCCTCTCCAAGACTGCGCCAGCTTTCACGGTCCTCCGCTTCTCGCACCTGGTCCAGCCACCACCGGCCACCTTCCTCAGGTCTTCGGTCCACCTAGCAGGGGGGCGTCCAACACTACGTTTCCTGAGACGTGGTCTCCATTCGAGAACCTTCCTACTTCAGCGCCCGTCGGTTCTGCGACAGACATAACCAGCCCACTGCCACTTCAGCTTACTGCACCTCTGTACGATATTTATGACCTGATTGGCCCGTAGACAAGATGAAATCTATTCTAGATCGAAGTTCGCTATCGCTAACAAAACGTATGAATCTGACGTAAGCCCTCGAAACATCACGTGGCTTTTGCATACATATTTTGACATTTCGTTGGCGATAGCGAAGTTCGACGACCGTCTTGGTGTAGTCGTTCGCGCACCGGACTTCTAAACCAGGCGGTTGCGGGTTCGAATCCCGCAAGGGGCAAATGTTTGTGTGATGAGCACGAGCATTTAATTTTGTGCCTAAGTCATGGATGTTTATATGTATTTAAGTATTTCTATCCGTTATCCTAGTCGCCATAGCACAAGCTCACGCTTAGTTTGGGGCTAGGTAATTGGTGTGTTTGTTGAAACAATTTATTATTGTTATGAAGTTCGCTGAACAAAGATTACATCTTGTCTAAGGGCCCATATCTATCAACTAACTATAAGTTTATGGTATGATAAATTTATTCTGACTATTTTTTTTTTTTTTTAAAGTGAGTTTTCGGATAGCACTCGTTACCTAACTTATTTATTTAGCGATCGTCTTGGTGTAGTCGTTCTTTCATCGGACTACAAAACCAGCGGTTGCAGTTTCAAATCCCGCAAGGGACAAATGTTTGTGTGATGAGCACGAGAATTTTTACCTAAGTCATGGATGTTTATAAACGTATATAAGTAAGTCTACCCCTTATCCTAGTCGCCATAGCACAAGCTCACGCTTAGTTTGGTAACAGATTATATTGCTAAGTTTAGGGCTAGGTAGGCAATAGGTTTTTCGAGACAATTTATTAGTAATGTGTTTTTTGTGAACTTAGGTACATGATAGTAATAAATAAAGCACATTACATATGTATATTGTCCTCCTAGCCGAATTTCGACTACCTACGGCGGCGGTCAATTTCAATAGAGATTAGCCAACTGAGCGGGAGATATTTGTGCACAATACACAAGTGCACTCTCTGTTCCTTTGCTCCCATAGTTCGATGAGGTGGCAGTCCGACATGACCGTAGAGAGATCAGGCGCGGGACCAACGGCCTAACGTTCTCGAACCATGGATCGAACTCGGCTCCTCCAGCATGAGAGGCAACACGCTAGCCACTTAGTCAATTTGGTCTGGGGCGCCACCGACGCTTACTTAGGTAAATATTGCACTCAAACAAATCATAGACCATTTCAGTTGGTCGGACGATATAATTTTTTTTTTTCATATTAATTGCCGTGCCCGTGCAATATCTATAATTACTTACCTAGTAGGTACTTACTACCTGTCGGACATTAACAAACACGGAGACGATTTTAATTCACCATGTTATCAACACCTGTGCAAAACCGAACGTAATACCAATTGCATTTATTGGTATCCCGTGTACCCCACGCAGCCCGCAGCGATACATCGCATTGTCCATTCAAATTTATACATCATTTCGCACTCGCCCCAAACCGATGGCTATTAAACAACAAAACTATTCAAAAGTATTCATAAAACATGCGTCCTGAGGACACTTCTGTACGCATCGGAAACGTAGACTACTTATGCCAGACAGGAGCGCCGACTTAACGCCTTCCATATGCGATACCTACGATCTATCCTTGGAGTTACCTGGGAGGACAACATAACAAACGAAGCTGTTCTTTTAAAAATCAACTGCAACAGTATTACCTATAGCAATTCTGAAACAGGGACGACTCCGATGGCTGGGTCATGTCTATCGGATGGACCCCCAGAGATTGCCGCGCGAGATCATGCTTGGATGAATCGCTGATGCCAAGACACTCGTAGGCCGTCCCATGCTGAGGTTTAAAGATTCCTGCAAAAGGGATATGGTTTCTTTCCGCATCAGCGCAGACAATTGGGAAGCATGAGACCAGAATGGCGACATGATATTAGAGTGATACAATACGATGCAGCCTGGCTGGACCACTTGAAGCAAAAAAGGCTTCAACGCAATGCTGCTTCTCCCTTGGCTCGCGTTTCACCTGTGACTACTGCGGCAAGAAATGTCGTGATGCTATCGGACTTCTAAGTCACCGGAGACGATGCGCCCCCCATATCAGACCACCATGATACTGCAACAATCATCTGTCAAGATGCTGTGGCCAATGATGATGATGATGATAATTAATTTGAGGGGAAAGATGCCGGGACACTTGGTACGACGCGATGACCTTATCTGAGTTATTATTGAGGGAAAATTAGGAGGGAAAAGGAAAAAACGGAAGGCCAAGAAGGTCCTACATGGACCAAATAAAGGAAAAGTTAGGTGTCGTGTCGTACCAAGAAGTCAAGGAAATGGCACTGAATAGAGAGGAATGGAGAAGACTCCACCGACAAGAGCGTAGCTTTTAAATTATAGATAGATACATAGAATAATTAATTAATAAAAAGTACCTGGGCAACCGAGCTTGGCTTGGTCACTACTATTAAATAAAAAAAAGCTTTATCATTTGAAAGCCCTATTAAAAAAATAAAATAAAAAACCAACGAAACGAAATAAAGTTAGTTAATAAAGTTTTTGCAGGACGACTCTAATTCCACAAACTTTGAAAGTGCAGTTCACTTGTCTTAGGCCCGTGAATCTGACACTAAAATAACCGAAGACAGGTTGCAGAACCTGCCTTCGAGAACAGAAAACTGTAAATAAAAAATAATAAGTAACGAAATAAGCCAACATATTCTGCGTCGAACAATGCGAAAGAAAAACGAATGAGAACTTGAAACGACGCGTTTTCCTAAATATAATGACCTAGATCGATTTTTCACACGATAACTCCCACATGCTACATTTCAGCGAAATCGTTAGAGCGTTTCCGAGATCACATATATTAACCTTTTCCCTAATAAAGATAAATAAATAAATAAAGTGAGGTGCTTGTGGCGCAGTGGCGGCAGCGCTTTGGTAGTGATAACAAAAGTTAAGCATCCCACGGCGCGGTCGTGATTGGATGGGTGACCATTCCGACCATTTAAGTGACGTCCATGACAAGCATCTCCGTGCTTCGGAAGGCACGTTAAGCAGTTGGTCCCGGCTAATATCTGTGGTATTAGTCGATAAGCCTAGTCAGAGGCCCTAGGGCGGCTTGATAACTTCTGACAGTAAGGTTTGTCACTTTCCTTACAGACACCCCTCCACCAATCCGCACTGAGCCCGCGTGGTGAAGTATGGCTCGTTCCTCCTCATAGTTGAGGTGAGGCCTTTTCCCAGCAGTGGGATCTAATAGGCTGACTTATAAATAAATAAAGCCCTTGTGGAAATCTGAAACCACAACACTTGGACCCGCGACAATGCAGAAAATTTGAATTAGGTTTTTTTTAAATACAAATACTTAGTCATAAATAATCGAAAACTTTACATTCCATGAGTTTATTATTGAAAGTGTGCTTGCATAATTTTCAATCCATAAAGCTTTACAAATATTTCCTAGTTAAAGCTCGGTGTAAAAGCTTTCGGCTGGAAATATACAAATATGCAAACTTTGGGCCTTCTCTTCACATTAGAGTAGGGATGGGACACGGTTTTAGTAAACTATCGATGATTTGATACAATAAAATATTTTGATAAATAATAAAATAAATTGTTTCAACAAACACACCAATTACCTAGCCCCAAACTAAGCGTGAGCTTGTGGTATGGTGACTAGAATAACGGATAGACATACTTATATACATTTTATAAACATCCATGAATTAGGTACAAATGCTCATGCTCATCACACAAACACTTGCCCCTTGCAGGATTCGAACCCGCCACCGCCTGGTTTAGAAGTCCGGGGTGCAAACCACTACACCAAGACGGTCGTCTAATTTTAGGTAAAGAAGAGACTACTCGAGGTGTAGGACTAATTTACACCTGGACAATTATATTGTACTTACTGCCGTTCTCAGAGACGATACGATACGATGTGCTATTCAGCCAGGATCCAAGCCTAATCCGGTAAAACCGGCACACCAAATAGCACGATTTTTATAAGGAAAGACACGCTCTGGGATGGGAGAGGAAGACCGACTAGCCGGAGCCCATCGGCCACAACCAACAAGATATGCATCGAGCTTGGTATAGGAATATAGGTAGGGACGGGTATCGTTATAGGACTGAGCGTTGATGAGGTGGGCGGTCTGCCTTGGTGGATACACGTGGTGTTCTTCAAGAGCTTCTTTAGTTCTTTCGGGTATTTCTACATTTTTTCGGTCTTGTTATTTGGTCGTTGTACTGCCTTCGGCTTTCGGAGTTTTCTGAGTTCTTGTTACCTATACATTTAGTGCAGTCATGTTGACGTTGTAGAGCTGTGGTTTGATTCGCTTATCTGTTTCGTCTGGTTGGAATATTTCGTGTGCAGCTTTTCTCATCTTTTCGCCAGTTCGTTCCAATCTTTTCGGCAACGCTTGTAGTACTAAAAGTCTCGAACTAGAGGGTCTCGTTTATATCGGTCTGCCAATCTTCAATCTTCTTGCTCTGTATCCTTGTGCACTATGGAGGATGTAAGGGTGTGCGCAATGTAGAATGTTGCCATAGTAGAGTCTCATAAATTTGATCTACTTCGTTATAGTCATGCCCTGTAAAAGCTGATGAACTTTTTGGTTTCTTGGTGGATTCTTGCTATGACTCCGCACTCCTTTACAATGATCCTTTCATAATGAAATCCTTAACATTGATCTGTTCGATTGCATGATTGCAACCGCGTTTAGCTCATAGTAGGCCCTATTATTATCATCATAATAGTATAGTAGATATTCTCGTTAATTGGTGTGTGTTTTAGTGAGCGGTCCCAGCTAGAGTAATTTCGCTTTGTTGAGTTTTATTTTTGCTATTAAAATAAGAAATCGGGATAGTTTTATGGTACACGTGTGTCGGTTTTCGACTTCGGTTTGTTGTAATTTTAGGGTCGTTTTTAGGGACAGTGCTGTGTAATGGTTATTGTTTTGTTACCTTTGTTTTATTGGTATCCAGCCGTTTAGAAAGTTTCTCGGGATTTTTACAATTAATTCTCCAAGGCTTGTTGCTATTGTTTGGGATAGCGATGTTTTATTTTATGATGGACAGCTTCAACTTCCACGCACGTGTTGCGCAAGTTTTTTATTTGTGTGAAGCGCTTAGGCTTACTATTGTATGGTTTTTATTTATCTGAAATGTGTTTTGGTGGTAGAGATATTTGAGTTTTATGGTACACGGCCGTAGATTCCCAGTATTCGTGTTTTTTGTTACGTTTTTTCCTCGTTTAAACTGTTAGGGACGGTAATATCAATCTTTAATGCCTGTTGGGCATCTACGTAGATTTGTGGGAATTCATCAAGTTCACGTTTCGCAATTTGCGTAGCTATGAGTTATTTTATGGTTTTCTAGATGTTTTATGCATGGTTAGATTAAGTTAACTATAATGGCAAGGTATTATAGTTGTATAATATTTTCATGGTTCCTAATAGAATATTTGATTTTTCACTATTAAGATTAATTGCTGTGATAGGTTTGGTGTTAATTTATTTTACTACTTGGTAATTCAAAGTGTTTGAATATTTTTGGCTAGGAATCATAATTTTTATTATGGTCTAGGTTTGTGTCCTAAGGGTTATGAGTAGCGATGGGCAAGGGAAAGAAAAAATTGGGATGGAAAAGAAAAATACGGGAAAGTATGGGAAAAAACGGAAAGATTGGGAAATATTCCAATTCGGCGGGAAAATACTCAAAAGTGGACCTAAATTAATGAAATGCGGGAATTTAACTATTGTAACAATGGTTTTACGCCTGTAGCACACCCTTACATAAAACCACAACAGTGGGGCCACGCTACATTTGCCTGTTTGTCAGTTTTATTACACCAAACGTAAACTGCATGTTCTAATGCTTAGATTTATCTGAGTCTTTTTGTCTTTGAGATTCGACGATCCTGTAGTATACTTCCTATTACTGCCCACGATGTCGCGAATGGGTGCAGAAACGTAGACGTTTGAGAAGGATTGGATAAATCTCGACGTAAAGAAACTGGGTCATAGTAAAATCTCTACATTAGAAACGGCAGTTTGGCTTCTGTTAAGTTTGAATATTTAAGACAAATGATAATAAAGAAATTCCGAATACAAATTGGTAGGTTTGTTTTCTTCGAGGTGTCTGGGTGAACATACTTAAAGTCCCGAGTGTGGTAAGTGAGCTATCAACGGAATCGTGAAAGAAAAGCGCCTCTTTTGTTTATATTTTTTTGCTTGTAAACTCGAAAACTGCTTATTATATTTTAAGACACATTAATTTAGATTTTTTTTTCTATAGGGCCAAAAGTTAACAAGATATTACAAAGTATCTGATTTGATAACAAGTTCAAAAACTTAATTTCAACTGCGGACAAATCTTGCAATACAAATTTTTTGATAAAGAAAACACTTTTAAAGTGGTAAAATAAAAAATAAAAATGTAAAAAAAAAACTAAATTGGAAAATTCGGTAGAGTTTTTAAATACACACATCAAAAAAAGTTTACGATCACTGAAAAATCGAAATCTTTTCTGTAACGTTAGATTATAATTAATATGATTTCTTCTTCTTTTAAGATTCTTTATTTAAAAATATACAATTAGAATTCAAGACAATAAAACAGTTCAATTCTTTTTCCATATAAAAAGGCTTACAGTCATAGCTTACGCTCACTCAGAAATCTGATTAAGTCAATTTTGACGGATTTTAAATATTTTTTCGCAAAAAGTTGTGATTGAAAAAATGCTAAAAGGATATTCAGAAGTTTTACGAGCAAGAATAGTAACTTTGAGGGAAGAAGAATACAGCACGCAGACTTGCTATATCCCAATCCTGTATCGTGACCACGTTGCAGAGGTACCACGGGATGGGTAATTTAGCTGACCGACCGGTTCGGGCCGCCTCTGGGCTTGAAGTTAGCACTCAGACCATTCGGAATTGCTTGCACCAGGCTGGATTACGAGCACAGAGGTCTTGGCGAGCGCTTCTGAATTCTCGGCAACGTCAACGACAGAGATTGGAGTGGGCTAGGCTTCGGCAGAATAAAGAAGATGAAGAAGAAACCATTTGGCAAAACTGTCTCTTCGTTGACGAATCGCAAATCAGTATCATTCAGATAACCGACGTGTCCGTGTCTGGAGAAGACCAGGAGACCGTGAAAGGCAAAGAACTGCTACAGGAAGGCAGACATGTATAAAGCAGTTGCTATTGATGGAATTGTCAGACCATTCCGAGTAAACCATGGGCATCAATTTGTACTGGTCGATGATAATGCGCCCGCACATCGAGCTCAACGAGTCAATGCTGCTCTCCGAGAATACGACATCACAAGGTTAGACTGGCCTACTGGCTCGCTTGACTTAAACCCAATAGAGCACGCGTGGGATGCTCTTAAGCGAGCTGTTTGGAACCGTCAGCCACGTCCCCAGACAGTGCCAGACCTCAGGGAAGCCGCTATCCAAGAATGGGACAGGTTACCCCAAGAAATGCTGGATAACTTGATCCTCAGCATGCTCAGGAGGATCTCCGCATGTGTTCGAGCCAGAGGAGTAGTTATATTATATTGAATAAAAACGTTTTAATCATAAATTGTCGTTAAGTTTGGTTAAACAGTATTTTACTTTATATCAAATTTCTCTTACAATTGTGCTATGGTTAATTACTCTATTTTTGTTCTTAAAAAATTAAAATTAGTTTCTTTTCTTAATTTCAAAGGGTTTTTCTGTTTAAAGAAAACACACAACAAAACATTTTTCTTGATAAAATTAAATTTAAAGAATGATATCAGTTTATGCTAGTGATCTCAAACTTTTTTTGATGTTATTCATTCAAACCCAAAAAAAAAAACTTACAATTCTCTTTAATTAAATCTATTACATGTGCAAAATCGCTTTTATTCGTTCGAAACATTAAATTAGTATTGCGCGATTTATCTGCATATGGAATTAAGTTTTTGAACTTGTCAACAAATCAGATACTTTGTAATATCTTGTTCACTTTTGGACCTATAGAAAAATAATCTAAATGAATGTGTCCTAAAATAAAACAAGCAATTTTCGAGTTGACAAGCAAAAAAATATAAACAAAAGAGGCGCCTTTCTTTTACTATTCCGTTGATAGCTCACTTACCACACTCGAGACTTTAAGTATGTTCACCTAGACACCTCGAAGAAAACAGACCTACCCGTTTTGTTTCCTGAATTTCTTGTTTTTAATAACGAAGATTTAACTTTATTATCATTTGTCTCAAATATTCAAACTTAACAGAAGCCAAACTGCCGTTTCTAATGTAGAGATTTTACTATGACCCCGTTAACAAACGGGGTCTTAAACATAAGTCGAGATTTCTCCAATCCTTCTCAAACTTCTACATTTCTGCACCAATTCGCGACATCGTGGACACAGTAGTAGGAAGTATACTACAGGATCGTCGAATCTCAAAGAAAGAGAGACTCAGATAAACCTAAGCATTAGAACATGCCGTTTACGTTTGGTGTAATAAAACTGACAAACAGGCAAAAATAGCGTGGTCCCGCTGTTATGGTTTTATGTGAAGGTGTGCTACAGGCGTAAAACCATTATCAAAATAGCAAAATTCTCGCATTTTATTACTTCAAGTGCACTTTTGAGTATTTTCCCTATTTTCCCGACGAATTGGAAATATTCCGGGGAGTAAACCCAACGCTAGTCATGAGCGAAATAGGATGTAGGTGTCTGTATTATGAATGTCGGGATCTTTGTTGATAATATAGTGTAATATTTTATATTTCAATATGGAAGGATCTCACCAAATTTTTATCTCTATAAGGTGGCTTAGCTGCGTACTGGGCTTCGTTCTGGGTTCGTATCGTATCGATTGAAAGTGCAGGCCTTGCCTGTGGTTTTCCTCTTGGGCTGGACACTTTCTGATTGCGAGCACACACATGATACTTTTAACATCATCACTCGCCGAAAATTATCAAATTAAATACACTCGCAACGATACTCGCACGGCGCACCGAGTTAAGCGCGATTTACTGCGACCCCCGCACCTAATAAAATGCGGTTTATTACTACACTCAAACTGACAAACGCGATTCGTTACGATATGAACACCGATCAGAACGTCGTTCACTGTGTAATACACTTACACTGAATTTGACACGATTCACTAGAGCACCAGCACTGAATTAATTGCAATTCACTACGACGACACTCACTCTGCATCGAACGCGATTCACTACGATACCCGCCCAAAATTAAATAAGATTCACGACTCCAGCACAAAATTAAATGCGATTTACTACGACACTCGCACTGAATTAAACGCGATTCACTACGACGTCCGCACCAAATGAAATGCAATTCATTACGACACCCGCACCGAACTTAACCGGCAAAATAGTATGGAATTAAAATGATAAGTACGACACTTCAAAACAACTTTTAGAATTTAAAATAAGATTATGAAAAATATTTAACTTGATCACTTTAGCCCGGTTTTGTATTTATTTGTTTGGAAAGTTCCACACGATTTTTAGTTCGCGCGCGTTTAAGTTCGAACAATAGTTTTATTGGGGTCCGGCCCGTTTTCGGAACACGTGTTGCAGCACCCGACCGCTCGCGACCGCTGACAGAACAAGACTCCCTTACTGCCGTTCTCAGAGTTGTCACTTAAAGTTAATCCTTCATGAAGTCACATGCTATCCTTTTCTATTTCATTGACAAAGAAAGTGACAAAACGACTCAATTATAGATTTAATTCAATTGACGTCTCTGAGAGCGGCTGTTAAGTAGGTAGCATAAATGTAACGTAAATATATAATAGGAATATTTATCAACCAAAACCAAGTTTAAACAAAATCATATCAGTAGGAATTTATTTTTAATGTACTTATCCATAAAATCAAAATACGTTGTTTGTGATAGACTCTTATATTAAAAAATATATTCATATTAAATACCTATTTGATTAAAAAACTACTGAAATAAAAATACTGATAGACAGATAGTTTTGAATCCACAATTTCTAAAAAAAACTTGACTTAATTTCTAATTATTTTTATTACTTAAGCAATTTTTTACGTATTTGAATTAAATTTCGCTCACAAAAATTAATCGACTGTCCTACCGGATGACACCGTCGATTAATTTTTGTGAGCGAAATTTGTTTCAATTGACTTAATTTATTAGGGATTAACACAAAATTTGAACTTAAATGGTCAATCTATCAAAAAATACCGCGTGCACTTAATAATTCAACTAGCAGGGTAAGCATGATAAACTTAGGTTACCTACCTTTTATTAGATTTTTGATTTGTCATAATTTGTATTATTGATTTCTATCAAGCAAACATAATTATTTAAGAAACGGATCACCCAACTGCAAAAAATAATATATAATATATTTTTAAATGATCTTTTTACTGGCTTTCATTTGATATCCATATTGCTATGGTAAGGAAAAAATCAATCCCCCTGCACCCCTTTATTTCCATTTGCGGTCGCTATTTTTTAAATGTATATAGCCTATGTCACTATCACAATTTTGAAAAATTCAACTCATATGTCAAAATGTGTTTACCCACTCTAGGGTTTGCCAAACAATTATATGTACAAACATACTCTCGAAAAACATAACCCTCCTTCCGCAGTCGGGTACAAATAAGCTGCTGCGTAGGAATGGAGGTAGAGTAGATAACACGCCTTGTCGACTACGTGTCAATGTTAAACTCTGATTTGTAAACACTTCTCTGGCCGCGGCGATACAAGGATGCTCATTATAGTCATCATCTTCCTAGCGGTATCCCGGTTGTGCACTTGCGGCCGAGTGCCCAGGGCTAGCTGACCATGATCCAGGATGTAGCAGATCAGGTAATTGTAGTGGAGCGACTACCATCTGACCTCCGTGACCCTGATAACTGGGGAACCTGACCAGGTTTGGATCATGGTTACACATTCAGTAGCCTGAATGTGCAGGTCTCCTCACGATGTTTTCCCTCACCGTGGCGATACAAGGATACCTACTATACTTAGTATTATAATAATTTAAAAAAAAAAACGACAAAACATCGACACCTCTCCCCATCTCACTACCACCAATTTTTTTCACCACTCAACGCCGCGCGTTCGCAAAATACAGTGCATTCACAAAAAATATAATATTCGGAATATTTCTGTATCAGTTCAACTGCATTCATACAAATACTCCAGGTACGGCCTTTTCATTAGCTGCTTAGTCTACGGAAGCAACTCATTATAATCCATACTAATATTTTAAATGCGAAAGTGTGTCTGTCTGTCTGTTACCTCTTGACCCTTAAACCACTGAACCAATTGAGATGAAATTTGGTATGGTGACAGTTCGAGACCCTGGAAAGGACATAGGCTACCTTTTGTCGCGATATAAAACATTAAGGGGGTAAAATGGGGGGTGAAAGTTTATATGGAAAATCCAACTCTTGCGGGCGAAGTCGCGGGGAACCACTTGTTGTTATATAAATTAAGCATTTGCCTTGCATAAACATTGGGCTCAATTCTAATGCGCCCTAAAATTAAAATTAGGTTCACTCTCTCTCTATATCTGTCAAACAAACCAAGAGATACTACAATAATATAGAAACGTCAAATTAAATGATGCTATTTCTTACGTATTTCTACAAGTATTTGCGTGTCTTCGTCTAATTTTAGTAGTCATCGAATGACATCTCTAGTAAATTGTCTATGAATTCTCTAATTTTCTTAGCAACGGACAGCTGTTAGTCTAACGTTTCTAAATAAATACAGTCTGTCTTTTTTCGTTTGTTTGGCAGAGAAAGAGAGCGACTGAACTTAATTTAAATTGCCCATTGCTTTGTGAATACCTTTCCCAAAGTATTGAGGATCCAATAGCTCACTGGCGCAGCAAGCACTTACAATAATTCGTCAAGTAACTGACGTCCTCCGTAGCTCAGTTGGAAGAGCATCCGCCCGGATAGCGAAAGGTCGTGGGTTCGAGTCCCACCACTTTAAGCCGGTCGATGAATTCAAGCCACAGTTGATCGTGTTAAAAACACCCCCGCGCCTCGGAAAGCACGTTAAGCCGTTGGTCCTGCGCCTGATCTCTCTACGGTCATGTCGGACTGCCGTCAACTGAACTATGAGAGTGAAGGAACGGAAAATGCAACTGTGTAGTTTGCACTAATTTTCCTAATCTTGAACAGTGAACACTATCTCCTGCGTACCTACTTACTGGGCTATAAATCAAGTTAAAAACAAAGTTGGTTTGAGCTGGTGATGGATATACCTCCTAGAGGTCCCCGGGCAACGACATCACAAACAAATTTGTGATGGCGGCTGAACGATCCTATCACTGGTGGTAGGCTTCGATAGGTGCCGCCTGGTAGCTACCACCCTCCCACCGGAGCCCGGCGCCAGCTTGTTGTGTTCCGTCGGTGAGTGGGAGTGCCAGAACCTTCTGTGTGAGCTCGCTCCACCGTCGACTCTGTCTACGCCACATCTAGCTTAATCTAGAGTCAAGAGCAAACCTATTTTAAATTTAATGAAAACCAATGGTTAAAATAAATTGACTACTGTCCAATGATTTTCTTTCATTTTTAGGGTTTCGTAGTCCGACAAGGAACCCTTATAAGATCGTTCAGTCCGTCCGTCCTAGTCTGTCACAGCAGAATATCTTCTACGTTTATGGACTGATTTGCATGTAACTTGGTTTGAGGATACTTCACATATAGATCTCAATTTTAAAAATACAAAAAAAATTAATTACCCCTTTTTAAACCTTCCCATACATGTAAAGGAGGGGGGGTGAATTATTTTTTTGAGTGCACTCCCTTGTGTGGGGTATCGTTGAAAAGGACTATGAAAATAAGGTAGGGTTTCCATACAACACTTTTTTATCAGCTTTACCATTTAAATTTTAAAATATAATTACAATTTAAAATATATATTTTTTTCCAAAAGTACAGTATAAACCTTTTTTTTGCGCCTACTGTCTAATGTTGTAAGTTAATGGTACGGAACTCTTCGTGCTCGAGTCCGACTCGCACTTGGCTGGTTTTTAAATATAGATCTTGTGTGTGAAAACGAGGATTAATAACACCACACGGTTTGTTTATTTTTCAGATCCCAATGAAAGAAAAAGATGTACGAATCTGTATTAACACTGACTGCAAGGAAAAGCGAATTCTTTTGTTGCAGTTGATTCAAGAACAGAAAAAGAAAATCGCAATATTCTTTATAAAATTATTTATTCAACAGAAAACCTAGGTTTTCCATCAATAGGCTGACATATCTGAACTAAGTTTCCGATCCCAGACAATCTTCCTGTTTATATACATATATATGATATTACATACAGTCGTAGGCATAATTATTTTTTTGAGAAAGCAAGCATACTTTACTGAACTTCGACGGAACAAGGGATGTGTGGCGACTTCAAAACATAACATTAGTTTTATCGCAGAATTGTTCTTTGTAATGGAGAATCCAAAGCGAAAAAAATATTAAATGTTGAATATGTGTAGTGACAGGTTTTATGTGATCAATAGGTTTAAGTAAAAAAAATATTTTGTAAAAGTTACTGAAGAAGGCTTGCTTGCAAGATAAATAATTGGAAGTCAATAATTTGTAATTTTTATAATAACTAAAATTTGTTTCAGTGGCTCAATTTTAAATTATGTTAGGAGCCTAAGCCTGACATTAACTGATGGTGAATAGTCCATGCAAGGCAATAAGTCTAGTCCTCAGTAAACTAATGTAAATCAAACCAAAGCTCTATACCCTTTCTTTTATTTTTATTGACTGTTTAATACTTTTTCTGTATTGGGACAAATCGTCTGTAAATATGACAAAATAATATTCCTATTTTGAAATAAGTACCATATTTTTTACAAATATATACTAATGAATGTAGTTTTATTTAGCGACTCCACGCCACTTCTGTCCAGTAAAATGCGCATCCGTTGACTTGAAACTGCCTAGGGCTGTACCAATTAGCGGCGTCCGGCGCGACCGCCATTGTGCCAACCCTGGCGTCGTGGCAGTTTCGGAGCCTTGTTATATGTCATTTTAGAGCCTTAACATCACGTAAATCACTACTAAGACTTTTGAACAGCTGGTTAACTCAATTGACGGTTAATTTAAAAAAATTGACGACCGTCTTGGTGTAGTGGTTCGCGCCCCGGACTTCTAAACCAGGTGGTTGCGGGTTCGAATCCCGCAAGGGGCAAATGTTTGTGTGATGAGCACGAGCATTTGTACCTAAGTCATGAATGTTTATAAATGTATATAAGTATGTCTATCCGTTATCTTAGTCACCATAGCACAAGCTCACGCTGAGTTTGGGGCCAGGTAATTGATGTGTTTGTTAAAATAATTTATTAATTAATTATGTCAAAAAATGATTAAAAATTAAACATGTGTTGAAGAACTCCGGGTCTATAAGAAAACTTGCTTATCTACTATCCGAGAAAATTTCGAACGGCTTTCGCCGAAGAGGGAGGGTAAAACCGGGATAGATGCCACACTTTTTGAAAATATGTTATATCTCCCTGTACAATTGTTACTATCTTTTAAATCATACACTGCTCTGATGGCAAAGTAAATTGATAATACACTTGTGTTATGGAAATCAGATACAACAGTGGTACAACCTACCTAAGTCACAGAATAAGTACTAGTACTCCGTACAGAAGTATGACTTTGCAATGAAATTCAAAGAAATATCTACTCAATGTTGTCAACGATATGGTGTAATTAAGTTCGCCTCAGACTCAAGCACATTTTCGTGACACCTACAAAAATACATTGCAAGATAATTTCATTCTTATAACTCTGGAATATGATTCATAATACACTAAACCTATTCAGTGACGTACTATCACGCAACGCGATAGGGTTGACTGCCACAAGAAGCTACTTACGCCATCTAGCGCATCTTTCTAGGACTTTATACACGCTCGTCCAACCAGCAACCTAGTGTCGCGCACCATGCCGGTGAATAAAACGCGGGTGCGTGTCGCTGTTGGCTAGCGACACACAACTTGTTTAGGCCCTTGCCAAGGGGTCGCCGCGCGTAAGTACGTTTTTGCTACCTACGCGGGAAGATACATAGGCCTGCCTAAGCCATGGATGTATATAAACGTATATAAGTATGTCTATCCGTTATCCTAGTCACCATAGCACAAGCTCACGCTTAGTTTGAGGCTAGGTAATTGGTGTGTTTGTTGAAACAATTTATATTTATTTAATTTAACCACAACAGCCAGACCCGAGGTAATATAGAAAATATGGTTCTCTGTGTATACATTACTTACTAGTTTTTCTTTTTAAAGTACTAAATTTTTATTCAAGAATTATTATACTAAAATACAGTTAATACTATACTCGTATACATAGTCAGGTCATAAGTTCTGTCACACAATAAAAACTTTTGAATTTAGAATGCTGCCCACAAAAAAGTTTATTGAATACGAATTTCGAATTTTTCATGAAAATAAAAATGTGTACTTTTTAGAATTTTCCTTGTTTTTAAATATGGAGTGGACACTTAAAAAAGCCCGTGTCGCGGTTATTGCGTTGCATCGTTGCGGTTACGCGCCAATTCAGATTTTCGACTTACTGAAAAATTTGAATATAACCAAAAGATTCGTTTATCGTACCATAAAACGATACACTGAAGACTCTAGTGTAGATGACAGGTCAAGAAGTGGTCGTCCTCGCTCTGTTAGGACTCCAGCAGTGATAAAAGCTGTGAAGGCGCGAATTCAAAGAAATCCCATATGTAAACAGAAACTGTTGGCCCATCAGATGGAGCAGGACCACGGTGAAAAGGGTGTTAAATGAAGACTTAGGACTTAGGGCATATCGAAGAAAAACAGGACATCGTTTGGACGCTCGTTTAATGGACCTGAGACTAAAAAGATGCCGCGCTTTGTTGAAGCGGTACGTGGGAAAAAAGCATCGGGAAATTCTTTTTTCGGATGAAAAAAAATTCACCGTGGAAGAGAGCTACAACATACAAAATGATATGGTGTACGCACACAGCAGTGAAGAAGCGAGCAACCGTATTCCGCGTGTCCAACGAGGTCATTTTTCATACTCGCTCATGGTTTGGTTGGGAGTCTCTTATTGGGGCTTAACTGACGTACATTTTTGTGAAAAAGGAGTAAAAACGAATGCAGTTGTGTATCGAAGTACAGTCCTCAAGAACCTTGTTAAACCTGTTTCTCATACCATGTTTAATAACAGGCACTGGGTATTCCAACAAGATTCTGCGCCAGCTCATAGAGCGAAAAGCACACAAGACTGGCTGGCGGCGCGTGAAATCGACTTCATCCGGCACGAAGACTGGCTCTCCTCCAGTCCAGATTTGAGTCCGTTAGATAACAAGATATGGCAACACTTGGAGGAAAAGGCCTGCTTAAAGCCTAATCCTGATTTGTAGTCACTTAAGGCATCCTTGATTAAGGCAGCCGCCGATATTGACATGGACCTCGTTCGTGCTGCGATAGACGCCTGACCGCGCAGGTTGAAGGCCTAAATTCAAAATCGCAAGGGTCATTTTGAATAAACTTTATTACCATATGAATCTATGTTTTATTAAGTTCATTTTGCTATATAAATGGTTACATAAATAATAAACATGTCTAAATTATTTCATATTATGCATGTGATCGAACTTATGACCTGACTAGGTACTATACTAAAATATATTTTACATAAAAATAAAAACTTAAAACTAAACTATTTACATGCCAGTACTTCAGGTATGTTAAAAATAGGAAAAACCCTATAAATAAGATACCTGACTTAGGTCACTGTACCGTGGGAAGGTGCCCAAAAGGCTGGCTCTGTGTTGACACATGAAGGAAATGACACTGAATAAAGAGGAATATGGCTAATAAGTAACAGGGAGTCAAGGAAATAACACCTAATAGAGAGGAATGGAGAAGACTACACCGACAAGAGCATAGCTCTTTAACAATACTTAAATAGAGAAATAGAGATAGTCTTGACATGTCCTCCCTAGCCGAGTTTCGACTACAGTGGCCAATCTCTACAGAGATTAGCCGACTACGCAGGAGATATTATAGTGCACAAGTGTGTGCGCAATACACAGGTGCACTCTCTGTTCCTTCACTCTCATAATTCGGTGAGTGGCAGTCCGACATGACCGTAGAGATCAGGCGCAGGACCAACAGCTTAACTTGCTTTCCGAGGCACGGGGGTGTTAACACCACCATCTTCCTGACTCCGGAGCTGTGTCTGTGTTATTTACAGAAAAACCCAACACTTTCGGCCCTACCCGGGATTCGAACCCGGGACCTCGAGGATAGTACACAGCGTGCTGTCCACTGGACCAACGAGGCAGTCAAGAGTCGAGGAAGTCAAGTATTGACATAACCGGGTATTGAACCCGGGATGGTGTTTGAGATCCTAGATCACGAAAGTCGTCTTAAATAGAATAATAATCGTTTGTCGGAATATCTAAATCACATACTGAATAAAAAAAATGATTTTTTTACAAAAACGTATCAAAAGATTTTATTTCTATAAACAAAAATAACAGTCGTCGTAAATCTCTTTTGTCGCTTTATTTGAAGAAGACTAAAGCTATGGTATTTAAGTTCAGACATAGAAATCTAAAAAAGCGTACCTAGGTGGCGCAGTGGCTAGCGGGTTGCTTCTCATGCGGGAGGTGCCGGTTCGATCCCACATGCCGCCATGTTCCAATGTCTTTTTCTGAGTTATGTACATTAGTTTTTTCACTAACCGATGCTCTTACGGTAAGGGAAAACATCGTGAGGAAACCTGCACATTCAGGCGACTGCATGTGTAACCATGATCCAAACTGGTTGTGTTCCCCGGTTAACAGGGTCACGGAGGTCAGATGGCAGTCGCTCTACTGTAATTACCTGATCTGCCACATCCTGGATCATGATCAGCGGACCCTGGGCACTCGCGTGCTAGTGCACAACCGGGAAAACGTTAGGAGAATGATGATGAAAATCTAAAAAAAAAACCTAAAAACACACTTCTAAAAACTAAAATATCTTGTCAGTTTTAATACCCTGAATTGTTTCACTTCACTAATTAAACATTAACCCACCGCTTACCTAACGAAGGGCAAAATTATTTATTAATTAATTCACACAATTTTGTCGTGTGAAGCTGAAACACTGTAGTAAAAACAACGGAAAGTAACGGAGCGGAGTCACTCGGAGGGCATTAAGCCGACACCTGAGCCAGCCGGTTACACCAACCGAGGTTTAGTTTAACTCTGGTTAGGGTAAGCATAGGTTAAAAAAAATATAATTTATGGTTACCTTAAAGTTTATCTTATATTTTGTGTTAGGTATATGTTACGAAGCATTTTTTTGACTGTTTAATGGAGGAACTTTAAAGTTTATCTTATATTTTGTTTGATGTGTTACGAAGCTTTCTCTTGATTGTTATATAAAGTTGTAAGTAATACTTAACTCAAGTCATGTAAAAATATTTAACGGGCAAGGTTTAAACTTAATTATTGAAGCTAAAGAAGAGCATAAAACATTAGCCCTGAGTAGTGACAACCTGGCGTAAATTAAAAGTACCTAGTGGTTATGCAAATTTTCACAAAAAAGCCTCCTGAACAAATTAAGTAAGTACTTAATTAAGAAAAACTATCTAAAATCTTCATCACATAACACATAAAAAATAATTAACAAAAAGCATTGCACAGTAAAAACATAACCCAAAGTCACAAGTCCTATAACCTAACCCAAAGTATAAGTCCTCCGTAGCTTAGTAGGTAGGAGCACTCGCCCGGATAGCGAAGGGACGTGGGTTCGAGTCCCACCGGATGACGATTAATTTTTGTAAGTGAAATTTGATTTAATTTCTAAAGTCACAAATTTGGTAAACGAGTCGGACTTACTTTCTAGCAAGAGTTAGAGACATTTAAATTGAAATGTCGTTAACCATGATTAACATTTCGGTGCAACCCGCCCCAAAAAGTGTCGCGGCCACAAGATGGAAAAAGTTTGCCAAGTTTTTGTTCCGTATTTTATTTGCGTCATTAATTATACGAAATACTCAAATAAATTTAAGTGGGCCATGTTATGGGCTTTATTTATTTACGATCTATAATAAAAAAAATGTTTTCGATGAACTTTCAAATTCGTAAGTAAATTATATTTATAAACTAAGGTATCTTTCAAGTAAGATGAGGTAATCTTTACGGCATAGCACTAACAATAGACGTTTACAATTAATATAAATAAAAACAAAAATTATAAAAAAACGGTAATTTAAAAAACTAAAAAACCCGACTGCGTTTCTGTGTAATTGGTAATTAAAAAACCTTAAAACAAGATACAGGTCATACCCGGGTTAAATTGGTACCTATATCTAAAATTGTAGCAGTCGGGACCCATTCTAGAAATGGAGGCTTAGTGAATTTAGTGCACATACCTACCTCTATATTACATTGCAGATTACTCAAATCTACTGTCGAGACGGCTGACTTTCTAACATGGGTCCCGACTGCTACAATTTTTAATATGGGTACCAATTTAACCCGGGTATGACCTCTTTCTTGTTTTAGGGTTTTTTAATAACCAATTACACAGAAACGCAGTCGGGTTTTTTAGTTTTTTAAATTACCCTTTTTTAATTTTATTATTAGACTGCAAAAAATATTATATTTTTGAAATGGTCTTTTTTCTTCTCACTTCACTTCAAATTCACTCTCACAATTTTGACAAATTCAACGACACCTCATATGATACATACATACATACATACTCTCGAAAAACATAACCCTCCTTCCGCAGTCGGGTAAAAAGGGTCCTTGTGGTAAGGTTCCCAGGACGCTGGCAGCATTACCGCGCTGGATAGCGATACTTATACGCTGAGCAAGGTAGCTGCCAGCTCTTGGGTCACCACTGATGTCAACTAGCCTCTTGGAAATCTCTTTGAAAAAAGAGATAGCGTTGGGACCCCACGAACCCAGTGTTTCGACTCCAAACGGTACAAAGTGGTATCGGGAGTCGATCTGCCTGTAAGTACTTGTTCTTTTACCCTTTTTATAATTTTTGTTTTTGTATTGTATTAAATATTTTTTCTTAATTTTTATTAATAAGTTGTATATATATATTACTCAGGTACATTTATATTCTGAATTAGTGAACTTATGTAAATAAATATTGGACAGCATCACATATACATTGCTCTGAGTTCAAAGTAAGCAGCTTTTAAGCACTTGTGTGATGGAAATTGAAACAACGGTGCTACCACGACATCCAGACCCGTGACAATGCTTACATTGTCCCTGGTCGGGTCAATATAGAAATTATAATTTTTTATAATGAGAATTTCTATATTGGACCGACCAGGGACCGAGCCCGGGACGTTAGAGATGGTAACATCTCGAAAACCGGTGTGCGAAACTCGGCTACGGAGTTTGTCAAGTCGTTATAACATTTTCAGAGATAATTGTTACTTTAGGCGATATTATTGCTAAAAGTAATTCCTTCCAGACAACCTTCGAGTAGAGGAAGTCTCAAATTTGAAATTGGGTCCAAGTACTAACTATAATTTTATGCACCAGACATGGTATTGAATGTTTTTCTTTAAGGTAGGTACCTAATGTTATTTTTAATTGTCTGGAAGGAAGGAAGGTTGCTCTTAGCGATAATACAATTTAGGCAAATCACCCAAAGTTTTACACCTTTCTGTGCACATAATTATTTTGTTCTTTTAATTTGTTGTGTGTGCAACGAAAGGTCCTCAACTATCTTTGGCCAGAGCTATGCCCCAGGCTCAGCACACCCAGACTCGAATTCAAACGAGTTTGTGCATTGACTATTGACCCGAGAATTAAACCCAGGACCTTTACATCCAAGCCAACTGCACCATACATATTTATTGGTCATTATCTGTACTACATATCTCCAAAATGAGCACTACTTTCTTGGACAACCTTAGTTGAAAAAAGTCTTGTTATGTATTATATTATATTTTTCTAAACTGCCCACATAATAAACTTGCACATTTTAAATCTAGAACATAGTACACAAGACATAACATAGACATACACAGTAGATCTACCATGTCTTGAACTTCCCAATTTCATTATTTGGAAGTGGAATGAAACATACTCAACGACTTTTTTGGCAATTTTAATGGAGTGGTTTGCCATTGACTTCTCCCATTTCAACAAATGCCAACACCCAACCACTGATGTGCAAGTTTCCTCACGATAGTTTGTTCACTGATAGGCAGCGATATCTTTAATTTCAAGTTGGTCCTGGCAAGTAGTATCTGTTGGTATTAGTCGTCGAGCCTAGTCAGTGGCCCTAGGGCGGCTTTATAACTTCTGACAGTAAGGTTTGTCACTTGCCTTACATACACCCTTCCACCAATCCGCACTGAGAGCACGTGGTGGAGTATAGCTCATACCTCGTCATAGTTGAGGTGAGGCTTTAGCCCAACAGTGGGATATATATATAGGCTGACTTTACTAGAGTAAGGGAACACTTCAGCCGGCAATGAATTTCACTATCTAGCCGTACGCAAGAGGAATGTACATTTAAAACGTTTGGTGCATATTTTATGCTCCGATAGAAAAAAGGAGCCGGTGGAATTAATGATCATACAAACCATAACTACTGACCCTCTCTACACTATGCTCCAGTGTAAAAACCCTACGAGATTTTTACCTGAACACAACATGCTATTAAGCACGCCCGTATGCAACCTCACGTGTCCCGCGTTCGATTCCCGGCTAGCTACAAAGGCACTGAACGAGTTACTCAGTCTGGTTTCAAGTGACATTGAAATTGAAAGGTATACATTGAATTGGAAAGTTGTTTTAACCGACTTCAAAAATGGAAGTTATGTAGGTTGTTTTTATACGGAATTTTCTTATATTTTTTTTAAAGTAAAAATTGTATATTTGTCACTGACACAATTAAACTTAACAAATAAGTTAATTAATTAAGTTTTAAAATAAACATTTATTTATAGGAAGTCAAAAATATATTACCAAGTTTTCACATTTTTATTATTTTAAAGACAAAATATTTATTAGACAATTTATCCTGAACAATAATCCTACCGCTTTGTATAATAAAAAAGCTATGATTTTTTTTTAAAAATTGTTGGTTCGATTCCCGGGTGAGAAAAAGCTAATTTAAGAAGATCTTTAGATGCAGTTTGGTTCTTTTTAATAATAAAGAAATGTTTATTTTTACTAAAGTGAGCTAACTAAAAAGGTAGTTTCTCTCCAGGGCCCATATACTGGTGTCCCTAAAATCTTTCCTCTACATAATACTAGTGGTTCCCCGCGACTTCGCCTGCAAGAGTTGGATTTTCCATATAAACTTTCATCCCCCATTTCACCCCCTTAATATTTTTATATCGCGACAAAATGTAGCCTATGTCCTTTCCAGGGTCTCGTACTGTCTCCATACCAAATTTCATCTCAATCGGTTCAGTGGTTTAAGCGTCAAGAGGTAACAGACAGACAGACACACTTTCGCATTTATAACATTAGTATGGAGTATGGATTATATGGTTTAGATGTAGGTTGCGCTTATATACCTGATTATTTTCCTTATCACTCAACTGCCTCGTTGGTCTAGTGGTCAGCACGCTGGGTACTATCCACGAGGTCCCGGGTTCGAATCCCGGGTCGGGCCGAAAGTGTTTGGGTTTTTCTGTCTCGAAATAATTCAGACACAGCTCTGGAGTGAGGAAGTTGGTGGTGTTAACACCCTCGTGACTCGGAAAGCACGTTAAGCTGTTGGTCCTGCTTCTGATCTCTCTACGGTCATGTTGGACTGCCGTCTCACCGAATAATGAGAGTGAAGGAACAGAGAGTGCACCTGTGTATAGCGCATACACTTGTGCAATATAATATCTCCCGCGTAGTCGGCTAATCTCTGTTGAATTTGGCCGCTGTAGTCGAAATTCGGCTAGGAGGTCATTATTTTTACTCAAAGCGATCTCCTCCAGACAACTCGAGTTACAATGAAGTCCGAGTGCATAACTAGACTGAATGAAACTGCCGAGTTATCAAATGCCCGGATCAAAACGTACAATCCCAATAATGTCCGGATCATGAGATGTAGCTGGATATGTTGCGGTGCAACTGGGAAATTTGACGTTTTGTGATTTAACCAAACGGTTTTGACTTTATGAATAAACGCAGTTTTTCAATACTTTTTAACACTCACAGTGAAGAACACTGTGAGTGTTAAAAAGTATTTATATAAGCTTAAATAAGAAACCAAAAATTCGCACACGGGCAGGATTTGAACCCACGACCTTTGTGTAACCGGGCCAACGCCCTTACCAACAGAGCTACCATGCAGTCCATCCACCCTTACGAAATTCTTGGTATCTTTGTCTTACGTCATTGCGTGACGTCAGCGACAAAGAGGTTACCAAAGAGACTAAGAATTTGGATGGACTGCATGGTAGCTCAGTTGGTAAGGGCGTTGGCCCGTGTGCGAGTTGTTGGTTTCTAATTAAAGTTTATACACGGTGTTACTTTGCATCCTTGCCATATTCTCAGAGATAAAAGAAAAGAAAAAAAAGGAGAAAAAAAAAGAAGAAGAAGAAAGGGGCGGCGTTTATGATGTTAGAAAGAGAGCGCAATCGCCGCGGCTCTTTTGTGCCGATGAACAGCCAACCCAACAGTGATGTATATGTGCTACGATTGTTATTAAAAATTAAAATTTTAGGTCACTATATTTGAGTTCAGTGTCCGTTATATAGTTACCTCTGTAAATATGGCATGGATGCAAAGTAACAGCGTGTATAAACGTATAAAGTATAAATGGGTAGTTCTTATTATGAAGGAATATTAACGGAACATTTTTAGACCCATACTTTTTTCCCTAAATTTAGTATGCAAAGTGGCCAGAAGTCAAGATTTTTACTTATATAAGCACAAGTTTTGTGGGTCAGACAAAATATTGGTAAATAATTGATTTATAGGCCTTTAAATTTTTTTTGAATACAGGCAAGTGTAATACGGCACAGGAAAATGAAAATTAACTGAAAATATGTATAAACATTCATAATAATATTGGCGTGTGTATATACGAGATGTTATATAACTTAGCATTGATTAAAGTTAGAAAATATTATGATGTGAATGTTATATTACTGGCCAAAAAGTGAGAACATTAAACACAAATTCTAATTTTTATTTTATATTTTGATATAATGAATTACAAAATTTAAATAATAAGGCACTAGGAATAATGACAGTCTTTTTATAAAAACAAGTATTTGTAGCTTAATAGTCTAAATCTATTTTAAATAGATCATGTAATCAACAAACTTAATGTATTCTATGAAATAAATACGATAAACTTTAGTAAAAAAATAAACAGCAGCCTGTAAGTCATCCCAGATATTGTTTGTATTTTTCCTGTAGACCTTGCCTGCAAATTATACTGGTTTTTCTTTTCTTTAAAGTAGCTAACTTGTCTGGATCATTTTTATTCGCTCATAACGTTTTTTTTTTAATTTTCTTGCTTTCGTGCTAATACTTTTTCCCTGGTCTTTTTTTCTTAGGTTGTGGAATTTTGTTTTCTGTGAAAAACGGCCCCAACAGGTTAATACATAACACGTTATTAGGAATCTGAACAATCACGTTCATCACTTTCCTTTACGTTATCACTTTCCTGTTTAAAAGATTCAGACAAATGATACACAGGAAAGTGATAATTTTGAGGTTATTCAAAAAAACACAAAAACGCTGTATTTAAATGACATGTTAATGCTTCATAGTATATTTACACCAGATATGTTATTTAAAACATGAAAAAATTTAATAAGAAATCCAGATATTGTTTACGTAAATACATACCATACAAGTGAGAAGTTGTCTGACCCGAAAGCGGTTGCGGTCGACGAGATCTTCGTGGCGACTGTCTTATTGGCTGTTACGCGGAATCATAAGCGGCAGTGAGCTTACTTTACTACGTACTTTGTCATGGAAGTGTGGCAACAGCGCTCGATATTGAATTTGTAGGTATTTTTGACTTGTTTTTAGTTGACAGGAATGTGATACACAATTCGTGTCCTCCTATTCTATGATGAAAAATTGACTTAAATTAAGAAGGCATAATTTTTTTTTATGTCTTAGCGAAGTTTAATTGACTGTTACTGTAATTGGATATATATTTTTTATCTGTGTATATACTAAACGTATTCTGTCGGCAGAAAACTTGCGTTTTGTAAAATCGCCCCACAGGAAAATAACAATTTTGTTAATGTTTAGGCATTTTTCTCCAAGAAGCTATTTTTGTACCTACCTGAATTTCAATGCCCATATAGAAGCCAATTAGTTCCTTATTCTAGATATAAAATAAATCTGAAATATTAAAAAAACTAAGGAGCTATGACTTGAGCGCACCAGAATTCCTTTACTATAAGAACTAGCCAAATCTATGTTTAAAAAGTTCCTATTATTTTGTCGCTGTTTTCTCTTTTATGGAACTCCTTACACAGATCACAATTACCTAAGTATATGTAATTAGCCACTAAATATGATTTTACCGAATATTTACGCCTGCCAATTTCATCAGACATACTTATAGAACAGCTTTTAGTGTACAGGTGTAAAAATAACAGATGCAATGCACTGTCTGTTCCTTCACTCTCATTGTCCGATGAAGCAGTACGTCTACACGGCCTCGTTGGTCTAGTGGTCAGCACGCTGGGTACTATCCACGAGGTCCCGGGTTATAATCCCGGGTCAGGCCGAGAGTGTTTGGGTTTTTCTGTCTTGAAATTACTCAGACACAGCTCCGGAGTCAGAAAGTTGGTCGTGTAAACACGGAAAGCACGTTAAGCCGTTGCTCGTGCGCCTGATCTCTCTACGGTCATGTCGGACTGCCGTCTCACTGAATTATGAGAGTGAAGGAACAGAGAGTGCACCTGTGTATTACGCACACACTTGTGCACTATAATATTTCCTGCGCAGTTGGCTAATCTCTGTTGAGATAGGCCGCCGTAGTCGAAATCGGCTAGGATAGGAGGGCATCATCACATCACGTCTACATATTGTTTGAAACTTTCATGGTCCCTTACATTAGAATAGTTATTACCTAAAAGCAATATAAGACTTCGAAGATGGGAAAGACCGATAGTTTTGCCAATAACATCCCACCCGTAAGATCTTCAGTTATTCCGTGATCACGGAGCAGCAGCCCCGAAATATGGGAATATCACAAATTAAAAGCCACGCTAGCCTCACATCAACCTACCCTGATCTGTCAGATTTCTGCAACCATTTTCAACCTTATTTTGATCACATAGTGTTCCATTATCATTTGAGATATTGTGACAGGTTTCGATAAGTTGATGCTGCGCCCACTGCATATGGTAGCAATCCCGTAAATAGCAATTCTAATGCGATGAGACTTCTCACAGCACTCAATTATCACGAAATAAATATCTAATACAGTTACCAAAAAACACTAAATTTATTGCATGTAAATTGTATGTAAATTAGACAAATAGCGACTAGACTCTTAAAATAGTTGACACACAAAAAATGGGTTCATCAAACTTAAAAATTTATTCATATTTCAGCTTGAGCCATTATACTCAACTAAAAGAATATGACTGTGTCAATATTTGATGTCCAATTACTTAGCCTAAAGTTGTAAAAAATTGTGTGTGATCTTCTGGTATGCAAAAAAATATATGTCTATTTATACAGGGTATTAGTATGAACAGTCTTATCCTTTATGGGGGTGAATATGGCCATCAATACCTACAACTTTTACTATGAAGTCATCACTGAAATCGTGAAAAAACAATTTAGCTCTCCATTCATTGTCACCATACATTGAGGTAGCAGAATTATTTGTATGGAGCATCGGTTTTATTTAAGATTCCGACCATGGTCCTGTAAAAGTTGTAGGTATTGAAGGTCATATTCTGCCCCTTAAAGAATAAGACGCTTACACTGACACCCTGTATACTATGCTCCCGAAGTTACATTAAAAACATTTTGTTACTGGAATATAATGTGGCACACGTCTTTACTCTTAGATCGAATCCTACATAGACGAAATTAGTTGAAATCCACAAGCTTTTAGAGCGTGTAGCTCCAAACAATACGAAGTCCGGTTTCACACAGTGACCGCAACTGTGATAGTCTCGTACAAATCCAGACTTATTGCGAACTGACTAGTAAGTGGCGCGAATCATTCGCGGGTGCATTTACTTTTATGTCACATAGAGATGTTATTACCGAATATTTGATTTAACAAGTCAGTTTAGTAAGTCAAAAATAATGTTAATCCATACTAATAACAGACAGACAGACTTCCGCATTTATAAAATGCGGAAGTGTGTCTGTCTGTCTGTCTGTTACCTCTTGACGCTTAAACCACTGAACCGATTGAGATCAAATTTGGTGTAGAGACAGTTCGAGACCCTGGAAAGGACATAGGCTACATTTTGTCGCGATATAAATACATTAAGAGGTTGAAGTGGGGGATAAAAGTTTATATGGAAAATCCAACTCTTTCGGGTGAAGGCGCGGGGAACCACTAGTACTTATAAAGCAAGCTATTTAAATTGTCATTCATTTGAATTAATTTCTCTAGTAAAATTATAATTACACTGATTATTGTCAATGACGACGGGTTCGTACAATTTAACGGGCTCTTTTCAGTGATATTGTAATTTCACTGGGCTGCAATAGTGATATTATAATAAATCTAGGTTTATTATGAGTTGAGTTTGTGGTGGGAGCCCCGCGTGTTCTGATTGGTCAATTGAGTTAATTAGTCGCAATACACATTTATAAACATTGGAGCGTGCCATTTTAATTATCAGTTCATTACTTATTTTTGGTGTTTTGTAACGCGTAATATACATATGTAACGCGAAAGTTTAAAATCTTAGATTTTAAGTAAGTTTTTTTGTAGTTAAACCGTAACAGACAACGTTACTAATTTTATAATACTAAGGTAGGTTTGTAAAGAGCTTAAAACTTCTCTTTCAAAGTGCTACTAATTAAGGGAACAGATAATAAGTAGATATACGCAAAGGTACCAACTTGTTTCCAGGTGTCACATTGGTCGACTACAGTGAGAGCCGGCATTCTTCAGTCATCATATCAGCCTATCGCAGTCCACTGCTGGACATAGGCCTCTCCAAGACGGCGCCAACTTTCACGGTCATCCGAGTCAATCAAAGTCAGTCAAGCCACTTCAGTTAGCGATAAGCATTATTACTAAATTAATCAAATTATTCGAATGGTCTCTGTAATCGAATGTATTCGATAAGCAACCGCAGTCATTCGAATATCCTTCGATTATGCGGCGAACAATATCGGAGCGCGCGGTGCGCAGGCCGTACTACGACGGGTACTACTAACGAATGAATCGTCATTCGTCGCGTCGATTAATCATTCGTTCTCTTCCTGTCCTGTCGCGGCAATTCAATCAAATGCATCAAAGGGCCGAGTATAGATCATCATTCGATTGTCGATTATTATTCGTTTTTTTTTCCGAATTACTAAATCAACATTCGATAGTTCGAATGGTCGATTGTCGATTCATTCGTTTTTTTTTTTCGAACAATCGCCCATCGCTAACTGCAGTCAATCGAGACAAAAGCATTCACTTTGCAATCTAAAAAATTGAAATAACTACCGCAACCGAACTAACCCGAGAATGGAATCCGCGTTACTCCCATAGATAGTTTCCTAATTGCCTAACCTCTCGGCCACCAAGGCGTTGTCAAAGCCAAACATTTTTATTTCGGTTTAATTGAATTGCATTTATTTATTGATTTGACTAACTAACCTTGAATCATGTTGTTAGAAGTAGGAGGTAAGTACTTCCTCTAAAACTCTGTTAGCAAAGATAATTAATATAAAAAATCTAAATAACTAAAAGGATCAATTAATTCCCAAGTCATGTCGCTTCAAATGCAATATCATATATATCTAATATCCCCGATTTAATGCTGTACCTAGTGTTAAGTCAAAAATCATTTATTCAATTTAGGACACAAAATGCCATTTATGAACGTCAATAATTAAAATCGATCACTTTAAACTTGACGTGCTATCGTCCGTACTTAAAAACTGTTTAAAAATACTATAATTTTCGAATTTCCACTTCGAGCGTAATATCATCTCTACACATTTCCCTGTTCGTAATAATTTAGGATTAAAATGTGCACTCGCAGACATGCGTTTTCTTTCCTCACTCTGACTTAGAATGGTAAACATTCAGCTATTGAAGGAAGCCGCGATTGTGGTGCACCGAGTGGAAAAGACATTCTATAATGCATACTAGAAACTTCATTGTTATACCTAGCTAGGTATAGCATTAGCATTTTTTATAATCAGTTAGTTTAGTGTAAGCAAGTTTGTGGAAGGATATGTCCTAGCTATGACCACCGAGCGAGATCAGCCAACTGCGTCAAAATATCATAGAGTACAAGTGTGCGCAATACACAGGTGCACTCTCAGTTCCTTTACTCTTATAGTTCGGTCAGGCCTGTGTATCTCCCCGCGTAGGTAGCAAAAACGTACCTACGCGCGGCGACCCTTACTTAGGGGCTAACTAAAACAAGTTGCGTGTCGCTACCGGCCATCGACACGCTCGCGCGTTTTATTCACCGGCGGCCGCGCGGCTACGTTGCTGGCTGGACGAGAATGAATAAGGTACTAGAAAGAGGCGCTAGATGGCGTTAGAAGAAAGTTCGGAGCAGTCAAACCTATCGCGCGCGCGTCGCGTGATATTACGTCACTGAATAGGTTTAGTGTGTTATGAATCATATTCCAGAGCAATAAGTATGAAATTATCTTGCAATGGATTTTTGTAGGTGTCTACACGAAAATGTGCTTGACTCCGAGGCGAACTAAATTACGCCATATTGTTGACGACATTGAGTAGACATTTCTTTGAATACAATTGCTAAGTCATACTTCTGTACGAAGTACTAGTACTTATTCTGTGGTTCGGTGAGACGGCAGCCCTACATGACCGGTGATATCATAGAATCATAGAGCACAAGTGTGTCCTTTACTCTCATAGTTCGGTGAGACGGCAGTCCTACATGACCGGAGAGAGATCAAGCATCACCAACACAGCAATAACGCCACACTGCGGCGCGGTGTTGTAACACCACCAACTTTATGACTCTAAGTTTCCTGAGTTATTATCCTAGTCACCATAGCACAAGCTCACGCTTAGTTTGGCGCTAGGTAATTGGTGTGTTTGTTGAAACAAGTTATTTATTTATTATATTTATTTATTTAATGAGGTAGAGGACGGAATAAAGAGTTAAACGACTGATAAAGGTAATGCCATAGACGTCCACCCTGGGCACCCTGGGCGGCTGAACGATCCTATCTAGATAAGATATTTATTTGGCACAACAAATACAAACCAATTACACAGTATCAGTATCTTACATCTATCCTATAAATAGATAAGAAAAAGATAAATTAAAATTATTAAAATAAAAATTAATACAAATCAATATAAATAATGAAACATGGTGTGCAAAAAAGGTCTCAGTTTGAATCGCGGTATCAGCGGTGGTAGGCTTCGTTAGGTGCCGCCTGGTAGCTAACACCCACCCTCCCACGGACCCGGTGACAAGAAGCTTGCTGTGTTCCGTCGGTGAGTCGGAGTGCCAGAACCTAAGAGGTGAGCTCGTTCCACCGTCGACTCTGTCTACGCCACATGCTAAGTTTAGAGTCTAAAACTCATTTCACTTAAGGGGGTGCAGCGCGAAGCAAGTCTAGTAAGTCCAAACGATCTTCAAACAGAATCGAACTTATTTATATTAGTAAATAGATCCAGTTGCTTGAAAGTTTTAGACTTGATGATTTAATTAGAACAATAGTTTTATCAATGCGCAAAACCATCAGACATTTGTGTTAAAAACTGAAAAGTGTTCATATTTTCTTATTTATATTTTATTCGGGTATATTAAAACGATAGGGACCTGCGGTATATCAATACACTCATTTTCATGTACAAATTATTACATATTTCATGCGTAAAAATCACCAAGTTTTAGAAAAAAAATGCTCTTAGATATCATTACCTACAAGTCATGTTTATTATATCATAAAGAATTTGTTTCAAATATCAACAAGACCAGGACATTGTGCAATGATTAGGCTAACGCAAATAAGTTGTTTTAATGTATTTAACTAATTCAGCTCATCGTACAAGTGATTTAGAAATACGTTAATTTTCTCAATGTCGTGCACGACCGCCTTAAAAAACATGATTGTCGAACATGTTAAGTCATATCAATCATGGCTGCTTACACAATCTGACAGGCTGATTTCTCCCACGTTATAAAAAAGCAATGAATCACTCAATTTTTAAAAATCAAACTCCATTACTATTTTATTTTCTTAGCGCCAATTCAGTGTCCCAATAGAGTACTTACGGCATGTCAGCGTCACTGAGTTATTTACGCATAGCTCTGAAGTGGCTAGCTCTGTCGAAACTCGACAAACAGACGGATCGTTGCCCCCGAAGTGATGTCTGTGTATCGATGGTTTCATTGTCGATAGATGTTAATATGGCATTGGTGTAATGCAGTAATATTTATGTTTTTCAAATTTAATCACTCTTAAACTTTCGCGTTTCATTATGAATACATTAAAACGGGGATTAACGCGACGGAAAGTTAGGTAAAACATCATTTACCTTTAATTTTACCTGACGTTTCAACCGGGTTGCACGATCGGTCCAACCCGGTTTTAATGTGTTCTTTTAATAAATTTCTTTGCAAGTCTTTCAAAAATTAAATGTCACTCACAAATATTAATCGGCCGTCTTTGGCCGACTTAAACCCACGACTCCTCGCTATTCGGGCGATAGCTCTTCTAACTGAGCTACATTAAAATTACTGTGTTGTTTAATGCTAAATAATAAACAATTGTGCAATGGTTGACTTAAGAAGGAATGTCTTTGTTGAAATCTGACAGCATTGTTCTCTTTAAAATTAAAAGTGCATTTTTATTCAAGCCTCTTTTCATAATTTAAAACGTGTTCCTATGCAAGTGTGAACAACAAGTTTAGAATGCCAAAACATTTAATTTAAAGATAATTACCAGATGTTACTATAAAAATAAAAATAGTAGTTTAAATGACATAACGTGCTGCCGACTGCCAACCTACTCTCTGTAACAAAAAAGTTAAAAAAAAATTGGAAAAGAGTTACAATAATTCTATGGTTAACGAACGAATCTGGTTCATACTGAAACTGATAATCCAGCTCTTTCTATCGATCTTTTACTTGTTTTATCGATAAAACTAATATCGATTCTTACCCCCATCACTAATCAAAGTCCAGTTTACAAATATCAAATAAGAAGCAAGTAGTAGAAAAAACCTGGGAATTCGTCAACATCTTAAAACAAAGTACGTAATATTTGATTCGACCGTTATGCATGCCATTTCTGGTACCTAAGGTTTTTATAAGCATTATTTTAGACGAGAGGAAAAAATTCAGACTCGGTTATGGGCGGAAAACTGTCAATCATAATTATATTGACAACTGCTTAAAACGTACCAATGCAGGAAATAGTTTCTAGTACTACTACTAGTACCTACTATTAGATTAGATTAGTTTAGTGTACCTATATTATTTAGTTTAATATTTCTGTTTGTGTACGTATGGTAGTATTTTAAATAATAGCTTGAATAAAAAGAAAGAAGAAGAAAAAAATAGTTTCTAGGACAGTCATTAGTAAGTCACAATCGAAGTGTAGGTTTAATAAAACTGATCATTATGTGCAATGAAACACATGCAACGACTTTCTTGACAATTATAATGAAGTGGTTTGCCATTGCCTTCTCCATTTCACACACTAGGAACATCCAACCACTAGTGTGCCATTTGACCTACGAAAATAGCTTTAACTATGTAGGGAATAGAAGCGGTTTCAAGAAGATGCCGCATTAGCTAGGTTCTTGCTGAGATGGTCTTCCTTAAGATGCCAAAAAAAAGAAAGTCAACATTGTTTTTTTGACGTCACCATTTTGGTTCCATAGAAAAAGGCATTTTGTGTCTTAAGTCATGGCAAGTGTGTCTAAAACAACACGTTGCTTGTACAAAAGATTTACACACAGCTGCACGTCCGACTAGTCCATTTGACCTTGAGACCGCCTCTATTCCCTACGTAATAAAAGCTGTTTTCGTTGATCGCGTGGGTAGCATGACGCGCTGCCAACTGTACCCACTTCCGATGCATTTTACTGCATCAGGTGACCAAATAAAGCCACATATGACTTGGGAAGTGCACATTAACGCACAAACACACGGACTAACACATTTCTGTTAATAGTTAGTGCTAATAGACAGCAATCTTGCTCCGTCTATGAATAAAAAGTATGTTTTGATGTTACAAAATATAACTTACTACTATGGCTATTTTTAGCTAACAGTATTATTTTACTATGGGATATTTTTAGACGAGTAGAGTGTTTTCGCAAGGCAAGAGGTACTATCGAGGGCAAGTGCGCCTTATCAGTCGTCCGTTTTTAGGGTTCTGTACCTTGAAATGAAAAAAGAAACCCTTATAAGATCACTTTGTTGTCCGTCTGTCTGTCAAGAACCTTTTTCTCTAGAACGCGTGGAGGTATAAAGTTGAAATTAACATCAAATACTTTTGTCTATGGTCCCTTGAAGCTCAACAAAAATCAAGCTTTTAAGTCAACGCAATAAAAAGATACGGCCATTTTTGGCCTATTTTCTAACATTTTTCCAGGGAATCAAAACCTATGGGGTACTTACCATGTACCTAGAACCATGAAATTTGGCAAGAAGGAAGGTCTGATAGTACAAGTAAAGGAAAAAGTCTGAAAACCGCGAATTTGTGATTAAATCGTAGAAAAAGACCGTAAAAAAAAACCTTTGTATGTATGTAACCCACAGTGCGCGGGTCTGACTCGCACTTGCCCGGTTTTTTTTCTAAGCGATTTCGCACCACATTTGACCTGGTAGTGGATTATGTAACTTTGAATAAAATTATTTCAATCAAAGTTTTGTTTCTAAAGTTGGCTATTCACGGTCAGTTACACTAATTAGTCGGTCTGAGGTACGACCAAAATTTTACGTTTTCAATATCGGTAATAAAAATCTAGGCTAAAGGCATAAGTATTAAAAAAGTAACTTAACGTTATTATTTTTTCCACAATTGCACATATTTTACCGGTTATAGGACCTTAACGCCCATGTGACCTTAACCCACTTAATTAGAAAAACTAAAAGTCCCCTTTGCGTGGGGAATTGCCCACGTTCTAGCAGCACTGAATGAAAGTCAGTTTTCAGATTATTTTTATGTTAGTGAGTGGAGTCATTTTTTGAACTGACCGTGAATGGCCAGCTTAACAGCGTAACTGAAGTTGTCAAATGTGACATTTTCAAGCGATTTCAATCCTGAATTGTTAGCAACAGAGTTACGTAATTAGCCCCCTGGTAGTGGATTCTGTAACTTTGAATGAAATTATTTCAATCAAAGTTTTGTTGCTAAGGTTGGCCATTTACTGCCAGTTACTTTTTTTCCACAATTGCCCATACTTTACCGGTTCTAAGACCTTCTCGCCCATTTTACCCACTAAATTAAAAAAATAAAAATACCCGTTGCGTGGGAAATTGCCCACGTTCTAACAGCACTGAATGAAAGTCAGTTTTCAGATTGTTTTTATGTTTATTTATTTATTTAAACAGGCACACCAACAGTTTACATATGCACACACAATTAACTTAATACAAAATTGACAGTGTTTTACATCTTATATGTAAACCTTTTATAGGCGTACACAACATTGGTGAATTACAAAACAACAGTAAATAATTACTTAGATGAAAAATTTCAAACATACCTTTGCAAAGTTAGTAAAACTACCTTACATTTAAAACAAGAATTATATAACAACATTATAGAACACACTTAGACAAAAACAAAAGTAATTTATAACTTATTAGTCGTTTAAAAGCTTACGAAGCCGCTTTTTAAATTTAGGCAAAGAATCGTGGAAAATATCTTGTTCCTTATTACACAAGTTGTTATATTGTGAGCAACATCTAACGAGAGGAGCGTGACGACCAAGGTTGTTCCGAGTGGGAGGCAAAGCAAAGGTCTTTTTTATAGGGTAGCGATGCACACGTGCTGACACTGATAGTTTGGTTCGTTCAACGAGATCAGGGCATTTTATGTTACCATTGATAAGACCGTGCAAGAACAGAATATCCGTCCGTTATGTTAATGAGTAGAGTCATTTTTTGAAATGACCATGAATGGCCAGCTTAATAGAGTAACTAAAGTTGTCAAATTTGACATTTTCAAACGATTTCAATCCTGAATGATTAGCAACAGAGTTACGTAATTAGCCCCCTTGTAGTGGATTATGTAACTTTGAATGAAATTATTTCAATCAAAGTTTTGTTGCTAAAGTTGGCTATGCACGGCCAGTTAAACTAATTAGTCGGTCTGAGGTACGACTAAAATTTTACGTTTTCAATATCGGTAATTAAAATCTAGGCTATAGGCAAAAGTATTATAAAAGTAATAAAGTTATATTTTTTTCCACAATTGTCCATATTTTACCAGTTCTAAGACCATCTCGCCCATTTTACCCACTAAATTAAAAAAACTAAAAGTCCCCTTTGCTTGGGGAATTGCTCACGTTCTGGCAGCACTGAATAAAAGTCAGTTTTCAGATTATTTTTATGTTAGTGAGTGGAGTCATTTTTTGAACTGACCGTGAATGGTAAGCTTAACAGAGTAACTGAAGTTGTCAAATGTGACATTTTCAAGCGATTTCAATTCTGAGTTGTTAGCAACAGAGTTACGTATTTAGCCCCCTGGGCCCGTAGCCAAATGGCAATCTTCCTGAAGCGAACTTCGCTATCGCCAACGAACTGTCAAAATATGTATGCAAAAGTCACGTGATGTTTCGATAACTTGTCAGTTTTATACATTTTGTTAGCGATAACGAACTTTGCTTGAGAATAACTTGACACTTGGCTGCGGGCCCTGAGTCCTTCAAAATACTGTTCGGCGTAGATATAAAACGTGGTAATACTATTTGTATGAGAGCTTAAGCTTACAGTTTTTTTTTATTTACCGTTTTAAAAAGACATAATACAAGATAACTTAAAGGGCAGCGACTAAAAACCACTGAGGTTTATATTTGTGCTATTATAAGCTTGCAGTTTATGAGTAGACTTAGAATAGGTACCTAATGTTCTATACATATCTCTTCCAGTAAAATTCCAGAAAGCTATTTTCTCCTTCCTTATAAATAATAAGAAGCTCAACCGAACTAAAAGTAACTGGTATTTTAATTCTAACTTAAAAGCTGAACAAAAGATCGTAAGTCATTGCCTCAAAGAAAACTCATTTTCCAAACGGTCACTGCCGGGAAACGAACTGTGAACCTTGCTAGCAATACCGCCACTTCACTGCCGGCAGGTCGTCAAAGCACAGATAATGCAAGCTCTATCACTTCCTAAGTAGGGTGACCATGCGTTTTGTATTGGATGGGGGAAATCGGGACAGGGTAAAGTCAACCGGTTTTATTACAAAACGATTGACAAGAGATCGCTCTTAGCGATAAGACCGTCTAATTTGTACATCTTTCTGTGTAAATTGTATTGTTGTCACTTTTATGGTGTGCAATAAACAGTTTTAATGTACAATGAGAAATTAAGTAATAAAATTGTATTTTTATATTTTTATAACTTAAGCAATTATTTTGCAAGTTTTTACGAAATTAAATCAAATTTCACTTACAAAAATTAATCGACTGTGTCATCGGGTGAGACTCGAACCCACGTCCCTTCGCTATCCGGGCGAGTGCTCTTACCAACTAAGCTACGGAGGACGTTAGTCAGTCGACGAATTTTTGCAAGTGCTTGCTACGCCAGTGAGCCGGCGTTCGATTTCATCAATACTTGGGGAATGTACCCGCATGTATCCGATGGAAATATTTTTACAAATATTTAACCATCAGTTAAGATGAAATCAGCTTAACCTTTTATATTTTTATAACTTAAGCAATTATTTTGCAAGTTTATTAAATCAAATTTAATAAAATTGTAAATGAAAAGGAAAGACACTTAACAAATGGCCTTATGACGTAGTACCATCAGTTATTAATTACTAATTTGTATTTTCCTTTTGGCCAATGTAATGGTTATGTTATGTATAATTTTCCACTCCTTGTTTAATTCCTTAATAATACTATATTAATAACGCGTTTGTTTACACATGTTTAGAATTATAATCCTGCGTCTGTATAATAGTTTAGGTATAGCATGGTTTTTTATGACATATTTGTTATGTGTACCATATAAAAAACGGCTACCACGACTTTGGCTGAGTCGGATGTCTTTTCGGTAGATCATTTTCAGAATTTGTAAATTGTTTCATTGTTCACCGATCTTCGAATAAATGCTTTTTCGTTCTTTCTTTAATAATTTTCTAATATATGTCAGTGTGATCGATTTTGATTATTTTTTCGTAGCTTTGTTTTGTGAAAAAAGGATGATGTACAAAAAAGAAGGTATTCGATTATCAGGAATATAGATATTTATACGATAAAACAGTGTATTTCCTCCCAGAGTAGAATTCCGTGATAGTGTTCATAAAAATAGCTTTGACCCTGGAAAAGTCCTCGCGATCCGCATTTCTCCGGCCGCCTGGCCACCCTACCCCCAACCAGCTTCTCCAGAGGTCATTGCCAAGGAGACAGGTATAAAAGAGAGGGCATTACATAATTATCGTAGTTCCTGCTCGCACGCCGGCGCAAGCGCATGTGAGTACATACTTTTTCGTATATTATGTACTTATGCATAAGTGAGTGAGAGGAAATATGATTTATTGCCTTGTAAATAGTTCAAATATTAAAAATTGACAAGAAATCAAATTAAAATATGCGTTATTAAATAACTTATACGCTGAACAGTGACTAACGTTTGTAAAAAACAAAAAATAATAACTTTAAAATGAGTGGGTAAGTAAGAATATGTATAAAAATGTGTAACAAATGTACTTTTTTACATTTTTTCTCTCAGTATTATCTATCACAGAATAAATAATAGTATTATCATTATTTTACCCATTCTCAATCTCTTGTACCATTTGTTTAGACTTATGGTACTGTCAGAGAATGCTTTTGGCATTAAACTCGCCCTTTGTACAATACACTGTGTTCAAATAGTAGGTATAAATATATTACATTTAGCTGCCGAAAATTTTAGGAGTGTTAACGAATTATTTATTTATTTGTTACGGTAGGTACATAAATTAAGCAGATTTTAGATTATAAAAAGCTTACCATAGAATGTTATTGGTAAAGTCCCTAACTAAGACCTTCCTTGTCTAGTTCTTATCCCACTTCCCACTAATATTATAAATGCGAAAGTTTGTAAGTGTGTATGTTTGTTACTTCTTCACGCAAAAACTACTGAACGGATATGGATGAAATTTGGCACAGAGATATATTATAGTCTGGAATAACATATAGGCTACTTTTTATCCCGGAAAAAACACAGTTCCTGTAGGATACAAAAATAGTAGTTTACGCGGGCGAAGTCGCGGGCAACAGCTAGTTAATAATAATACTTATGAATAAGTGTAAATTGCATGGCACCAAAGATCTACAATAAAATCCCAATAAACATCAGGTCAATCAAAGATGTCAAAAGATTTAAAACTGCGCTCAGTGGCTTCCTTGCTAAAAAAGTGTATTATGACTTAAGAATATATCTCGAAGACAAAATTTAAAAATAACTTTACTAATGTTCATATTCATATACCTTTAAGGCTAATCATGGCTGTGCTAACAATGATTTGTATGTGACATCCTGTAATCCCCATGTTTATGAATTAATAAATGATTATCTCTACATTTTATAATAAATAAATAATAAATAAATTGTTTTAACATAAATTGTTTCAACAAACACACCAATTACCTAGTCTTAAACTAAGCGTGAGCTTGTGCTATGGTGACTAGGATAACGGATAGACATACTTATATACATTTGTAAACATCCATGACTCAGGTACAAATGCTCGTGCTCATCACACAAACATTTGCCCCTTGCGGGATTCGAACCCGCAACCGCCTGGTTTAGAAGTCCGTGGTGCGCACCACTACACCAAGACGGTCGTCTATATATAATAATGTCGGCACAAAGAAATCACCATTGCAATATTAGTGTACATTTAACTGATCTCAAGCTTAAACTTAATGACTGACTGACTGACATATATACGCACAGCCTCTCAAACCATTGGGATAAGGAACTTGACATTTGCACTATGGTTCCTTTTAAAGTGAAGGTGAGCATTGAAAATTTCCTTTGAAAGAAGATGAAAGAAATTTGTATCAAAACTCCGTCAGTTTTGAAGTCTAGTAAAGCTATATTTAGAAACTTTAAGAAGGTGATAAGGGCGATGAAGTTTTCATGGCGAATTGGTTATTTGCGCGGACGCAGTTTCAAAAAACTGCAAGTTACTTATAAATTAAATACGGGCTAGTATTTTTTTAATAATATTCAGACTCTTTCCCGTAATCTCACCGGACTACCATAAACAAAACATTGACCGATTTTCATTGGCTTCGATTTGTAAATCAATTAAAATCACTTAAGAATTGACATTTAATTTGGTAAGAAATCCTACATTTACCCAAACAAAGTCACGGAGAAATAAAATAGAAAGAGAGACTCAAACCTATGTACGGACAATAGCATGTCAATGTAAGTACTGTGGCATCTTCATCATCATCATGAATATCAGCCGTAGGACGTCCACAGCTGAACATATGCCTCCACCACTTCTTCTTCTTAAGATGCCATCTTTTGTCGAAGTTCTGCGACCATCATATCAACTACCACCCTTGATACCGCAGCTCTAAGCAATGACCACCCCTTCCAAGCCATTGGCGTTGGTTCTTCAGCCAGGATACCTTTCTAAGTCCGACACTTCTCTTGCCTTCAAGGCCCTGTCCCTGTATGATTAAATGCAGAACTTCATATTTCGGGTTGCGCATAATGAGTCCAAGATACCTCCCCCACGGTTATCCACAACGACCGGTTGCAAGCGGTCTTCATCAAGTGCGATCCTGATCTTTACAAGGTCGTCTGATCATCTTGCCGGTGGACGTCCTACACTGCGCCTTTGATCAAAGGGTCTCCAATCTACTACCTTTCAGCATCGACGGCCATTCGTCCTTTTTTTGGAATGGGTTTTGCTCTTGACACTAGACTAAAGCAGACGTGGCGTAGACAGAGTCGACAATGGAGCGAGCTCACCCAGAAGGTTCTGGCACTGCCACTCACCGACGGAACACAGCCAGCTGCATGGTGCCGGACTCCGGTGGGAGGGTGGTAGCTACCAGGCGGCACCTATGGAGCTTTCCACCGCTGATAGGATCGTTCAGCCGCCATCACAAAGTTACTGATGTTATTGCCCAGGGTGGACCACTAGGAGATAGATCCACCACTGCCCTGCCCATTGCCACTTGAGATTACTGATTCGCAAGGCTATGACCGTTACCTTAGTTGTTCTATGTATCTCCTCATTTGCATCCGTGTATGTTATCTCTGTGGCATCTTATGTAAAAAAGGTTTTTGATGTGGTGAAGGATCTACCTCCTAGTGGTCCAACCCGAGCAATCACAACACAAACTTCAGTTAGTGATGGCGGCTGAAGCATCCAAACATCAGTGGTGAGCTCCGTTAGGTGCCGCCTGGTAGCTACCAGAGCCCGGCGCCAAGCAGCTTGCTGTGATCCGTCGATGAGTGGTAGTGCCAGAACCTTTTGAGTGAGCTCGCTCCACTGTCGACTCTGTCTACGCCACGTCTGGCTTAGTCTAGAGTCAAGGGCAAACACATTCCAAGTAAAAAACCGGTGATTTTGAAACAAAATATAAGATCTAAGGTCTAAGATGCTGACCACTGTACTTATCGCATTCCATTCAAAACTCTAAATCTAAATCTCGAAAACTGCTATTCATGAGTGAAAAGATGACGTACCTAATTTCATATCGATAATTTAAGTATTTTTAGTGGTTAAGTTTCTCAATCATCATAAATATTATTAATACCTCTCCCTAAATTGGAAAATATTTCAATTTATTGTCAATAGTTTGTCTATGAAGTAATAGTCAGCATAGTAAATGTGTGTGTAGGTCTCTAACTGCCGCACTCAGAGTCGTCAATTAATTTTAATTTTTGATTAAGTCTCGTTCTGTCACTTTCCTTATCAATGAAATAGAAAATGACAGCATGAGACTTAATGAAGGATTATCATTAATTGACGTCTCTGAGTACGGCAGTAAGAAAAAAGATAATGTTCCCTTTTAAACCTTTTTTTTAGCAAAACTATAATACTATGCATCAAAATCTTTATTAATTTTACTTAACTTTCGTTAATATGACGGCTTTTGTCGTTAATTTCGACAAAATTGAACGTCACTTTTCAACGAGAGAATATTAAATTATGTAGGTAATTTTTTTGACTTAATACTTAAGGGCTTATTCACACGGGATCCGTCGTTGACGATTCGTCATTCGATATTGCATACGGAATCGTGTTTTTTCTCGATTCGTCAAAATATCCGAATTGGTGGCGTCAGCGGATCCATCACAATAAATTCACAATTCGTGTATTTTGACGAAACGTGATTTTTAAAAAACACGACACTAGATTTAAGACGTATCGTAATTTTTATGATTCGTGATCCTTGTGAATATGGGCATTCAAAAAGCATTGCCGCAAACATTGAAACAAACATGTAAATTGAAAAAAAAATCCAAAAAATGTTTACTGAAAAAAAATCTCCTCTCTTCTAATTTCTTTAATAAAACCTAATCTTTGACTGCCTCGTTGGTCTAATGGTCAACGAGGTCCCGGGTTTGAATCCTGGATCGGGCCAAAATTTGTTTGTGGGTTTTTCCGTTTTTCTGTCTTAAAGTAACTCAGACACAGCTCCGGAGTCCGGAAGTTGTTGGTGTTGACACTCCTGTGCCCCGGAAAGCACGTTAAGCCGTCGGTCCTGCGCTTGTTCAGACAAAACCAAACTGTGTTCAACTTTTAATCACGGATTGATGTGAATGCAGTTGACACATTTAGGACCAATGTACCACAAGCCAGGAGCGAGATTGCGATCAAATGTCTGCCTATTAATAAAATGAAAATTAAATGCCAAATCGCCATACTTAGGGTAAAACCGGGATAGATGCCACACTTTTTGAAAATATGTTATATCTCCCTGAACAATTATTTCATTCTTTTATTTGTACAACTGAAAAGTTTTTTTAAATTATTTATTTACCGAATAAAAAAGACATAATACAAGATAACTTAAATGACAGCGACTAAAAACCACTGAGGTTTATAATTGTGATATCATGAGCTTGTAGTTTATGAGTAGACTTAGATAGTACTTTGGTATTTTATCTAAGAAATTATGCAAGGAAAAAAATATTACCTTTGACATTTCCAGAGTATTACCGATTATTGCGGACCTCTAAATTTTGAGACATCTATCCCATATATGGGATAGTTGCCAAGTCCATATAAATAACGTCAAGGATAGACGACCCGCTGAGAAATAGGCCATCTATGTCGAAAAAACTTTGATCGCACCTAGCCGTCTCATGCAATGGCACAGAGACATGAGACACGATCCGTTTGGTGGTAGTTGAAAAGTCTCTTAGATAAATAAAATAAAAAGCTATGTATTTGCGAAATTAGGGCATCTATACCACTGGGGCGTCAATCCCGGTATTACCCTACTTATTAGGATGCGTGGACTTAAAGAAGCTTGACTTTTTACCGTTTCAAGAAACTGAAGTATTTGAGGTTAATTTTGAAAAAGGGTCTTGTCTTGTTAGACAACAGACAAGACACACAGACGGACAACAAAGTAATAAGGGTCCCGTTTTACTTTTTACCCGACTGTGGAAGGAGAGTTATGTTTTTTGAGAGTATGTTTGTATGTATAATTGTTTGGCACGCCCTACAGCCAATACGGCTCAACAGTTTTAGGACATTATGAGGTGTCGTTGAATTTGTCAAAATTGTGACAGTGACATAGGCTATATACATTTGAAAAATGGCGCCTGCAAATGGTAATGGTAAATAAAGGGGTGAGGGGGGGGTTAATTTTTTCCTTACCATAGCAATATGGGTATCAAATGAAAGCTAGTAAAAAGACCATTTCAAAAATAATATATTTTTTTGCAGTGGGGTGTTTTGTTTTTTCAATAGTTATGTTTGCTTGTTCCGGTACGATACCCTAAAATCATGTGTTTCTTCGTCACCACAACTCCTAACGCTAAATCTCGTAAGTTCATTTCCATTAAAGTCCCGTTCGAAACACAAGCTTATCCTCATTAATCACTTCGGAAGCCGTCAATTATAACATGTCTTATCGTACATTAGACAGCACGTCAAGCTATACACTTGAACTGCGAAACCAGCTTTTATTACGTAGGGAATAGAGGCTGTCTCAAGGTCAAGGTACGTGACCGTGGGTATGCAAACTGTGCTACAAAAAACTCAAGTGCGAGTCGGACTCGCGCACGAAGGGTTCCGTACCTATACAACATTAAACTATATTTTATGAACTTTTTCATTTATATGGGAGCCCCTTACATTTAATTTTATTTTAATTAAATAATTTATTTTAAATGTTTATATATAAAATTAAATCAAATTTCGCTCACAAAAATTGTTCGACTGTGTCATCCGGTAGGACTCGAACCCACGTCCCTTCGCTATCCGGGCGAGTGCTCTTACCAACTAAGCTACGGAGGACGTTAGTCAGACGACGAATTTTTGTAAGTGAACGCCGGCTCACTGGCGTAACAAGCAAGCACAATTTCGTAAAAACTTGCAAAATAATTGCTTACGATATAAAAATGATTATATACAACCTAATATTCTTTGAATATTTTAAGCATATGCCTGTTGCCGTTATTAACATAGAGCAAAACCGCCAGAATATTATTTTTATTCTATTTTTAGTATTTGTTGTTGTAGCGGCAACAGAAATACATCATCTGTCTAGCTATTACGGTTCATGAGGTACAGCCTGGAGACAGACAGACAGAAAGACAGACACGGCACGGAGGCTTAGCAATAGGGTCCCGTTTTTCCCCTTGCGTACGGAACCCTACAAACATGGTTTTCGATCACCCCGTCTAAGTTACTTCATCCCATAGATATTAAAGTTAAACCGGTTAAGTTCGTCGAACTTAACGGTCACTTAACAGTTAAAATTTCACAATAAGTTAATAAATGCATCGATGGATGATGTTTATTGGACAAAATGAATGCGCCGGAGTGGCTATAGACTCGACAACGTGTTTTCTAAGAAACTTAAGACTTACTAATTTTTATGTCCGTTAAGTCAATACTTGCTTCGTTGGTCTAGTGGTCAGCACGCTGGGAACTATCCAAGAGGTCTCGGATCGAATCCCGGATCAGGCTGAAAGTGTTTGGTTTCGCAGTGTCTTGAAATAACTCGGACACAGCTCCGGAGTCAGGAAGTTGGAGGTGGTAACACCCCCGTGCCTCGGAAAGCACGTTAAGCCGTTGGTTTGCGCCTGATCTCTCTACGGTAATGTCGAAGTGCCGTCTCACCGAATTATAAGAGTGAAGGAACAAAGAGTGCACCTGTGTATTGCGCATTCGGTTATATCCCGCGCAGTCGGCTAATCTCTGTTGAGATAGGCCGCTGTAGTCGAAATTCGGCTAGGAGGATATTATAGTTTGTATGAGGACCCCAATTTTATTGACCTGTATCTACTTATATTGTACCTACCTATAAATAACGTACCTGACTAAGATCATTGTCCCGAATCTGCCCATAGGACTGGTTTGGTGATTACCACGTTTGGATGGCCAGGCTTATCCGCTGCCCGAGGTATAGGCCTAGGTACATATATATTGAGATGTCTATACTAAAAGTTTTGGAACTCCCACGATATATGAGAATTTATTTGGACCCTTATATGACCCCAGAGGCCCAGAGAAAATCCTCAGTTCAAATACCTTACTCAGCGAGACTTACGTATATTTGCTCCGTATGTGGTATTTTGCAGGAATAATCGTGAGGAAACCTGCACATTCAGGCGACTGAATGTGTAAGCATGATCCAAACTGGTTCCCCTGTTATCAGGGTCATGGAGGTCAGATGGCAGTCGCTCCACTGTAATTACTTGATCTGCCATATCCTGGATCATGGTCAGAAGAGCCCGGGCCCTCGCGTGTGAGTGCACAACCGGGATAGCGCTAAGATGATGATGATAATGGTGATGAGTTATTCTGTAGAAGTAGCAGCAGGGGCCCTATTCTTGAAATCAGTCGTATGACATAACACATGAATTTTGACGTTTATTCTATCGCTCACCTTCTAAGACGAGTAGGTACTCGTTGCGGTTCCGAGGAGTCGAGGGATTCAAAGGTGCACGAAAATCAGTAGAAGTATAACTGGACGCGAGTAAATTAAAAATAGAGCTTCAGAACCTGCCTTGTTGCCAGTCAAGGGAAGATGGAAGAGCGCCAGAGTCACAAAGTTTGGTGAGACAGTATTTGAAAAGACCGAAGAAATATCGGGATTACGTGCGCGCCAAACTTTTCAAGTTATTTCAAGACAGAATAACACAGAAACTTTTAGCTCGACCTGGGAATCGAACCAGGGACGTTATTGACAGAAGCCAGCGTACTAACCACAAGCCTCACAAAACAATCAGTTTACCTATGTGCTAAAGCAAGAACTCATAAGACCCGTTAGTCAAACCAGAACCATTGAAGTGTTTTCATACAAAATTGTGGAATCACGTAGCAGTGTTTACTCAATGAATGCCAATGTCTGTACACCCACTTGCCAAAGTATAATAGGTCCTATGAAATTGAAGATTTGTATGGACAAAATCACTAAAAAAGGGTAAAATTTTTTTTTTTAACAAACACTAATTACCTAGCCCTAAACTAAGCGTGAGCTTGTGCTATGGTGACTAGGATAACGGATAGAAATACTTAAATACATATAAACATCCATGACTTAGGTACAAATGCTCGTGCTCATCACACAAACATTTGCCCCTTGCGGGATTCGAACCCGCAACCGCCTGGTTTAAAAGTCCGGTGCGCGAACGACTACACCAAGACGGTCGTCAACTACTAATGATATTTCCATACAAACTATTTTTATTGTTTTTTTGAAAACGTCTAAACAGATTTTGTTTATTTACAAACTATAGTAAGATGGAAAAAGAGCTCTCTACTGCTTATTTCACTATCTGAAAAACAGAAAGAGTAAAAAAAAAACCTAGTTGAAGAACTTAAACTGACGACACATTGAAATGGGTGTTTTTCATCGATTTCTCCACTGACAATGCATTAAAATAGGGACTTCATTTAATAATATGCACTGCTTATATATAATTTATTTATTAAACAAACAACATTTTACAGTGAAAAACAATAGTCCCACAAAACTATTTATACAGTTTGTCTGTGGGATCACGAGTCTCTAACATATCAAATCAAAACTTAAATACTAAGTTAAGTTAGCTAGAAAATTTGGGAACCTTACCACAAGGACCCTTTTTATAATTTTGGTTTTTGTGTTGTATTAAGTAATTTATCTTAATTTTTATTAATAAGTTGTATAACTATATATTACTAATATACTAATTAATTTAAAAAAAACCTTATACTCGTATTTTTCAATCTTGCTAAAAAAAGTTAGGTGGTTTGCAAAATCGCGAGTCGCCTTTGTAAGATTGAACATTCATAACGCTGATTGATTTGATTTTTGCTTATCAAATTATCCTACGACATATACATTGTTTTATTAAAGAAAAAATACATAATTGAGCCATTAATACAACATAACTGGAAATAGGCAAAAGTATAAGTAAACGTAAAAGTTACAAACGAATGAAATATGAAAAAAAAACTTAAATTTCGTAAGTGAAGACCTATTATATGAATGAACACATCTACTTACTTTTTGATTACTACCAGGGGTACTATTTACGGTGTTAGCCGACTGCGCGGGAGATATTAGTGCACAAGTGTGTGCGCAATACACAGGTGCACTCTCAATCTCTGTTGAGATTGGCCACTGTAGTCGAAATTCGGCTAGGAGGACATTATTACTTACGGTATACTATTATGATTATACTATATCAATTTATTATTTATAATAAATTCTAATTAACGTTAGTTTGAAAAAATATTTATCTAAAAAAATAAAGTGCGATTGATAAGTACATATAAAATGCTCATCACGTAGGTAATGAAATAATGACACACATTGAAATTATTTTTTAAAAACGCTGTTCTTACGAATAAGAAAGCTAAAGAAACTGGATATTACCTACGAGTAGATATGAGTCGGCCTTTTAATATGTACTTACTTAATATACTAATATATAAATAAATAAATAATTTGTTTCAACAAACACACCAATTACCTAGCCCCAAACTAAGCCTGAGCTTCTGTATGGTGGTGTAATAATAATGATTTCTTTTTATAGCAAGGAACTTTTTGTTCAACTTTTTGTTTGCACAAATTAAGTATTACAAAATCAATCACACAGCTTACAGTTAGCTAATCTCCACAAAGATACCATAACGGGACAACATAATATATTTAAACAAGAAACTCGTTTACGATCAATATAAGTTAACCGTACGAAGTTTATGTGATGCCGTTAGGCTATATCTTATCAGTAACATGTTGTTTGCATGAGGAAAATTACGATCTAAAGTAGGTATGATAGCGATGGGCGATTGTTCGAAAAAAAAAATCGAATGAATCAACAATCGACCATTCGAACAATCAAATGTCGATTTAGTAATTCGGAAAAAAAAATAATCGAACAATAATCGACAATTGAATGATAATCTATACTCGGCCCTTCGATGCATTCAATTGCATTGCCGCAACAGGACAGGCAGCGAACAAATGATTAGTCGACGCGACGAATAACGATTCATTCGTTAGTAGTACGGGCTGCTCCGGTATTGCTCGCCGCATAATCAAAGGATAATCATTACATTCGATTACAGGGACCATTCGAATAATTTAGTAATAATCGCCCATCGCTAAAGTATGATGGAGCTATATGAAACTTTTTTCAACAGGTCTACTACCTAAGTTGAAAGCTAGCGCGATTACGATTCCAATTAAGAAAGAAAGAAAGAAAATACGTTTATTAACAAACGGACATCACATTACACACGAAAATACTATACATAAAAGGCACGAATATTTTTTTAGATATTCGTGCCTAATAAAATTATAATTTAGTCAACACCAATAATAGCTTTCCTTAAGGGGGTGCAGCGCGAAGCAAGGCGAGTAAGTTTAAACGATCTTCAAACAGAATCGAACTTATTAATATTAGTAATTAGATCAATTTGCTTTAAAGTTTTAGACTTGATGATCTAATTAGAACAATAGTTTTATTCTGCGCAATGCGCAAAACCATCAGACGTTTGTGTTAAAAACTGAAAAGTGTTCATATTTTTTTATTTATATTTTATTCGTATATATCAAAAAGATGGGGACCTGCGGAATATCAATACAATTATTTTCATGTACAAATTATTGTTTCATGCGTAAAAATCATTAAGTTATCAAAAAAAAAAAGTCCTCTTAGATATCATTAGCTACAAGTCATGTTTATTATATCATAAAGAATTTGTTTCAAATTTCAACAAGACCAGGGCCTTGTGCAATGATTAGGCTAACGTCAATAAGTTGTTTTAATGTATTAAACTAATTCAGCTCATCGTACAAGTGATTTAGAAATACGTTAATTTTCTCAATTTCGTGCAAGACCGCCTTAAAGCTGTTAGGTTACTAACTACTGTCATTTGAAAACGGTAGACCTGTTGTGGCTACAAGAATTTCTATTTTCTTTTTTAGGGCTCCGCACCTCAGAAAAAGGAACCCTTATAGAATCACTTTGTTGTCCGTCTGTCTGTAAAGTCAAGACCCTTTTTCTTAGGAACGCGGTAGCGACTTCATCGAGATACCTATCAAGTTTAAATTAACATCAAATTATGGTACTTATACATACTTAGGAACGGCTGTGGTCCCTTGAAGCTTAAAAAAATCAAGCTTCTAAGTGTCCATGTGTAACGCAATCCAAAGATACGACCAATTTAGTATTTTTTTAACATTTCGCAGGGAAATCAAAACCTAAAGGGTACTTCCTATAGATGGACTTAGAATCATGACATTTTAGAAAGAAAGAAAATACATTTATTTATAAACTAGTGGTTCCCCGCGACTTCGCCCGCAAGAGTTGGATTTTCCATATAAAATTTCATCCCCCATTTCACCTCCTTTATGTTTCTATATCGCGACAAAATATAGCCTATGTCATTTCCAGGGTCTCGAACTGGCTCCATACCAAATTTCTTTTCATTTGGTTTTGTGGTTTAAGCGTCAAGAGGTAACAGACAGACAGACACACTTTCGCATTTATAATATTAGTATGGATAGACATCACGTAACACACGAAAATAACTAGGTATATAAAAGGCACGACTACTTGCACAATTTATTTAGCGTATGGTGTGCTAAGTCAGCTAAGTGCAATCCTATTCTACTATCAAACTTAGTACTAAGTGCCATCTTAAGTAGGTTGGTATCTGACATTTGTCTACACACCGAAAAGCACAATAACAATGAATTAATTAGTGTCAATGTTTCACACTTGACTCAGCGACGAGACGACCACTAGATGTAGTGGTCGCGCTTCGGACTACAAAACCAGAGGTTGCGGGCTTGAATCCCGCAAATATAAACGTATACGAGTATAAGTGTGTCTATACGTTATTCTAGTCGTCATAGCACAAGCTCACGCTTAGTTTGAAGCTAGGTTATTGATATTGTGTTTCTTGAAACAATTTATTATAGCCGAGTTAAAAGACTTTACTCACCACTTATGAAAAGAAGAAGAACCATAACAACATCAAAAAAATCACACGAAAGTGGTTTCACCGCAAACAACATGGGAAAACTGGCATTTCTGCAGACAAATCCCAGGGACTTATTCTATACTTCAATACTTAATTGATATATAAAATTCTTGTTTCAGAATATACTTCAAGATGGAGCTGAATCTGCTGAGCAGAATATTTGTGCTGTTCGCAGCGTCACACTTCGGGGCCGCCACGAACTTGCATAGAAGTAAGTTACTTCTTTCGGATAATAGATGGCGTTAAATAGAATTTTTCATTTCATTTATCTCACAAAACAAATGTGACCAAAGATAAAGAGAGAAACTCTACATTTGGGCACAATATGCACATATGGCACATCTATATTTAGCCAAACGAAAAAAAAGTTACCTATCTGTCACAATCTATGTGTTATCTGTGTAACATAACTTTCACGAAGTAGCAATGTACGCACAAGTCGTGCAATCCAAAGAAAAACAAACTCACGACTACTGTCAATGTCAATTTTGAGGACAATTTTTTTTTTTCATGCGTTGTTATAGAAGGTGCGGTTTATGTCTAGTTAAACAGTAAAATTAGTTATAATTTTCTCTAAAACGGAGGCCTTAAAAATTTTATTATTTATACAGAAAGGCTAGTTTTAGAAAACTATTCCACAAAACATTAATTTTATTCTGAACACATTAAAACGGGGATTAACGCGACGGATAGTAAGTAAAACATTATTTACCTTTAATTTTGCCTGACGTTTCGACCGGGTTGCACCGATCGACCTACTATCCGTCGCGTTAAGCCCCGTTTTAATGTGTTGTTATAATGAAACGCGAAAGTTTAAGAGTGAATTTTATTCTGGTTAGTTTATTCTGGTATATTGACGAATAAAAACCACTTTTGGACTACTCGTTTATGACCAACTTTTTTTGGACCGTAATATTTCTTAGAAGTCAACAACACCACGACAAGCGCCTGACAGCATCTTCACTGTCCAATTCCTTTTTAAGACTCTAATCCATACTAATATTATAAATGCGAAAGTGTGTCTGTCTATCTGTCTGTTGCCTCTTGACGCTTAAACCACCGATTGAGATGAAATTTGGTATGGAGACAGTTCGAGACCCGGGAAAGGACATAGGCTAAATTTTGTAGCGATATAAAAACATTAAGGGGTGAAATGGGGGATGAAAGTTTATATGGAAAATCCAACTCTTGCGGGCGAAGTCGCGGGGAACCACTACTTCTTATATAAGTTTAAATAAGAAACCAAAAATTCGCACACGGCCCGGTTAGCAAAAGGTGCGAATTTTTAGTTTCTTATTAAAACGTATAAAAATAACACAGAGTGTTCAAAAAAACTACCTTATCTTTCTTCCAGGTATAAGACAAGCGCCTGGCAGCATCTTCACAGTCGGCAACGGCGAGCCGTGTCTCGGCTCCGACAGGACCACGGGTGGTGTCTGCCTCTCCAGGAACCAGTGCAACACCCAAGGAGGGAAGGCTGTGGGCTTCTGTGGCGTGTTTGCTACTTGCTGTTCTTGTAAGTCTACTCTACCTATCTCTATTTAAGTTCAGTCTCTCTCTCTTTCTCTGCTAAAAAAACTAAAGAAACAGACCGTATTAATTTATAGGAAACCATGGAAAACTCTTCGAACTATTTTAGTCAAAATATCCAAGTAGGGTTGTAATAAAGAAAATAAAACTCAAAACAAGTATTTATTACAATCATTTTTCGAAATCGTTATTAAAATATTCTCCGTATCCATCAGTAGCCAATTTTCACTATTCGCACTATATGACATACCAAAAATTCGTTATGACAACTATACCAGTAATTAATGTGAAGAAACTGTGGTGATCACATAGACTTTCTTGTCAAAAAACACTACAACACCATGTTAAACCACTTTTCTTTACGAAAACGAATAGTTCTCGGTATTTTTATCACATAAAAATTGCACTCGGTCGAAAATTAGGTTACGCGTCCACTTTGACACTAACATGTCAATGTTAACAATTGTTAACATGTCAATGACGATTTGAGGTTTCTGTTGCCAGTAAAAGAAATTAATTCCAGTTGTTTTCCGCAATATGGCGAGGTCCCATACATTCCTGGTCAGGCATGCTATAATACGGAGAAAATCGCATCTCTTAATTTGACGTTTCTAAATTATTGTAGTCGGTCTCTTTTCGTTTGTTTAGTAGAGAAAGAGAGAAACTGAACTTAAAAACCTTAGGGCATGTTGAAATCGAGTCCAATAAACATGGATGCTGCTAATTAAATTATTTTATTTTCAGTAAACGCCTGCGATGTGAGAACCAACACGAAAGTGGCGGTGTTCATAAACCCGCCTCTGACGAAGGAATCCTCGGGGCTGGAGTGCTCCTACAACGTGGAGATCAACAACAACAACGTGTGCCAGATGAGAATCGACTTTGAGACCTTTAACTTGGCGCCTCCTTCGACCGTAAGTTACCACTACTACCACAGAATAAATAATAGTTCAAGTCTACTAACACAGACGAATTTGGGCGGGAAATGAACAGTAATGGCTGGGCTTCGTTTCTTAATTTTCTAAATTCGTTTTTCGTGGTCATTGTTGTGATTGTGTGGTGGAATAATCTAAATAATGTGTTGCAGTGGAGAACTAATGAAGTGAAAGTAAGAAACAAAGGCGCTCCTATCTGATCCGGTTCGATTTCCCGCTCAAAATTTCCTTGAGAGCATTGAAATTTGAACCATCCTCACATTTCAATGGGTTAGGTTAGTTTGTAGTTTAGTGTTAGTGTAGTTGTGTAAGTTCATAAGAAGAAGATTCTGTAAAACAGAATGAACAATGAATGATACTGAAATACTGAAGACGTGGCTGTATGGACTTGATCCTTTGCCTACCCAGAATAAGTGAATTGAACAAAAAAAACTACTACCACAGAATAAATAATAGTAGGTACATACACAAAGATATTTTACTACGCATAAAAAAGCAACTAGACTCCAACTAGCAAAGCGGTAGAACCTAGTGCAGCCGCTCGACACTGTTACCTCATGGCGCTAGCGTCGCTATGCATTGCCACTGCTACTTAAAGATATTTTGCAGTATTAAAAATGCAACTAGACCCAAAAAAGCATTACATGTAGAACTAAGTGTAGCTGCTCGACACGGTTACCTTACAGCGCTAGCATCGCTATACAATTTAGTACTACTACTCGACGATAGATGGCAACATAGCGGATGCTTTTCAAACCATGGTCACAGAATAAATAAAAGTCCTGCCGTGATCCTAGTATGTTTGACTAATTCTCAGATGATTTATTCTAAGATTCAGTCAAACATACTAGGATTATAAAATATAGTAGGATTAGAAAACTTACCTTATTCATGTTCGATATCTCCATGCTGTAAATCTCTACTTCCAACTTACATTCAAATCACACCACTCAAAATGTTCTAGTCTTTCCACAAAGCATATATTTTTCGAATTTTCTGCCCCGATGTTAACTAAACTAAAACCAACCAACAAACTAAAATTATAATATCTGTGCTAAAACTGACTAACGAACGAAGTTCTAGTAAAAGCACGGTAAAAGTGGGTAGACTAATATTAACCACATTAATTTTATAGCTACCTTCACACTAATACAGTGTGTCCGGGTTACGACTGGCTTAAATTTATGGGCTATTAGATCATCAAATGTTATCGACAAAAAACCCCCATGTTGGGGGTCTAACTTCTTGAAATGGCAGCCATTTTAAATATTTTTTTAAAATGCTATTTTCATGGATCTGGAGGTCTTAAAAGTTATGAAAATGATTCTTTTGGTAGGTAACGCTATGGCCTATCAAGTGACATAAAGATAAATTTAAAATTATTAACCGTCAAAGAGGAATTTTTTTTAGTAAATATTGCTAAACATTCTACATTTTCAAACCTATTACAAAACTAAATCCAAAAATGAAATTTTTCGTTTTTTTTTTTTCTCAAAAAACTAAAAAATAAATCATTAGAAAAATGTCTTTAAAATTTGGTAAATAAAGGCCCTTAAAATATCGCTAGTCGAAACCCGGACACCTTGTATATAATTAGACTAGGAAAGGAAGACATGGCTGGATAGTTAAGCACTGAAATAAAATTGACCGAACTCACCAGCGTACAATTAACATTTTATTACGCATAACCACAGATATAATACACTAGCTGCCGCACTCAGAGGCGTCAAATAAATTAAATCTATATTGAAGTCTCCTTTTGTCACTTTGTCAACGGAATAGAAAAGGACAGCTTGAGACTTAAGGAAGGATTAACTTTAATTGACGTTTCTGAGTACGGCAGTTAGTCTGTAATAACTTACCCTGCGTCCACAGACTCTTTGGTCCGTGACTTTATAAGTTTAAGTTTTAATGTGTTTAAGTCACAGAGTTTAGACAAAACTTTAAAACTTTTATACCAACAGGTAGAAGCAGTGGAGAACGTGACGCAACGACCCGGGTTCACTTGCCGGAACGACATCTTCCAGGTGACGAACCTGCAAGCCAACTCCGACTTCCTGCCGCCTCTGTGTGGAGACAACAACGGGCAGCACTGTGAGTGTTGACTGATAGAACATGCCGTGGTTCTAAGTTCACTTTTAGGGTAAAAAAAATGTTTTGGGAAAGGTGAACGAATGAGTGAGCGGAATGAACGAATGGGTGTATGGAACGAATAAATTATAGGTTGAAATGAATGTATTAATAAAAAAAATGAATTAGAGGAATAAAAGGGTTAGTGGTTACTGGTTAAAAAAATTCTGTGGTTTTAAGATTTATTTGAAAAAAATAAAATTTAATGAAAGTGAAAGAATGAATAAGCGGATTGAACGAATGAGTGTATGAATTGAATGCTTCAATATAAAAATATATAATAACGTAAATCCACAGTTTGTCCCGAACGAATCCCAAAGCAGTAGTTAGTAGAGCTTAATTATGACTACATCATCGAGCACGTAACCTATAAAGGCGAAGTAAGGGCGATTCACCTCCAAAACTTATCAGTATAAATAAATAAAATAAATAAATTGTTTCAACAAACGCACCAATTACCTAGCCCCAAACTAAGCGTGAGCTTGTGCTATGGTGACTAGGATAACGGATAGACATACTTATATACATTCATAAACATCCATGACGTAGGTTCAAATGCTCGTGCTCATCACACAGACATTTGCCCCTTGCGGGATTCGAACCCGCAACCGCCTGGTTTAGAAGTCCGGGGCACGAACCACTACACCAAGGCGGTCGTCAATATCAGTGCTTAGTACTAATACGAAAAGTGTCAAGTTAAGGTTTTTTTAATTGATATTATGATATTACTAGTGGTTTCCCGCGACTCCCCTGCAAGAGTTGAATTTTCCATATAAACTTTCATCCCCCATTTCCCCTCTTAATGTTTTTATATCGCGACAAAATGTAGCCTATGTCCTTTCCAGGGTCTCGTACTGTCTCCATACCAAATTTCATCTCAATCGGTTCAGTGGTTAAGGTGTCAAGTAGTAACAGACAGACACATACATTTTCGCATTTATAATATTAGTATGGATGGAATATGGCCATTTTGATCGTAAATAACAATTTTCTTAATAGCACCTTTATTTTAAAATATGTAAATAAATAAGTGCATTTGTTTGACAAAACGTGGTGAAGAAAAAACGGAGGCATTCAGTGCCAAAGGGATTTTGACGGAATTTTTCTGGAACAAAATTAATGACATTCTGTCTCTGGGTAGGTTATGTGCTCGGTGGTCTACATGCAAATAAAATACTTTTTCACACTACCTACTCGACAATGTTCAATTACACATCAAGTAAACCTGACTCAAAGTAAGTCCCTAGGGACGTAATATTGTTTGAAATTTCATTACGCCCCTAGGGAGGCAAAGTGATTTGAATTTCGAATAAGAGGCATGACATGATCACACTAGCCCATCCCGCACCAAAGAGGACATATTTGAAATTTGAACCTGGCAGCCAAGAATTTTACCACAAATAGAATGAAAAAAAAGCGCGCGCTTCTTATAAAAGAGATAAATAAAGAAAAAACCCACGTATTTTAAGAAATTACAAACAATGTTTTCCTAAAACTGTCGAGTGACGAAGCTTCTGGTATTGTAAATAGTAAATAATTTACTTACAGGAAAGTCAAAGGATATATACTTATAGATAAAATAAGTTTTTTGTAGTACATTTATTTATTGCCTCCTAGGAAGTATGAAAAGCAGAGTATTCTCCTCGGGGATAAAGATGTCTTCGTCTTGGGCGAGCTTAAATCCCTCGCTCCACTCAGGATTCTACTTTAAGACAAGATACGTGTAAGACATCACTTTGCCCCCTTGGTGAATAATCTACTATTATCACTCTAACAGTGTACGTGCGAGTGAACGCATCGACCAACAGTCGTTCGATCCGCATCAACTTCAAGATCGCCGACCGGAATACACAGCCCAACCTGCCTCAAGCCACTTGGAAGATCAAGGTCACTCAGTTGGAGTGCTTCAACACTTTGGGGTGAGAGTTCCTGTATATGAATATCACTAGCCGTTTGACTGCCCTTTGGTCTAGTGGTCAGCACGCTGGGTACTAACCACGCGGTCCCGGGTTTGAACCTCGGGTCGGGCCGAAAGTGTTTGAGCTTTTCTGTCTTTAAAGAACTCAGACAGCTCCGGAGTCGGGAAATTGGTGGTGTTAACACCGCTGTGCCTCGGAAAGCACGTTAAGCCGTTGGTCCTGCGCCTGATCTCTTTATGGTCATGTCGGACTGTCGTCTCACCGAATTATGAGAGTGTAGGAACAGAGAGTGAACCTGTGTATTACGCATACACTTGTGCACTATAATATCTCCCGCGTAGTCGGCTAATCTCTGTTGAGGTTGGCCGCTGTAGTCGAAATTCGGCTAGGAGGATATTAATATCACTAGCCGACGCCTACGACTTCGTCCGCGCATGTTGAAGTTCCCATACAAATTTCCAGCCCGAGAGGTTGAATTTTCAAAAATCCTGAAACTCGTCATTGTAAATTTTTGTCCAAATAGCTAAATACCATTTTTTATTGATTTCGCTTCAAGACTGACGGATCCTTAAAAACTTAGGTACCCCGTTTTTAATCCTTTTAAGGGATGAATTTCCAAAAATCCTTTTTTAATATTCACCTACACTACCTATAAAAGGAAGCATGGTGCAAAATTTCAAGATTAACATTTTTAAGACAGATTTTTTATACGATTATACAGTGGCATATCAGAGTTAAATAATACTTGGGGAAAGTTCAGTTTTATAACGTCGAAAACGCTGAAAATTTAAGCGAGGGATAATAGCCTACTTTAATAGATCGACTTTAATTTAGAGTGACATTCTGGGGAAAAAGAACTCTTAAACAGGGTAAACTTATCGAACTCAGTTACAACTGCCATTATAAGGAAATGACGCTTTAAAAAAATACTAAATAGAGGTTAAGTAACCTGAATAAACGTCAGTTTTAATTTTAATTGACTTAGGCACAAAATATTGTACCTATACTTAAGCTTACAAATGTAATTTTTTTATAGTAAATACCGTGACGGAATCTTCGAGGCGATCACATCAGCTCTGCCAGCTACACCTCTCACCTCATCTGCTGATAGAGACGAGTACCTGATTGGTGAGTTATCTACATCATGTTAATATACTTTCTTTGCTAAGTTTAATATATTTCTAGTACCTACAAGTAAAAATAGTCAACAAACAGGTATCCCAAATGTAGACCTGTTCTTTCCGATACTTGAAGTTTAATTATATTTTTATCAATGTTTTATATTCGCCAAAATAAAAGTGAGTCGATTTTGTAAATAAACAAAATGGTAGGAGAAATCTGAATTGATACCACTTACTTCGCTGGCTCAGCGTCCCAAATTGGATCTTGGCCTCCGACACCAGAAGACGTCACTCTTTCCGATCCTGTACCGTTACCATGAGTTTACGGCGGTTTTACTCGCTGGCGACGACGTAAAAAAAGTGTATGGAAAATTGCACAGCGCCTCTAGCGGTTACTTGGAGAACTAAAATTATCACTTTTTTTACGTCGTCGCTAGCGAGTAAAACCACCGTAAACTCATGGTAACGGTACTGTGCAATCTCTTCCCAATCTGCTATTTGGAGCTCACGCAGGTCTTTTTGTACTTCGTCTGTGCAGCGATATCTAGGACGTTCTACCTAGCGATGGGCGATTGGGCGAAAAAAAATAATCTAATGAATCTAAAATCGACCATTCGAACTATCGAATGTCGATTTATTAATTCGGAAAAAATACCTAATAATCGAATAATAATCGACAATCGAACGATAATCTAGGTATACTCGGGCCGAGTATAGCCGAGGTTCGATCGAATTGCCGCGACTGTGCGCACAGGACAGGCAGCGAACGAATGATTAATCGACGCGACGAATGACGATTCATTCGTTAGTAGTACGGCCTGCGCACCGCACGCTCCGGTATTGCTCGCCGCATAATCGAAGGATAATCGAATGACTGCGGTTGCTTATCGAATACATTCGATTACAGAGACCATTCGATTAATTTAGTAATAATTGCCCATCGCTAGTCCGACCGGGCCAAATTGATACCACAGAACAAAAATAATGGCAAAGTGGACTAGGTTTTCACCTAGATACCCTCAGTATAATCAGGGCTAATCATAAAGCACTTGAATTGTAGAATTATACTGAAGACTCGATAAAGCTATTTTATTTTAGTTTAATTTTCAATTTTTATAACCCCTCAGCTCCCCCCGGCTGTCTGCAATACTACCCTGACAGAGCAGGCACATTCGAGTCGTTCAACTACAACCGAGGCGCTGGGCCCTACATCGCCAACCTCGCTTACGCCACTTGCTTCAAGAGAACGCCAGATGTTTGTGGTATCAAGTGAGTAATTAATTAAAATCACGCTACATAGCTTACATAACATTATAAGGTTTTGTTTAATTCTACATCCAAAAATTACTTTTGAGCACAGACAGAACAGAGTGTTTTTGGGGGCTTGTTTCCCGTCAGCCCTAATTGAAATGATGAGCTCCCTGCTCCTGTTAAGTCGTAAAAGCGCAAAGCATTGTCACGACACTGATTTTCAATAATTTAAATGTACCTAATTTAAAGTTTATGGTAATTTTATATCATGCTGTCTCTTACTCGGCTGAAGAAACAAAAGGAGATATACTACAATAATTTAGAAACGACAAACTAAACAGCTGTCAGTTGCCAAAAAAAATATAGAATTCATAGACAATTAATGAATCTTCTTCCGTTGCACCTCGTATTGAGCCCATTACTAACACAATGCATTTTTATATAGACTGACAGCAGCAAGCTTCGAGATGGCCTACCGCCAGGAAGAGAACCTGTACCTCGACACCGACTGCCAGATCAACCCGGTGACCCAGGGCGCGACCCAGTCCGAAGACTACCTATTCATCCCTGAGTCAGAGACTACTGATGGACTGAGAGGCTCCAAGTTCTGCGGGACTAGTGCTTCTAACCAGATTATTGCTTGTAATTACTAATTCTCTCAAACGTTGTTTTTTTTTTAATGAATCAATCCCTTTTTGTGGTAATAAGCGATGTACAGTCGGCAGCTCGTCAGCACCTACGAAAACAGCTTTTAAGACGTAGGGAATAGAGGCGGTCTCAAAGTCAGAGGGGGTAGTCTGACGTGCTGCCGCTGTACAATACAAAACTCGTTCCGTCATCAGCTTGCCCATAAGAATATGCATCGCCCAGCAATAAGCCTGTATGCACCCGTCGATACAGGGTTAGCAGTGCAAAAAAAAGGAATCTATGCTCATTAAACTAAAGATTTTGTTTGATTTATCGCACTATTCTCTGCTTCTGTAGTTCTTAAAGTAGTCTGGTTCGGTAACTAAGCACTGGTCAGGTTCAAATTGAAAAAGATTTTACCGTTGGATAGTTAATTTATCGAAAAAAAATATAGGTTTAGGCTAATAACATAACGCTGCCTCTAATAGGCGCGGATCATCAATGAAAAAGTTGCAAAATTTGTTCCTTCTGGGAGTGCATACCGATTTCAGATAATGTTGATTAAAAAGTAACAGCTGATGCCGTGTCCATTGCATTCATAAAAAAGCAAAACATTTTGTAATCAACAATTTTGTTACAGCTACCCCACCAGGGCCCTTGTACGTGCATTTCCACAGTGACAACTTGGTGACAGATGACATCCCCGAAAACGGATACAGATTTAACTACAACGTTCTCAATAATTGCTACCTCAAGAAATAATTGTAATTGAGTTCTTAAGAATTAAGTCTTTTCATTGCAAATAAAATGAGTTAGTAGCCCTTGGTAAAAGTATAACGCCTTGGCCATGTGTATTTAAGAACTCTTTGAAAATAATTATAAAGAACTCGCGTACGACAGTCGAGTTCTTTAGTCGTCGAAAGAACTTTATACCAGTAATGCATTTATTTTTGTCTTTTACGTGTAGGGACTTTTTTTAAGAGAAATGTCTACAAGACTGATCTAACTTATCTTTCATTTATATGTGGCTGATGTTTTGTATACAAAAAATGCCAGTTCAGTAATTTTTAAGTAATTTAGATGTAAGTTGTAATACTCTCTGACTTACGAATTTTGTAATACATTAAGCTAAATAAATTATTGTTTTGTAAGCAATTTAATTGATTTTTTTTTACCTTTTTGTGTATTAAACACTTTTCTATGATAAAATAAAATAAATATTTAGCTTTTATACATTTAATATTAAAATATAACCACGTGACAAATATTTTCAAACCTATTACTACAACTGTTATAATTTTAGCTTACCTAACTTATACACAGGGTAAAATGAACACCAAAAATAAAAACTATGATGTTCAAAAAATAACTTAATAAATAGAAAATAATTAAATGTACATTTAAATGCATCTTCTATGTTATTTAAAAATGACTACTTTTATTCGATAAATAAATTCTTTCCAGATCCACGGACCAACAAAAAAGGAAATAGCTAAAACAACAACATACAATTAATGCCATGGGTTAAAAACTTTGAGATATAAAAATTTATACAACTTACTATTTTATTTTGTAAATGGTAAATATTTCGATTTCTGCCTCACATCTGATAAGATTATGCATTTACTAATTGCTTAATTTTCTATGTTTTAATAAACAATAAAAAATATTTATAAAAACTAATAAGAATCACAAAAAGTCGTTGAAAGCAGTCTTATGTACATGATAAAGTGAATTAAACAAACGATTGTTCTTAAATGCATTTAAGAAAATATTATTCGTTTTTTTTTTATTTTACATTTAAAAATACATACTTAGAAACTACACATTAATAAATTTTCTTCGTTGTTACTTATAAGAAAATAGCAAGGAGATCCTACTTTAATTGTTCTTTTCAATTTCATGAAAGTATATTTCACTCATATTTAAAAGCAGTCTGTTGTCTGTTCATTCAAAGTTTAATCCACATTATAATAAGTTGGAATATACTGTAATTATTAATCCAAGTCCACATGGTGTACTGGACCGACCCGATATTATTATAAGATTGCGCACAGTCGCACTTTTTAAAAGTAATTATACGATTTCGAAGTATCACAAAATTTCACATCGTTTTTTGTTTATACGGTTGTCCAGTTATTGAAGGATATTCGTTTAACTTCAGATAAGACACACACTGCCCTACTATATGCTAATTATTACATGTTTTTTTCAAGTGAAATTGAAAAAAAATATGTCACCAATTTGAAGTTACGGATTATGCTCCATTTACCGGACATACATATATATAAGGTAACATTTTATTAACGGATGAAACTTAGAGGGCAAAGACAACAACATTAGTAAATAATGTTTCTAAAAATACCTTTTATTTTTATACGCTAGGTTTTGAGAAAAACGCCAAAGAACATTTTGGTTTTTAAGTAAAAAGTGTTGTGATTACTCTTGCTTTCGTTTGATACACAAGTCCGGTGTATTAGCAAATCAAAATAAGAGAGACGGAGGCAATTTTTAAGACTAAACAGGATGATCTTAAAAATTTTTTTTTTTTTGTTAGGAAAAGTTAAAACAAAAATATTGCCCGTTTTTTGGAAAATAATGTTCAGGTCGTATTTCTCTGATATGGTAAGAGGCTCTGTTAAAATATCGTCACTTGCTAAAATGTGATCTTGTATAATTTAATTCATTGTATACACAATCTACAGACGCTTGCACCTGTCTACCTGTAGAAGGGAGGGCCCCGACTCACCGTGTAGGTGGAGAGAGGGATGCCCTTCGTCCCGTATATTGCTTCGGGCGCGTTTTCATACTCTACGTCATAATATATCCCTGTTTGGTTCTGAAACAATTAATTTATGATGCTCGATTACGATTCATAATAAATAAGTTCATATCATAAAGAGGTATCACCAGCAGCTGCCTCGTCAATCTAGTGGTCTGCATGCTGACTTCTATCCATAAGGTCCCGGGTTTGTATCCTGGATTTGACTGATATTTATAGCTAGATTTATCTCAAAGTAAATCTCAAAAACAGCTCTACATTCATAAATTTGGTGGTGTTAATAGCCCTAAATATTGGTGCGCACGTTAAGCCGTTGGTTCTGCAACTGATCACGGCTAAGTCGGTTAGGCCGTCGTGACACAATCATTCTTTTGCTTAAAACGATGGTCGAACCTCTATGTATTTTGTGTATATCTTTCATGAAAATAAATTAGTATTACGCACACACTTGTGCACTATATTATCTCCTGCGCCAGCTGGCTAATCCCGGTTGAGATTGGCCACCTTGGTCGAAATTCGGCTAGGAGGACGTTATAATTATAAGCAACTCACATGCATACTCCTGGCTCTGGACTTGGGCCGTGGCACGAGCAGATCAGCTCGCTCCTGCACGTGGCTCGACGCCTCCGAGCTGGTTGACTCTGTCGCCATGTGGTTTGTGTAGCCTGGTGGGAGAGAAATAGCTTTGGTAAATAATCTTTAAATTAGTCATTAAATATACCGTTGGTTTAGTAAATATGCTTTTGAACTACCGTGCTTTATCATGAACTAGCGGTCATGAATGGTCCCCGCGACTTCGTCACTGCAAATGCCAGATTTCCCATATAAACTATTTTCCTCCATTTCACCCTCTTAATGTGAAATTTCTCGATGTTTTTGTTATTGTTGAGCTATTCTAGGAGCTTCTCTAACTTACCATACAAATTATGCTGAGATGCAGCGGTGTTCGCTCTTGAAGCCACCGTGTTAAGTGTCCCAGTGTGATGGCCGCCATGTAAGCCCATTCTGTAAAATAAAAGCAAAATGTTAGACATAACATTAATAATTTACTCGAAAACCACTAACAGTAAAGAAAATACATCAAATACTTAAATGAATTTAAATAAGAACTAATTTCACAAATTCGTTTGACATAACTCAAAAAAGAACTAAATTTTAACAAAGAACTCAACATTAGCATCATTGTAGAAAAGTTCTATTGTCATGTGGTTTTGCCTTGATTTAATAAATTTTAATTAATTAGATTTTATGTTATGAAGATTATTAAGCAAATGTAAATATTTTAGAATTAATAATAACGTGGGTAATAAAAAATATATACTTATAATCAATTTAAGATCTCAAACCTGGGCATCGGAACTGGGGGCAGGGTGGGGTATCCCCCGAAGAGAGCGGAAGATGGCCTTGTCGCCATCGTTTGGGCTTCAGTCTGTAACACAAAAAAAAATATGGCTTAGAGTTTAAGAACTATGCAATTTCATATTTCTTTGTGCTTGTTTTCGCTGCTCAAGGTCGTGAGTTTGACCCCCGGCATGTACCATAGAGTTAGTACAAACACTAAGTACAGTCTTTATTCATTGCAAGAATATCGAACTCAACAAAAAAGCACCTTTGACATACCTGTTTGTACAATGCATCTTTAAGTCATAAAGATATTTTTTATGAGCGATTGACAAGTTTTCGACGCCTTTTAAGATCTGCATAAATACTTACAAACAAATTTCGTTACATATAATTAGTGAACCCTCTTTTTGTAAAAGTTTTCATGAATGGATGTTGAAAAAAGAAAAGTTGCATGTTGCCTTACTTTTTGCATATGTCTTCTTATTGGCACTTATCGTAAAAGTTAGCATTGGAAACTTTAAATGCGAGTGTAAGTTTAAGCTAATTTGTTACCTTTTTAGATGTACTATAAGACAGCTGTTTGTTTCCTTAATAAAGATAAAATAAATAAACTTACGGCATAATGGTTGGCCTGTGCTTGCGCCATTGCTTCAGCTATCTGCGCCCATCTCATCCTCTCTTCCAATGTCACCTAAATCCAATAAGTAAAAATCAGTACAATAAGCCAAATCAAACTAAATTGAGATCAAAGTCAAATTTAATATCCACTCATAAATAAATAAGATGAAAAAGAACTTATTAACAACAACTAATCGAACTCGGATGCAACAATTTTGAGAATACTGAATAAATAAATAGATAATTATTTGACAACATCACATAGGTAGATAAGTGGTGGACCAAATCCTAAATAATAAATTAAAGTAACAGTAAAAAAAGAAGATTATGATTGGATACGCCAGGACGACAGCATGTCAAAGTGTGGATTTTATGCAGTTGTCATAGATGTGACTTTGCAACAAAAATGTATAGTCTGATGTGCGCTGTACCTGATAAGGTGGTTGTCCAACTGGCGGTGTCTTAATGGTGTTTGAAGCCATGTAGTTGAAGACGGGGGATCCCATACCCATGGCTTTCTGCTCTCTGGACCATTTGCGACTGGTGGGTGAAAATAACATAAGTTAACCAATGTGTTAATTATTGATACAAACGTATTAGCCGTGTCTCATAAAAGGTTGGCTGATACTTTTTAAATGGAAAAAACGCCTTGATGATTCTAAAAAACGCCTTGATGATTCTAAAAAACGCCTTGATGATTCTAAAAAACATACTAAACATAAATATTATGACATAATAAACTCTAAAACCGGCCTTTTTCTTAAATAGAAATCTACCTGAGTTAGGTGGTTCAACGCCATCTAACGGATTTTTAAGGAGAGATTTTTGACACTAGGAAAAACCCGCTTGTTGAATTTTGAACTTGAAGCTGTTGAACTTTAAAAACTCTAACGAATTTTGACCTCCTCCTTTTTAATTTTACGTGTACAAAAAATCTCAGTATCAGCTGTGGTATTAGACCTGTGTCTGTCAAAAGACCTTACCTCCAAGACAGCAAAGCAGCTAAAGTCAGTGCTATGACCAGTGCAGCGGCCAGCGAAGCTCCGACCGCTACCCCCACCACTTCGCCGTCAACCTCACACGTGGACCCGTAGTAGCCGGAGGAACAACTGTAACAATATGTAGCTTTAATCTAGAGAAATAATAATTATAATAAAGTATCTTTATTTTTCTCTCCACCATCTAAATAGTTAAGTACATAAGATAGATAGATAACTCTTTATTACACACCATAAAAGTAACAACAATACAATTTACATAGAAAAATGTACAAATTAGGCGGTCTTATCGCTAAGAGCGATCAAAAAAAAGACATAAAAGTTACATAGTGTACATTGTTGGTAACTAGCAAACATAATTATTGAAAAAACAAAACAGCCGACTGCAAAAAGTATTATATTTTTGAAATGGTCTTTTTACTGGCTTTCATTTGATACCCATATTGCTATGGTAAAGAAAAAATCAATCCCCCCTCCCCCCTTTATATCCATTAGCAGGCGCCATTTTTTAAATGTATATAGCCTATGTCACTTTCACAATTTTGACAAATTCAAGGACACCTCATATGTCAAAAACTGTCCAGCCGTTTGGGCTGTAGGGCGTGCCAAACAATTATACTTAGATACATACATACATACTCTCGAAAAACATAACCCTCCTTCCGCGGTCGGGTCAAAATAGAGAGGAAGTATGTACACACGGCCGCACGTCAGACTACCCCACTTTGACCTTGAGACCGCGTCCCTACGTAATAATAATATTTGTTTTATCAAACACTAATTATAGTCCGTGCCATTTAACGGTGCATAAAAAGTCATTGACCCGTCACCCCTGCAGACCGTCACACGTGTACCACTGCACGCCAGTATGCGAAGCGCGGCGACCCTAACTATAAGCCGTAGCGATACGAATCTGTCTAACAAATGAACCTCGGTACGGGTCGACCTTGAACCCAAAATTCAAAAGTCCTAATAATCGCTAGTTAGAAAGACAAATGATACGAGTCACAAGGTTCTAGCTGTCAAGGTGAACGACCTTTTTTGCACATTTATCTGGCACGTACTATAAGCGAGAGCTTGTGCTATGGCGACTAGGATAACGGATAGACATATTAGTGGACGGTGTGCAAAGTACCAAAATTATAGAAAACCGCAAATCTACATCGATTTGCGGTTTTCTATCATTTTTGTACTGTTAAACAGAATTGAAATTTGGTACACACGTACTATAGGATAATAATCATTTTGACTTAATATGCAGTCAGTACAATTTGATTTTTTTTTTTTATATTATCAAATTGTACTGTACTGGAGCATATTGTGTTTCATGGTATTATCTATGCTAAATTGATGTCCACTGACTGCTTATCCCCAAACTTCTTACACCAATACGGTCGTTATAAAAGCTGTTTTCATAGTTCGAATGGGTAACCTGAAGTGCTGGTGTATAATAAATAATAAGTGACTAATGACCAATATTAATAATAATGGCCTTATATAATAAAAATAAATTGTTTCAACAAACACACCAATTACCTAGCCCCAAACTAAGCGTGAGCTTGTGCTATGGTGACTAGGATAACGGATAGACATATTTAATACGTTTATACATCCATGACTTGGGTACAAATGCTCATGCTCATCACACAAACATTTGCACCTTGCGGGATTTGAACCCACAACCGCCTGGTTTAGTAGTCCGGGGTGCGAACCACCGTGCGTGTCGGGAGCGAGGCATGCTAGCTATCAGTGGGGACGGGGTTCTTCTATGACAGTCGCGTGCGATTGGTGCTTCCTCGCTCCCCGCACGTCTAGCAGGGTGTAGGAAGATCGATCAACCCAACTGCGCGTGAGATATTATAGTGCTGTAATGTCCTTCTAGCCGAATTTCGACTACGGCGGCCTATCTCAAGAGAGATTAGCCAACTGCGCGGGACATATTATAGTGCACAAGTGTGTGCTCAATACACAGGTGCACTCTCTATTCCTTCACTCTCATAATTCGGTGAGACGACAGTCTGACATGACCGTAGAGAGATCAGGCGCAGGACCAACGGCTTAACGTGCTTTCCGAGGCACGGGGGTAACACCACCAACTTCCTGACTCCGGAGCTATGTCTGAGTAATTTCAAGACAGATAAACCTAAACACTCTAGTCGATAGTACCCAGCGTGCTAAACACTAGAACAACGAGGCTGTAGTGTGTGCGCAACACACATGTGCACTTTCTGTTCCTTCTCTCAAAGAACGAAGGCCTAAATGCAAGTGACATGGTGGCTTCTTGTCAGAACCAGCTACCTACATCGGACATCTGCAAAGGATTGGTAATGACCCCAGATAGGCTTACTTTATATAAACTTATTTCTTTAGATTGCCTCGTTGGCTTAGTGGTCAGCATGATGGCTTCAGTCCAGCAGTCAGATTAGAATCTTGGGCTGGGTCGCAATTCGTTTCTAGGGTTTTCTGTATTAAAATAGCTTAGAAATCGGAGTTAGGAAGTTGGTGGTGTCCCCAACTCCACGCCTCGGTGCACAAGTTAAACATCACTATCTCTCTCTGGTCACGGCGGATTTTCAGTCTTACATAACTATGAGATTAAATAAATAAAGAGTGCACACGTGGTTGCTGTGTTCCGTCGGTGAGTGGGAGTGCCAGAACCTTCTGGGTGAGCTCGCTCCACCGTCGACTCTGTCTGCGCCACGTCTGGCCTAGTCTACGAACAAACTCAATTTTAAAAATGTGGGTACTCTGTAGAACACTAAACATTTTAATTTATTTATTTATTTCTTCTTAAGCACAATAGGTATCTTAATTATTAGGGTTTACAAATTGGTTACTTATTGCCTATGGTGCAAAAGACTGGTGCCTAAAAGAGGTTTTTAATAACCGGTGTGACAGGTCACCAGATTTATACAGTACATTGGTTTGCACTAACCGATGCTCTTACGGTGAGGGAAAACATCTGCACATTCAGGCGACTGAATGTGTAACCATGATCCAAAACTGGTCAAGTTCCCCTTAACAGGGTCACGGAGGTCAGATGGCAGTCGCTCCATTGTAATTACATGATCTGCTAAATCCTGAATCATGGTCAGCGGACCCTGGGCCTGCGAGTGCACAACCGGGATTCATCATCATCATACTAGCGTTAGTATGATGATGATGACTCTGCAGGACACTGAAAGGCACATAAGCTTACCTGCAGTAAGGCTGGTTGTTGTTGTACTTGCAAACGCCGCGATCGTTGCAGTGCGAGGCTGCGCACGCGCGGCAAGCTCTCCCCGCGCGGTGGGGGACCCCAGTTGACTCGTCCAGGGTTGTGTCTGGACAGGCGCATCTGAAATGTGGTGAAATGTTACGCTGTGACACAGAATAAGTACTAGTACTCCGTACAGAAGTTTGACTTTGCAATGAAATTTCAAGAAATATCTACTCAATGTCGTCAACGTTATGGTGTAATTTAGTTCGCCTCAGAGTCAAGCACATTCTCGTTTAGACACCTACAGATCTCCATTGCAAGACAATTTCATTCTTGTAACTCTGGAATATGAATCACAATACAATATAAACCTATTCAGTGACGTACTATTCATGCGACGCGATAGGGTTGACTGCTACAAGAAGCTACTTACGCCATCTATCTAGCACTTTATTCATGCTCGACCAGCCTATTCTATAATCTGTGGTCCAGCCAGTAACGTAATCGTACATAGTGCCATGCGCCGCCGGTAAATAAAACGCGCGGGCGTCTCGTTACTCGCTCGCGACACCCAACTTGATTAGCCCCTTCCAAGGGGTCGCCGCGAGGTACGTTTTTGCTAACTACGCGGGGAGTTACACAGGCCTGGCTGTGACGAAGTGGTAATGACGAAGCGGCTATGTGCAATTGGCTATGACGAAGTTGATATGATAAGTGGCTATGACGAAGGGTCTCTAAATAATAATAATAAATTATTAAGATAGTCGTCAAAGCTATGACGAAGTGGCTGTAGCAGTTGATAACAAATGACAATAGTTTCTTGTCACTTTGTCACTAAAACACGACTGTCTCAAAACAGTGGTTGGACCTACCTCTACCTTCCTACATAAGTAGGTATATCTACCAACCACCTTTTGACCGACATGCGCAAACCAGAAAAAAATAACTTTCAAAGAGATTTGGCGGTGTCCGTGTTTATGCCTTTAGTATTAAGTAACTTCGCATCATAACACTGTGGTATCATATGATGTGGTAATAGGGGCGATTTTTCAATATAAAAATGTATAACCTTTTGTGCCACTGTTTTATTTTTGAACATGAATTATGAATACACAATAACTTACCTAAAGCCTCCAAAAGTGTTAGTGCACGTCGCCAACTCGTGACAATCATTCAGCTCCGGAGATGCGCACTCGTCTACGTCTGTAAAAACAATATAATGCTGAGGTAAATCCAATAAAAATTGTATTTATATTTAAGCATACGAGTTCTTAAGTTTAGTCTAGTCAGGCCTGTGTATCTCCCCGCGTAGGTAGCAAAAACGTACCTACGCGCGGCGCCCCTACTTAGGGGCTAAAACAAGTTGCGTGTCACTACCGGCCAGCGACACGCTCGCGCGTTTTATCCACCGGCGGCCGCGCGGCTACGTTGCTGGCTTGACGAGAATGAATAAAGTACTAGAAAGAGGCACTAGATGGCGTTAGAAGCTTCTCGTAGCAGTCAAACCTATCGCGTCGCGTGATATTACGTCACTAAATAGGTTTAGTGTATTAAGAATCATATTCGAGAGCAATAAGTATGAAATTATTCTGCAATGGATTTTTGTAGGTGTCTACAGGAAAATGTGCTTGACTTTGAGGCGAACTAAATTACGCCATATTGTTGACGACATTGAGTAGACATTTCTTTGAATACAATTGCTAAGTCATACTTCTGTACGAAGTACTAGTACTTATTCTGTGTTCTAGTCTAGTCCAACATACAGCCAAACAATGAACAATAATAATAATAATGTCCTCCAAGCCGAATTTTGACTACGGCGGCCTATCTCAACAGAGATTAAGCCAATTGCGCGGGACATATTATAGTGCACAAGTGTGTGCGCAGTACACAGGTGCACTCTCTGTTCCTTCACTCTCATAATTCGGTGAGACGGCAGTCCGACATGACCGTAGAGAGATCAGGCGCAGGACCAACGGCTCAACGTGCTTTTCAAGGCACGGGGGTGTTCTTGTTATTAATAATTATTCAATGAATATACACAAACAATTAAACTAAACACACTAGTAAACTGAAAATCCATACTATCCATATAATATTATAAATGCGAAAGTGTGTCTGTCTGTCTCTCTGTTACCTCTTGACATTTAAACCACTGAACCGATTGAGAAGAAATTTGGTATGGAGACAGTTCGAGACCCTGGAAAGGACATAGGCTACATTTTATCGCGATATAAAAACATTAAGGGGGTGAAATGGGAATGAAAGTTTATATGGAAAATCCAACTCTTGCGGGCGAAGTCGCGGGGAACCCAGTAGGAAATAAATGACTTATATTTATATGAAATTGGATTTGAATTAAGTGTTTTCTAAACACTGTGATCTGGATTCCTTGACCGGAGTTCACCAATTTATCAATTGAAGTTTAATTTCACAGATTTACCATACAAAATATGTGTAGATTAACCCTACTCAAGAATAGGAGTGAATAGGCTGTTACGAGTAACTAGTCAGATAATATGAGTGATTTTCCGGAAAGCATTCTCCACGTCACCTTCGTGGCGATTTTTATTTGAAAATAGAAAAATACTACACTAAAGAAGGCCTAAAAGTATATTGAATTCTGTTGAAATCAAACAAATCGGTTTGTTATTCATTCCGATATTTAATTTTGAAATTTTGGTACTCACGAAAGTTATTTATGACTCCACGAAAGTTACGAAACGTATTTTTCACAGCGACGTTCTATTTTATTACATAAACATATTTCAAATAAAACCTGAATAATTAAAAGAATTTTTGCTTTTACGAAAATTAATAGTTTTTTTTATAGTAAAGAGCATAAAAGCATTAATAATTCAATCTCTTAACCTTTATATAGAAAAAAGTTCCGCTTTGACGATGAAGTAAAGTTTATTTTTGTTAGCTTATGTACTAAATGCTTTTGAACACATGCATATCAACAACCAAATCTCACGCAGGACGTCCACTGATAAACATATTATGCCTACCCCAAAGACTTCCAACGTTACAAGCGGCCTGTATCCAGTGCGATCATGCGACCTTTGCAGGGTCGTCTGTCAATCTTGCTGATGGAGGCCCTTCGCTTCGTTCTTGACCAAATGGTATCTAATCAAGAATCTTTCTGCACTGTGCACTAAGGTTACAGTATGAAACATAGCCCATGTTTCTTACTGTAACCTTAGTTCTTCTACGTATTTCTTCAATTCAACACAGTGGAGAAACACCGAACATAGCTCGTTGTTTGTCCTTAAACTTTTTTATAACGCCCATAGTAAGAGACCATGTTTTGGATTGGTTGTAGACGTTCGTTTTCAAGCACTGAAGTATTTGGGTTATAATGTCCTCGCGAGGAGCTCTGCCAACAACACCAGGGGCAGCGCTGAATGCCCTGCTGGACCTTATACCACTACATATGCAGGTACAAAAGGAAGCCAAGCAGTGTATATACAGAATATGCACCCACACAAAAACCAGATGGACCTCTTAGACACTAACAAAACTTAAGGAATCAGTCCTTAAACTGCCCTTAAAATACCCCTTAGCATGCCCTGCGACGACATGCACACAGAATACAACTTCCATAAGATGTATTCAGTAAGCATTCCTTCAAGGGACAAATGGCTAGAGGGCCAAATGATCTTCAAAGAAGGAAGCCACGTCTAGTATACAGATGGACTGAAAGATCTGATATAGGGTGTGAGGTATACGGAGAGAGGCCCAAGCTCAAGGTTAGCGTTAACCTAAGCTTTGCAATCCTTTGCAATCAACAAATGCGCGGAGATAAATTTGGAAAGGAGGATTCGTAACCAACACATCTACATCAACTCGGATAGCCAAGCAGCACTACTGGCTCTAGAATCCTTTGAACTAAACTCAAAATAGTGCAAATATGCAACAGAAACCTGAATGCCCTGGGTAACTCCAATAAAGCAACACTTACCTGGGTGCCAGGGCATTCTAATATAAGGTAATGAAGTAGCAGACGAGCTCACCAGAAAAGGAGCCTACGACCCTCAAATCGGCCCAAAACCGTTCTGTGGTATTACCAAACAAAGAGCCACTACACTTCTTACTACCCTTTGTAAACAAGTGGCTATTGAGTTGTCGAAGTCCGTATCAGAACATTACACTCTAAAACGCATACAAGGGTATAACAACAAAGTATCTAAAGAACTGCTAAAGCTCAAAAGATACAAAAAAAAATGCTGTGACCAGAATATGACGTGTCACTACAAACTCAACAAACACATGACAACCATGAAGTTGACCGAGGACGCAATGTGCCGTTTCTGCCACTCAGCAGAAGAAACGGCTATGCACATACACTGCTCGTGCAGACCGCTTATGAGCAAAAGAAGTATCCATTTAGGGCAACATAATGCACCCGGAAGAAATAACAGAAGTCACTCCCCAAAAAATCTAGCAGTTCCTGGATACAACGGGTATAAATAGTGAGCTATAATCTAAAGGGCTGCCACAATAGACCAATAATAAATGCCCTCGCGTAGTTTTTCGGACTCTATCCAGCCAAGGTGAATCTACCTAAAAATCACTTGTTCCAGGTAAACGTACTCCTGTCGTCTAAAACTGTAGATCACAGTTTCCGTGTGCCAAATCCTTTTTATTCCACATGTGCATACATTCAATCAAGGGCAGTGTCTTATCAAGTTATTCGTATATAAATTCTATTGAGAACTTTCCTTATTGACGTCGATAAATTGATAAGCCAACTATTTATTTAGTTAGTAGAACATCAGGGTTCAATCAATAAGACATATCAACCTTATTTGACTAAAATACGTGTAGATAAATTCAAGAAAAACTCATGCTTATACCTACTCAAACTATCGAATATTAATAATTTTGGGAAAAAACGTTAACATGGTTATTTAAAAACATTTACAGACCGATAGAAAAGTAAATTAAGACTGCATAAATAAACCTTCGTAACCTTACGCGGAGTGAAAGATAACCTTCGTGGTCAAATGTCCACGAAAACCATGCCACAAAAGTTACGAAAATTTTACATGTTCAAAAATTTACTAGTTGGGTGAATTTCAACAAGGTTGATTTTTTTTATCATTTCGGTGAACTTTTTTACTTTTAACAATTTTAGAATTCAAACTATGGTTTATGATATTTCTTGATGTTGTTTATATCCATACGTAACGCAATCAAAATATCTTAATAAAATAAAAAGATACAGTAGCTCAAAGTTTTGATGCCACCGAAATGAAAAAAACGATTCGCCGAAATGAAATAACTCGCCACCGAAATGAAAACACTTATCCACCCATTAAAACCTTCAACAAAATTACTTTTTTTACACTATAAAGTTTATGTAAAAGTTACTTTGACTCTTTTTGTCCCAATAGAAAAAATAACAATATCAAGTTCTCAGTGAATATGTGTTAAAAATTTCGTGACCCGTGGACAAACCACAGCCAATCAAGTAGCGCACCAGCTTACACTTAATGAAAAGCTTTCTGGAAGGCTCCCCAAAACACCAAGATCAGCCCAACATACGCAACAGACATGCAACAACATCATCTTGCCTTTCACACTCACTGATATCATCACAAGCATAAAAGCACTCAAAAACTGCAAAGCTGCTGGCTTGAATGATATCACAGTCGAATAGCTGAAACACCTGGGACCAGTGGCTACATCCTGGCTGCTTAGTTTATTTAGCGCGTGCATGGCATCAGCGAAGATCCCGAAATTGTGGAGGGAGTCGAAAATTGTGGCCTTACTAAAACCTGGGAAATCTCCATCTGACCCTAAGAGCTACAGACCAATTTCTCTCCTGTGCCATACCCTTAAGCTCTTTGAGCGACTAATACTCAACAGACTTACAATTACCATTGACCCCACTCTCATCCAAGAACAGGCCGGATTCCGGCCGGGAAAATCATGCACTAGTCAGGTGCTTAACCTCACTCAATTAATTGAGGACGGATTTGAGCGGGGCATGGTCACAGGTGCTGCGATTGTCGACCTCTCAGCAGCGTATGACACAGAGAACATAAAAAAAATTGCTGTCTAAAGTATCGTGTGCCACAAACGATCCCACTTTCGTGTCACTGTTAAGTGAGCTCCTTCGTAACCGCCGCTTCTGCGTCCATTTACACGGAAAGAAGAGCAGATGGCGATGTCAGAAAAACGGCCTTCCCTAAGGAAGCGTCCTGACACCACTTCTATTCAATGTCTACACAAATGATCAGCCCCACCACCCTAACACTCAGCGATATATCAATGCCGATGATCTTTAACTTGAACCGATGAACTTGCCAAGATAAGACATTCGAAACCGTAGAAAGTACACTGAATCTTGCCTTGGAAAACCTTCATGAATATTACGAGCATAACGCTCTAAGGCCCAATCCAAGCAAAACCCAATCGTGTGCTTTCCACCTACGTAACCGCGAGGCAAACAGGGAGCTGAACATTTCCTGGAAAGGCGTCGCCATCCAACACTGTAACTTCCCTAGATACCTGGGAGTGACACTGGACCGCTCTCTGACTTACAAGACCCACTGTAGAAACACAAAACAAAAAGTTAGTTCCCGCAATAACCTACTGCACCGCCTCTCCTCCACTAACTGGGGAGCAAACCCAACGGTTATGCGCACTACGGGACTGGCTTTGTGTTTCTCAGCAAGAGAACACGCGTGTCCAGTGTGGGCTAGGCACATACCAGAGACGTGGACGCAGAGCTGAACGACACCTGCCGCATAGTGACTGGCTGTCTTAAGCCAACCCCGGTCGGTATACTGTTTCCTCTTGCGGGAATAGCTTCACCCAGAGTCCGCATAGAAGTGACATGTTCGCTTAAAAAACAAAAAAAGGAAAGCGACCCGAGACATCCACTCTACGGGCTCTCCCCCGCCACAGGTCGGTCGCGAAGAAGATTTCGTGAAATTTTGGAAATCAATTAAAAATGTAAATTCTAAAACTAGTTTACCCGTATCTGTTGAGGGAGAAATGGACCCAAAATACATTGCCAATGTTTTTGGTACATTTTTTAAAATAGAAGCTCCTATTTCTAACCCGAATAAAAATAGATTTGTAAATGACAATAAATCAAAAGAGGATCGTCGTAAAACGGGGGGTTGCGGCGTCTCCTCCGATGATATTATGATAATAATAAGAAGGTTAAACGTGGCAGGTACCCGGGTCACGGCGGCTTCAGTATTGAGCACCTTCTGTGTGCAGGCCCGCTTGTCGGTGATGTGCTTGCTCGATTTTTTGGTCTCTGTTTGCGGCATCCTTACCTACCAGGTGACCCCTCAAAAACAATCTTTGTCCCTATTGTAAAAAACAAGACAGGTAATTTATCGAGTGTTGCCAATTACCGACCAATATCCCTGGCTACGGTTGTGGCTAAGGTACTTGAAAGAATATTGCAACAAAAAATGGCCCCTTATCTGAAAATAGATGATGCCCAATTTGGATTCAGGCCGCAAATGTCTACTGACTTGGCTGTTTTTTCACTCAAACAGTAAACTATTATGTAAAAAATGATACTACTGTCTATGCGTTGCCTCCAAACATAACTTGATTTACAATGTCAAGAAGACCGAGTTATTGGTTTTTAGGTCGGGAAAGGGTCCAGAAAATATTCCCGGGGTTTCCTTGGGAGGACAAGCAGTTAAAATAACGAATACTTTTAAGTACCTTGGCCACATTCTTACAACAGATCAAAAAGACGATGCCGATATTGAGCGATAAAGAAGAGCACTATGTGTGGTCGGTAATATGATTTCAAGACGGTTCTTCAAGTGTAATATTGAAGTTAAAACCCTATTGTTCAAAACGTATTGTCAATCGTTTTACACCTGTCAGCTCTGGACAAGCTACACGCGGAAGTCGCGTGATTGCATGCGAGTGCAGTATAACAACATCTTCAGGCAGCTCATGGGGTTGAGGCGTTGTTGCAGTGCCTCAGAGATGTTTACAACTGCTGCAGTTAACTCATTCGATGCAATCATGAAGCATAGAAAAGCGTCTTTCATGGACAGAGTTGGTAGGTGTAAGAACACGATTATTAGGGAGCTAAAAGACAGGTTAGTTGGAACCAGTATGTATGAACACTGGTTGGCTACCGCCACCTAAGTAAAGGCCGCTAACGGCATTTAGTATTGGATGTGGTCCACCAGCAACCTATCCTTAATTTTATTTTAAACTTTTTTATATTATCTTTTATTGTAATTATAAATATGAATCCTGTATCTGCAATAAATCATTACTATTATTACAAAACCGATCTGGTGCGAGTTAGACTCGTGCCCCGGGGGTCCGTACAAGTTTATGTAACGAAGTAAATGGGTTATTGTACTGTTTTCAGATTTTATCATTTAAGTGTGCTGTAAGATATTGGTTTTTGCCAAGATTTATAATTTTAGGTTAAACAAAATAACGGACAATCAAAATGTTTCTACATAAGTTTTTTTTTCGTTTTGAGGTGTATAGATTTCACCGAAATGATATAATGAAGACATCGAAATGAGAAAAACAATCACCGATATGAATAATTCTGCTCCGAAATTATTAATATTCACAGAAATGATATTTTTATCATTTCGGTGGTCAATCTAGGCCACCGAATCAACCGAAATGAAAACACCGATATTAAAATCAATAACAAAATTTAATATAACAATAAAAGTTTTAAAGACATAACGTTATTAATACTACTCTAATAAACGTACTTCGGGAAGGAAAACTTAATAAATATTTCATACATTTTATGGCGCATTGGGTGACAATATATTCCAACCTGCGGAAATGAAAAAAAAAATCCCATGTCACCAGAACCAACTACTTACTTTTTTGGCGGGAACACGGAGCAAGCGGCCCACGACTATTCACTTTAAGCACTAAGATGTCACTGGTATTCAGCGTTTTAGCGCGGGGGGAAGGAGCTAGAGTAGTCCCACGCAAAAATATTCTCGTCAAACTAAAATTCACCGATATGAACAGTCTTATTTGACCACATGCATTTTTACTTATAAGTCATTTAATTAAATAGATTTAATTATGAAATTATTATGTGATAGTACTATTACTATTCACGATTTAAATGAAAAAAGCAATAATACTAAATAACCAAAAGTTTTTACTATATAAGGGAAATTAAACAGTGAAATGGATTTGACCGCGCAACCGAAATGAAAAATATGGTGCTTTATCATTTTTTATTCCAAATTTGACGCAGTTCTAATCAAAAAATATTTACGGTCTCATATAAGGGATAACGCCTTCTATCAATAAAAAAAAATAAGCCTTATTGTATCACCCTGCACTGCCGATTTCACTCATGCCGCGTAAAATTTGCTGTTGGGAAATTCACCCAGTTGTTTCTTGACAAATATAAAAACTAAAAAGCGGACGATGAAATTGAAAAAGGGTTTTATACTGAATATTCAACACTTACATCTAAACCCTTCTATTGTCTTTAAAATTTAACCATGAAGGGTTTCTTCAAAAGGTTGCCAGAAAAAAGTTGGTGAATTTGTGTGCCTATATTTTCTGTGTCAAAGCGATAAGAAAGGCACCTCCAATGATGCTGTAATGAAGCTAAAGTTTCCGTTGGGCCATTAAGCGTGTCTAAAAGTTGAGGCTCTTTGAAGCTATGGACCTTTTTATGTCGCGTTCACGAATCTACCACAATCGTGTGACCGAGACAAAATATTTTCTAACTCTTTTCTGTTTAAACGATATCAATACTGGTTTTTTTTAAATGATCAATCTTGACTTATTTACAATTTTTTGACTTATAGTATGTACATAACACAACAAACAATAAAGATATTAGTGGTTGAACTGAGCGCGAGGTCGTTGGGACGCGCGGAGAACACCGGTTTTGCTCCCGTTTTTGGCGGTAAAATTTTGTTTAAAAAATATCTGTAAGCCCAATTTTATGTTTAAAACTATGTCTGTGTTGATGAATAAACAAAAAATCATTTAAATTTAGTTCCAAAGCTGTTTATTGAATAGGTTAGGAATTATGAACGTGTGACCGCCAAAAACCGCCCTCGGAGAATCACTCATATGACCCATCCTCGGCCACATCATCGCTTATCATCTGGTGAGAATGCGGTTAAATTTCTACCTATTAATATTTAAATAAAAACTTGTTATTGATCTCAATTAAGTTAATCTATCTAGCTTGAAAGAGACCCGGGAAAGGACATAGGATAGTTTTAACCCAGAAATCATCTTAAGAGGGTGACAAAGGAGGGTGGAACTTTCTACAGGAAATGCGACATTAGCGCAGGCAAGTCATGGGAACCCCTTAGCCCGACTTGCACCAACACGGGTTAATTCCTAACCCGAGAATAGTTCATACAAAAATGACAGGGTTAAGGGGTTAACCCGGGGTTAGCGCCATGGCGCAAGTGGGCCTTAAAGTATTATTGTTTGTAATAACAGCCAGACATTTATTTAATCGCACCTGATGGTAAGCGAGGTATATTTTTTTTACACCAATATTAACACACCAATTACTTAGCACTATGGTGACTAAATAGGACAAGTCTTTGGTATAAATGCTCGTGCTTATCACACTATCATAGATAGATAGATACTCTTTATTGCACACCACACAGAGTATCAATTAACATAAATGTTCATAGATAATGGTACAATTTAGGCGGTCTTATTGCTGAAAGCAATTTCTTCCAGACAACCTTCGGGTAGAGGACAGTCTAAAATTAAGTTGGGTAAAGAATAAAGAAAAAGACACGATATAAGCATACACATACATAAATAAATAAATTGTTTCAACAAACACACCAATTACCTAGCCCCAAACTAAGCGTGAGCTTGTGCTATGGTGACTAGGATAACGGATAGAAATACTTAAATACACATAAACATCCATGAGTTAGGTACAAATGCTCGTGCTCATCACACAAACATTTGCCCCTTGCGGGATTCGAACCCGCAACCGCCTGGTTTAGAAGTCCGGTGCGCGAACGACTTCACCAAGACGGTCGTCAAAAATTACTAAGGCTATTAAATCTAATTAAATTATCATTTGCCCAATAACAGCCTATTCCTATGCCCCTTGCGGGGTTTGAATCCAAAATCGCTAGTTTGTAGTTCGAACCACTAAGACATTAAATCGATTGTCAATGATGATCACTTATTCTCTCACCTTTCAAAGGCAGCACGCTGCCCGCAGGAGTATCAACAAACAAGTGAGAGGCTCCTATGTTGTTGGATCTCCTCCTGATGACGCCGAGGATGTGCTTCTGAATATCCGTTGCCACTGCCGTGCGGAGGGTCTCGGGGGTTTCTTGCATCTGTGTCAAAAACATAATAATCATTATCATAATTATTTATAATTTTAACGAAATTAAATTGAATTTCGCTCACAAAAATTAATCGACTGTGTCATCCGGTGGGACTCGAACCCACGTCCCTTCGCTATCCGGGCGAGTGCTCTTACCAACTAAGCTACGAAGGACGTTAGTCCTAGTAGTCCTAGTCCTAGTAGTTAGGAATCTTACCAGATGACACAGTCGATTAATTTTTGTGAGCGAAATTCAATTTGATTTCGTAAAAACTTGCAAAATAATTGCTTAAGTTATAATAATAATTATAAGTTAAGCTGATTTCATCTTAACTGATGGTTAAATATTTGTAAAAATATTTCCATTGGATACATGCGGGTACATTCCCCAAGTATTGATGAAATCGAACGCCGGCTCACTGGCGTAGCAAGCACTTGCAAAAATTCGTCGGCTGACTAACGTCCTCCGTAGCTTAGTTGGTAAGAGCACTCGCCCGGATAGTGAAGGGACGTGGGTTCAAGTCCCACCGGATGACACAGTCGATTAATTTTTGTGAGCGAAATTCAATTTGAAATCATCATCATATCACCACATTGCAATCCACTGCCGGACATAGGCCTCTTCAAGACTACTCCAATTTAATATAGGAACTAAAATATTTTGCGACTAAGAGTAGAGATTTGGAGTTCTTTGGGTCTTCGTGGGCTCGAAACCATCCCTGAAGAATTGAATGCTAGGAGCATTTTATTCTAAGTATTTTAACTACTTATTATAATACGAGGGTCAAACTGAAAGTTCTTAGAAAATCAAAAACTGATTACATTAGCCAGTTATTAGTTTTATTATATCTTTTCAAAATATTGTCCATTGACGTCAATACACCGCTGCATGCGATGGAACCACTGGGAAAAGCACTTTGCCCACTCGTCCTTAGGGGTCTCTTCAATGGCATCGCGATACGCAGCCACCGCTTCTTCAGCATTCATAAACCGCTTTCCTTTAAGTTTTTCTTTAATTTTTGGAAATAAATAAAAATCACAAGGCGCGAGGTCGGGGCTATACGGCGGGTGACCCAGTAATTCAACGTTTGATGTCGCCAAATAGTCGATCGTTCGCTTGGCGGTGTGCGACGAGGCGTTGTCGTGGTGAAGGAGGATCCTACTGCGAGGTCGTTTCTCTCGAACTTTTTCCAAGACAAGTGGCAAACAATTGGTAGTGTACCATTCTGCAGAAACTGTTTTTTGATCCTCTAACACAATTGTTGCGAAATGACCTATCCTTCCAAAGAACGAGGCCACCATTTTTTTTCCCGCACTTCGATCTCTCTTCACTTTAGTTGGCAACTCCTCGAAAGGAAACACCCACTGAGCAGATTGTCTTTTGGTTTCAGGATCATAACAGTAAATCCAGCTTTCGTCACCTGTTAGTATGTCGAACACAGCATTTGAGTCACCTCCGTTAAATCTTTCAATCATTTTACGGCACCAATCCACACGATGGAGTTTTTGAGCCTTAGTCAAATTATGAGGTATCCACCGGGCGCAAAGCTTCCTGACCGCTAAATGTTCGTGGAGGATTTTGTGCACTTGACTCATACCGATGCCTAAGCTTGTCCGAATCTGCTGATAGGTCACTCTTTTGTCAGTCTCTATCATACGCCGCACAACACAGATGTTATTTTCAGTCGTCGCCGTAGAAGGCCGTCCCTCACGTACATCATCAGTGAGATTAGTGCGACCACGTTTAAACTCATTAAACCAGTTGTAAACAGTCGCACGAGATGGGGCTTCATCGTGAAAGGCCAATCGTAGTCTATCATAACTTTCTTGTTGACTTAAATGACATCGAAAGTCATAAAAAATCATTGCACGAAAATTTTCTCGTGTTAAATTCATTTTGACGTGACACAGACAATTTTCAATTTGCCGCCAAGTCGTAAAACAAATGACAAATGAATGAAATATATACTCAGTAATATTGGCAAAGAGTTCTATTTTCAAATTTTAGAATATTTTTTTTATTATATTGTTTATAAGTGGCCAGTTCTAAGAACTTTCAGTTTGACCCTCGTAATAAATAAATCATTTTATTTACTTCTCATGCATAAACACTAAAAGGTACAATTGATGTGTCCTAAGGTGTGCGAGTCTGGTGCCTGAGATGGGCTTAGAAAAACCTGTGTTATCACCAGCAACCTAGTGTCGCGCACCGCCGGTGAATAAAACGCAGGAGCGTGTCGCTGTCGGCTAGCGACACCCAACTTGCTTAGGCCCTTACCAAGGGGTCGCCGCGCGTAGGTACGTTTTTGCTACCTACGCGGGAAGATACACAGGCCTGCCTGTGGTTTATTCATAATGTTGAAGAGACACCAACAGGAATAGACAAGGGACACAATAATGATACCTAAAACTTATGGATAGTAGTATGCTTAGATAAATTACACTAGGATATATTATTATTAGTTTTGTAATTATTAATAAATATAGACTTACCAAAATGGTGTAGTTGACGAACACCCCTTGGTGGTTCTCGTCACCCTGGTGAATGGAGTTCACGGCGCCGCTCACGAAGTCATCCGAGAACGGGGTCATTGAAAAGGCAGAGTCGATCTACAAGAAAATAAATAATTAGTTAATAATGAATATTACTTAATATTGCACTTAAAATAATGACTACCAGAGAACGCCAGGGTAACCAAAAGGTTAGGCAATATGTTATGCGAGGAACGCGGTTTCGATTCCCGCCTCTGGTGGTCATTTTTTCAAGTGCAAATATTTAGATTGTAAAGTGAATGCTTATCACTTAAAAACAATAATGTATCGTATTTGCAAACTTCATCTTTCGATTGTTAAATACTTGCAATAGTATTTTCTGTCGAGTGTTGAAGGTGTAATCCCAATAACATTGATGAAAGCAACGCGGCATTACAGCGTTAAGGAGCACTTGAAAATTTCGACTGGCTCTGCCAACGCCAGGGTGGCCGAGAGGTTAGGCCATTGCCGTATCGCTAATCCAGTGTCAAAATATTGAATTAAATTTTCGATCTTGGGTTGGTTATTATTTTAGGCGTCATCCATTGTTTTTAAATAATTTTGGACAACATCACATATGCTAAATGATTGTTTTAAAGTGATAAGCATTCACTTTGCAATCTAAATATATTATTGCACTTGAAAAAATGACCACCAGAGGCGGGAATCGAACCCGCGTTCCTCGCATACCGGGCGTAACATAACATCACATACATTGCTCTGATCCTGAAGTAAGTAGCACTTGTGTTATAGAAATCAGAAACAATATCACAACACCCAGACCTGAGACAATATAGAAAATGTTGATTATATTGACCCGACGACCGAATCGGGGACCTCAGAGATGGCGACACCTTGAAACCGGTGTGCTAGCCACTCGGCTACGGAAGACGAATTCCGTGATTAGGTAAGTATGCGATACTATCCTCAAATTATTCCGGTGCCCTATTTGCTCAATACACAGGTGCACTCTCTGTTCCTTCACTCTCATAATTCGGTTAGATTGCAGTCCGACATGACCGTAGAGAGATCAGGCGCAGGACCAACGGCTTAACGTGCTCTCCGAGGCACGGAGTGTTAAGATCACCAACTTCCTGCCTCCGGAGCTGAGTCCAAGTTATTTCAAGGCAGAAAAACCCAACATTTTCGGCCCCACCCGGGACCACGTGGATAGTACCCAGCGTGCTTACCACTAGACCAACTAGGCAGCCATATATGCTACGGCATTAATTTAGGTATTTAAACGTTTACATAGATTTTAAAAAACACAAAAATCCCTTCCCCCTGTTTGAGAGTTTAGGCAGTGGATTACACGTGGAGGGCGACAATGATAGGTGGTAAATCCGTCTGTCTTCGCACTTACAGCCAGGCACCTGCTGCATCAGTTTTCCGGGGTTTTTGGGGTAACTTCACACACTTAACAGGCCACAATCACTCGAAATGTCTGTAAGGAGCTTCACAGGATACACACGCGGCGAAAGCGCTCTCGTCGGTCTAGGTGTGTCATAGGTGACGTCTCGGTGACAACTAGGGGCTCCAGGGTTCTCACGGTACGTTTTAAACAAATAAAAACTAGGTAAGTACGCGTGCGAGTGCGCGCGGCGCAGTATCAATAGGGTACACAAACAAATCAAAATATTGTAGTAAACACCCCCAGATGCTCCTTTACTTACAGCTCTCAACGCTTCATAGCTCAGATGAGTGTAAGGTTCCGAGTCTTTGTCAGCAAGTTTCGCGTCCCAAGCGACCTGAAACAATAACAAAAGTATTCAACTAACAGATAAAAAATAACTGCCTAATAAGAATATAACTATTTTAAAATTTCGTTCAACATGACTGTTTACAATTGAAGAGATAACGTTTTGTATTTAATTCGTCGGTTATATTTTCTTAGAATTTGGCTTATGAATTTTAAAATCAGCCTTATTATAAGTTCGCAGTTGATTATGTTCGGGTCCCATTTGAGAACGCTTTGGTAGCCTTCACTATAAGGCCACTTGCGCACGGATCCGGATCCGGATTAGTTAATCCGGATTTGTTCAAGGCCTATTATCTGAGTTGAAAGTCCGCTTGCGCCAGTCCAGATTAGTTAATCCGGACTGGCACAAGTGGATCGTCCGGACTAGCTAATCCAGACTTGTGCAAATGGTTTTCTAACTGAGATAAAAGGCCCTGAAAAAGTCCGTAATAGCTAATCCGGACTAGCGCAAGTGGACCTAATAAGACTAAAAAGAACGTTATAATATGAAGTGATCATACCTTCCTCTCGTAGAACTTGTCGACCCTCAGATTGAGGAGCAGCGCCACCACGCGGCGGCACGGGTCCCGCTGGACACGACGCGCGTACCCCGGCCGGCACTGGCAGCTGGAGATGCCTGTGGGGAAATGTGAGGTTTAGTTAGCGATGGGCGATTTTTTGAAAAACAATAATCGAATGAATCGACAATCGACCATTCGAACAATGGAATGTCGATTTAGTAATTCGGAAAAAATAATAATCGACAATCGAATGATATTCTATACTCGGCCCTTTGATGCATTCGATTGAATTGCCGCGACTGTGCGCACAGGACAGGCAGCGAACGAATGATTAATCGACGCGACGAATGACGATTCATTCGTTAGTAGTACGGCCTGCGCACCGCACGCTCCGGTATTGCTCGCCGCATAATCGAAGAATAATCGAATGACTGCAGTTGCTTATCGAATACATTCGATTACAGAGACAATTCGAATAATTCGATTAATTTAGTAATATACGCCCATCGCTAGGTTTAGTTTAAGAGTTCAATTGAAGAGACTGGGCCCGTAGCCAAATGGCAATCTTTCTGATGTGAACTTTGCTGTCGCCAACGAAATGTCAAAATATGTATGCAAAAATCATGTGATGTTTGGCTTATGTCAGTTTCATACATTTTGTTAGCGATAACGAACTTCGCTTGAGAATAATTTGCCATTTGGCTACAGGCCCTGGACTCGATTAAATTTAAGTTGAATCTCTCTCTTACTGATAAAAAAATGTTGCCGCACATAATGAGAGACTTGCTCTTGAGATCGTTTAAGAACATACTGTACAAAATACTCTTTGAAAACTCCTTTTACACTATGGACGAGTTTTCAAAATTTTGTTCTGATGGACACATGAAACGCCTGATTCCAAGGTAGACCACTGCGTTTTTTTTATATACATATTAGATGGACTGACATGTATTGTTTAGATTTAGGTATTTTCTATGACAATTGTTTTTTTACAATGCACTCTAAAATTGTAATCTGACATCCAATTATTCATGTATTATTGTATTATAATTAATTATTTATTGTATTTTTCTTTTTGACACTTAAAATGAAATTGTTAATTTGAGACGACGACGTCAAATATTTGCCTGCCGATACATCGGTAAAACACGCTGACTGAACCCATATTATTTGTTTTTATCGATCTGTACCGTGTTTTAAGCAAATAAATGCATTCGTTCATTCTTCCACTGCTACCTCAACCAAAAGATACCTACAGACTACAATAATTTAGTAACGTCACGTCAAATTAAACAATCCGATTTCGCACGTATTTTTACAAGTTTTTGCGTGTTTTTGTCTAACATTAGTCAATGAACATACGTATTTGGCGCAACTGGGTTAGGAAGGCAAAGGGAAGCGCTTCCTACCGACCGGTTGTTATGGTCGGGGACCAAGGTCCAATGGTCACCGTCTTGGTTTATCTATATGTAGTCAAGCTCGTGCTAAATCTTACATATCGCGGTTTGTGTTGTATGGAGCGGGCTATCAGCGCCATCTAGACTGTAGGAGCCGAGTCAGGGCGTCGCGTCTTGAAGTTGCTTGCTAGTTTTAGCGACAGTGGTAAGATGTCGCTACACGTACACGCATGAAATCGCGTAGATTTTGGTTCAATATCAACCCTAGCATTTACTAGCACGTAACATTTGATTTGCAATATTACCTGATGGATAACGGATAGACATATACGTTTTTAAATCACTATGTTTAGGTAGGTTTAGGTACAAATGCTCATGCTCATCATACAAACATTGATTAGAACCCACATTCGCTAGTTTTGTAGTCCGGAACGCGAGCCTCTACACCACAATAGACAGATTTGTTTTCTTGCAGTAGTTTATCTTGGCCGTATGTTTGAATTTAGAACCTACGGATGGGCGGAGCGCTAGGGTTGGTACACAAAAAGTAAAAAATGGCTTAAGATTTTTATTCTACTTAAGTGTTTTGTTTTAGGTTTAGGAATGAGTCATATTTTAACTAAAGATTATTTATCAAATGTAATAATAAGTTCATTGTCTATTAACAGCACGTATGTCAGACTTACACACCAGTTACCGAGATATGGCCGTTTCAATTTTGACAGCTGTTATCCGAAATAAAGATGATTTTATACATGTTTCATAAAACCTACTTTGTTGTTCAATGACATCTATCTGCATTTTGAAAGTCTGTCTTAGACAGAGAACCGGCTCGCGGCGCACGTGGTGGCACTTCGTGGGTTTGTTTGCCCAAGTCTGCCCAGCGGCCGTGTAAATGACGTGTATGTGGACGTGTGTCGAGTCGGGCGCTCTAGTATGAAGACAAAGTACTGTACATCTATATACCGTGACTACACCAAGATGGTCGACTAATTTGACACATAGCCGCACGTCAGGCGAATAGCCTTTCACTTTGACCTTGAGACCACCTCTATACCCTGCGTAATAAAAGCTTTTTTCGTAGTTACATAGGTAACCTGACGTGCTGCCAACTGTACACGACCTCTTCCAAATTTTAGGTCTGCAAGTTATGGATTTCTTTATTTCATGAAAAATATGTTAAAGACTTACCTGCTTCGGTTCTGCATTTCTCGTTCTGCGCCTGATCGCAAGTAGAATCGTCACCAACGATGCAAGTGTCAATTCTGGAAATGACAAACTCTGTGAATATATTGATTTTGAGAACGAATTTAAATCAGAAGAGTGAGATCAGGCGCAGCATTGGTCCTACGCCTGATCTCTCTCCGCTTACGGAAGTTAAATACTTACCTTCAACTTCCTGACTCTAAGCTGTTTTGAGTTATTTCAAGTTGGAAAAATCCTGAATCGAATTGCGAGCAGACCCAGGATTCGAACCCGGGACCTTAGACAGAAGCGAACCGCTTTGTCTGTCAATAACCTGGACCCTGTGTTCTTACGTAAAAGTGCACAGCCGGGATAACGCTATTAGGATGATGATGTGTATCAAGAACCTGACGAGAACCAGTCCATGAGAAAAGTATATCATCCAGTCACATACCTGACAGTAGGCTGCGGGCGTCTGTACGGCTGCTGCGGCCGGTGCGGGGCGGGGGGCCGGCGGGGCGGCGGGGAGGGCAGTGGTACGTCATCAGCTGGGATCGCCACTCCTGTGCCGATGGGACCTGCTGACGGCGGGGGTAGTGGAGGGGCTGTAATGGAAGACGAGGTTATAAGTTAAAGGTTTCATTACGTGACCGTCACCAAATAACACCTCCCGGTTTTCTAAAAGAAGAGTCCGTTTCGGCGGATTGCGGGTGTGAAAACCCGTAAGGATTTGAAATCCTCGCGGGACATGAGAGGGACTCAGCCACCCGTATGTTGTGTGCATCTCGCCGTGCCCCCACGCACGTCGCGCATACCTCTTTGGTTAGTGTGGTTGACTTCATATTTTTGGCATAAGAGAAGGTTATCTTTGACATGCCATTTCAATGATTTCTTTGTTTTCAGGGCGCGCGCTGGCAGGGGCAGAGAGTTCCAGTACCTCGTGGCGGCGAATCGGAAAGAGCCCCGAAATGCTACCGATAAAGAGGTGTCAGGAATACCGGAGTACACGCTCTCCTTTCCCGACCGTTAACTAGCCCATGCCCAAATAAGCTTATCCCTCAAATACACCGGTTTTTGTGTGGAAATAACCCCAAATAACAAAGTTGGCAAGAGAAAGCAGCACAATAAGGAAGCGAGAAAGACCAAGGATAAGTTTCTTGCAACAAATAAAGGAAAAGATAATTGTCGTATCGTATTAGGAGGTATAAAGAGAAGGATGGGAAAGACTCCAACGACAAGAGGTAAGCTTTAAAATTTGGTAATGAAGTACGTATGTCACTACTACCTGCACTACACTTGCATTAGATGTTGAAAATGTTCACCCAGAGCCATCTCCAAAACGGCCTCCGCAGAATACCAGTAGTCGTGACGTGGTTTTTTGCTGTCACTAACATAAACTGAGCGGAGGCCATTTTAATACCAAAACATTAGTTTTAAGCACTGAATCATCCCGTTGATGGTGCTAAATAAATAGTTTTTCTTTCTTTCTATGAGTGTACATAAAAATTAAAGATTCTTACCAGAATGCTGAGGTACAGCCTGAACCCTGGTCGGTCTGACGCTGACGCCAGCCACAGTGGAACTGTCGAACAGGTTCAGATACGTCTTCTTGCCATCGATGGACACGAAGCCCTGGTCCCCTGATGCTGAGAAGATGACGTCATCGTCGTCTTGGCCTGAGAGGTGGTGGACGTTCTCAATGTGGACTGGAAGAAAAAAAAATTCGAATAATAATAATAGAAACATTTATTTTTTATCACAAACTTGGAATATCAAATGACAAAGTACTTATATACGAAAAAGACGAAGCTTTGTCTTTAGAAGTTTGTAGAAAAGTTTAAGCAGATTATTGGATTGGGTTACTTTCAGAAATAAAGATCGTGGCACAGTTCTATGAATAATTTGTCAAAGATCGCTTCTGCAGTAGCAATGGATCGAATACATTGAAGGGCTCAGTATAGATTATCATTCGATTGTCGATTATTATTCGATTTTTTTTTCGAATTACTAAATCGACATTCGATAGTTCGAACGGTCGATAATCGATTCATTCGAAAAATTTGTTTCGAACAATCCATCGCTATTTTGCAGTCGGGTATAGCAGAAACTTATCCACCTAGGATCCGACCATAGGACCGCGATTTTTACAGTTTCCTGTGACCTGTCTGTATAATATATTTATAAAATTAAAATAACTAATAAAAGATTCTCTATTAAAAACTATGATTTGCAATAGAGCCTTTGTTTGATAAGGAACTTGAAAAACTATGAGGCCTTTTCTTCTTGCTTACCTGTAGCCCCCTTCTCTCCCGGCCCTTGGATAGCCGTCAGCGTGACGTCAAAGATTTCTCCATACCCTGGCAGCCTGGTTTCCGGGGCTGTTATGACTGACACCTCGGTAGGCCTAAGCCGGGAGCCGTGAGGCTTGAAGTCTGTGTCATCCAGGACTATACCCGGACGAGGTCGGTACGGCTGGTAAGGGATGCTTTGGGAGGCTGTGGACAGAATAAAAAACATCTGACGAACACACCAATTAGACCTCGTCGCAAAGGGGAAAGACAGACGACCACAGTAATTTAGAGTCTCAGTGGTATTACCCATTTAACGATTCTCGTAGAATACCAATAATAGTAAAACAAAGAAGAAGCCAGAGTGAATGCCGAGGTCATCAGTAGTGGGTAGCATCAAAACCGCGGTATTTCTGGAGTTGTCGTTAATAGCGGGAGACTTTAGCTAGACTTCTAGTATAAGCTAGTTCTATGGTAGGTATTATTAAAAATACCAAACAGATAAATTGTTTTATTCAACAACAAACACACCAATTACCTAGCCCCAAATGCAGATCACACAAACATTTGCCCCT